>OZ010786.1:227174580-228374580 GCA_963932465.1 Maratus speciosus | reverse complement strand
AGGGAATTTCCAGACAAGGAAATTCTTCAATACCAGTGATTTTTTATATTATATCTCTCCTTAAATAAGGCATAATTTCGTGCGTTTAACCTAGATTTATTTTACTATAAACAAATACTGATATCTCACCTAGAAAATTCCCTGAAGCGTGGCAACCCTGATTTTTTTTCAATTTAGGAAAGCCTCTTTAACCCTTTGAGAAGCAAGTAATTGTGTTTGGGAAATAATGAATTAACACCGGAATTTAAAAAAAAGAATTTCTCCAAAAAGAGGAAAAGGAGTTTTTTGATATTTTTTCACTAAAGTTTAAAAAGTAAAATTTAATTACGCCCCTCAAGGGGTTAAACAAAAAACTTATTCTCTTAATAAACATCATCTAGGATAGATGAAATTATGTGACATTTTTCACACCTACCTAATGCAGATTTAGCTGAAGAAGGACCACTTCTTAAATCTTCATCGCCATAAAATTCCCCAAAGCTGTGAAGTTGGATTTTTTTCGCTACAGAATTTGAGGTTAGCTAGTTACTTTTTCCTTTTCTTAATGTTTTCATTCTCTTGCTGAAGCTTTTGCTGACTCGAAGACTTTTCTTCATTTTATCATAATATGTACATTTTGTTTTGTTTCTTTCTCACATCAACATATTCAACTTCATTCTTATTTTTTTCTCTAAAATTTTTGGCGCTTAGCAGAATTTTTCTTGCTCTTTAAAGCAATGTCATATAGAAGAAGCTATATTAAAATCTTTCCTTTAAAATATACTATCAGTATCCTTTACATAACAGTTACTATAATAATCTGTGTAGGTCATACAGCAGAATTTAATAAACGAAGCTTTACAAAGCCTATAGAATATCTGATCAAAGACCATGTGCTTGAAACCAAAAGAAAGAACACAAAAATGGCACGAGTTGAGTTGTTTGAATCTATCTTTAATTACTTGTCATTATTATTTTAATCGTAAGTAATAACAAAAAATAAGTAAAAATAAATTCATCCATCAATAAAAACACTGATAAACATAATTTATCTCCCTTATAATTTAAATAATAACCTTAATTATGGCTAAAACTATTCCTAAAACTGTTCTAATAACAGAAAAAACAACCAAACATTAAGCATTCTGTTTGTTTTGCTTGTAACTCAGTTTTATGTCAAACCATGGACAAAAGTATTATGTGTTACTTTTATGACAACACCCCAAAGCCTATTCCATGCATAGGTTAAACAAAATATTTAATGTAAAATCTTTCTTATATCTCGAAATGAGAGAGTTAGGAGTTTTGGATAAAAATTTTAAGTAATTTTTATAAAATTAAAACTTTAAGATGTTTTCTGTTAATCTTGTGACATTTAATTGTCAGCTAATAAATGAAGTTAAAATTGCACCCAATACCTTAAATGAAACCTTTTAACTATGTAGATTTCAGAGATAATATTATCTTGTTACTTTCAATCCATAATAATTTAATTTAATGAACAGAAGCATAAAAACTATACAACTCAAGAAGTTGATTTTTATGCTCAACTCTAAATGAATTTTAATACTGTCAGTTTCCAGCCCAATTTCAGTGTAGACTTATTCTTATGAAATTAAAACTTACTAATTCATACACTGCAACACTTTATCTTTAAATTGATGTATCACACTTATATTTCCGTTTAAAATAATTTTTCAGCAAAAATTTTCTTCTGCCGTGAAAGCTCCCATGTGTAAATTTCGTAAATTTTCGAACTATCAACATTAGGAACGTAGTAATCACTGCAAGTATCTGACAAATTATTCTATAAATTCACGACCTATCACAGCTACAAACAAACACGAAATCGAAAGCTAAGCACTACAATTTACGAAAGACAACGGAACAGAATGACCGTCGCATAAACAAATGGACGACGAAAAAAATTTATCAAAGCAGTGGGAAAACTAGTGACGTTTTTTGGACAAATAACGAAATCTATTGGGTGCTAAATCAAGAATTTCTGTAAACTCTGTACAAAATGAATCACAATAGCAATAAGCCACAAAAAAATTCCCCAGATGCTTAGAACATTGTCGTCTGGACTAAATATGAGGACATAAAACATACGTGCTGGTATTTCAAATAGAAGAGTTCATGACGTGCGCAGATACGTCGTGGTGTTTAAGGGTTAATTGATTTTTTGGGGCATTTTTGTAGTATCCTGATTTTCAAAAGTACAATTTCAACTTAGAAAGCCAATATTTTGGCGTATCGTTCAAACATTTTTCTATTAATAGTATTCAAATAATTCATAATTCAAATTAAAAAACTTGCGAAATACCACAAATACAATGCGGAAAAATTATTACTTTAACTAACTTTGAATTCTGATTTAAAATTTTATTAAGTGCAATTATTTTTGGTACCAGAAAATATAAAACAAAACTTAATTTTTTTAGTAAAATTTACCAAGACTCTATTATTACTCAGTTTTTATTAATACAAGGTGGAACCCGCCGAATTTCGACGAAAGAAAATGTTTACAAAGGAACTGTTGCATCAACTTTACAATACATCAACAACAATAATTAGAATAAAAAATCCATCTTACACTTGTTAATTTAACTCTCCAAAGACATATTTTAACCTAAGATTAACAAAATACTTTTTCCATAAACTTCAACTGTTAAAATTATTGAAAAATTTAAACTTAATTCATATCCGTCATCAGTAAAATATAATCAAGATAAGTAATTTTGATTAAGTTATTAATTGATGCTTGGTATTACGGAATGAAAAATCCGCAAAAATGATTTCACCTTGACATAATCATAGAATTTTTCTACCTTCACATCTAAACTAAATCAAGTAATTTTCCACGTTTCACATCCATATTAGCCATTTAAAAACGTTTTAATGCGCAATAGGTTATTAATAAATATTTTTTCAAGCTTGAAGTCACGTTTGCTAACTATTACAACTTTTCATGTTAAAATTTCCACTCGTCATTTGAGGTCTTAGTATAATCGCTGTACCTGCGCGTAAAAATTCCAGAAATTAATAAGTTTTAGACATATTCAAGGAGAAATATCTCGTTTTATTAAATAAAATTATCGTTTACTTTTAAATATGACGTCATTTTCAGTCGCTGAAATATTTTGCCGATTGACTCAAACTCAATATCAGCGAAATGAAAAAATAGTGAAATATAACAGCATCATCAGGGAAATTGTGTCTTTTTTAAAGCGTAACGTCATTTTCTGTTCAAATTTGTAAAAATATATTTTTAATTGGAATTAGAAAATGGCATCAGTAAGAATGTAATCAATAAAGATAACTAATCCACTTTTAATAGAAATGAAGTACTTCAGTTGCCACGATTAGAAAATTGGTATTAAAAACTATAAAAAAATTAATATCTCAAAAATAAATTGAGATACAGCTTTCAAACAAATTGCATTTAAAAGTGCATTTTTTTCTGCGTAGGACGGTGTAAACATTTAAATTGTGGGATGTTTAGAAGTTTAAAAATTTTCTGTAGCAAAAATTGCAAAAGCGAAATTTCATTTCAAATTTCAAAGTGTTGCCATTCGCAGAATGACGTATGCGTTACGCACAGATATGTTTGTCCTTTATAATATAGAAGTTTTTATTAATATAGTTCCATATCTACCAAAAATAAATATAATTATGAAGTAATTGCCATGAACTTAATTATTTAAAATTAATTAATACAAAGTATTAGACGGAAATTAAGAGGAACTGTAAAAAAAAAAACCTTTTTGAAAGTGGTATTACATTTTTTGAAAACTCTTTGCAAACTTTTTTGAACTATTCTAACTTATTAAAATATATCAGAAATAGGATGTTTTTTTCTTTTTATTTCATCTTTGTGAAAGGTTTAGGAACTTGTACAATAACCGAACTAAATGCAAGTCTCGAAAACAAACACGTGTTTGTCAATATGGAAAAAAGGATGAACGAAGTGTTAAAAAGTTTAAAAAGGCTCAAAACTCTTATTGAGAAGATAAATGGTTGAATAAAGAAATTTCATTAGATCTTGGTGATTTATTGATGGAGAAATACTCAAATGCGAATCCATTGTAGATTTTCCTACTAGAACGTTCTGAAAAGGAATTAAAATTTTGGAACAACCTTTCTTATATAAGGTATTGACATTCGTTAAATGTTATGTTTCGAATGAAATTTAGCAATACTTTCTTTAGAACATTATACTGCTTATGAAAATAGGATTTTCTCTTTTTCACATTTTTTTTCTTTTTTTTTACGTTTTAAGTTCATTATAAATATATATCAATATACTTCAGCAAAATATGAAATTTGTAACACATTAAAAAAAATCCGAAAGAATGTGTATATTAAAATTAACAATTGACTATAAACTTTCAAAACTATTAACTATAAATTTTCAAAACTATTAACTATAAACTTTCAAAACATTTAAATATTAATCTACACAGGTAAAAACAGGTACAGTCGTGAAAAAAAAAGTAAACACCCCTACTAACTCCTCAACAAATTATCGTAAAAGAAAGTTACGGGTACCGGACGATTGGAAATAAAGTCTACTTTTAAATGATGCATATAAAATTTGCTTAGGGGGGCATCTACTTATTAAAACGAATCCAAACTTCATTTTTTTTAATGGCAATACCCAAATTTAACGAGATGTTTCAAATCTTCGGTTCAAACTATGCCTAGAAACGAAATTTCAAGTCATTTGAATGGTAAGTTTTTAAATTATAGACATTCAAAATTGAGTGCTTCTAATGTTAAATTATATTTTCATATTTTTATTTATATCTCCTGAAATTATGCTCCGGATGTGCTATTTTTTGGCGTAGCAATAATACTAATAAATCCAAACATAAATACGTTAAATTTGCAATTTTTATAATTTTATGATATGATTTATGAATTATGAAATTAATATTCGAAAAAATTATGAATTGCAACCTACATTTTTTTTACGGATTTAGATTTATTAAGTAATGCTTTATGGAAATGCAAAATTTCACATTTTTCTTCTAAGTAGTTTTCAAATTATGCTTAGAAAACGGCAAAATGATAGTTTAAGGGGCCGTCTATGATAGAAGTGACTAGATATTTTGAAATTTCTTATGCTGTCCTGTAATCTAGCATGCTTCAATCCAATGACTGCTCGAGTGTCCCTTAAGGTGCCTTGATCAAGAAGGGGGCTCTCTCGGTTAACAGTCGAGTACCGAGCTTCAATTTGGATACAGCCCTTAAAATACGCTCGTTTTAAAATAAATAATTTCTCGGAAACTTATCGTACGAATTGCATAAAAATTTGTTTTTAGGCTAATTGAAGGGTGTAGAGTTCATTTATGCTGTCAGAATTGTGTACTGCTACTGAAAAATAAACAAAGTTATGGTTCGTTTTAATATGTAGATGGCCCCCTAAACAAATTTTATATGCATCATTTAAAAGTAGACTTTATTTGCACTCTTTAGGTACCAGTAACTTTCTTCTACAATAATTTGTTGAGGAGTTAGTAGGGGGTGTTTAGTTTTTTTTCCACGACTGTATCTGTTTCTATTCAGTGGGTGGACAGACAGAACTAACCCAACCCCCTAGTATAAAAACCTTATAGGTTTCGAAACGCGATTCCTGCCAGATTTCTTAAGAATCATTAAATAACATGAAGGCATGTTTTTGTCTTATAATGTGTTTATTTGTTATTTTATTTTTCTCTCTAAGATGATTCAATATAATTTTAAGATACTTGTACTTCGTATGGTCATATATATTATTATAATCAGCTAATACTTATTCAACTATTATATAACATAAACCGTTTTATGGTATTTTTTATTAATCATTAATACCACGATTTTTTTAAGAATGGGGAATTTTTTTACCCGACTGAAAAGAAGGGTTAGTGTGTTTCACGCGTATCTGTGTATGTGGATTACTTTATATCCTCGAAACATCCCAACGGCTGGATGGATTTTAATGAATGAGGTCGCTATCTATTCGTCTTAATCTTCCGATAGTTATAGGATAGGTTTTGATTTTATAAATTCAAAATGGCGGCCGTAAACTATAAAATGGCGGTAGAGACGAAAAACATTTTTAGATACCCTGTTGAGTGGCATATCATTGGATAGGTCTTTCAAAATGAAAACGATGTTTCGTTGACCATTTTGCAGCCAGAAGCTCCGTTTAAATATTACACAACCTGGAAGTCGTGTACTTTGAATCTCTACTTTTACTGTAACTCTCACCTTCATAATAGACATCTATAGGCTTCATCAAAACAGAGTTTGTAGATAGGAACTAATAATTAAACACAACATAAAAGTCATCAATACAAGTAAATAAAAAAAAAGGTAAGTAATATAAAAAATAGTTTCATATTGATGAGAAATAATAAATTAGTTCGTTTTACGCAGTCGGGTTTTTTTATTTTTTAAATTTAATACATTAATTAAAAAAATATTTTTGTCCTAAAACATTTAAGAACACACCGGCAAAAAAATCTTTAAATGCGAGTTGAAATATATACTTTATTTTTGAGGCCATAGTGCAAGAAAATGGTACTAGTGAACATTTCTATCTCAAGATAAATTTCAAGATTCTATATGTTCTTACAGCCTTTGTAGAGAATGAATAAACACAGAAAAACTGTTAATAATTAATTTAATGATATTGCTTCCATTTATATAATATGGTCTGTGGAAATCTGTTTCTTTACCCCAAATTTAACTTTTCACGTATACACAGAACAATCACTCTTAAATTGAATGACAATAATAAAAAAAAAACAGTAACAAAACATATAACCACGCACCTTAAAGGACGGTGCTATTTATTCTCACAAACAATTTAATGTCGAATTTACACATGTATTACTTGGTTCTTAGTAGTCTAATTATTTCAATTTTAAATGATGAAGTTTTAAAAAAGTTTATGGACTGTACGTATAGTTATATAATTCATATACAGAATGCGTTCATAGTCTTTGGAGAGCGCAATGAAAAATTAGCGCATTACTAAGACTATTAGAGCACTTGGTCAATGGGAGCGAGATCTTTCGTCATATATATTGATTATTCTTAATTAGTCGAACACAATCCATTATTATAATGTAGTAATAGCTGATTAGACACTTTTTGCAGGAGGCTGTATGTATATAATCCCATATAATACATATTGCATATAATCCCATTCTTGTTGCCAGTTTTCAAGTACAGATATTTTAGCTGTTTTTTTTTTTAATGTATAAAGATAGATATGGAAACCTTAACACCTGTAATACGCGATGGGGAGTTATGAGCTGCTTCGTTAGCTAGTTTGTCACAATATCATTCCCAGTGAATCCAGCATGTCTATGAACCCACTGACAATGGAAAGATTTGAAAGATTGTTGTCGATCTTATATTATATTTGCAACTAGATAGATGTAAAAATATTTTCTAGGAATTGAAAGCTTGAATAACTGCCAGGATGGACTGTGAATCTTTTGGAATTGGAGTTATCAGCCCATCGGATAGCTTCCTTGATCATCAAAAGTTGTGTCTAAAAGATAGATTTTTCAGGCCCTAATTTCACCTGTCTTGAAAGAATTATTTCTCCATCTTGCATAACACAGAAAGCGCCCCTGGTCGTTTATAGAGCCATCCGTGAATATATAGATTTTTGTCATTCATCCAGTTAATGTATCTTCGGTAATGAATTAAATTGTTATACAATATTTTTTGGTTAGAAGAAGGCAGGTTCGTATCTGCTACAGATATTTTTCTGCGCAACTTTCTTCCAGATATAGCCACTCATTGCAATGCTGGCTAATGGTGGGATTCCTGTTACGTCGCACAAAGCAGCCGTTTCTGATCTTTTGTATGCACCGGAATTCACTGCGCTTGGATTGGAGAGATTGAGCCTCAGACCATGGGATTTTTGCATACGGTGGTAAAATATAGCTAAGGCGTAGGTAAATGTTTTAAGAAATATTTAAATACCAGATCTTACATATTGATTTTGGTACACCTCCCTGTAACGCCACAAATTTAAGACGATTTTGGGAGATTATATTTATCTCTTTCACTTATTTTATAAGTGAGATAGAAACGAGTGGGTACTATCAAGTCTTATTTCAAAATATTGTAAGGATTTTTTATGCATTAATGCATGATTATATATCTTTAAATTTATTTGTCTTTTAAGATATTTACGACGTCTTAGACCGAAGACTTAGTTCGCAATTTTGTGTACGATATGATCATCATGTTCAGTTGTACTTCTCTGCCACAATTTCTAGCGCCTGATTGCCTTATTATTCAAATAATTTTGATGTTCAGCCTCTAGTGAGGATTAACAAATCAACGGTATAATATACTATGAACCCTCTTTTTTTAAACTGACGTAATAAGCCGTTCATGAAGACCCTCCACAGGAAAGGGCCGAAACAAGATCTCTAGGAACATCAATATGTGGAACCAGTAGACTCCATTTTATAACCAATTTAGGTACGCACCTCGTATTGATAGAAATGATCTAAAAAGTATTTATATTTGGAATTTCTAAGTTTAGATCTTTTAATTCTTGTTTTGTAATGCATGGTAATCTATCGAACGCATTTTTGGACATCTAAATAAAAGAGAGAAATAGCAACTCTCCTGAATATTCAGTTCAGTTTGAGAGAATATATCTTGTACAGCTGATACTGTCGAGTTCCCTCCTGTTAATCCGTGTTAGATGGTTGGACTCTCTGGGAGACTTCCCGCAGGGAGTGGTGAAATTATTTTAACACTAGAACCGCCAGAAATTTAACTCGAGTGTTATAAAACAATTGTACACCAGAGTTTTTATTTAAAATTATTTAACTTATTTACTTAACTTATTTCTCCGTGGTACATATTTAACTTATTTTAGAAAAAAAAATCTAGTTGGAATCGAAATATGTTCATTTTTTACCGGTCAAAATGACCGATATGGCGGTTCTAGTGTTAAGAGCATTTTTTTAAAAAGAAATTCCGAAATAGAGTAGAGAAATCGGCTTGTAAGATCCTATCTAATCAGGTGATTTGTCTGGTTTCAAGAAATGGACTAATACATCAAGATTCTAATCTTTAGGGAAATAATTAACACATAACAGACTTTTATATAGATCAAGGAGTAGAGTATGGTAATTTTCATACAAATGCCTTAAGGTGTTATCTATCCAGCATTAGTGCTTTATTTTTATTGAACGAGTAAATTGCTGCCTTCAATTCCTGCTGATGATAAAGCGGTGCTGATGGAATGGATATTGGTATAGTCGGCAAACTTGTTGTGAAAATACAAATATTGCTCGTTCATTATGTCTAAGTAAACAATTTAGAAAACACATAATACATTTGAAAATCCTATTTCAGCAATTACCATCAATATTCGTAAAAATATACGAATTCTCTTTTTTTGTAGTCTTCTAAATGTGCTATAGGTTTGTGTATATACTACAATTCCTGTCTAAAACGATTTCTGTCAATAAACGGAAATGTACTTAATACAAAATATATAATGTGAACTATAAAAAGGTCCACAATCTTATTTAAAAAGCGAGTAAAGTAATAAAAAAGATGTTACAAGTTTAAAATATACATTTTATTCAAAACTTTTTAGTACTTTCAAGCCTTTCAAGCTCATCATCAGAGAATATCTTAATAACTAAATGATGTTTATTTAAACAAATACGTCACTTTGTTTTGAAAATGAGAGAACCAATAATTACTAGAGTTGAAAGTAAAAGAAGCAGTAGTAGTTTCTTGCATTGAATTTAATTAGAGGAAATATATATGATTATTATTAATTGCAGTTCCATTTATTTTATGACGTAACATAAAATAAATGGAGCAGCAATTAATGCAGCAAATGCATGGAGCATTTCCCCAGAAATTGTTCGAATTTTCACCAGCTAACAGCTTTCTGACTGGTCGTTTCTTGGACATTAGTTCTTATTCTAATTTACTCACGATAATAACCATGAAGTTATTTACATCTTAAAACCGGAACGTATTCATGGAAATGTGGTGAATTGTTTTTTATGTTGTTATGTTAATAAAAGCGTGAAGGTCTAATCTGACTCATTATTTCTTAATAGAGAAATTTGCATTTTTTCATTCCACTACCTATATCAACTCATTCCACGACTCGCACCAATGTCTACAATTCTAAGAGTCATTATATCATAATGGAGACTATTCCATATTTTACATTCCACGACTGGCATCGATGTCTACTATACAGTAGTACCCCGACTTACGTCACCCCGCATTTACGTCGTCTGTCAAGAAAAAGAAAGTTCCTTAATTAAAGACGCACTTTGAACTTTTTTGAAGACTTTTGCTCTGCGAAGGGAAACTTTCTCGCGACAGTCAAGTGATAGTAACAAACAAATAAAAAAAGTCATTGGAAAAAGCTTAGAAAACTCACTGCTGTTAAAAAGAGCTTCTAAGAGAAAAAAGAAAGAATTGTCTGTTCAAACTTCATTGCAAGATTGTTTCGGTTCCTCAAATTCTCGAGCAGGTCACCATCAAGTTAAGAACTTATTGAAATTTATTCCAAATTCTTGTATTGCAAACACATTTCTTTTTATAAATGTTAAATGTATGTAACATAATCCTTAAATATAATTGCATATCGTCATTAGATTTTAGTGAATTTTTATTACTTATCCTTTTTTGCTTATCTAAATGTGCTCGACTTACGTCATTTTCGACTTATGTTGCTAGTCTTAGAACGAATTGTTGACGTAAGTCGAGGTATTACTGTAATACATATATATATATCCTTATCCTTATCTATTATATATATAAAATCCAAACGGAAATTTCGTCCCGAACGCCTAGATTTCGAGTTCTACTGCATGGATTTTTACAGAACTTATACCATTAGATAGGTATCGTTTCAGGAAAGGTTTTAAGCTATAACACATCATTCTACCTAGATTAGTTATAGAATTGTGACTGAAAGTTCTGTTATTTTGGACGATAAAGTTTACCATTTTATTTCTTGGCGAAATTTATCGTTGATAAAAAAAATTGAAACAGCTATTACACCTCGAAACATAAAAGAAAAAACTGTTACTAATTTTAATTTTTAAAAAAAGAACGAAGAAAAAAAAGAAGAAAAAAATTCGTTTTAATGAGTGATAATATTAAAAAATGAAAATATTTAGTTTAAACATGTAAGGGAATGTTCGTAATGCTTAAAAAATTACTCAGTTAAAATATTGCAATTGAAATAAGATTTGGCTCTTTATCTTTTGCGTCAGGTTAAGAAAAATGCATCTGAAAAATTGATAGGATGATATCAAGGAAGTTTCGATAAGTGCATGCTCAGAAGTATTTGAAAAAATTATATGATATTATTCTCATGAGGAATATATAGAATATTTTTCTCGTGACATATAATGTTTATTAAAAAAAACCTCGATTTAGCGTTTGTAAAAAAAATAATGAAAATTTAATTTTTTGGCAATTTAATGCTGGTTGGCGGCACAATAAAATTTTGAATGATACTTTTTTTATGATAAATAATTTTTAAGTAAAACCTTTTTCTACTCTTCATACGAATATAGTTAGATTAAGTTTAACGTAATAAATACATTTTTATTACTACAGTTTTGTCATATACCTTTATATGTGTATACATTAAAATTTTATTATCGAAATTATACGGTTTAAAACAAAATTTCAGTTTATTAATTTTTTTCAAAATTCAAAATTAATGTCCGATTCGGAACACTGGCAAATTGACTTCGATATTGTTAGTGTCAGAAACATGAAATGAAGGTTATTGTTGCCATGGAAACAAGTATTTAATATAAAATGTTTAATGGTAGCATTTTTAATTAGCCAGGTACTTTTAAAACAAATTTGAAACGTTACTGCTTGATTATCCCGTCGACAAAATAACTATCGCCAAACTATAAGATAAATGCCAATAATAGCTGATCGTAAATTTTACATTCACGTATTATTAAACACGGTACACGTGTTTGTTGCATCATCAAGTGATTTTTAATTTCACTTCTATTTGTAATTTTACTAATGTTTACAAATTTATTTATTCTTTCGTTGTTTAAAATAAAAATTTTGTCAATTTATATAATTTAGCGAAGCGTTTGGCAATTTATATAATTTGGCGAAATTGGTTGAATGAATAATCAAATAGTTCCCTTAAACATTTTCCAGCCGGTGAAGCCATGTAAAATTCAATAACTACTGCAACACGCAATTTGTATATATTATATACGCTTAAAGATAAAAAATAATACGCTAATCCTTCGTTTAAGTTTAAATTCATTGAGTTTTAGGCATTTAAACACTTATTTAACAAGCAATTTTCAAATGCCTTTAAATATCTTGCATTTGGGATGGAAATGTGTTTTGGTAGCCAAATAGCGTGGAACGTTCGTCTTTTTTGCGCCAAATACTCGAATATATAGAGATTTTTTTTAAAGATTTTTACTGGGATTCCGCCGCCAAATTTGACTGATGTTTTACTGCATACATGAGTGGTTTTAAAAGCATTTTTCTTTTCAAAATAATTTGAGTATGGTCTTTGAGTATGGTAACAATTTTGTTTTTGATTTGTTCTTTTTTATTTCTAACTCTTCCATCATGTGACTTACAGACGAAACTAACCGATGTAATTGTAAAAATGATGGTACTTATGATTTACATGTTATATGTTTATTTGTGATTTTTGAGTTCACTTTTGTTGCCAAACAATTTGATTTTAAGCCAAAAAGATGTAAGCGCGAATTGGGTTCAAGCGATGTTTACAAGAAAGGTGATTTTGCAAGTGTACGAAAGCATTTTTTGAGTATTTTTTAAAAATTCAAATGTACAATATATAAATAGCAATTAATATTTAAAAAATGGAGTCAGATATTTTAATTTTAGTATAAATGTATCCCACACACGCACATACCTACTGTAAAATAATTTAATTTTAGACATTTAAAAAATTTCTCATCATACTTTACTCCGAAATCATGTCGGTTTGTTTTCCCCAAATTTGTGACTTTTATAACCTCGAAGCTAAATTAGCTAATATTATCCATTCTTTTTTTAATAAAAAAACATTTCGCCAATTTCCATTATACAAACGTTCAATGCTTGCAATGTTAGGTAGTAAAGATTACTCATAAGAAAATGTAAGCAATTATGCGTTATTTCTATCACGAAAAAGGACATTTTGCAATAAAAATTGCTTTCTGAAATCACTTTTCGATATTCCATTCCATTCGTCATTTTTTTCTCATATCTTCCCTTCTTTTAGAAATGTTATAAAAAGATATTGGATGAATCTTCCATAATCAGCCACCTTACAATTGGCGAATTTACTGTATAGTGTTGGAAGATTCGTTTATATTTGAAAGGGACCGTTGACGGTAAATTCGATTTCTGAAGATTACGCGAAATTTGTACTTTTATTAATTAGCGATTAGTAAATTTATGATTTTTTTAGTATGGAGCAAACGGACAAAAGAAGATTTACTAATAGATAGTTTTCATGTGCAGTTATTTTACTTTCATTAAAAAAGCATTAATTTTATGCACAATTTTTTTTTCAAATGCCAAAGGTGGCCAATGGAACAATATTTGTTCATTTAGCCTATGTTTTTTTAAAAAAGTACCTCAAATTCAATTAAAATTTCAATCATTATAAAATTCTGGCTGATGCACAGCCCGAGCAGCTGATCGTAGTGACAAATTTTAGGTTTATTTTACTATCACTAAAAAAGCATTACTTTGAATGTACAAAAAAAAAAAAAAAAAAAAAAAAAAAAAAACTTTCAAATGCCAAAGGTGGCCAATGGAACAATATTTGTTCATTTTCTCTAGGTTTAAAAAAAAAAGTACCTCAGATTCAAATAAAATTTCAATCATTATAAAGAAATTTTGGCTGATGCACAGCCCGAGCAGCTGATCATTGTCACAAATTAACGTTTTTAGATTTATTTAGGCAACAAACTGATGAATAATGACGTCTTGAAAATAAAAGCTTATTTCTCCGTCTTATTACGGCCCCACCAGTGACCGAGAGGTTATGCTCTCAAAGCTGGTAGACGAGAGCTGCTGGGTTCGAACTCAATTGCGCCCGTCGGCCTAATCGTTCGGAGTTTTCGTGGTTTTCTTCGAACCATGGATTTCCATGCGTAAATACGGGTTGGGTTCCCCTAGAAAGACCACCACGGAGGGCCCTCCCCCCTTGGGCCTATATCCCATGCGTAGATAATCGGCCGTCAAAAAAACAACCAACTATCTTATTACGCTCATTAGAGAAATGCGAAAAAAATATTCGGTTTGCCAAAAAGATCACTACTAAAAATTTTGCATAACTAACTTTACTTATCATTTGCAAAGAGTTTTTATAGTGAAAGATCTAAAAATCAATCAACAGCAATTTGACATTATTTAATGAATGCAGTTTGGAGCGTAATTAACCCTGTTTTGTAGCCAACTCTGGTACATTTTTAGCCATACCGTTACGAACATTTCTAACGTTTCACCTCAAACTTGGTTGTGGATCCGATTACGGATGATTGGGAAGATTTTGTTGAATGAAAACTAGAGGTTTAGTTTTCTATTTGAATTAGTTATCGAGGTTATTTTCCTAGGTTAATAGTTGCATGATTAAAACTGGTATGTAAAAGAAACGGCAGTTAAAATGACATTATTTTAATTTTATTCACACAATTCCGCTTTAAATATCCACTTTTACATGATTCACATATTTTAAAATATAAAAGTTATATACTGTTTTGATTGTATTTTCTCTACTGGAAATCAAAGATAAGAATTTGTAGAGAAAACCTGGCAAAAGGAGACGTATATTACCAAATATAATGTAACGTAGAGAGGGATTGTATTTATGTTATCAGATCAGCATAAAGTACCAAGCTGAGAAGCCCGGAGTAAAAGACCTAACAATCGAAAGTGAATAACCCGAACATTCTTTAAGTTAAATGGTCAATCTCACAGTCATTGTAATTCTCTCTTTCTTAGTAATGTGGTGATATGATCGTAATGGCCGCATTTCCCTCCCAAACTCTACATGATGTACTATAGAGTTGCTTCTGAATTGCCCGTATTTCGTCTAACGCATCAGATAATATAATAGCGCAATTGCATCCGATGCGTATTCAGAAAATGCGGAAGGATCTTCCAGGTGAAGGTCCATATTAATTTAAAATACAGGGTCGGATTTTCCATTTCGTTTGATTGAAGGTTTATTTGAAAAATGGTCCAGTGCAGCGGGCTCAGCCTGCTAGTAATATTACACTCTAAATCGAAATGTCTTAAATTCAGACACTTAAGTGTCTGAAACGGAGTGTTCAATTTTCAGACATTTTAAAATGTCTGAATTTTTTCAGACACTTTTTGCGTCTGAATTTTAGACACTTCAAACGTCTGAATCGCAGCCATTTTTTTAAAGCATTACACGTAGCCATGTTTGACCACGTTGATCCTGGAAAAGTATATGGCCATTATTCTGCCCTACTCTCCCCCCCCCACACACACAGCCTAATTTTAGGGGCTCCAAAATATGGTATGCAATTTTCATAAAGCTGATAATTGAAATCTTTTTCGACTTTGTACTGATTATAATCAATATTTTGAATTTATAGAGTAGAATAAGATTAAAAATTAAAATATTTGTCACAATACAGTAAAACCTCTCAATAGTAGGCACCTTAGAACCGTGGAATTTGTTCGCCATTCGGAAGTGTCTGTTTTTCTGAGGTAAAAAATATAAAATATGTGCATGTTGTTAATAAAAAATGTGCTTCTTAAATAGTTGTGTTCTCTATGTAGGAGTGTCCGTTATGGAGATTTTACAACAAAACTTTCATAGGACAATTTTCTTCAGCGAACACTGACCTTTTTCAAGATAAATACATTTTTTTTTACCTCATAAAAGCGAACACAATCGAATAGCAGGCAAATTCAACGTTCCAAAACGCGTTCAATTCGCGAGGTGGCCGCGATTGAGAGTTTTTACTGTATTTATTTTTTTATTTAGTTTTTAATCTAATTCTACTTTTAAAGTTCAAAATGCTGATTATAATCAATAGAATGTTGAAACACATTTAAAATATAAGCTTTAAAAAAAAATCCATATCGAATTTGGAGCACGTAAAATCGTAGGGGGGGGGGGTCTGCCCATGCTTTAATCAGGCCCTCCTTCTGGAAAAAGTCCAACACTGTATTATGATTCGATAAATGTACGTGTCAGTTTTAAGTGCAAAATCTAGCTATATGCAAATAAATATTTTATAAAAATCTACCTCTTTACTTTGTATTCATTTTTAATTTCAAATTACTTTTTAACTAAAAGTAATAAAAAAATCAATATTATATAATTATTTCAAATGAAATATATCTGTATATTTTTACCACATTCTTACAATTACGTTAACGGTACATGATTACATGAATTTAAGAATCTAAAAATAATCATTAAAATTTAACAAAGTGACTACAGATAACGCGAGATCCTTTTTCTAAATCTTTGTTGACATCAACAAATTTTTTTCTGATTCAACGTCTACATTAGTGACGTCAATTTCCGCTGAATTGAAGCTGTGGTTTTGACTTTTGAATCATAAAAAGATTATATGTTGACTATTTTCAGTATGGCAAATGGGATATTTCTAAAATACTCGGAAACACTAAAATTATAGCAAAGGGAAATCTTTTAATTAGAATGACCGGATTTAATGAGTTTTATCAGTCAAAACATTTTAAAATAAATAAATGAACACAAGTAATTCGCTGTATTAAAAATATGGGGGAATCAATGAATGGAAGGATGTTCGAACTATATTCTTTTTTTAAATTTATGATGTACACACTATGAGGCAGAAGAAAACTTCATTAGACAAGAAAAGCATAAATAATAAATAAAAGCAGCTATTAACAGGAATGTTTACTATAAATGCTTTTGAATTCCAGTACATAACACATAATAAATCTATCAGAAATGTAAAAATCGATGTAAACATTACAAATGCTGCCGCATTAAATGCTTATAAAAATATTGTATACGTAAATAAATAATTAAAAAGGGTACTTCAGAGTAATAATTACACCAAAAAATACTATTAAGGTAGTCTTGATGGTAATTAAGAAGTATGAGCCAATCAACAGGCGATGTCACTGCGATTTTTAAAGTAATGGCTACATAAGAAAAGGCTTAGGAAGGTGTAAAATTAATAAATTCAGTAACCGCTAATATACACCATGCAGAGACACCAAAATTTATTTTAAAGATAACATTGGATAGAAAATAATACAGAAATATGATTGCAGATGATTTGAAGAGTAGAAATTTAAATATTAGCAAAATAAAATTTTAACATGGAAATACCATAGGCAAAATGCTTTGAACATATTTTGGCATAACTCAGGAACTAATAAAGCTATAGACTCGTGTGAGGTCTTCATTTAAAGAGAAAACAATCACAGAGAGTTTTAAATACATAGTTAAGACCCCACTTACCTGGGAAAAGGTCTGATTATTCCAAAAGCACATTCGCCCAGAGGACGTCCGGATTGGACGCTACGTTAGTATCCGTTAATTAGGCAGACTTGGATATTTAAAAAATAAAATCCCCTTGCACATCCGGCTAGCTCTGTTCAAAGGATGGAAAATTTCCATCCTGAAAACATAGCCCGCCAGACAACAGTTCTCTTTACAAATTTGACGAGATGAAGAACACTGTATTAGTTTTATAGATAAATATTAATACGGAGTACCACTATGTCGATAGAAATTAAATCCCGGAACTTCACATTCCGCAAAAAACAATCAAGTCAAAATAAATTATTAGTTAAAATGTACGCGTACATAAAAACAAGCATTCAGTTTGAATTACAAACGAACATCGAGTTCGAAAGGAAGACGCATGAGCAACTGAGAGTGCCCCCTGGTGAATGCGGAGCGGAGTTACAAAGTGTCTTAAAATTAGACACTTGCAGATTTTTTAGACACTTTTATCAGTTCGTGTACACTATGATCATAGTAAGACACTTAGTTGTTTTAAATTAAGACATCTATTGTGACTGAATTTTCAGATTCAGACACTTAAGTGTCTGAAATTCTTTTTCAGTCACATATGTATCTTAATTTAAGACGCCTTTATTTGCAGTGTATAAATGTCAACGTGTGTCCGAATGTTTGAATGAACTCAACATTTAAACGGATGAATTAACGCTTTTGTATTTTTGGATATAGATGGATTACAACCCGGAAATGAACATAGGCTATGTTTAATTTACTTTATTCAAATATTTTGCTTAATAATCCAAATTTTTATTATTTTTCATACTCAAAGAATTGACATTTTTCCGATAAAATTTAACCATCTTCCTATTTTTGTTGCCAAAAAATAAAAACCCAGAATAATAATTTAATTTCCAATGGAAAGATTAAAACGGAAATTTTCAAGTATTTTTAATAATACAAGGTGCATGAATTTTGAGTAAGTGCGGAAAGAAGGCAAATGTGACGTCATATATGGAAAATATAAAACGGATATGCTTTTATGTTGAAATAATATGAGATTGTGTTATGGTATTAATTCTTTTTATTTAAAGAAAAGTGTTATCAATGTTTATCGTCTGCGCACGGTTAACACAAAGATTTAAATTTCAATTTAAAATTTAAAAAAAAAAGCTTTTGAAGAGCAAATGGATAGCAAATGTCAATAATATGCACAGTAAAATTATCAATGTCGAAAATCACGTAATGATTAGTAGGAAATATGTATTTTCATTCTTAAAAAGTAAAAAATTAACTAGATAGAAAGGTAATGTTCTGTAATCGGGTTCGTAATCAATTTGCTTTTTTTAGAGAAAGAAATTTGGTGCAAAAGTAAATACATTGTATTAAACAGGTTTTTTTTTTCGTGTGTGTGTGTGATAAAGACTTAATATATCTGATGATCATTTCTTCTCCTAACTTTGATGCCAAGTATGATTGTAAAACATATAAAACAGTATCATCCGATAATTTTCTTGGCACAGATTCCATATACGCATCTGGTTTGGCGCGATCTGTTTTTGACGCCAATTTGGCGAAAACATCTTTTTCGAATACCACTTACATGTATATTTTTAAATTAAGTTCTATTACTTAAAAAAGGAAATAACAGTAAATAAAAAAAAAGTTTCATTAAAAATTATAGAACAAAGCAATTTATATCATTTTAAAAGAAAATTAAATTAAATAAACAATTTATTAATAAATAAATAACAATAGCTGTGTTACCATGTCAAGCAAAATAATCTATGTTGGCGACAACTAGGTACCCCGGTGCGTATATGACATCTTTGCCATTTTCTTATTACTTCATGATATAAACAGACATCCTGGTTCAGCGTATAAACCTGAGTTATGTCAATGACCTTATAATAAAGAAATACCTTAAATTACTCATACTAGCCGCCCTTGGCGACCAGTTTGGCCTACCTTAAAATTTATGTTTGTGAAAGCATGCTAAGCATTGTATACTATTACTTTTATTCATAATTTATTTTACTTGGACCCCCTTAACCCTCTCGCTGCGCAACCCGAGATTTCCTAGAGCAACGTAAAAGTAGCAAAATTTGTGCAATCCGAGATTTCCTCGGGGATTCATTTTTTCCACTGGCGACTGTTTTTTATTTTAACTCGGACCACTTTTTAAATACAAAAAAAAAATCATATAAACTTTAACAACATCTACAAGAGAAGTATACTGCAAAATTGATTTTCTTTCAATAGTGGTGCGAGACAATAAAAATAGTCTCCAGTGACAGCACTGATTTCATCTAATTTCCAATATCATATCCCATCTAAGATCTTGAACTCTTTTGCAAAAAATGTTTACATGTTTAAACTCTAAGCTATATATAGATTTGAAATATGTAATAAAAAATGCGCAATTTTTGAACCTATTTTGATAAAAAAAAAAAAAAAAAAACAGCAAGAGGGTTAAATATATTTTATATAATCCCTGAAGCTAATATTAGTTTTTGTTGCATTAAAATATCTCAATTTGTTGATTTTCTGTAAGCAAGTAAACCCTATTTGTTTACAGTGGAATATATATATATATATATATATATATATAGATAGATAGATAGATAGATTCTCTCTTATAAAATGTGATAAACAATTGGTTTATTATATATGTTTTTAATTGTCGGAAGGGAAATGCTTTGCTTAATTAATTCATTTCTTCTTTTTACGTTATGTGAACGACGTCACGGGTAACAGCTAGTATATACTATATCACTTTTTTATAGACACGATAACTTCCATAATTTTGCACAAATCTCTCCCAAACTCATTGTTCTCAAGTTCTTTAATGGGTAACATCGCATCTTAGGTATGGAAATAGGAGGGGGGGAGGGGTTGTGATAACCGAAAAAAACCTAACACTTCTTAATTATAATGCATATAAAATACGTTCAAAGTTATTATTACTTCTAGAAAAAGGGCCAACAATTTATGTATCACATATTTTTGATAAAATTAAAATGGGTTCAAGGGGCGAAAAAATGGGATTTTAGGGAGAAAAAAATTATAACTTCGACAATTGTCAAGATATGAAATCCGCTTAAATTTATTTTAAATCTTCTTAATACGATCTACAACTTTTATACTGACAAGTTTTTGATAGGATTAACTCTTAAAGAAAAATCAAATTGAACAAAAATAGGATTTGAAGAAAAAATTACCGTATTAACAAGATTCTGATAAAATCAGCTCATACAGAAAAATGAAATTAAAAACTCGTCAAAAGCGGCCAGATAAAATTGTTAAACTGGGTTTATCTCTAATCTTGATTTATTTTTATTTATTTATTTATTTATTTTTTTTTTGTGAAATTAGAACTTGACTTCGAAATCTACTTCCGCCTATAGGCCGAGCCGGCAGGGAAATTTTTATATATATAACTTTCAATTTAATAATTTAATTCTAAAATTTGCTTTGCTAATTGTTAAAAATTGAATGACTAATTTATTAACAGTGTTTAAAAATTCAATTCTCAGATACTTTGAATACGCTAATTAAAACATTTTAAACAGCTAATACACAGACAAAAGACAAGATATTTATAGAAAATAAGATGAGCTAATTATCCATTTAAATGGCCTTCTAATTCTCTTTCCTTTTCATTTTCAAGTCGTTGAGATTTAAATTAGCATCTGAATAAATTCCAATTTCTTGTTTAAATTAACTATAAATATCGAGAGAAAAAAATAATAACTAAATACTTCATTACGGTATTGATTTTACCGTAATGAAACCATTAAAAACTCTTTCATTTAAATGGTTGAATGAATAGTAAAACCTTTAAATATGAATATTGAATAATAAGTGGTGCAGAAGAAAAATATAAATTAAACAAAATCATTTTGAATAGCATCCACGATAATTTTCTTTGAAAACTGTTTACTTTTAAAATTCATAACGTTCTTTTAAAATAACTAAGATTTCTATTATTAAACGTATAATTAAGTGAAATTTCTCACGAATATCTTATACAAATAATAATATTTTATTTAGTCTTTCTGTATAATTTGAACATAAACTGAATATTTTTTAAAGAAATAGTAAATTTAGTTTTTTTAGAGAAGAAAAAATCTAATTAAATGAACCATATGTGATATTTAATTCACTATAACAGTAAATGTATCCTTATACAGCCTTACTGCTTTATCACTTTTGTTACTTTGATTTTCCCTAAATTCGACTATAAACAAATATTATATCTTTAATACATGAATTCGACAGTACAAGTTCTAGAGTTTTTAAGCTGATCTTAACTGATATTAAATAATGAGTATTAAAATTTTCTTCGTTCAATATTTATAGCACCAAATGTTTTTCTTAAACTTTGTACTTCATGATATGAAAGGAGGACAAATTATATTTTTATTCAATTTATTTCAATATTGTTATTAAAAATAAAAGACAAATGAATGACAAAGAACAACAAAAATTGAATTTCGTAAATATTGTAGTCTGAATGGAAAATTTATCGTGTTTCATAAGTATGCAAAACAATTTTTACAGTAGAATTTTTTTTATTCCGAAGATTGGAAAAATCAGAGTTTTATTAACTTATGTACAGTCTATTTGAGAGTGAAAAGTAATTATTTCAATCCTTGTAATGTGTCATTCATAATTTGGTGAATATATGGCTTCTCCAATATAAATACATTGTGCATTCAAAAAGGTTCCGGGACTGATAGCACACAGGGAATATAACACAGAGAACACTTACATTTCATATTAACTTCAACGTAGTCTGCTCCTAATTCAATACAATGCTTGGAAAGAGTATACAAAAATCCGTAAACACTTTCTGGAACGCCTTCAGTTCAACGATATTGAGTTCTGATGTGGCAGCAGCTTCAGTTTCATCTATCGACTTAATGCGTAACCCCTTCATCTTAAATTTCGACATAGGAAATAAAGATTAGTCATTGGGGACATATCTTGTGATTAGGGTGGGTGTCCGATGCACACAACATACTTTCTGGCCAAACATTGCTGCACAAGGATGGACGTGTGAGCAGTGTACATTGCCGTTCAAGATGCCTCAATTTCCACTGCCCAGCAAACCGGTCCTGACACACCAAATTCGTTTCAAAAGCCAATGTAGGACATCTTTGTATAATGCACTACACACAGGGGATGGTCTGATATCACAATCACTTGCATGTGCTGAACATTTTGCTGATTTCAACTCGAATATGGAGCACCCGATACCTCATCGTCTTTGGTCGACTCTCTTCAAGCTTTATAACCTCGAAAACGACTCAACTACTCGTGAATGACTGATAGCATCGTCCCTATATGCAGATTTAATCATTTAGAACGTTTCTGTGGAAGATTTTTCCAATTTAATGCAAAATTTGATGTCCATCTGTTGTTCCACATTTTTTGTTCTATGACTATGCTCATTCGTACACATACGCTTTACGGAAATGAACTCTACCAAGTCGGAAGTACACAGAAATGAAAGCAACCTGCGGATAAAGGTATTTGATCGGCCATCCCGCCGGTTTCGAAGAGCACCATCTGTTTTTCTTTTTTGTTTTTTGTTTTTTTTTTCTTACGAGATGGAGTCACGGAACTTTTTGAATTCACTGTGTCTGAATAGATACAATCATAAATAATATAAAACTAAAAATCATTTAATGAAATAGTTCTGCTAATTCAAGTTTCACATTGGTGTATCACAAGAACAATATTTAATTTTATTTAGATCACACCATCTAAAGTACTGTGATAAAAACCTATATCTCTACAATTGTTATTTCCTTCCATAAATGGAAAATAAAAAGTTTCATGTCTCTCGGACATTGCAAAAAAAAATTATTGGATATATATAAAGTGCTCAAACTGGTCATTTAGCATATCAGGGTATATTTCAGTACTTTTTTCTTGATACTTACGGCGGGCACTTAGAAACTAGGCCATTCGTCACAACATGGCCGGAAGTGAAGGCCATTTGTTTTAAGAGCACCCAAATGGCGGCTATCGCTATTCGAAATGATCTCGTCATTTAGAACCTAGGTCAGGTGACGAGATCTGCACCTGACTAGGCAGTACTTGAGGTATAGTTCATACGAGACTTGGAGGACTTTGAACGCACGACAGATTTTACATGCACCAGGTGCCATTAGAATACATGTCGGATTTTATCCGGCGGCGAGCCTCGAACCCGCAACCTTTCAGTTACGAGTCCAATGCTATATCAAATGGGCCACCGATGCCCCCAGTACAATGTTGAATGGTGGATAAATACAAGTATAACACTATCATCGCAAAAATCTTTAGACACCGATGTTGTTAACCATTCAACGCCATAAATTACCATAAACTTAAAACCAAAGAAACTGCTCATCTCTAATTCACAGTTTTTGAGAAACGTGGAAAATAAAAGAGTTTGACTTCATATCCGATGCACAGAAAATGGCGTTTATTGGAACTCTGAACAATAATTAATGCAAATATCTCATGGTGTTCGCAATAGAATATGCTCAAAATACTGTCCAGACAGTCATATTTTAGTAACATTTGAATGGCGAACTAAGTGTTTCTGTAACAATATCACCACTAAAATCTGAAGATACGGATTTTTTTAGGAGTAAATGACAATACAATTATAACCAAAGAAACCGTTCTTCACCAATTCAAAGTTTTTGAGAAAATGGAAAAGGAAGATGTTTAACTTCATACCCGATGCATGTTTATTGGAATTATTAAGATTAATTAACGCATATCACATATATCATGTTGATCGCATATGAACATGCTGAAAATGACTAGCATGCATTTCGAGTTATACTTAAACTGTATCGCAATTTTTATTGTTTTTAAAATAATTTTAAAAAATGATTTTATTGAAAATAATGTATCTCTATCGCGTGAAGGCGATTGCGAAGAATAATCCGTTTGCTCTTAAATTAGTATAAAAAGTTCATCATTTGTTTCCAGCTTACATTCTATAACGATACTAGGACTTCCCTCAGAGGGATTAGTCTGAGCGATATTATTGAGAACACAGATTTAATAATAACATGTGGAAGCAAAGAAAATGAGATGTTATCTTTAATTGTCCATATACTGCGATAAACTGAAATGATGAAAATAAACGAATCGTAGAATTACAAAATCTTATATATAAATTCGTATACAATGTTTAAAAAAATGGGAAATCAAACCATTCAAGACAGCCATGCATGGATATAAAATTGAAAGTACGCAATATATTAAAAGTAAAATAGAAAATGAGACACTAATTTACTTATATCGGAATTTTAACTGTATTAAATGATGTCAAGAGCATAATCAGACGCTCCGCACCAATTTGAGTAACTTTAAATGACAAATATATGACGTTTAAAAAGAATGGACTATACTTTATATGGTGTGTGCTCCCCCGGAATAGTTAATATTGTACAATATCTGTTTTCCACAGATGCAATGAGGTTGTCGATAACATTTAAGGAATTCTCTCCTCAAAATCTAATATAGTATCAAAGTACCGAATACATCAACAGTGGCATGCAATGCTTCGTTAGAGTGTGTTTTAGATATGCTCGATCGGATTTAAATGATGAGTGTATGCTGGCCACTACATACGCTGTATTCTTTTGTTTTCAAACATATTCTGCACAAGTTGAGCTGTATTTAACATGTATTAAATAAAAGAAATCGGCAATGATTACAACATAAAGTATGACACAAGATCTGAATATATCGTCTGCATAACTTTTGAGCTGTCAAAGTGTCATTTGAAGTAATTTACAAATCCATACATATTTATTCAGGAAATCATGCAAGCTAACCTACGCCAATATGATCCCGATTATAAAATTTCACCAGAATAAGTTAATATATAAAAAAGCTACTAATGATAATTGAGAATATGACCTTATGATAGAATGTCTAGAAAAATGAATCGGATAAAAAATTCATATCACATTTAAAACGGCACTTCCCTCTGTTAGTGGCCTTGGCGAGAGAGAGAAAAGCTTAGAGAAGGAACACTTTAACAAGTACTTTCGGGCAACCTACTCACTGTTTCATACAGGTCTTTATTTAATATTTACACAATTTATTTAATGCTAGGTGGGTATCTATCTGTTTTGTTGCATTTAAATTGCAAGTTTTGCGGAGGAAATGCTGCATTGTGAAATATTTAAATTTGCTGTACCTAATAATTCCAAATTAATGGTAATTGAGATCGCTTTCCGTTAATTTCATCTTTTTAAATTTTAAATTTTTAGAAACCATTCATAGAGACAATTGTATATTTTAAAACTAACCAGAAGCAAAATTTCAAGATTTTGGGCTCAGCAGTAACACAAAAATAGAAAATTTTTGAAAGTTTTTTGTTTTTGCACTGTTTTATATAGCGACATTTTTAGAAATTGTTCTATTGCGAGAATTTACGTCATGATAAATACAGCCATGTCAATTTTCATGTTTATATCCCTAACAATTCCATGTACTTCGTTACTTAGATCATCTTTAGATCTTTTTCTGCTTTGTTTAGTCTTTCTATTTTTTAGAATTCGTTCTACAACGAGCATTTACATCTTATTAATTACTACCATGCCAAAGTTCTAGTTTCTAACCCCAACAGTATCCCGAAAATTTCAGTATTCCAAATAAATCATAGTTTAGAACCTTTCTAGAAATTTTTACGTTTATCCGTCAAATTGAACCTTTTAGAGAGCGTTCATTACGAGTATTTACATCTTAACCCTCTAAGTGTTTGGGGCGTATTATTCCGTTCACTAAGCTCCAGGTTTCACAGCAATACAAGCAATATTTAAGATAACATAATTCTATAGATTTATGGAATTTTAAATACATTGAAGAATTATTAATACTCTTAAGGATTACATTCATATTTTTAATTGAGTTTTTTTTTTTATAATGTTGAAAGAATCATATTTTATTAGCATTTAAAACAAAATGCAAAGAAAACAACATCACAATTTTACCCTTTTGCAAGACGCTCGGAGGGTTAAAAGTAACTACCGCACCAAATTTAAAGTTTCTAACCCAATCAATATCACAGAAATCGCAATTTTAGAACTTTTTTGCTCCTGCAGCGATGTAGGTTCTTGCACTGACATAAAATAGTCTTTTTTTCGGAGCAGAGATGGCCACCAACATTTTTTTTTAAGTTGGCTATGTAGTTTCAGAGATAACACCTCACAAACGTACAAGCATTAATAATATTATATACTTTATAATATTATAACGCTTTATAATATTAGCATTAGATGTACAGATACAAAAGCCATTTATCTGTTACAAACTAAAGTGCCGGCGTTGCCCAGAATTTGAAGGATGTTTGTTCTGAAAAATCAATTTCAAAATTTAACATACAACACAAAACAAACATTAAAAAAGCAGTCGAAATGCTGTATGAATGAATCATATGAAAACGCTATATATAAATGGATAAATGTATATAACAGACGCAAAAGAATACAGCTATAAATGAACTTATTACAATTTATAATTGGAGCAATAATGTTAAAATAGGCCAATATTTCCCTAATCGGGTTTTTATCATGCTTCAATACATTTTTCAGACTCATATGACGTTATACTATATCCACCACGTCCTTTATATTTCCAATATGACGTAATATTTTTCTCTTTCACGTGGAAACCTTGAAATAGAAAAATTATGAAGTTATTTTCACTTTCATTTAAATTCGTCAAACCATTTATTTCATTTTCATATTTCACGTGAATATCTTGCAATAGAAAAGTTATGACGTAATATTCACCTTTTTTTAAATTTTGTCAAACTATTTATTTCATTTTCATTTTTCACGTGGAAATCTTGCAGTAGAAAATTAATTGTTGTAGTAATAATTTTATTGTGTTTTTTAATTGTTGGCAACTGCTATAACGAAAAATGTTTAAATTTGATAAGAAATTGCTGTTAAATTGGTGGTTTTTTATTAATTAAAAATTAACTATAAATTATTTCGATTCCGGATTACTTTAGTTGCCTTGGCCATGTTTTAATACAAATGTACGTATCTTTTCACAATTTTGGCTTCCAAATTGTGGATTTTTATAGAATTACAAACAGACAGATAGACAAGTTTTTATTTTTATCTATCTCTCTATTCTAAAAAAAGTAACTAACGCTGTCACTGCCACCGCCGCCGGTTTTGAATTTTTTGTGACCTGAGGTCTTTCTTCGTTAATATTAAGAAAACTATTGCATACGAAAAATATGAAAATCGGTGGTATTATAGCGAAATGTTTGATCAACACGCTAATGCATACAGTTTTCAAAACGAAGAATTATTTTAAGAGATATTTAATGCTAAAGTTGGACAAAATCGTTCCATTAAAAAAAAAAAAAATTATAGGAGCAAAAGCTATACATGTGAATTTAATCATTTTTAGATCATTTTATTCAATAGAAAATCCCGGTGTGCAGATTTCATTAATTTTTTTAATTTGACTCATTTTTTGAGGTTTTATTTCTATTTTAAATTCAAATATTCAGCATCTTGACTGATATTTTTTACATATTTTAGAAAATAGTATGCAGCGCAAACAATAATGTTTGCTTCAAAAAAAAAAAATATTTACACGTTACTATTATAAACAGAAAAAAACCTTCATATTAGAATTAAATAATTAGGTATAAAAAGCAGGCACTTATTGGAAATTACGCCATTATAACTATATTTACATGTGAATTTTGAAAGAGAAAGGATATTGTAAAATAAATTCATTAACATGCGTTAGAAGTCTGAAATAGAAGAAATTGCGTCACATTACACTTATTATGCAAAATGAACAAAAAATAGTATTGCAAAACAGTTTAAATTTAAAAATTGCGCGAGAAAAAATATTAGAGGTTAAATATTAGATTTGTTCAAAATTTTATTATTTGTCGTTTGATGTGAGGCGTTCAGCTATAAGTATGCAAATTTTCATGTCTCCAACATAATTAGGGGCTGAGTTAGAAAAATTGCTTAAAATACACAAGTTGGAGCCCAGAGGGTTAAATATGACTTTTTCAAAATTTTATGATTTATCGTGTTATCGCAAGTGTTCAGCTATAAGTATGCAAACTTTCATGTCTCCAACTTAATTAGTGGCTGAGTTAGAAAAATTGCTTAAAATACACATGTTAGATCCCAGAGGGTTAAATACACTGCTCAAAACAATTAAAGGATATTTGAAGTTTTATATAAAATAAAGATATAAACGAATTTTTTTTTCCGAAAATAGAAGAAGAGAATCACAAATGCAAATTTTTCTGGTTTTCAAACTGTGGAGTATGCAAATTTTGAGTTCGACGTCAAAAACGTCGCTTCAGCGGCAGCGAATGAAATTTGACTTTCAACTGGATAAAAGAGAATGAAGACAAGGTGATCGGCATTCAGTGATTGCTTTGTTTCGATGAGTACGATGTCTCAGCGAAGTCATTTGACAGATTCAGAAGCTTTGAGAATTGTTGGTAGGTTAGAAGGGGGCCAAACTCAAGCCGAAGTAGCGCAAGCCATTGGAGTGTCACAAAGTGTCATTTCCAGGATCTGGAACCGTTTTTTGGAGAGTGGATGTGCAGGCCGAAGATCAGGGCCAGGTCGTAGACGGGCAACAACGCCCAATGAAGGTCGGTATTTAGCGTTAACAGCTCGGAGACACCGAACCATGAACGCTACTCTTCTCCAACAACACCTTCGCTCGGCTACAAGCACCAAGATTTCAACTCAGACTGTCCGAAACCGGCTCCATGCTGTAGGTCTGTATGCTCGCCGACCGATGGTATGTGTTAGATTAACATCAAGGCATCGTCGCGACCGCAGGTAGTGGGCAACCGAGCATGTCAACTGGAGGAGAAATGAATGGAGCAATATTCTGTTTTCTGACGAGTCCCATTTTTCTGTGCATCCGGATAATAGGCGTATTTTCATCTGGAGGGACCGTGGCAGTAGGAATAATCCTGCGTTCGTGCACGAAAGTGTCAGATTTGGCGGTGGAGGAGTGTTGGTGTATGGTGGCATCTCCATTGACGGGCGCACTGACCTCTACATCATTCGAGATGGAGCTCTGACTGGTCGCCGATATAGGGATGAGATCCTCAGACCTATTGTAGTCCCTTACGCTGCAGCAATCGGGGATAACTTCATTTTAATGGACGATAACTGCAGGCCACATCGTGCAAACCTGGTGGAGGATTTCCTTTTCGAGGAAAGAATCGTTCGAATGGAATTGCCAGCGTGTTCTCCAGACAAGAATCCAATCGAGCACGTTTGGGACGCTCTAGGAAGACGAGTTTCTGGCCGCCAACAACCCCCACAAACTCTCTAAGAACTGGAAAGAGCTCTTCTGGAAGAGTGGGGCAGAATACCCCAACTCGTCATTAATAGCCTCATTGAGTCCATGCCTCAAAGGTGTTCAACGTTTCTGGCCACACGTGGAAACAATATCCCCTACTGAAAATGATTTTCTTTGAAGAAAACACCTTTTCTCATTCTTTTTTTCTCATATGCACAAATTGTGTTTTTTTCCTTTAGTACACAAATGCGCAATAAAATGCATTTTTTTCTGCCAAACATGTGTAATTTATTCTCATATAACCTACTATGTCTGTCGACCATGTATCAATCAGCTAAACAGTTTACCAGATACAAAATCCACCTAAAACTGCAATATCCTTTAATTGTTTTGAGCAGTGTATTAGACTTTTTCAAAATTTTATTATTTGCCGTTTGATGTGAGGAGTTCAGCTATAAGTATGCAAAATTTCATGTCTCCAACTTAATCAGGGGCTGAGTTAGAAAAATTGCTTAAAATACACAAGTTAGTGCCCAGAGGGTTAAATATGACTTTTTCAAAATTTTATGATTTATCGTGTTATCGCAAGTGTTCAGCTATAAGTATGCAAACTTTCATGTCTCCAACTTAATTAGTGGCTGAGTTAGAAAAATTGCTTAAAATACACAAGTTAGAGCCCAGAGGGTTAAGTATTAGACCTTTTTCAAAATTTTATTATTTGTCGTTTGATGTGAGGATTTCAGCTATAAGTATGCAAAATTTCATGTCTCCAACTTAATTAGGGGCTGAGTTAGAAAAATTGTTTAAAATGCACAAGTTAGAGCCCAGAGGGTTAAGTATTAGACCTTTTTCAAAATTTTATTATTTGTCGTTTGATATGAGGTGTTCAGCTATAAGTATGCAAAATGTCATGTCTCAAACTTAATTAGGGACTGAGTTAGAAAAATTGCTTAAAATACAGAAGTTAGAGACCGGAGGGTTAAATATGACTTTTTCAAAATTTTATGATTTATAGTGTTATCGCAAGTGTTCAGCTATAAGTATGCAAACTTTCATGTCTCCAACTTAATTAGGGGCTGAGTTAGAAAAATTGCTTTAAATACACAAGTTAGAGCCCAGAGGGTTAAATATTAAACCTTTTTCAAAATTTTATTATTTGTCGTTTGATGTCAGATGTTCAGCTATAAGTATGCAAAATTTCATGTCTCCAACTTAATTAAATTAGGGGCTGAGTTAGAAAAATTGCTTAAAATACACAAGTTAGAGCCCAGAGGGTTGAATATTAGACTTTTTCAAAATTTTATTATTTGCCGTTTGATGTGTGGTGTTCAGCTATAAGTATGCAAATTTTCAAGTCTCCGACATGTATAGTTTCTGAGAACGGGCTCTGTGACAGACGGACAGACAGACAGACAAAGGAGTGAGACAGGTAGGGTTTCGTTAGATGAACAAAACTCTAAAAACGTGCTGCGGATGACTGTAACAAAATCCTAAAATTACATTACCATCAGCGATCTACCAATCCCGAATTTAGTTTATATTCATTTCATATATTCTTTTTCTTTTATGTGGCCCTGTAAAATAACTATCAATATTATATACAGTAAAACCTCTGAATAGCGGACACCCCGAGAATGCAGAATTTGTCCTCTATTTAGAGGTGACCGCTACTGAGAGTAAAACATGTACAGTTATTTAAGAGTTGATAATCGAAAAAATGTCCGCTAAATAGAGGTATCCGCTAATCGGGTGTGTCCACTATGGAGGTTTTATCAGTAAAACCTCTGAATAGCGAACACCTCGGGAGGGTAGAATTTGTCCTCTATTTGGAGGTGTTCGCTAAAGAGAGTAAAAAATGTACAGTTATTTAAGGGTTCGTAATCGAAAAAATGCCCCCTAAATAGAGGTGTCCACTAATCGGGTGTGTCCGTTATGGAGGTTTTACTGCATAATAATATCATCCTTTAAAAGAAAATTTCATGCTGTATGATAGACAGACAGGCATCCAGAGAAAGATAATCTCCCGGAGCAATAAACACTCATGTCTTTTGTTTTAATCATCCACAATTGTATGACATACAACAGGCCAGATTTTATACAACAGGCTAAAAACGGTCACCGTGGTACGGAGTACTGTATTATTATTTGTTTGACCACCAAAACTGGTTGCCACGGGTTGTTGCAAGGTTTGTGATCACGTGGTTGAAACTGATCTAATCAATATTAATGCGTTCGTTTTTTTTTTATTATTTGCTCCATGTGTTCAAACCAGTTGTCTACGAAAACATCAACCGGTGAAAGTGACGCATACCAAATTTCTGTGACGTATGCAGATAAATTGTTCTTTTTTATCAGTTTTTTTAATATAATTTTTAAACGGTTTGGAACTTATTTTTCATAGTAGGTGCATTCAGTAGGCGACCCTCATAGGTACCTTCTGGTGCAATCAGAAACGAAATCCGACAAATATTTTTTGAGTTATGCTTGACGAAAGGTTTTTATTAGGCTTTTTTTTTAGTAGGACATGGCGTTAATATCCATCGTAGTAGTAATGTGTCTGGACAGTAATATTTCGCTGAGTATTAGCCTTCGCTTCGCTCAGACAATTAATCTTTCATAAACCAATAAATAAAACACAAATTTGAGACATGTAACTGGATTTCGGGCTTAAACTACTAAAATGAAAATAACCAAATGGCTGATTGCAAAAAGCGATCTTCAGTGAATTCTTCGACTAATAATCCCTGACGCAAGGCAAATATGAAAGTATCGCTTTTAATGCATCACAAAACTTTATTTCAACACATTATTGCGTGATTTTTGGTATTGTTGGGGACATTGTAAAAAATATACATCAAATCTAAAAAATCTATTAGAGTTATTAATAAATAAATAATTAAAAAGATAAATAAAAACAAAATAGCAGACTAGCGCGAGACTTTCTCGACGCGACCGTTCAGATTATTTGCTGATACATTTCCCCCCTTAATTTTTGCAATAATTATTTTTGCATTAATTTTTATTAATTGCTAAATTTTTATGAAAGAATGTGTTTTAACGATATACAGGGTGTCCCAGAATTATTGGGACAAACTTTAAGGGGAGGTAGGAGACATCACAAGGATTCAGATTGTCATAGAAACCCATGGTCTGAAACGTCATGGGAAAGTAGTATGACAGGTACAAGAAAGGAAGAGACATAAGACTGAGATCATCTGAAATAATTTATTGGTCAAAGATATTACTTGTGCTGTGGTAGATGATGTGTGAAAATGTCACAAAAGATGTTCATAGCTTCCACCTTTTCTAGAGATGCATGCATTATACTGTCAGACTATGGATTGGCGAGCTCACTCAAATACTACATGTCTATTTTGATGGATATCAGCAGCAGCGCAGACGAGTCTTGCTACCAGATACATATCAGAATCCACAGGCGTTGCATACATAGCACTTTTCAGTGCACCTCAAAGAAGGAAATATATCATGCTTAAAGGCCACCATGCTGTCCTGATTCAGGGGGTCTTGTACCTTTTAAACGCAAGAAATTTAACGAAAAAATTCAAATTCAGCCTTCAAAACCTTTTTATGTATAAACATGAAACTTTGGATATTGATTGAACTGATTGTGCTTTGTAATATGGAGTCATTAGAAATTTATTAGCCTTTTAGAGAATTTGCGTATTGTTGAAATCAAAATAGCTCTTTTTTTACTTTATAAGTCATTGCGCGCATGATATCTTGAGAAAGTATGCATGGATTTTCATGAAATTTGGTAAAGAACTAAACATATGTGTGTTTAAAACGAACTACTCTTAAGCCAAAATTATTTCATTAACTATATAAAAAATATATTTTTGAAAAAAAAAAAAAAAAAAAAAAAAAATATATATATATATTTAATGAATACAAATAGTAATAACTAAAAATATTACCATTGCAAATACATAAAAGTAGTTCATTTTAAACACACATATTTCTTTAGTATCTTTACCAAATTTCATGGCAATCCATGCATACTTTCTCAAGTTATCATGCGCGCAATGAATTCTGGAGTAAAAAAAAGAGCTATTTTGATTTCAACAATACACAAATTCTGTAAAAGGCTAATAAATTTTTAATGACAGCATATTACAAAGCACAATATGTTTAATCAACATCCAAAATTTCATGTTTATACATAAAAAGGTTTTGAAGATAGACTAATTCAAACTTTGAAGTTTTTCGTTAATTTTTGACGCGTTTAAAAGGTACAAGCCCCCTTAAATCAGGACAGCATGGTGGCCAAGAGCGTGGAACTTGTGAACAACAACACCTAACGGCGAACGAAGCCGTTTCCGACCATGGGTTACTATTCAACTCTGAATCCTTTATACTACGTCACAAGGTGCTTGCAGAACCTTTCAAAAATACCTCATTGATCGCATTGTCTTTAGTATGTGTTGAGAAAAAAAGATGTTGACATCCTAAATAATATACAGGGTGTCCATAATTAAACGACCCTACTTTAAAGTTCTCGACATACGAAACTATTGGTCAGAAAGTTGTAAAATTTCATGACGGACATAACAAATGAATGGGAATTTGTTTGACTGAAAAAAAATTAGTTCAAAATTCCGCCACCAGAGTGCGTTTTTTAATAAATTAAACATTTCGCCACCATCCACTGAATACTAGGCCTGAGCTCTGAAAGAAAAATGGCGGTTGTTGTAGGTGGATTTTTTTTTTCAGTGTTTGTACGGTCTCTTCAATTCGAACACCAATAATTTATAAAAGTTTTTACGCTTTTTTTTCTTCAGGGGGCGGTCTGTATACTTTATCTTATTTAGTCTGAAAAAAATAAAGCGTAAAAACTTTTAAAAAAAAGTGTAATTCATTAAAAAACGCCCTCTGGTGGTAAAACTTTGAACAATTTTTTTCGCTCATACAAATTCCCATTCCTTTATTATGTCTGTCACAAAATTTCACAACTTTCTGACTAGTAGTTTTGTCTGTAGACAATGTTAAAGTAGGGTCGTTTAATTATGGACATCCTGTATATGATGGTTTTAACCAGTGTTGGTTATGAACGAGCTCAGTGAACGAAAACTCACGAACTTAGCTCAATTTCTGTGAACTTTGAGTTCAACTTAACTCAATTTTTGATAAACAAACGTGAGCTGAACAATAGCTCAAAAAATCCGTGAGTTTGAGAAATTTACAACTCAAACTCATTTTTTTTTTCATAATTTATTTAAATTTTTCTCAGCCGTTAAGAACACGTTTTTCCCTATTCAAATGCCATTTAAAGACCTACACGGATTCCCGACGGATTGAGTCTGATCATCAGTCAGATCATCAGTCTGGTCATCACCGGGTTTTGCTTTCCCTGGAGGCTAAGGGCCGGCCCGAACCGAACTTATTTCTGGGCCTGTGTTTTATTCTTCCTAGAAGTCTGCACCGAACGAAATTTTCTGACATAGTCAGAACCCTGCTTGTTTGAAAATCATTGACCTGTTTCTGTCTGATTCGTGCAAAAATCTGTTAAAGGAACAATCTCCTTGGGTCAACAATTTTTGCCAAAAATACGTTTTTTTTTTTTATTATCATTATTCTACAATTAAAATTCCCCTTTAAAGAATAATACATATACATTTCTAGGGGAGGTTGGGGCATATAAAGTACTATAAAACCTGTTATAAGAATATGTATGACGAAATCCTATTTTAAACGGATAATTTCTTGATCGGCACAAAATGGATGTAATAATTCGTTTGAAAATAAATAATACATTTGCAAGAGAGGACAGACCTGGTAAAAAAGGGAACTTAACTACAACGATTTTTTTCTCTCCTTAGTGATTCCGTCTTAGAAGGTTTTACGATATAGACTTTTTGAGATTTTTAAGCCTCCAAGCCGTCTAAATGGATTAATGGTATTAATAATAATTCAGATAATTACATATAAATAGAGATCCATTAAAAAATCAATATAGTTTACAGTAGGATATATAGAAAGAGATGTAGTAGAAACAGTATTTTGGAACGAGGTCCCTGTACTATGCAGTCTATGGCACTTGTATTTAAAATGAATAATATAAACATGAAATAGAGACTGTAGTATTTTTCTTCTTGTCAGAACTCCTCGCACAAGACAAAATTTTAGACATGTCGACGTAAAAATAAATTAAACAAAAACATAATTTGCATAACAAATTGAAAGAAAAAACAATTTATTTCCAACATTGTTTAAGACCCAGAAGGGACTGACTGATATTAAGACATTTCATCCACTTGCTTCTAGATTTAACGTTAAATTTTTGTAAGATATATGATTAAACTAATTGAACTTTAAAAAATAAAAATAAAAATAAAATTATATGGTACTTAAACCGCCCTAAAAACTTATATTCCTTTCAAATGAAATCTAAGTAATTCTTAGACTTTTTATTAAAAATATTTGCATTTTGCATATAGATTTTCATTTTGTATAAACATACAAAATCTGCAATACAAATATTTGTAACTTAAAAATCGAAAAAAGTTCTAAGAGTTATTTCGATTTCATTTGAACGGAATCTAAGTTTTTAGGGCGGTTTAAATATCATATTATAACACTACAATACACTTTAAATAAACACTACAATTTGAGAATAAAGGACAATAATAACAATAAAAAATGCATTTCGTATAGGATATGAGATACGATGCACATGTAATAATTATAAAGATACTAGCCGCCTTCCCCGCTACGCTGGTCGGTTTTTCTAAAGAATCTTGAATGAAACAAAATATATCTGTGAATTTGATCATGCGTTTTAAAGCAATATGAGCAACCTGGTGTATCCAACCGAATTGCTGAAAGCAATATGAATGTCATTACGCTATTATATCTTTTATTGAGTCATACAAAATTTAGACTGTTAAGGACCAATTTCTTTAGTTGATCTGTTAGTGTAGGATTCGGTAAAGAACAATAGAACAATATGTAATGTACTAAAAGCGTTCATGAAAAATTATCAATGCAAGTCTCATCAGAATCTGTTAATTGGACTTATTGAAAAGGCTGATCGTTCATAATAATTGGGTTCGCCTGATTCTAGAACTTTCATCTCAATCAATCAACCTAACAACCAAGCAACAGCAAATGATATGTGCTTTATACTAAAACATTCACTGAAAAATTAACTAACCGATCAAGTTGCATCGAAATTCACTTAGCAGAATCTTTTAAACTGGAAAATATACCGAAACCTTCCCTAAAAATGATCTAATTAACAGTTTAAATCCCATAAAAATTCATTCAGTGGAACCTTTAAAAAAAGCAAATCTTTCAAAATTGGGTTCATCTGATTTAGAACTTTCCCCATAATTATTTAACTAAGCAACGTAGAACGTTATGTTTTATACTAACAGCTTTTCTGAAAAATTATTTAACTAACAATGTAAGTCCCGTCAAAATCTATTTAGCAGAGCTCAAGATATAAGCGGCCGGAATGAAATATCACTTTGCATTATATATATATATTGAGATAGTTAAATATAACTTTCATAATCGCGTTAACCTGATTATAGAACTCTCTGGGAGGTAGGGGTAGGTATAGTACACTGCAGTAGGGGTAGTATACTGCATCACTTCTGAATTTTTTAAGGAACTCAGCTCAACTTCCATAACTATAGCATATATACTCTCTAGTATATCCTATCTCTGTAGCGTATATCTTCCAATTTTCTTTACTGTACCACTGAGAACTTTTTTCGCATAGCTCCGTAACTAAACAACACAGAATGATCTGATAATTATTGAAAAAATCCCTGAAATATTATCTAACTTACTGTGCATTTAATTAGTTGACTTGAAATCTTTCATAATCGAGTTCACCTAATTTTAGAGCTCCAGTAGCAACTTAGAATGATGGTTTTTACATTAAACCATTTATAAACCAAATTTACTATTTAACAGTATAAGTTCTAGAAAATTCAGTTCAGTAGAATCTGAGTTATAGTCATATTTACAATATTTATTGCTCATTAAACCTTTTTTCTTTACATTTAAAATAAAATGAGTAACTGTTTTGGTATTTCCCTGCTATGCCAACACCATTGTCACCAAGCGTAATAGTTGGCACAAAAATGAAATGATACATTTGAAAAAAAAATAATTTTGTTGATAAAAAAAATGAGCATTTAAAAAATATAACTTTTGAAAATTACAGACTTTGACTTACCATTTTTTTTAAATCAATAAAAATAATGGTACTACTTGGTTATCCCGTCGATCAAAAATCTATTGCGAAACTATAAGATTAAATGCCAATAATGGTTGATCGTAAATGTCACATTCACTTGACTTTAAGCAAGTTACATGTATTTCCGTCATCAGGTGATTTTCATTTCGACGTTTTAAATGTATTTTTATTAATGTTATACTAATTTATTTGTTCTTTCGTTATTTAAAACTAGTTGGATGTGCCAATCCCAAAACTTTCTTCTATCTTATACATCTTAATATTTCAAAACCTAGTTACACATGTTAATACTTCAATATTATTAGTTCAATACTATACCAACTTTGATTTTCATCTTAAATTTCTGCTCAAGTCAATTAAACGGACTAAAAACGAGTTAATCTATATCATGATATTTGTTAAAATTATTAATTTTTCCTTATTCTGTCGTTATCAGCTGTTTGCGAATAGCCGGCATAGCAGGAAGCGAGTTCCCGCCGCTGCATGACCCGCCGATGCACAATAGAACTACGAAAAATCAAGAAAAGTATACAAAAATCGCTAGCACGGAGCCCCTTTACCGCGCAATATTTCCAAATTCAAGGAGAACCTGTTGGCCAAAGCCAAAAACAAGCACAAACATTTTGGTTCAATTGTATGCATAATTTTATACGCTGTTCGATGGTACAATAATGAAAATGGCACAGAGATCGGGATTATAGCGCCCCCTTCTTTCGGAATTTTTTCAAGTTCAGGGAGGACTTGTTTGCCATAGCCAGAAACATGCACAAAAAATTTGGTTCAATTATATGGATAACTTCATACACTTTTCGATGGTACAATAATGAAAATGGTAATCGCAATTATAGTGCCCCCTTCCGGCAGAATTTTTCCAAATTCAGGGAGGACCTTCGTGACATGACCAAAAATAAACACATAAAATTTGGTTCAATTCTATGCATAACTTCATACACTTTTCAGCGGTACAATATTCAAAATGGCACAATAATTGTACAAAAATCGCTATTACAGCGCCCCCTAACGGCGAATTTTATGCAAATTCATGGAGGACCTGCTTGCCATATCCAAAAACTTAAAATAAAAATTTGGTTTAATTCTATGCATAACTTCATACACTTTTGGACGGTACAATATTCAAAATCGCACAAAAATCGCTATTGCAGCGCCCCCTACCGGCGAATTTTTTTCCAAATTCAGGGAGGACCTGGTTGCCATAGCCAAAAACTTAAAATAAAAATTTGGTTTAATTCTATGCATAACTTCATACACTTTTGGACGGTACAATATTCAAAATCGCACAAAAATCGCTATTACAGCGCCCCCTACTGGCGAATTTTTTCCAAATTCAGGGAGGACCTGCTTGCCATAGCCAAAAACTTAAAATAAAAATTTGGTTCAATGCTATGCATAACTTCATACACTTTTCGATGGTACAATATTCAAAATCGCACAAAAAACGCATTTACAGCGCCCCCTACCGGCGAATTTTTTCCAAATTCAGGGAGGACCTGCTTGTCATATCCAAAAACTTAAACTAAAAATTTGGTTCAATTCTATTCATAACTCCATACACTTTTGGATGGTACAATATTCAAAATCGCACAAAAATTGTTATATCAGCGCCCCCTACCGGCGAATTTTTTCCAAATTCCGGGAGGACCTGCTTGCCATAGCCAAAAACTTATAATAAAATTTTGGTTTAATTCTATACATAACTTCATACACTTTTTGATGGTACAATGGCGACAGACAGACGGACAGACGGACAGACGGACAGACGGACGGACGGACAGACGGACAGACGGACAGACGGACACACAGACAGACAGACATTTTCTATAAACATGTTTTTTGGAATCTCTGACCCCTAAAACATGCAAATCCGTTGAAAACCGGAAGTCGAAAAAAATTTCGATTACAATACTTTCTTCTATTGAAGATAGAAGAAAGTAATAAAAATTATGTCATTTTGTATCATTTGGCGAGTGGTTTGGCGATTTATATAATTTGACGAAATTGATCGACGGATACCAAAATAAATACTTAAAATATAAGAATAAATAAATATTTTGCAAGTAAAAAAATATAGTCAATTTAAACTGCAGTCTTGAAATTGTAAATGTCTTTTACTACTGAAGCATGGCGTATGTAATACGTATGTCTCACATTGCAGTAAACATTTCATTCTTTCAATGAAGACATTCATGGTTTTTTGAACAAAACATTTTTATATGTATAATTCCTAACTTCTGAAATAATTTTATTGTAGCTTCCTCATCATCAGACAGCTACGAAATGTTAAAATATATATCAGTATCAGTAATAAATATTTTCTATTCAAAAAATAACAAATTAAAATGTTTTGCGAGATTATGATGGAATAAAATAAATTCCATCATTAAAAATTCCTGCATAAAAATATTCACGTTCAATAATTAGCAAATGTTAATGTGTGGCACGGTTTGCAATAAAAATCGTTTGCACGATTAGGGTTGAAATAAATGGCGCGATACCATACATTTAGGCATGGTATCGTGACGAAAATTAGAACGAAAAAGTACCACAGTCTTTTTTTATTATTATTTAGTTTTAGTTTTTGAGGCGTTTGAATTTTTTTTTTCTAATTGACGAAGTTGTTTTTATTTAACCAAAAGGATTGGTTAAAAAATTATTCAATTTGAATTTTTTCCCTTGCTATAGTAACAGAATGAAAAGAATGAGTTTTTAGAAATTAACACTTGAAAAATTCAGGTTTTGGCGCCAAAGACATCGCCAAATTAGAATAATATGAAATATCTCGCGAACTATTGTACATAAAAAAATTTGATTAATACCATTCGATTCAACAAACAAAAATACACTTAAATATATTATCAGTTAAAAAATAAGTATAAAATCAGATTTTTCGGAAATTTTTTAAAAGTTCATTCACTTTTTTACCCCCCTTAGGGGTGGAATTTTGGAAAATCCTTTCTTAGCGGCACTCGATGCCACAAGAACTATTTTTACACCGATTTTCAAGATTTTAGGTCCAGTAGTTTGGGCTGCGCGTTGATTAATACAAAATTCAGACTTTCTTTTATATATATAGACTAGCAGGCTACACCCGCTTCGCTGGTCCATTTTCCAAATGATCATTGATCAAACAAAATTATGAATTCGACCTTGTATTTTAAATTAATATGGACCTTCACCGGGAAAATCTTTCCGCATTTGCTGAATACTATGCGAACGCTATTTAGCTATTATAATATCTTATGGGTTAGGCAAAATTCGGACTATTCAGAAGAAATTCTTTTTACAGTATATATTTAAAGTGGAGGTTGGGAAGAAAATACGGCCGTTGTGATAATCAGAAATGTTAAAATGTTCTCTAGTCACCACACTACTAAAAGGAGAGATAATTACAATGATTTCTGAGAGTGACCACTGAACATTACTTATGTTCGGATTATTCACTTTCGTTTGATAGTTCTTTCACTCCGGGCTTCTCAGCTTGGTGCTATGTGTGGTTCTGGTAGCTTAAATACAATATCTCTCTACGTTGCATTATATTTTGTAATACACGTCTTCTAGCAGGTCTATTGCAGTTTTCTATCTTTGGATTACAGCAGAGTAAATACGGTAAAAAAAAAATAAATGTAATAAATTGTTTGCACACAAAAAGTCTTTAACTTTCATTAAAAGAAATGTGAATCACATAAAAGTGGATTTTTAAAAATGATGTGTTTGAATAAAATTAAAATAATGTCATTTTAATTACCATTTCCTTTTTATATATATACCACTTGCAATTATGTAACTGTTAACCTGAAAAAAAAACTCGATAACTCATTATGATAGAAAAATAAACCTCTTGTTTTCATCCAATCAAAATCTTCCCAATCGTCCATAATCGGGTGCACAGCTAAGTTTTACGGCAAACATTAGAAGTGTTTGCAAACTATATGGTTACAAATTTACCAGAGTTAACACACATAAAACATACGTAATTATGCGCCAGAATACATCCCATTAAATAAAGTCAAATTGCTGTTGGCTGAATTATAGATCTTTCGCCAAAAATACTCTTTGTAAATGAGAAATAAAGTCAGTTATACAAAACTTAATAACCTAACACGTTATAATATAACGAAATAATCTTTTTTATGCACCGAAGACCTTTTTTCATTTCTCTAAAGAGTGCAATAACACGGAGAAATAAATACACTTTTTATTTTCAAAATTACATTATTCTTCAGTCTGCTGCCTAAATAAACCTAAAATCGTTAATTTTTTCCTCGGTTTAGCTAATAGGATTGTGCGTCAGAAGAACTTTTTTATAATGATTTCTATTTTCAATTTTATCTGCATTTCAGGTACTTTTTTTCTTATCTAGGCTAAAATGATAAATCAACAAATATTGTTCCACCAGCCACCATTGGAATTTCAAATTTTTTTCCCAAGTATTTATTTTTTTGCGACAGTAAAATAACTGCAAATAAAAATATATATAATACTAAATCTTCTGTTCTCCGTTTGCTTCATAATGAAAAAACATAAATTTACTAATAGCTAAGTACAAATTTCATGTAATCTTCTACAATCGCGATCACTGTCTGATCACTGATCTGACTCTTTCAAATATAAAAGAAACATCTAAATAGTTCAGTAAATACACTAATTAGCAGGTAATCTAATTATGAAAGATTAATCCAATATCAAAAACCTTAAAAAAAACTGAAAATGGGATGACGAATTAAAAAGACAATCGAAAATGTATTTCAGTAAGCAATTTTTATTGCAAAATATTTTCTTTTGTGGTATTAATAACGCAAATTGCATAAATTTTCTTAAGAATAATCTTTAGTACTTAACATTTGAAACAGTAGACTTTTCTAAAAGAAAAATTGGCGATATATGTTAAAAAAAAAAAAAAAAAAAAAAAGAGAGAGTGGACAATATTGTTCATCTGAGTTCGAGGTTATAAAAGTCATAAGTTTGGGGAAAAACAAAATAGCATGTATCCGTAGTAAAGTACGCAAAAATATTATAAATATCTGAAATTAAATTATTTATAATATGTGTGTATGGGGGGGGGGGGGGGCAAACGTTTGCATTAAAATTTAAATATTTGACTCCACTTTTATAATATTAACTGCTATTTAAGTAATATCATTATTTTTATAATTACATCTGCTAGTTCTTTCTGTAAGAGATACATAATAATAATAAAAATTGTTACTCACAAGGAAGGTCTCCTTAAAACGCATACTCAAAATATTTTGAAAAAGGAAATGCTAATAAAATGACTCATGTATGTAAAAAAGATCGGTAAAAATATAGCGGTCGAATCGCAGTAGAAAATCTGTAAGAAAATATTTTTTCGAGTATTTGGCGCGAACAGACGAACGCTCGACGCTCTTTGGCGAACCAATAGGTTTCCTCGCCAAATGCAAGAGATTGAAATGCATTTATAAATTCCTTGTTAAATAAGTAATTAAATGCCTAATGTTCAATGAATTTAAACTTAAATTGTGGATTAGTTTACTATTTTTGCTGTAAGCTTATATAATATATGCAAATTGCGTGTTACTTGTATTGAGCTATTTAATTTTATACGGTGTCACCGGTTGGATATGTATAAGTTTTAAGAGTATTTTAATTAAGAATGCTATCATTAAACATTTCGATATTAAATTGTTGTTTCCATGGCAATAAAACTCTCTTGTTATCTCTGACACTAACAATATCGAAGTCAAATTGCCAATGATCAGAATCGGACCTTAATTTGAGTTTGAAACACTTTTAATCCATTTAAATTTCATTGTAAACGGCATAAATACGATCGTTAAATTTCATTGTTACATATATAAATATATATGACAAAACTGCAGTTATAAATATGTATTTATTTAAGTTAAAGTTACTTAAACTAACTTCGTATCGAGAGTTGAAAAAGTTTTTCTTAAAGAATATTTATCATAGTATTATTCAAAATTTTATCGTGTCGCCATCCAGCGCTAAATCGCAAAAAATGAAATTTTCATTATTTTTTTAGGAATGATAAATAGAGGTTCTGCCGATTTTTTTATGGATATATATATATTTATGAGAAGAATATTCTATATTTTTTTTCAAATAATGCTGAGCATGCGCTTATGGGGAACTTCCTTGATATCACTTTATCAATTTTCAGATGCATTTTTCTTAACCTGATGCAAAAGATAAATCGCCAAATATTATTTCAATTGCAATATTTCAACTGAGTAATTCTTTAAGTATTACGAACATTCTCTTTCATGTTTAAATTAAATATATTCGTTTTTTAATATTATCACTCATTAAAATGGATTTCTTTTTTTTTCTTTTTTAAAGATTTTAAATAAAATTAGTAACAGTTTTTTGTCTTTTATTTTTTTAGGTGTAATAGCCGTTTCAATTTTTTCAACAACAAAAAACTTCGCCAAGAAATAAAATAATAACCTTATCGTCCAAAATAACAGAACTTTCCGTCATACTTCTATAACTAATCTAGGTAGAATGATGAGTTATAGCTTAAAACCTTCCCTGAAACGATACCTATCTAACGGTATAAGTTCCGTAAAAATCCATGCAGTAGAACTCGAAATCTAGGCGTTCAGAACGAAATTTCCGTTTGGATTTTATATATATAATAGATAATAGAATAGATAATAAATTGTATATATATATATAATAGAATAGATAATAGATTATGTGTTATGAACTATCTCAAAGTTTAAAACAGATCGCATTGTTAGATTTCCTAATTTTAACAATATCGCGTTATGTTAGTTCCACATTCCACCACCAGGGAGCGCACTCTATTCTCAACGAAAGCGTATCTGAAAGGAACTCCTTCATGCAACCTTTCCGTAGATACATGAATCGGGAGGGTGGCGGTCTTAACCAATAATGTAAGATAATTGCTGAAATTACTACGAAAAATATTTTAAAGGGGCCCTACGCGGGCCCCTAATAGAGTTAGAGGAAATCGGAAGACGGCAAAATAATCGCGGGGAAAAGTTTGCTTGGGTGCTTCGGAGCTACTTTTGGCGCGAGATCTAAGCTCTACGACCAATAGGAGCCCAGATATTTAAGGAAATATGAAGTAACAAACTCCAAAATAATAGAGTTTTCCGTACCAATTCTATAACCAATCTAGGTAGAATGATGTGTTATAGCTTAAAACCTTCCCTGGAACGATACCTATCTAACGGTATAAGTTCCGTAAAAATCCATGCGGTAGAACTCGAAATCTCGGCGTTCGGAACGAAATTTCAGTTTGGATTATCTATTTATATAAAATCCAAGTCTCTGTGTGTCCCTCACTAATCCGGTAGGACCGCCTCATTGAAATGAGTAATTGTTGAAAAATATTAATGCAGGGTTACCACAGTAGCGCCAAATGTTAGCCAACTTGGCGATAGCTGGCTAATTTGGCGAAATTCCCATTTAAAACCATTAATCTTTCATAATGGAGGTCACCGAAATTTAATTTAAACTCCACTCTTTTAAGATATTTTTTCGAAATCTATGAGTGAGAATTTAAAGTACATCCTTACATCTTCCTCCCGATGCTACTAATAAAATAACCGCCAATAGACAACGGTGTACTGTGTAAGCTCCTAAATGCGCGATTTTAATGTGCTTTAGGTACTTTTCCAGTATAGGTGCCTTGGCGAAAAAGGAAATTTGGTAACATATTTTCCGGGAACCTATTCACTGTTTCATTTTATATACACATGCATTTTTTCGATATTTATACGATTTATTTAACATAAAAAAGCCGTTTCTCTAATTTTATACAGAAACAGATGTAGTTTGTACATAAAAACATCAATAATATACATATAAAACAAACAAAAACGCTCATCAAATTTGTTTTCGTAGCTGTTTATATGATTTGACAACAAATCTCGATATTTTTCCGTTTTACGGACACCATGCCAAAATGTATGCTAATGCGCCAATTATTTCAAAATGCTAAAAGATATTTGTAATTTTATCCCAGCAGTTTAATGAGTTTTATTTTATTGCTTTATTTCATAGCAGTTATTTGTTCACTTATTTTAAGTATATATTTGTGATTTGATGAAATAGTTCGTAAAAGTCTGGAATTTTCAAATGTTATATTTTTTAAATGCTCACTTTAGTATCGACAATGGTTTTTCTTTTATTTTTTAAATGCTTCAATTCACGATTTTGCGCCACCTATTACGCTTGGCGACAATGGTGTCCGCATAACGGAAAAGTATCCAAATCTCACTTTCTGATGCCCAAATTACACCAAGCTTTTTTTAAAAAAATGCCAAAGCCCCTACAGTGGAAAAGTACCAAACTGTCTGTTATTTTGCGCTATCCGTGTTATAGTTTGTACTATATGCAAGGGGAGTGGAGCGAAGAGTTTAAACATTAAATATTAAAGTTTCGGCACAAATGTCATATATGTCATAGATACTGGCGCGATTTTTTTCTGACGCCAATGTCATATACACAACGGATACTTAACTGGCGCCAAAGTGTCGTAATTTTGCTTGATATGATAATCCGGATGTTGTTGTTTATGCTGTTGATGTTTTCGCCAAATTGGCGGCGGAAAAAAATCGTGCCAATATACGATAACGTATCTGACAACTGTGCCAAAGTTTCTATAAAGCAGTATAAGACTAAAAAATTAAGAATAAAATAAATGCAAAATAAGACTAAAGAAGAAAGAAAAATCATGCGTTAAGCATAGAATATGAAACACTTTCCAACACATCCTGAATGCTTTAACAAAACTTCGTTATTTAGGGAAATAAGGTAAACAAGATAACGTTACTTCTTAGATATCCCGTCGACCAATTTCGCCAAATTATATAAATCGCCAAATCAATAGTAAAACATTAATAAAAATACAAATAAAACGTCGAATTAATGGTTTTATTGGCCATTATTGGCATTTAATTAATTAATTAATGGCAACCATTATTGGCAATTAATCTTACAATTTGGCGACAGTAATTTGGTCGACGGGATAACTAAGAAGTACCAAGATAACTAAGTAAACATTTTAGAAAACGCATAAAAAAATTTAAAAATTGATTTCAGCAGTTACCGTTCATAGCCAATAGTACCGTTATTGCATGCCACTATTTAGCTAAAATTTAATTTAAACTACTCTTAAAACTACTGAAATCACATTTCCAGATATTATCATCCATAGACGGTTATGTATCCAATTCTTTGCGTGACCATGTATATCATTTTATCTATATTCCACGAACATTTCTTAGGAAAGTAAACGCAGTTCAGCGTAAAAATGCACAACTCCTTTAAAAACCACCTTTAAGCAATTTATTCTCATACTCAGTAACCCTTACGAATTCTTTTTGAAGCCCTGCATATGAACTGTAGCATTTATACACACAGTATAGTATGCATAAATATAGTGAAACATAAAAGCGCATATCATAATTAAAAATGCATTTCTAGCAATCATTGCTTATTTACAATACTTCGGAGAAAAGTTTCTTGGCGTGAAAGAAGTTTGCCAACGTATTTTCTGGCAACCTATTTACTGCTTCATACTCACAAGCAATTTTTTCCATATGTATACAATTTGGCACAGATGTCATATACGCCCCATATTGGCGCGATTTATTTCCGACGCCAATTTGGCGAAAACATCAACAACATAAACAACATTCGGGTTACCATTACAAGCAAAATAACGACACTTTGGCGCCAGTTAAGTACCCGGTGCGTATATAAAACATCGGCGTCAAAAAAAAAAAAAAAAAAAAAAAAAAAAAAAAATATCGCGTCAATATGAGCGTATATGACATCTGTGCCGACAATTTAATATAAAAAAAGCTATTTACCCATTTTTATAAAGAAACAGAAGTAATTTTTGCACAGATGTCATATACGCATGGGGGTTGGCGTGATTTTTCTATGACGCCTATTTGGCAGAAATCTCGCTTTCGAATACCAGTTACTTATATATTTTTCCATTATTTGCTATCATTTTGAAAAGGAAATAACTATAAATAAATAAAAGTTTGAATAATAACTATAGAACAAAGCAGTTTATATAATTAAAAAACAGAAAATAAAAGTAAATAAACAATTTATTAATAAATAAAAAACAATAGCCGGGTTACCATAGCAGGCAAAATAACACCATTTTGGCGCCAGTTAGGTATCCCGGTTCATGTCTGAAATCCGTGCCGTAATTTGTATATAAAAAAAAATTATATATATTTAGGAACGATTTTTTTATGCATATACTTGCATATATAAACAAAGATTTAAAAGTTCATTAGATTTGTTTTCATAGCTGTTTATATATTTTCACAACATATCTCACTTTCTGATGCCCGAATCGCGCCAAGCTTTTTTTAAAAATGCGCTGTAATGGAAAAGTACTTAAATAAATAATTAACAGAAATAATAAATTATACAAACTAAAACTTTTTATTTCGAGATCAAAACATTGTTTTTAATTTCAATTAAAAATACATATATCCTTGGATAACTTCAATTGAAAATAGTTTCACAGCTTAATATCTCATTCCATAAACCTAAACAAACACAAGTGATTCATTCATCGTGAAACGTCAAAAATATTAACTCATTGAGGTAATCATTCACAAAGTAAGTTCTCCAACAATCAATGGGCAATATTCTAATGACATCATAGTAGGTAAAATGGTGGCGGTACCGTTTGTTTATGGTTTGTAATCACAAAGATTTAATTTTGCAATGTCTCTTAGATACATTATTTTATTGTCATATTTATGAGCTCAGAACAAAAGCCTATTTTTTCATTATTTAGTTATTAAAGACGGAAAAAAATCATAAATGCATGATTTGAAAATTTTAAATAATTTTCTTTCTTAATACTAAAAAATGACATCGGGAAGTAACAGCGGGTTTAAGTTAAATAAGTTTAACTGTTTAATTCTGTTGTAATGTTCAAAATAACTGTATTTATTAGATTTCAGTACTCAACATCAGGGCCTGATTAAACTTTGAAGTTAGAGGAATTACAATGTCATTTCAGGACCTTTCTTTTGGAGAAGATTTTCTAAATTCCATATATACATGGAAACTCTTCAGTGTTAGAAATATTATTCCTAGGACTGACATAACACGAGAACAGCCTGCAATTTTACACAAGTTTTTGAAAGCTACTTTATATCAGAAATTTTACTTAAAACTGGTTACTTTTTTGTTATAGCGACCCACACTATTAGGATTATGACAAGTTGCAGCCAATTTCGCCAACGTCGTAAGATCGTGAAGCACACACATATAATACCATATAATACCATTTCATGAAATCGTATACGATAATTTAATAGTTTTTAAACTTACTTCAAGTGTGTTATTTATTTATTTTTAAGGCTCAGCAATCTAAATTGCCCAATATATGAATTAAAAAAAATGTAAACAAAGATTGAATAAACATGACCGCAAAAAGCCACAAATCTGCATAACACTTGGAACCAAACTGTGCAGATTAGTGGTCTTCTACTGTACCCAGTTTTTCATAAATGTGTTTCGTTCTTAAATTGTGTTATTTTCATCTATCACTGCGGAACAAACGAGAAAACTCATATTCTTGCACATGAGTTGTAATATATCTTTATATCTAAATTTCCGTCATTTTTGACGGGCTACCTTTCTAGTATATATATAATAGATTATATATTGTTTGCTGGCTTACGATACTTTAGTTTCCCCCCCAAAAATATATAACTTCTTTTAATAAGTAAAATCTCCAATATTTAGCAATAAATTTGAGAGATTTAAAATATATTTTCTTATTTTTTAGCAATGCAGCTTAAATTACTTAAGGCTGTTCTCAAATCCAAAAGGGCAACTTTGTGACAAACGTTTTAATTTATTTTTGTTCGGAAATATATGGAACTAGCAGGGGTTGTTGTTCAGAAACTATGTAATCGAGCTGTATTTTTCCGCATTTTTTTTTTTTTTTTTTGAAAACGCAATAGATCTTTTAGAAAATAGTGTCAAAGTGGGCGTTTTGAACCTAATATCCGCGCGAAAGAAGAATAACCGGTCAAGAATGGGTGGAAAACATGCTTGTTACGTGATCAAAATCGCTTATAACTCAATAAGTAAATTATTGATCGAAAAATGGAAAACACAGTTCGATTCCAAATCGCTTCCAATGTCAGGATTTCAAATTTTATATCTTTCCATTAAAAAATGAATTTGGAAATGTGTCAAAACGTTTTGCGTTTGTTCAGCAGAGCAGTTAAGAACAGCCTTAAGCATGGAAACCTCTCTGAGTATAAAAGCGACTAGAATGAATTGCAATTCTAAGTAAACATCAATTTAAACTATTATATATTTCTAAATAAATATATATATTTATTTAAATTTATTTCCAACATTACTAGTGAGTTCCGAATCTTTATCAATGACATTGTTTAGTAAAATAAAATGGGGGCAGTAGTTTTCATTTATTTTAAGGGGTGGGAAGATAATAAGGGCTTTTATATCTTTAATGCATTCCATTTTCTCTATGAAATTAAAAAGAGACGAACTTTGACTATAAATACATGATGTGAATATCTAATTATTACGCAATCCCCTTTTTTGTGTAAATGAAAAAGTATAAAAAACAAAATAATAAAAAAAAATTTTTAGTACCATTGAACGGTTAAAATATATCTTCCATGCTCGTTAGATTTAAGCTGTATTTTTCTTTCGTTTTATATACAATTATTTCGTTAAAAAATATAAATTTTTAAAGAGAAAACACGCCAACTTATCATGCAGATGCGATGTATAAAAAAATACATTGAATTAGAGGTATGCACGGAAGGAAATTCTCAGGCTGATAGTGACCAAGACAATCCGTACACAATTTTTCTTTTGGCCCAGTAAAAAAGTTTTATGTTTGGTCAGAACTGCTCCGAGAACAACTCAGGCCCTTCAAAAAAATTATTGATAAAGAAATACGGCATAAAAACTAAAACTTGGCCCAGCCTGCACAAAAAATTAATTGGCTCGGCTAGTCCCGACCAGTCTGAACATAGATTTGTACACCTATAAGGTTAAATTGCCTTGTACGAGAAGTTCTAACTAAAATACTTATTTTATCATTTTATATCATGTTTATATTCTTCATTTGAAAAAAAGTTTTCGGAGCTGTGGTATTTTTTTTAAATGCATCTGATTATATGTAAATATCACAGTTAACATTAATATCGTTAATCCACATTTTATGGCTTGGAGATTTAAAATTAAAAAAATTCTACACAATAAAATCTTCCGAGACTGAATTGCATAGGAAAGAAGAAAAATCCGTTATGCGCTGGTTCCCCTATGAGCAAGTTCGTCGTCTGTTGTAAACGTATTGCATTCTTTTCACGAGTAGTGTTTATCCCATTTTACATAGATCAATATATATATATATATATATGTTAAACATGGGAGTCCGTCATAGGCAGGTTCTTTTTCTCGGGTTTTACTGTATTTTAATTTTATTGCCTAGAAATGCATCTACCCATGTTAAAAAATAATAAAAATAAATAGATCAATTTTAATTGTGGAATAATAGCAATTTAAAAATACGTGCATTTTTTGAAAAAAAAAAATCCCTGCCGGCTCGGCCTACAGGCGGAGGTAGATTTCGAAGTATTAAATTCACCAACAAAACTTAAATCAAGATTGGAGATAAAACCATTTTCTTCCCTGAGAATGATATGTAGGGAGCTAAACTTTTTGTAAAAATTCTAATATACACGAATACACACACGCATGTATATGGAACAGGTTTAAAAATATATATAAAAAATTCAGAGAAACTTAAAGTGTTAAAATATGTTAATATTTCCATTGTCGTGTTTTTATCATGTTTTAATACGTTTCTTCAAACTCACATGACGTTACATATTCACCTGCTGAGGTCCATTATATTTCTAATATGACGCAATGTACATATTTTTTTTAATTCGTCAAACTATTTATTTTATTTTGAGTTTTCATGCGGAAATCTTGCTCTAGAAAACTTATGACGTAATATTCAATTTGTTTTCAATTTTTCAAACTATTTATTTAATTTTTCTCGTGACAATCTTGCAATAGAAAAGTAATTTTTGTGGTGCGAATTTTATTGTTTTTTTTGTTTAATTGTTGGCAACTGCTATAACGAAAAATGTTTATTTTTTCCTGTCATTCTTGTGTAGAGCTGTTTTTATCAGAATCATGTTAAGACAGTATTAAAAATTTTGAACCCTCCCCATTTCCAACCCCTTGGGCCGATTTTGCCCATTTTCACCCCCCCCCCCCCCGAGATATTAGCCATATCAAAGTTGATGGCGAGTTTGAAGACGACCGGTGCATAATTGCGACTTTTATCGTGCGGACGAAATTAAGTACATACATGCATATATATATATATATATATATATAAACTTTTCAGGTGGAGGTGGTTTTGGGTTCCTTAGGTCATATAATGAAAAGTTGTGAAGGAATTTTTCAAAAGTCGCACCATGGTAACGACTGTAATATGTAGTATTTCTCACGAAATCTACCTAAAATGGGCGGGTCAAATTTTGCTGAAATTTTTACCGGACAGGTCACAGCCAATGATTTTCACATGAGCTGGCTTGAAACTGGGACTGAAAATTTCCGCCTGTTCAGATCTCAGGAAGAATGCAGTCCAGCCCCGACTTAGGCCGGAAAATAAATCTAGTCCCGGCCCATCTCGGTCCAAACCTCTAGGAAAAAAGTAATTCCCAAACCAAGCGAACCGAGTGTCGGGAAGGAAAATTGGGGCGGGCCGAAGATCGAATAATCAAAAGATTAATACACAAAATTTTCTAAATTTGGACGATAAAATTCTAATACATTTATTTAAAAAAAAAAACGAGTTTCTAGTGAACTTTGTTCACTTTCATAAATGAGTTTGAGTTGAGCGAGTGCGTTTGAAAATTTTTGAATTTGACCGTGAACTTGAATTATTTTTGAGATATTGAATTTGAGTTTGAACTAGTTCCTTTTTTTTTGTGTGAGCGTGCCCAACACCGGTTTTAACCTATATTCTGTAATTCGGGAAACCCGGCTGTATCCCCTTATTTAAATAAAAACCAGAAAATTCTCCTGATAACATTAATATTTTCTCCTACAAGAATAAATGTAGATATATGCAGTATATGAACTCCACAAGTTGACATTGAGTTGTAATAATCTGACGTCAAAGAGATAACAAGAGATGCTATCAAAACGAGTCGTTGTAGTGTGAAGAAAAGTGACGTTTCTTCTTTTACTTTTGGACAGGAAATAGCAAGGATTTTGAAAACAAAATTGGAATGTATGGAAACCAAATATATATGAACTTCATTTATGCGAGTAAAACACGCAATTTTTTTTTTTTTTTTTAAGATTCTTTTTCCAAGCATTTTTACTTGAAATAAAATAAAGTTAAATAAACTGACAGCAAAAGAAAAAAAGTTTTTGAAATGTCTCAATTATAAAAGTTACTAATAGCTTATTTAGATTTGTAACCTTATTAACTGTTCTTTATGTATTTCATTTCATGAATTTTCATTAGATTTAAACAAAATTAATTCATTTTTGTAATGTCAAATTATTACAGTTGTTAAAAATCATTATAAAGTATTTCAACTCTCCAAAATCATTGTCATAAGTGTAAAAAATTAAGGGAGAGACCTAAATACAATTTTAAATATTTTCAAAAATATATTTATAAATCGAAAGCCTCCATTTTTGCCGAGAGATTCTGCTCTCGAAGCTGGCAGACGGGAGATGCTGGGTTCGATCCCAATCACGCCCGTCGGCCTAATGGTTCTGAGTTTTCACCGCTTTCTTCAAAGCTTGGTTTTACAAGCGTAAATACGAGTTAGGTTCCCTTAGAAAGACCCCCACTGATGTCACTTCTCCCCCCTTTGGGCCTATATACCTCGTGCTGATAATTGGCCGTCATAAACACAACCAACCATTTTTTGCGCTGTTTTTAAAACTGAGGTAAATTATATTAGTAACGTAAGTACATATTTAAAAATCGATGAAGTGACAGTATTAGTTGCGCACATACAGTTCCGTACAATAAATATATTAATTCGTAACTCCAATATTACAACAAATCGTTGCTAACAGTAATAATAAGGCTTTTTTAAAGCACTGTTTTTAACATTTTCACTTTTATTGTTTGTATACTACTACCGGGAATTGCATTATACAAATATATCATTAAATGTTGTTATCTAGGCTTTAAATGCCAATGGCCCATAGACTACGTTGTCCGTGTGTTTATGTATGTCCAAACCGCCCGTGCCTTTAAAGGTTAATATCTCGGATGATTACCATCAAGATTTTTTTAGAAAATCTTTATTTACAATCCCATTATACTTCCGCAACGATAGGTACTCCTAGCGCCCGTCAATTTTTTGCTGAGTGCCGCAAAATGAAATTTGAGTGTAAAGGAAAAATGTGATTTTCTCATAAACTATGTGATGTAGTTCAATCGCTATCGTTTTCCTGCAAGGATTAAATAAACTCCAACTACCCCTTTTATTCATAATTTTAGTTTCAGTAGATTCGGGAATAGACGGAAGGGGACATATTTTTGCATTACATTTTCGACGATTTCTCTAAAAATATAATACCTAAAATTAAAACAAATCTATTTTTGAGTTCGGCTTGTTTAAAATATGCTCGTTTTAAAATAGTTAATTTCTCGGAAACTTATCGTACAGATTGCATAAAAATTGGTTTTTAGGCTAATTCAAGGGTGTAGAGTTTATTTATGCTGTCAGACATGTGTACTGCTATTGAAAAAAAAAACAAGCTATGCATCGTTTTAATTTGTAGAGGGACTCCTAAGCAAATTTTATATACATCATGTAAAAGTAGACTTTATTTCTAATCGTTCGGTACCAGTAACGTTCTTCTACGATAATTTGTTGAGGAGTTAGTGGTGGGTGTTTACTTTTTTTTCCACAACTGTACATACATACATGCGTACGTACATCCATACAAAATCGGCGGGCACTTTAGCTCTCCGGCTTTAATAGCCGGTGAGCTAATTAGACGAAAGAAAATACTGAATAAAGTACACAGATAATGTAAAGAAATTTATAAAACTTCTTGAAATAACATCTTTAATAATTCCTAAAAGATAGAATGCTGCACGTTCAAAGCTTTTTTTTTTCTTTCAAATATATTATAAAACAAAATTTAGCATAAACATTTAAAATATAATGTTTAAAGCAGTTTAAATATTTATTAGAAATTCATCATGCACCTGAAAATCCATAGAACAATAATGGAGTTAAAAGTTGTTCTCTTCATATAAAAAAGACATCATATTAAATTTTAAACCGGAATTTAACTTAGAAAAGTGTTATTTATGTATTAGTGAAAAATGTATTCGTATTTTAAGTACTACAAAAGTTTAACAGCTACCTGTATCTTACTTAAAGATGTAAAAATTCGTTCACTTAAAGTCATTACTTATTAGAGTTTTCCAGAAATATCTTTTTTAGTACGTTTTTCAAACACGCGACCGGAAAGAGAGATAATATAATAACCCTAAGCTCCTGACACAATCGCTCTCATCCCCCCTGTTTAGCAAATATGTCGTGATAGCTCGTTTTTCAATCTAAAGTGTACTCACGGACAAGAAACGTGCTTTGGTCAAACAATTTGATCCCTGTTTGTTTTGTTGCAGTCTATTTATACTTGGAGATTTAACAACATTAAACATATTAAACATGCATGTTGCACATTAAAATGGACTTTGAGATTTCCAAAAATGTCGTATTGTCATTCAAGATCTTATATATACATTATTCAAAGCTAAACTTGTAGGTATCCATACATATTTAGATTTTTTTTTATGTAAATAACTGATAAAATTATATAATCGTATGTTTTTATTGTTTGCATCGTTTTCTTAAAATTGGCAGATAATCTAACTTTATTCAAATTTGGATATTCAAGAATTTGTAAATTTGTTTATATTCTTATACGTTGACAAAATGTTTTAAAAACAATTAAGAAGAGTACGACTTTTAAATAATTAATAACTGGTGTTCAAAAATCAACATAAAAGACGAAAAGTCAAACACGATTTTTAACTCTCTGACTGACCAATTTGGTGTTTTCCATTTTTAAGTATTATTTATGTGTATTTGTCATGACTGTCTCAAAAATATTTGTTCATTTTGTGCAGCAAAAACATTGCAGTTATTCCGATTCTAAATACCATTTTATAACAATCTGTCGAAATTTATTACACAAAAAACAGTACTTTACCAGTATAGGGACCTTGACGTGTAAAGGAAAATGGCTTTGTGGAGATAAGGAAATTGTTGATTACTATTTTATGGCAATATATTCATTGTTTTATATACACAAGCAATTTCTTTCGATATTTATACAATTTATTTTAGTACAAACAAGCCATTTACCTATTTTTATAGACAAACAGATATAATTTATACATAAAAACAATAATAATACATACACAAAGAAAATGTTTATATATGTAAATTAAAAGCATAAAAAGTCACTGATATTATTTTCATAAGCTGATGTTAAAACTTTCATGAGTTTTATATCATTTGACAACAAATCTCACTTTATGAATACCGAATTGCGCCAGACTTTAAAAAAAATACGCCAAGGTTCCTGTACTAGAACAGTAACAATATAAACGGTCAAGTGCGAGTAGTATTCGCGCTCAGAGGGTTGCGTACAATAAATCCATGAATTATTAACTTATTAAAAAAATCGTTGCTAAAAGAATAATAAAATAATATCAAATATTGCTATTCTGTGTATAACTCTTTTTTAATCGTATCCCAAACTGTTTATGATGAACTTAGTTCGGTGCTAACAATAAAAGTAGTGCATGTTTAAACTCCATTTGAGATTTCATAAAACAAAATACAGCGTATGTAGCTAAAACGAAACCCTTGTTCAAAGATTAAACTCGGAATTGGGCTAAGCGCGCTCCGAAAGGAGGTCGCAAAGTTTGCAACGCCGCCTTGGTCCGTGCCACGTTTTTCCAGATAGGTTTTTAATTAACTTTTATAGACATGGTCGGCGTATTGAGAGATCCACTCTATTCAAACTAATCGCAAATCACATAGTATTTGTGTGATTAATTCTAATTAAATTTGTCTGTTTTTTAACAATTTGACACTTAGTGCTTTTATACTGCTACTGGACATTGCATTACACAATTATATCATTAAAAGTTGTTATCTAGGCTTTAAAATCTGACGGTACATAGAGTACGCCACCCCTGTCATTATGTATGTCCAAACCGTCCTTGTCTTTAAGGGTTAACCCTCTCGCTGCGCAACCCGAGAGTTTCTTGGGCAACGTAAAAGTATCGAAATTTGCGCAACCCAAGATTTCATCGGGGATGCATTTTCTCCGTCTAATTAACCCACTTTGATCATTCCCACCAGTTACTTTTTATTGTAAATTTTGCCTTTTCTAATCGAAGCATTTTCCCGATTAAATCAGACGAAAATTTCTGTTTTGAAAAACCGGTGGCATTAGAATATATATTCTTAAAAGACGCTCGTCGCAAAAGAATTAAGTACGCAATTTTTGAAGCTATTTTGATAAAACAATTACGCAGCAAGAGGGTTAATATCTCAGCTAATTACCGACGATATTTTTTTAATCATTATCAAGAATGCGTTTATACTTCTGCTACGATAGGTACCTACAGCGCTCATCAACACTTTTGGTGAATGCTCGCAAATCGAAATTTGTGTGCAACGGAAAAATGCGCTTTTCTAAAAAAAATATGTATTCTAGGGTAATCGCTATAATTTTCCTACAAGATTTAACGTAACGTCTATAACCTCTAATTTTTTCATAATTTTAGTTTAAGTAGATTTGGAAATAGATGGGCCGGTGGACATATTTTTGCACTGCATTTTCGACGATATCTGTGAAAATATAATACCTAAAATTAAAAGAAATATATTTTTGAGTTCAGCGTTACGAAACCTTTTACAATATACCCCACTTGATATAAAAAGAAAATACTTTTTTTCAAGTAACTTAATTATCCCCTCTACATTTTTTCTAAATATATTTGTGAATGTTTAATAATCAGTAAATATGTTGGTCAAAAGTCTTTATTACTTCCCCAATTTGAACTTTCCACATTCCATAGTTTACGAGTAAAAGGTCTGTGACAGACGGACAGACAGACACAGGAGTGATCTTATAATTGTTCCGTTTTTACTTTAAATACGGAATCATAAAACCATTATAATCGTTTTAATATGCGTTTTTGATACTTACACTCTACATTTTGCTCTATAGAAAGAAAAATTTATATAAAAAGCAGTAGCTTAATACACTTTTGAAAGGAAAAAAAAATCTTCCTTCTATCGTGGATTACCAGAGCCAACAAGGGCTGGATGACTGTGATTATGGATAAATCCGCTTATTCCGATTAAAGCACACGAGTTATTGGATGACTTTTCTATATATAAAGTTTTAAGTAAAGACCTTACACCAAGTATTCAGAAGAACCTCAATGCTTTGCTTAGCGATCTAGAAAAAAAGAAAATCTCCCTCCGTATTCAGCTAGAAAATTAAAGTGTTATACTGGCATTGTTTGGTCTTTTTATGGTTTACCTAAAGTTCACAAAGCTGGTATGCCTCTGCGTACTATTATAGATTATACTCGTTCACCTGTCTATAATTTGTCTAGTTTTTTTATCGACATTGTTGAAACCACTAACTTCGGAGTCTATTCACTGCCTTACATCCGCTTAACAAATTTTGGACTGTCTTAAAAGTTTCCGATTTCACGCAACTGCATAATGGCTTCAATTTGACGTAGCGTCTCTGTTTATATCTATACCCATTGATTTTGCTTGCGAAGTTGTTCAGAAAGTATGGCGTAAATATAATGCGCACTGAAGTCTTGACGTTTTGGACATTGTTGATCTTGTGAGATTTTGTCTTACATCTAATTGCTTCACTGCAAATAGAGGCGTCTTAAATTCAAACAGATATGTGACTGAAAAAGCAATTAAGACACTTAAACGTCTGAAAATAAAATTTCAGACGTGATAGATGTCTAAATTTAAGACACATAAACGTCTTATTATGATCATGGCATAAATGAATTGAAAAAAATGTTAGAATTATGATTATATGTCTGAATTTAAGACACTTGCAATTTTAGACATTTCAGGAATTCAGCCATTTGAACCACTCACCAAGTAAAATGAACTGAAGTGAGTAGATTTGTTTGTTGTTGCAAGCATGAACGGTGCGCGAGAAGAACGCGACCGGATTTGATTATTGCTGATTTGGCGGGCAACGGTTTTTACTCAACGGATTGGCGAATTTGAATTAAAGTATCTCAGTACAGTTAATTTGTCTGAAGTGTTAAAATTGCTTTTAAATTTATCAACATTTGATAAATTATTTGAAAGTGTGACGATATATTTTTCCTCAATCCTAAATCTCTATAATGACGTTTGTTGTTCACATAATAAATGGAATCGTCAGTCGTCGTTATAACCTTACAACGCATGTAAAGTTTCTGCTTTATTTCCAAAACATTACACTGAAAGAAGATTTGAACTTTGAATTCTCTTACTTGTAAATCGAAGATGAGTCAGAAAGTGAGTGTATCATCATTAATGAAGAGAAAGTAGTGACGCAGCATTTACTTTCTTTTGTGAAATAGTATGCACATCTACACATACATCCGTTGGTGTGTTAGTCGTTAGAGAAAATTTTTTTTTAGCATAGTGATCCGATGTCTGTATTTTATATCTTTGTGTCTTCATTTTATACATACTAGACGAAAATTTATATTCGGTTTATTGGAATGGTTTGTCAGTACGTGCTTATAAATGGAGATCGAAAAAAAAATCATTTGGGAATTATATTTTTCATGGAAATATAAAATTTTCAAAATTTCTACGATAATTTTTATTCAAGACTCACCAAATATTCAAAAGAATAGCATGATATTTATAAAAATACAGTGCTAAAATAATATGAATACGCATATATTTTTAAAATGGCGTTCAGTATCGTAAAATAATATGTCCTTCAAACTGGATTAGCTGTTACAGTTTTGGATATTTACGCCAAGGTAAGGTATTCCACAGGTTTGGAATGATAATTCACAGAACGTTCTTACATATATATTATTATTTATTTACTATTTAAATTATTCTTATTAGACTAATTTGCATTTTTAATATTTTTGTCTTTTTTTTATCAAATAAATATATTTTGTGTGAAAAGATTTGTTTGCTTATTTCTGATGCTTTTCAAGGAGTGCATATGATTTTCAGTATTAATAAATATATTTAATTCTCATCTAGATCTTTACTTTATAAATTAAAGTTTCATGTAGTAAATAATCTATTTATTGATTGAATAATAACGTGAAAAATACAACAGTTTCAATTAGATTTGGTAAGATGTAAAGAAGTTTTGAAATTATGGAATTAATGTTTCCTGCATGCTATTAAAAAAGAATATTTATAATTTTGTTAATGATTGTTAAATAGCTCATATCATCTGAGCAACATATTAAAAAAATTGTTCGGTATTAAGTTTAAAAAGAAGCTAATTTTTATATAACTTTGCACAAGTAAGTTCTTTCCTTGCGAATTCCTTTATTTTATATTAGTGATATAATTTTACATACAAATTTTCATTTTTAGTGACAAGAGTGCCATTTATTTATCTTACAGAGTATATTATTGAAGTGATTTTTTTTATATTAACAAATTTAAATTTATCTTTGAGAAACCATGAACTTTTTATTTTTTGTTTTATATGGTGGATATAGAGTATGAAAAGAAATCTCGAAAGTATAAGGGTTTGTGTTATCGTGTATTTCGGAGTATTTGTAAACTTGCAGTTTTTCCTATTGGAAATAAATCACTCTTATTGTATTCAACTGTACGCCGATACTATATATATATATTTAATAATCCTTATGAAAATTTATTTCAAGATGGAATATACCTAGTATGTATTTCCTGCGTTACATCTCAACACCATACTTAAATTTTTAAAACATGAAGCGATCTTGAAAGTAATTATAAACAAATTATAAAAATCGGCGTAATTAATTAAATATGTGCGGAAAATATTAAAAAAATCAATTTAAATAACATCATGCAAAAAATTAAAAAAAAAAAAAAAAAAAAAAAAAGAAGATGGGTATAAGAATTCTCGCCCATGACAGTAGGAGATATTTTTCATTTTTGTAATAAAATTTAAGACCTAAATAAACATGTTGTGAAAACGCACTTCTAATGCAAGATTTCAAACAAGTATTGCCAATAATTCTGACTGATTGATAAAGTGTAACTATGCTGATATTTAATATATTTTGAAAAAGTAACATGGTTTGAAGATTAATTATTCTTATAATTATTTTTGCTCCGAGTATGTATATATTTTCATATTATTATAACATTTTTTAATACAAATTATTTTTATTGTGATGTTTATGGGAAGAAAAATGTTTTTAGAAGTGTTTTTCAACCCTCAAAGAATTTTTTTAAGCATATCTGGGTGCTAAAAAGAATCTATGAAAATAATAATAAAACAGAAACTCATAAAAAAAAAAAAAAAAATTCTGGATTTTAAGTTTTATTTATTTATTTATTTATTTTTTGTGTGTGTGTGTGTGTGCCTGTGTTCGTTAATGACAACGTTAATATCAACACACGTTATCTTTTAAATTAAGTTTGTAGAATATTATTGAATAGTATCAACAACTGGACCTAGAATTTATTTGGAACATATTTCTTATACTGTCACAAAAAAGGTAAATACTTTTTACCCTTTAGAATGTGCATATAAATGAATATACAGCAAAACCTCTGAATAGCGGACACCTCGAGAGCACGGAATTAGCCCGCTATTTGGTGGTGTCTACTTTAAAGAGGTGAAGACGTACAGATTTAAAGGTGTTGGGGATAAGAAAAAAAAAAAAAAAAAAGAGGTGTCCGCTATTCAGCAATTTCCGTTATGGAGGTTTTACTTTAAATACACACAGTAAAACCTGCGTAACGGACATTCCTGAATAGGGGATACGTCTGTTTAGCGAATCATAGGGCTTCTGCTTAAAACATGGGCTAAGGGTACCTGCTCCTTTTTGTTTTTTATTGGGGGGGGGGGGGGGCGTTGATACAATTTTCGTAAATCTGCAATTTTGAACACCTTTCGAAATTACGCTGATTATAATGAATATTTTGAACGGTTAGAGTAATATAGTATGATTTAAGAAGGTTTTCGCTACACAGAGATTTCTGGTATTCGGGAATGTTCATTAGCGGACACTTCCGAGTTCCGAATTCTGGTCACTTCTATTTAACGAACCATAACGTTGGGTTGGATTTTTTGCAGACGCAGGATTTTATTAAAGCATTAGCAAATTGGGCGATGCCCCCTTCCCTTTGTATTTTGGTGGCCCCAAATTTGGTATTCTATTTTTGTAAAACTGATATTTTGAATGTCTTTCAACATTATGCTGATTAATGTGCTGTTGTCAAATGTTTCAATATTTCTTGCTAATGATAAATAATATAATAACAACAACAAAAAAAAAGTAAGAGTTTCATACTTTTTTTTTTTTTTTTTTTTTTTTTTTTTTTTTTTTTTAATGTTGGAATCTCATGTACTGAAAATTTTGTGTAATCTAGTGTTAGATTTTATTTAACACACAAATAAAAATGTCACTGGGAATATCTAATTTAAATGGAAAAAAAAATTGAACAACAAATCAGGGATAAGATTCTTTCTGAAGGAGTGAATCATTTTTTTTTTTTTTATAAATGGGAATAATCGGTTACCATAAAGCAGAGCTGATTGCAGCATGGACAAACTGGGCTGTTTCTTTGTGCCTTTAGCTTTACGTGCTCCTACATTTGGTATGAAATTTCTATAAAGCTGATATTTTAAATTTGTTTTGATCTTATACTTATTTTAATAAATATTTTGTACTTTTAGAAAATGATTAGGTTAAGAAAAAGAAATATTTATCCAAATATGTATTTGTATTTAATGACATTGAATAGGCTTAATTTTTTTTTGTAACAGTATATGAAAGGCGCAGGCGGGGGGGGGGGGAGACGAATGAATACTAGATCTTTGGACTAGAATTAATTTAAAGTTCTCACTGAAAGTAATAAACGTTTTTTATGCGCTCATATATGATATCACATAATTTTTAGGTGATTGTATATATATATATATGTATATATATATATAATATCCTGTTCCAAAACCACAAAATACTGATTACAATCGTCATAAGTTCAAAAGTGATTTAAAATATTAGCTTTATGAAAATTTTGTACCCAATTTGGGGTACCCTAAAATAAGGGGGCAGATGCTTCAAAGTTTTCCTGCGCTGCGATCAGCTCTGCTTTATGGTAACAAATTATTCCCATTTATAAAAAATGTTTCAATGTGGTCAAATATGGCTGCGTATGTGGCTTAGAAAGAAAAGTGGTCAAAGATGGCTTCACATTGGTGGTGGTGGGGGGGAGGAAACCGGCTCTCAAAGATGGCCGCAATTAAGACATTTGAAATGTCTGAAATTCAGATGCAAGAAGTGTCTAAAAATTTTCAGACATTTTAAAATGTCTGAAAAACGAACACTCTTGTTTCAGACACTTAAGTGTCTGAAATTCAGACACAAGAAGTGTCTGATAATTTTCAGACATTTTAAAACGTCTGAAAATTGAACACTGCGTTTCAGACACTTAAGTGTCTGAATTTCAGACATTTCAGTTTAGAGTGTTCATTTTTGATGAAAATTATTATAATCAAGTTAATGGATCAGCTATGGGATCACCAATTTCCGTTAGAGTAGCTGAAATAGTAATGCAGTTCATTGAAAATGAAATAATGTGCCTTTTACACACTAAGGTCTGTTTTTGGAGAGGTTATATCGATGACGTTTTTCTTGTTGCGAAACATGAGGATTTGAATGAAATTCTACAAACTACGAACTCTATCTGTCCAGCCATCCAATTCACTGTCGAAATTGAGGCTGATCGCAAATTACCTTTCCTCGATGTTATGGTTGAAAGAGTAGATAATACTGATTTTCAGAAAGTTTTAACATCTGTATACCGTAAGGCTACGAATTTTAGGCAATACCAAAACTTTAAATCCGTGAACCCACTCTCCCATAAAATCGCAGTCGTTAGAACTTTAATCCACAGAGCTAAATGTTATTGTAATACTGATGCAGTTCCAATTTGAAAAAAAGAAGATATTTACCGACTTAATTCAAAATGGCTATCGTTTAAGATGGTTAAAAAGGTTTTTTTTTGGGGGGGGGGGGCATCGCGTGTCATCCTCTGTAATTCGTAGGGTTACCACTATTTACGTATCTCTACCATACAACAAATATCTTTCTGAAAAAAATTCTAGTCTTTTGAAGTCTGATTATATCAGTACACCATTCAAGCAACAAAATGTTTTGTAAATCTAAACCTAAAATCACCCCACTTTACTAAGAATCGGTTCAATTTACAGTATCCCATGTAAAGATTGCGACTCGATATATATTGGCGAAACTGATTGTACTTGCGCCATTCGCCTTGCCGAGCATAAACGTGCCTACAAATCTGGAAGCATACAGTCTAAAATTGTACAGCATTCTTTAGATACCGACCATATCCCAGATTTTGCAAATATCAGATTTTGCAGTTATCAGATCCGGTTGCAATAACCTTAAAAGTAGAGTTTTTCTGAAAGGTGTGTTCACTCGTAAGCAAACATGTGCGCTTCCACCTGAATACACAGCATTGCGTTGATATTTTTTGTACTTTCTTTAATTTTAACTGGTAATAATTGTTAACTGTAAACATGATATATATTTTTCTGGCCATTTGAATGTTATTTATTGCACTGATGAGGGGATAAAATTTAGCTCGAAACGTTTACTTTTTAATTGTATTAAATGTATTTATGTAATTTTTAATTCTATGTCTGATGAATTGTAATATATTTTTCATTTTTAATTGAATTCAAATTCAATTTCTCAAAAATGAATCAAGTTCACGCTTAAATTCAACATTTTTCAAACAATTCCGCTCAACTCAAACACATCTATGGAAGTGAGCGAAGTTCACTAAGAACTCGTTTATTTACTTTTTTTAATATAATAGAGGTTTAGCGTCCAAATCTACAAAATTTTGAAAGATAGTATTTTGGTTATTCGATGAAAGGGTCTTTACGGGCATGCCCAATTTTCCATACCGACATTCGGTCCGGGCTTGGTTTGGGGATTACTTTGTTCGAGAGTTTCGAACCGAGATGGGCCGGGACTAATTTTTTTTCGGCTTAGGTCGGAACTGGACTACATTCTTCTTAAGGACTGCACAAGCAGACATTTTCAATGCAATTTCTAACCCAGCCCGTATGAAAATCATTTGGACAGGCTGGATCTCTGGTCTATTCAGTAGAAATATCGGTAACATTTGGCCCAGCCCAACTTTTTTTGTAATGTACATATTTTTAAATCGCTATTATTCCACAATTAAAATTTATATGTTTATAATTATTATTATTATTATTTTAAGATGAGTAGATGCATTTTTAGGTAATAAAATTAAAGTACGGTAAAACCTGAGAAAAATGAAATGCCTATGACGGAATCCCGTGTTTAACAACAACAACAAAAAAATTTTGATCTATGTAAAATGAGAATATTAGTACTTGTAAAAAGAATATAATACATTTTCAACAGACGATGAACTTTCTAATAAGGAAACCTTCCTATAACGGATATTTTTCATTCCTATGCAATTTCGTCTTAGAAGATTTTATTGTATAGAATTTTTAAAATTTTTAAATCTCCAAGACATAGAATGTGGATTAACGGTATTAATGATTCTATTGTAAAGTATACTGATTTTTTAATGAATATCTATTTGTATGTAAATACCTGAATACTTACTAAAACTATTAATTTTATACAACGCTTAGAGACTTGAAAATCTGAACATTTTTATATAGAAAAGCCTTCTAAGACAGAATCACATAGGAGAGAGAAAAAAACTTCGTTAGAGTTAAGTTCCTTTTTTAGCAAATCCGTCGTGTCTAGTAATTGTATTATATTTTTTTCAAACGGATTATTATATCCAATTTACACTGATTAAAAAAAATTCCGTTTAAAACAGGATTTCGGCATACACTGTGGAATATTTTACAACCCTCTCTCGAGCAGTCAGCCAGACTGCTTAGGCGCCGCGAGGGATCACGTGACCTTCGAGAGAATTGATATTTGAAAACATTTTCTACTCTTTCTTTTTTAGTTTAGTTTTGTTGTGAATGTGAATCTTGAAAGCAGCAGGTAATAAGCTGCGTATAGGTTTTTTCGTGGTCTTCTATTAGAAGAAATGATGTTTAATTTTGAAAAGGAAAATTTATTTTCGAATATTAAATCATGCTATTTTCTGGGCTTCCTTTTAGAAGAACATAATTGCTGAAATTTTAATATGATCATCTTGGATTCCCAATGTGGAATTTATTTAACAAATATTATCCAAATGTTTTCATTGTAAATACTGTAAATATTTAAAAGTGTAAATAGAATTTTCAAGTTTCTTATCATTATGTGCTCTTTTATTGAGCAACACCTGCGCCACTTTCAACGGGAAATATGCTTGATTATTTTAATGTGATTTTACATGAATCATGAAGTCTATAACTAAGCTCTCCCAACCTTGATTTAAATTAAGAATAACATGAAACTCCTGAAACTCTGAAGATTAGTCTTTATTTTTTTGGTGCCTCAACAACCGGTAAAAAAAGTAAGAAATACCTTTATTATTCTGCATGACTGTTGATTTCTTGAAAATATACATTTTTCATGATAATTTATTTTGAAAATTGAATTTAATTTTAAACATGGATAAGCCTGATAAGCTTAAAAGTAAAAGAGCTACTGTTCGCACAGCAGTTACAAAATTAATCACAAAATGTGATACGTTATTATCTGTTGATATTGATAAGACTGATTGCGACTCATTAATGGAATCATTAGAGCTCGTAAATGAAAAGGAAGCTCTACTTAAGGAATTAGATTCTGAAATAGATGAGCTAATTCAGGAAAAAACTGAATATGAAAAAGAACTAAAATCGGTAGAAGAATATTCTGAAAAAATATCAAGTTTGAAACTTAAAATTAAGATGAGGCTTAAAAAATGTAAAATCGAAACTGAACCAAAAGTTTTACTAGAATCAAGTAACGGTTCAAAAAACGGAAGTAAACCAGTTTCGGCAATGAAGCTTCCTAAACTTAACATAGAAAAATTTTCTGGTGATGCAAGCCAGTTCTTAGAATATTTTAATTTATTTACTAGTGCGATAGATTCAAACGAATCGTTATCAAAAATTGAAAAATTCCAATATCTCAAATCCTTGTTGTCTGGTCCTGCATATAATATTGTAGCTGGTTTTGAACTGACAGATCAAAATTATTCAACGTGTTTGAAGTTGTTAGAAGAAAGGTATGGTAAGCGGGAAGTATCATAAACTGTTACATGAACAAAATTCTAAATCTTGAACCAGTGAAATCCACTAACAATGTTACTTCTTTAAGGAAGCTGTACGATAATATTGAAACTAGTATGAGAAATCTTGATGCGTTAGGAGTAACATCAGGCTCTTACGGCCATTTATTACTACCCATTTTATTAAGGTTATTACCAGAAAATTTGATACTAGATTTCCATCGAAAACGGGACCCCGATAAGGACTGTGAAGTCACCGATTTAATAAATTTTATTAAAACGGAACTAAGATGCCGGGAAGCTACTAATTTAGTAAATAATTCCCAAAGCAAGGCTTATGAAAATTCTAAAACTAAATATGAAAATTCTTCAAGTAAATATCAAAATTTTCCGCAAAAGAAAAATATACCTTCCGCTGCTGCTTTAAATACATCTACAAAACAGTTTTGCATATTTTGCAAGTCTTCTGATCATGTAGGACTAAATTGTTCAGAATTCACTGATGAACAAAAACGATATAAATTAAAGAAAGAAGGTCGCTGCTACAGATGCTGTTATAGGTCGCATTTATCTGCAAATTGTAGAACAAAAATTAATCCTTGTTCCAAATGTGGTAACAATACCCATAGTCAATTGTTTTGTTTTAAAGAAACAGCAAAAGAAAATCCTGGAAAAGAAATGAAAGGTGCAATTGTATCTATGATGTCGGAACAAAAATATAAACAAAATAAATCTACATTATTGCAGACTTGTACAGTTTCTGTGTCTGCTGGTAAACAATGATTGTTGGCTCGCGTTTTATGTGATAGTGGTTCAGAAAAATGCTTCGTGAAGAGATCGCTAGTATAAAAATTAAAATTTAAGGCATTGCGAAGAGAAAATTTATTAGTTTATCCTTTTGGGCGGAGACGCCCTTATGAATCTTGTTATGAAGTAGTTGCTCTAGAATTATCCAGTGTTGTGCAACCTATTAACTCGATAAATATCGAAGCTCTTGTGGTTGATAATATAACTGGAGCTTCTGTGAAAACCCTAGAACCAGAACTTCTAGACATAATGAGAACAAGAGGCTTTAAGCCTGCTGATACAGGTCTTGAACAGGAAATAAATATTTTGCTAGGGTCTGACTTTTTGTGGAAAATATTAAAGGGAATCGAGGGAAAATTGACAAAAGAATTATACGTTGCAGAAACTATTTTCGGTCATACGGTGCAAGGGCAGATAGAGTCGAATAAAAAAGAAGTAGCTTGTTTGCGTGTTTCAGTTGAAAATATAAATACTCAGCTGAAAGCATTTTGTGATCTTGAAGCAATTGGCATTGCTGAAAGCAATGAAAAGAACATTGCCGATCATGAGGTAATAAAAGAATTTAAAGAAAATTTAAAATTCGTAAATGGGCGTTATGAAGCAAAATTATTGTGAAAAATTCTCGTGAATTGCTTAGAAATAATCTTGAAGTAGCAAAAAGGCGGTTTCTAGTTTAGAAAATAAATTCTTAAAAAACGATTCTTTATTTAAAGAATATAACTCCATTTTGCTAGAGCAGTTTAATGAGGGTGTAATAGAATTGTGCACCGAGGAAGATTCTAATAATTCCTATTACATGCCACACAGACCTGTTATCCGTGACGACAAAACTACAACAAAAATGCACATAGTCTATGATGCTTCTTCCAAATATGATGATTCTCTATCATTAAACGAATGTTTGTATCATGTCCCTAACTTGAATTCTAATGTTTTAGATGATGTAAACATTCCTGTTTCGAGTTTTGAACCCTCAAATACTTCCTTGAAAATTTTAGGATTGATCTGTAACAATACAGAAGATAAATTTGGACTAGAATTACGACCCTTGTTAGAAAAATTAAATAATGATTCTTCTACTAAACGCAATGTTTTGAAAATTGCAACTATGTTCTTTGATTCAGCCGGATTTATTGCCCCTTTTGTTTCTGGTGAACTAGAAAATGATTGGCAAAATTGGCTTACAGAAATCCCTGATCTCGTTCACTTGAAAATTCCCTGGCAGTATTTTAGCAACCTGATCATGGAAAAGGAGCATCTCCAATTGCATGTTTTTCCTGATGATAACCCTAATGTGTATGTTCCTGAATTTCTTTCCTTGCCTGAAAATTAGTGGCCTAGTGTAAAAATTGCTGCATCTCGATTACCTGATGTTTCTGAAGAGAAGTATAAAAAAGCAGCCACCATCTCTTGTGTTGTTCAAACAAATAAATCTGATGAAATTCCCATTTTTAATCTTGAAAAGTATAGCTCCCTAAAGAAATTGTATCGAGTAACTGTATGGCTATTTAGATTTATTTCTAATATAAAATTGAAGGTAGAAAAAAGAGATTTTTCAGAATTATCAGCTGAGGAAATGTTACATGCTGAATTTTTTTTTTTTTTTTTTTTTTTTTTTTTGTCAAAGCTAGTGCAGAAAGAAAGTTTTCCCGAAGTTACAAAATACTTGAAATGTAACAAAAGTACCCCTAAAGAATCGAATCTTCTACAGTTAAATCTATGTTGTCAGATGAAGGTTTGCTGTTGGTACGAGGACGGTTACAAAAGTCTGATTCCTCATTTTATGAAAAACATCCTGTTGCGATTCCTGCAAAACACAAACTTAAAGAAATAGTCGTGAAAGATGCGCATGAAAAGGTTTTTCATTCCAGAGTGCCCAGTACATTAGTACAAACTCATGAAAATTTTGGATTTTAAGATCTAGACAGTGGATAAAATCAGTCCTAAACAAACGTGCTATCTCCAAGAAATTCAGCGTTCGCACTGGTCAACTAGTTATAGCAACTCTAAAGCATATCTTGTGTTTACCTGCAACCAAAGGATCTTTAGTGAAATGCTTCCGTTTATGTGAGACTCTTCTGAATCATTTTTGGAAGCGCTTGAAAAATGAGTATCTTCTCAACTTAAAATCTGCTCACTACACGGACCACAATAAAACTTCAAACTTTAAAGTAGATGATGTGGTGCTTGTACATGATGAACACTTACCCCGAAGTTTGTGGAAGTTAGGAAAAGTTACTAAATCCTTTATGGGCAGAGACGGCAAGATAAGATCTTGTGAACTCAAAACAAATAATTCATAATTCATTTATTAAAAGACCTATAAATCTATTGTACAATCTTGAACTCACAAACTAAAAAAAAAAAAAAAAAAAAAAAAAAAAAAAAAAAAACTTTGATATTATTAGAGACTCAAAAACTCTCATTGAGATTTGACTTTTAAAACAAATCTTGAATTGTCTTTGCTATTGACTTTAAAAAGCTTTTTATTTTTTTTTTCACTTTAAAAAAAAAAGTGTGTTTCTTGTTTGATAATATTTCTAATTTTTAGTTTATTTTTTTTTTGTATTGAATATTCTAGAAAAAATTGTATAGATTTAAATTGTTCTTTCTATTTTTAGTAGCAGAAACTTGTTCTCAAATCTTTTAAATTGTTTAATTATTTTACTGAAGTCCAGTATGTAAGTATATATTTTGATTTTGTATTGTATTTATGTAACTGATGATTTTTTAGAATAATTTTTATTTCTACTTTAATTATTTGAATCCCCATTTTGATGAACCCTTGTTCATCGGGGGGGGGGGGGGGGTTGTGGAATATTTTGCAACCCTCTCTCGAGCAGTCAGCCAGACTGCTCGAGACTGGCGCGAAAGATCACATGACCTTCGAGAGAATTGATATTTGAAAACATTTTTTACTCTTTCTTTTTTAGTTTAGTTTTGTTGTGAATGTGAATCTTGAACGCAGCAGGTAATAAGCTGCGTATAGGTTTTTTCGTGGCCTTCTATTAGAAGAAATGATGTTTAATTTTGAAAAGGAAAATTTATTTTCGAATGTTAAATCATGCTATTTTCTGGGCTTCCTTTTAGAAGAACATAATTGCTGAAATTTTAATATGATCATCTTGTATTCCCAATGTGGAATTTATTTAACAAATATTATCCAAATGTTTTCATTGTAAATACTGTAAATATTTATAAGTGTAAATAGAATTTTCAAGTTTTTTATCATTATGTGCTCTTTTATTGAACAACACCTGCGCCACTTTCAACGGGAAATATGCTTGATTATTTTAATGTGATTTTACATGAATCGTGAAGTCTATAACTAAGCTCTCCCAACCTTGATTTAAATTAAGAATAACATGAAACTCCTGAAACTCATGAAGATTATTCTTTATACACAGATTCTTCTAACAGATTTTACAGTACTGTATCCCCATCCGTATAAATGTATATGTGCTATTCTTTAAAGAGAATTTTAAATGTGGAATAATGTAGATTAAAAATGTTTGTACAGGTGGTAATAAAAAAAACTTCCCCCATATATGTACCCCTAGCGACCTAATTGCTTGATCAATCGAAAGGAAATTTCAGATTTATTTATTGGAATGTATGCGCTCGGGATCGTGATGATGTCAAATAATAGAGCTCTCACGATTACGGTTACAGTGATAAGATGTTGAAATTTTTGTATGGCAGCACCCTTTTTTTCCTGCGCAAATTCATCAGTGTATTGAAAACCATAAATAACGTTGGAACAATACATGTATGACTAAAATTGCCGGTGTAATATCGTTGCACTCTATCTTAATCAGTTCCTATGTAACGCAATATTCAGCACTCGAAAACAAATGATTACATTTTTATTTTCTCTATGTGTATACAAATACAACTCGAAACACATTTTAAAACAAATTTTATAACATTACTCAGTTCACAAGTGAAAAAAAGAAATCGGCTTATGAAAAACATGTCTTGTAGCCACACCTACGTTCTTCGCAATGATCCTTTTTGCATGTGTTTTACGCCTTCAATTTTCATCGTACGTATGTCATCCTAAAGCCATTTATGGTTTTTTGATGCACTGATAAATTTGCTCATTAAAAAAAACGTGTGTTGCCATTCGAAAATTTTGAAATTTTCTCTCTGTAACCATAAAAGTGACAGCTCTATTGTTGTAAACCATCACGATCTCGACAGCATACCTTCAAATAAGTATATCTAAAATTTGATTTGGATTAGTTTGGCAGTTAGGACGCTTGGGGTTCATATATCGGGGAAGTTTTTATGACCACCCTGTATTTTAGGCCAAACTGGGACCGGGACTTCGCCGGATATTTTAAAATTCCGAATTTCTTAAAGAATATCAAATGTACTTCTGATATTCTTAATTGTGGTGCGTTTATTCATAATTAATTCAAAGCCAAGTCATATTTTTGTGAGTGAAAAAAAAATCAATTTTTTTTTAAATATTTTTTTTCACATAAATATCAATTGGCTTTGAATTAATCATGAATAAATGCACCATAATTAAAAATATCAGAAATACATTTGATATTCTTACAGAAATCTGCAATTTTCAAAAATCCGGTCCCGATGATGCCGGATTTTCGAGTTTATACTGTACATTATTCATCAATCCTCTAAATTCTTCCTCTCCTAAATTTTATGATAACCTTTCATCACCTCTCACCATCCTATTCCTTGGTTCTCCAGCACAAAATGTGTCATATGGAATATATTTTATAAGTACCGGGGGCAGTGAAATGGTGAAGATAGGGGGACAGAATCCCACTCCCAATCGAATAAAATATATCATACAGGGGTGACGGCAATACTACTTTGCACAAGGTTGGTGTCGGAGCGGTAGTTGGGATCAATAAAAGTACGTCAAATTGCATTGGCCTAGGATAAACTAGATGGTTGGCGCCGGAGCGGTCTTTGGGATCAATAAAAGCACGCCATATTGAATTGGCCAAGGATAAACTAGATCGGCCTAGGATAAGCTAGATCGGCCTACGATAAACTAGTTCGGACTAATGAATAGTAGACTAAAATATTTTATCATATGAGCGTTAGGCCAAACTAGTTTTGCTTAGGAAAAACTAGTTTATCCTAAGGGCGTTAGGACAAACTAGTTTGGTCTAGGAAAAACTAGTTTATCCTATGCGCGTCAGGTTAAACTGGTTTGGCCGAAAATTGAGTTTGGATGGTAACATACAAAAGTAATTTTTTTAAACATTATTTTTATAGATTTTTAAACATTATTTTTATGCGTGTGTTTTTTTTTTTTTTTTTTTTTTTTTTTTTTTTTTTTTTATATAGATTTCCTATTATAAGCAACTTCTCGAAAGCTTTTCTCCCTTTTTTACGTACTGCAGATTTCTATCACTTGCTTTAGATGAAAGTTTTTTTTCTGGTCAAAATCAAAATTACTAGCATTTCGTGAGCTATATCTATACTGTAGCTCAACTGGAGTCGTCGATTTCTTTGACTATTTTTGATTTCTCATATTCTCAAAATGTTTTTAATGCCACTTACTATTAAAATGTTGATTGCTTAAATAGATTACATGTGGGTTTCTAGGTACAGTAATGACGAAATCACAGTACTGATTTTTTTTATAAAATGTATTACAGTAAAGACAATATACTTACCAATAACAAAAAGAATTCTGTTAACATTAATAATATAGACGTTGTGTCAACATACCTGCAAAAAAAAAAAAAAAAATCAAACATTAGTTGCTAGAGCAAATTTTTATCTAATAAACAAAATTAATATTCTAATAATGTGTATTTTTGATAACACTAATTTTTCATACAAAATTTCAAGTTTTAAATATGTATTTCACTTAATAATGAAGGAGCAATAAAAATTATAAAACAAGTTGCAAGATGATCCAAAAATTACAAACATTAGTATGTTCAGACTATCATGGAAATGCATTTCTTATTGAAAAATAGCTTGTTTAGAAATTGATTTCCTTTACATGTCGGTATAATAACATGTAAGAGATATTACTAACACGTTAGTAAATAAATATTGAAACACGTATGAATAAATGAATTAATTACTTATTGAAAAGAATTATTTTCACTAGAGGCGATATACAAATTCTTTTTTACATATTTAAATTGAAATTAAAATCAATTTCTCTATCTGGAAGTTCTTGAATGGTTTTAATGATATTAATATTAATGAAAGAATGTGAAGAATAGCAACATTTTCCATTGCTCTACAAATGTTTTCTACAACACCTTAATCTTTAATAATGTCCCAAAAATCTATCATGAATTATTGTCAAAATAATCTTCATTTTCACAAAAAGATGATTTCAGATTTCTCCCCCCCCCCCCCCAAAGGTTTTGAAATATGTATCAATTAATGTATTTTTTTTTTTTTTCATTACGAGGGAAGAAGGTTATAGGAGTTCATTACAAATTAAAGAAATGACGTGAAAAGTAATTATATCATTTTTAAAAATATAGATTCCGTACTGGTATGTTTATTTTTAATTTTAAGCTATACTGGAACCGTGAAAATTTTGTTGCAGTTTTCAAACAAGAAAAAAAAAATATACAGTCGGACCTCTATATAACGAACCTCTATTTTGCGAATTTCTCCATTTTGCGAACTTTTCCTCGGAACCAACAACATTTTGCGAATTTCTTCGTAAAATAACCTCCAAATAGGGAAGTGTATTTTCTATTTAACGAACTTTTTCTTCTGATATAATTTTTTTTCTCCCTATCTCTCAAAACATTTCCGGACACTTCAAACTTATTCTTTCTTTTACATATTTTATAATGATCAATAACCTTGAATTAGTTTTACCAGGTGCCTAACTCAACGAGAGCAGTAAAATATTGTCATTCTTTGCATTTCATACAGGAAATGCAAACTTTCAATATCCCCTTTCACACTCAAAAGGGCTGTTCTGTAGTAAATAAGTTTCAGTAATTAAATTTAAGGGCGCATGTAGTAATAAAATGCTTAAAATTACTTGTTATAATAAATACGATAATGTCATTAAAATTCATTAATTTTAATGTAAATATTTTCTTAAAACTACACAGTGTATTTCCGGACAATATATTTTTAAATTCTTGTTGCTCTTACAGATTTCTTTTTGATGGATAAAATGAATAAAAAAATATGATTTACAAAAAAATAGGTGTGATTAGTTAAGTTTTTTAATAATGTTCAGTGTTTATGAATTAAAAATCTGTGTTGTCTAGTTTAAGGTATGTAAAAAGGTTCATCTCTATTTAACGAATTTTCCACATAACGAACTTTTTTTCGGGATTTAGCGACTTCGTTAAATAGAGGTCCGACTGTACATTAGGCTTACATTATGAAATCCTTTCTCTTACTAACATAATATTATTAAGAATTTTTTTAAGACGATGATATGAGATATTTGAAGAAGCAATTTCTAAACAACATAACTCCATTTTCAGAAACTGCTGCCTATATCCGGTAATGTGTGCAAATGCTTTTGTGCAGTCCTGTATATGATTTATAGAATTTTATACTCTACATAATCAGCGGTGTAGTCGTAAAAAACAAAGAGTATCTGCTATACGCAGACTGTAAATACTACGGATAATACTCTGTAACTACGGAGGGTATAACGAGTTATACAGAAGGTACAGGTGTATACCACCTTATACCTTCCAATACTTCCCTATGCGCAATACACTAAAAAATAGTTAAGTTCAAAAAGGCATACCATACGGAAAACTAGCTAGATCATAGTCAGTTCTGCAACCGAACATTTTTGAGCGTCTCTATAAATGAACGATAAATGCTACACTTTCTATAATCTACGGAAACTATATTGCAGCACACCTTATATTTTTAGCTGTTTGCAACATAGTTGAAAAGTGTTTATGAATCTGGTTTATCTGTCTGTCTATACGTCTGTATCTTCACGCTCTTTCACATTAATATACTCGGATTTTCAAGTAATGATATACGTTAATGATGGTTACCATGTCATGTTCAGTATTGAAAATGATGAGTGTAACATAAATAGTTCATTTACATGGGTATTCAAAAGAATTCGGTTACATTACGGCCAATGGGGAAAAATCATTTGCAGTGAATCTTAATGGCATTACGCTATTTCAAACGTATTGAAATTAAGATAAACCACCGAAGTTCACTACAATATGCTTTCTATAAATTAGAGTGTTCTTAGTATTTCATCGTTCATTTACAGGGACGCACAACAGGAATCGGTTACAGTACTGTTTCTATTCAATAATTGTTGGAAAGACGTTTTAATTTCGGTATTCGCTTTAAATAAAAAAAGTAAATCCATGCTACTCGTTGTGCATAAATTCTGTAGATCGTATACAGGAATGCACAAAAGAATTCACGTACATTTCGACTTATTAGCTAAAATTGCTTGAGGGGGAATTTTTAAGCGAGTTAACTGAGATAAATTTTTAGCTGTTTTTCCTAACTGAGCTAAATCTTTGCACATATGTAGTTTATAGATAATATGATGTATAGATACAAATCTATGTACCATATACAGGGCTGCACAGAAGATTTCGGACAATTTACCGATTGTAGATGAAAATTTCTTTACTTAGGTTTTCAAATGTGTTACACGTTTTCCAAAATTTTCAATTAGACATCTTATTTCAACTTATTAAACGATTGAGTTTTGTTATATTTTTTCTGAATGTGAAGGAAAGTGTTTCATAATCTATGCTTCAGGCATAATTTTTCTTTATTGTTTAATTATTTATATTTAATGGATCATAACATCAGTAAAGATAAACAATTTTCCCTATCATAATGTAATGCAATTCCTGTGCGAGTCGCACTAAACAGAATGTAAATGCTACTTATACTGTACTCCTGATAAAGCATGATGCAGAACATCTCAGTGATGCATATTAGTATCATCATGTTTTAAATATCGTAACTTCAATAAAATTAGCCGCTAACGATTTTTCGCCATATATCATAATTTAATGAAAATCTTTTGCGCGTGCCTGTCAACGAACTAGAAATACTACACATTTCGTTTTCTTTACCTAACATTCTATAGTAAACCTCGATAACTTGGAAATCTGAGTATATGCGAGAGTTAGAGCACGGACAGACAGGCATATAAACATAAGGACAGATAGACAGACAAACCGAATGCAAAAACCTTTTAAACTTTGTTTTAAAGTGTTAAAAAGCTTCAACTGTCACACTAACATACAAGAGAAGAGAGTACAGATGTAACAATCTACACACTGCATTCAGCGGGATGGGGAGGTTGAGGAATGATTCGGAATAAGGCACACGACACAAGTACATCATTTCTGAATATTTTCCATAAATATGCTACTGATGTGCGACCGGGTTGATTTGTCCGATTGTGATGATTTTTTACTTTCTTCTGTCTTTACAAGAAGAAAGTTTTATATTCGTTAAAAAAATTCGACTTCCGGTTTTCTACGAAGACAGACAAATCGAATTAAAAAATAATTTTTAAATATGTTGAAAAGAGTTAAAAATGACAACAAATTAACAAATTGCTATAGGAGTCCAGTTTGCAATTACAGACTTGACAAATGTTGAAAAATTTTGATAAAAGAGAAAAAATAACTTAAATTTTTCGCTAAAGAAATCCTGACCATTTGGCAAGTCTTACGGTCCAAACCACATTCTGATACCCAAACAGAAACGTATTAAAAAAAAAAGTTTCGAAATGTGAAAGGACTTATCGGACTCTGAACTATTTTTATTCTCTGTCAAGAACTATTTTTTATCCTTGTCATGTCTACTTAGTCTTACGGGAGAAATTGCACTACTAAGCAATAATTTTCATGAATGTTTGAAATCTGAACTTACTTTGAATCTCTTTGAACTAATTTTTTTCTTCTTTTCAATTGTCACAGAAACGCAGACTCTTTGACAAGGCAGTGGTGCAAACACCAATTCGATAGGGCAATTTGTTACATTTTGCGAATTTAAATGTACAAATAACATTTGACGTTCTCTATACATTGAAATACCGCATTCTAAGCAAAATTAATATCAGTTATTACTTATTTTAAAAGCTTCTAAAACTTATTTACATGTTTAATTTAATGTCCTTAAAAGTTTAGGATTTTATGAAACTATTGGATATTTAAATATATATATATACAGGATGTCTAAAAAAGAATGATTTATTGAATGGAATTGAAAGGAAAAAAAATAAAGTACATATTGTTGTAAGTTCGAAAATTAGTTCAAGTTTACCATTATCACAAATGTTCGATGTGACTTCCTTTCGTGACTCCGCAACTGCTCCATCGGTAAATCAATTCTTGCCGCAGATTTGACAGCATGTTTCCGTCGATCAAATTAATTGCAGTGCAGATTTTTGATTTTAGTTCAGGAATGGACGCAGGAAGCGCCGGCTTGTACACTCGATTCTTTACAAAACCCCACACACTGATCTCAAGCGGTGAAATATCTTGTGATCGTGGTGGCCATTGAATAAAGCGATAGCGTTAGTTATGGCATCTAACGCCATCTATGAATAAACTTCGACAATACTACTAATAGTGTGATTTTCAAATAGTTAATTTCATTTAATATTTCGGAAGTTCTTAACTTACGAAATTGTCCAACTAATATGTAGACACACTGTAGTATATATCGCAGTGTTACCTTTAGTTATCATTTTTTTCTTAAATATTATTTAAGGTGCATCCTGGAGTGCGTTGTATTTTTTTAGTGTTTTTGTTAGTCTAAATTTCTTATACAACTTTTAATTTTAATTGCTCCCGTTCATTTTTTACAAAGATGATATTTAAAAGTTTTTAAATGTTTATAAAGCTTATATACGTGGGTCGATCTAGAAATAATTTTCCCAAAGAGCTCCAGCCGAACGGGAAGTTGCGAGGCAAAATATGGTAACAGAACTGTGCGCGGCTATTCCCGCACTCGCGATTCCCCGGCCGCGCTTAGCTGCGCCTCTCATTCTTGACTCAGCAGCCATACGAGATGGAGGTTCCCATTGTTGATCCTGCCAAGTGGGAGATTCGTTCCGAAATTAGCTTTTTGCACGCCAAACCGTAGATAGTCATCTTCAGTTAACATGGATGTATGGCGAGAAGTATATGTCCGTTTAACATAGAGGTGCACAACATTTTTATGAGAAGGGCCACTTACAAAAATTTCTGGATTGTCGAGGGTCACATCAGTAACACGGAAAGAATTCTATTTCGGGGAGGTGATCTGTGGCTTATAATCAGATAAAAAAAAATATTGTTTCAGAGGTTTTACCCTTCTAGTTTCTCCTACTCAGTCAACATATCCAATTCAGTTGGCAAGGATGTATCAACAGTTTACGTTTGTATATATAGCAGAAATATAGCAAGGATTATTTAGAAGGAGTGATAATATTCGTTGACATTAACCGGGGGAGTAAATTTTGTTTTATTAAAAGTTCTAAAAACAAACGTAAGCATGAAAGGGGCCAGTGCCGAAAAAAATGTGAACATTAGGGATAAAAAAGAGAGGATGAAAGGGAGATGAGGAGCCGATAAACGAAATTTGCGATTTGCCCTCACCTGATCAACGATATTCGCGATTTTTCACGCCTGACGAACGGAATTTGCGATTTTTCCACTCTTCATCGACAAAATTCGCAATTTTAACGCTCCTGATTGACAAAATTCGCGATTTTCCCGCGCCCGATCGACGAACTTGGCAATTTTTTTTCCGTCTGATCGACGGAATTCCCGATTTTTTCGTGTCCAAACAACGAAATTCACGATTTTTCGGAGCCCGGCCGAAAAAACTTGCAAATTTTCAGTGTATGATCGACAAAATTTACGATTTTTCCGCCCCGGATAGATACAATTCGCGATTTTTTAACTGACTCTGACGAAATTCGCAATTTTGTTCCTGCGGTAAGTTAACGAAATTCGCAATTTTTTGTCGCGATAAACTGACGAAACTCGCGATTTTTCCGCAGTCGATCAACGAAATTTTCAATTTTTTCGCGCACCATCGAGAAAATTTGCGATTTTTCCGTGCCTGATCAACGAAATTTGCAATTTTTTCGTTCCTGATCGACAAAATGCGCGACCTACCCGACCAACGAAATTCCCGATTTTTCAAAGAACGATCGATAAAATGTGCGATTTTCCTGCGCTTGATCGACGATATTTGCGATTTTTTCGAGCCCGATCAACGAAATTCGCGATTCTTAAGTGACTCTCACGAAATTCGCGATAAACAGATGAAACATGCGCTTTTGCCATAGCCGATCAACGAAATTTGAGATTTTTCCGCTGGTAATCGACAAAATTCGTGATTTTCAACTGACTGACGAAATTTGCTATTTCCCCCCCTCCAGGCAAATTGAAAAAATTCGCAATTTCTTCTCGCGACTAACGAAACTCGCGATTTTTGAAACTCGCGACCAACAAAATTTGCAATTCTTCCGCGCATCATCAACAAAATTTGCAATTTTTCCGTGCATCATCAACAAAATCGACGTTTGTCTGTGCCCGATCAACAAATTTCGTCATTTTTCTGCGTCTGATCGACAAAATTCCCCATTTTTCAGTTCCCGACCAACGAAATTCGCGATTTTTTTTGTGTCCGATCAATCAAATTCGCGATTTTTCTGAACCTCATCGACCAAATTCGCTATTTTTCAGCACCCGATCAACGAAATTCGCTATTCTTAACTGGCTGGCCAAATTTTCAAATTTTCCTCCTGCAAATTGACAATATTAATGATTTTTTCCTGCATCCTCTGAACAAAAATTGTAACTCTTTCCAGTTATAAATTTACGAAATTCGCGGGCCACACGTTAACCCATCGCGTGCAACTTCTGACCCCGCGGGCCGCAGGTTGTGCATCCCTAGTTTAACTCGTCCGAAAGTGGTGCAAGGACTTTAATGACAGTCGGAAGGAAGTCCACGATGAAGAACGGAGTGGAAGACCGCAGTTTCGGAGGCGGCAATCGAGATGTCGCTTATCGGAGATCGCACCTAGTGTTAATAACTTGTTCCCCAAGATAAAAGAGCACTTGGGTGACCAACGCTTCCGGAGCGGCGATGACGTCAAAGAAGAGGTGAAACGCTTACTCAACGGGTTGGCGGCGCAGTTCTATGACAGTCAGATACAGAAATTAGAGCACCGTCGAAAAATTCGTAGAAAAAGATTGCGATTATGTAGAGAAACAGAGCAAAATTTCTTCTTTCCAACGATGTAAATTTATATGAGAATAAACAATGTTGTCTATTTATACATTTGGTGGGAACTATATTTCTGGATCGACCCTCGTATTATACCAGGCATAGATAACTTTATACTTTCACATATTGAACAAAAGATTTCAATTATATAAAAATAGCAAATAAAGCCTTTGTGCAACAATATTAAAAAGCAGAAAAACCAACATTTAAAATGCACAAATAATATATGAAAAGCAGCAAACAGCTGTTCAATGATAATTCTTATTTCAAAATGATTTTGTTAGAGAAGCCTACAAAAGTGCTCCCTGAGTTATTCATGTTAATTTCAAAGTATATTACACAGTAATTAATTCCTAACGAGCGATAAAAATTATTTTGAAATGCTACTTATATAATGTGTAATGAGCAATAAAAATTATTTAATAAAAATTGTTACTAAAATAAAATTATTTTTTGTCTACATTACAGAAATTTAATTTTGTATAAAAAAATAAAAACTACAAATTAAATCTATAAAAGCATAATATATGAAACCTTGTAAACGAAAAAGTTTTCTTTTGTGTATGAGAGAATTCATTTGTACTATATTTATTTAGATGATTTATAAATTTTCATATCCCCTACCCCCTGCAAAAGAAAACAATATATTTAATTAAAATTTATTTCTGTGTTCACTTTATGAAGAATAAATAGATAAATTTTGGAAAACTGTAAGACAAAAAAAAAAAATAATAAGCAAACTAAAAAGTATTTATTTTTAAGTATGATCGAATTGAAGCCCTAAGTCTATTTTAAATCAGGGAAGGAAAATCACTTCTTCAGGACAAAAAAACAAAACAAAAATATCTGAATTGTCCTGGACCACATGAACTCTAAAAGCACACTAACAGCCTTTAATTTTTTACATATCTTCTAATCAATCACACCTAATATTATCCCCAACAGCAAGATATATCGGTTAATTTTCGGTCTATTATAAGAATTGTCGGTAAATGAACGATAGTCAAATAGAGATATTAACACGATGCATTCTCGACAATAACTGAGGATTCCTCTAGTTATAAATCAAATGCTAATGTCGGCAGGAAATCGAATTGATGCATGGAATAAATTGATTGGCACATACTGCAAATATAAAAACTGGCCGATCCTGTCAGATGACCCAAATCGAATCATTTTACTGGGAGCGTATTTTTTTTTCCTCGGCGCCCGTAGCGAAATGTATCACTTGATATAAGCACACCAATATCCTTCGAGATCTTTATCTCCTATTCCCTGAAAATCCTTTTTTCACGTTTCAATGACAGATCAGAATAGACTTTTAAACGCCAACGAAGGGCAAACAACAAGTCAAAAATACACCCGAAGAATTGTTTCTTGGTGAGAATAAATTCATTATGTATAAATCAGTATATCTTAATCTGTAAAATTTTGAAGACACTCTAAGATAACGGGATAATATGCTGTAATCGAAATTTAACATTTTTTTTTAAATTGTTTTTTTTTCTTTGTTTTTTTAGATACGCATAATCATTCATACTTAAAAGTATACTTTGATAAGTAGAACTTAAACTGATTAAGAAATTGAATAAATAAACTAATGTATTTGTTTCATGTTGATAAAAATACTTGCCTTTTTTCATTTAGATAAATATGAGAAAATATGTGAAACTTAAAACTACGAACTATTTGCTCTAAATGTATTGTTTAAATTATGAATTTAAAAATTCCGAGTTAAAAAGGTAATTTCTTTACAAAATTAATTATGCAAAATTTTGGAATTAAGAAAATAGAACGCTAGAACTGTAATAAATTAATGATGAATGAGTGAAATGACACATAAAGATTTTTTTTTAAAATGTTATAATTTAAGTATTGTCTTACAGAGAAGTAAATCATCTTTTTTGCTCCAGATAGTGAAATATCTAAATACATGCCATTTTAAAAAGTAAAAAGAAAATGACTGAACAAAGTATTCATTAAAATAAAAAATTTGACTTAGAAAAAAATATACGTTTTTATACATAATTGTAATATAATGAGAAGTCTTAAAGAATGTGACGTTTACAGTTGAGGAACAATATTAAATGTGAATATTTTTCATTGTAAGATGCAAAATTATATAATTAATTTAAATTTCTGAATGTTCGTTTTAATGCAAATAATAAATTTTGCTAAATGGAAATATTTTTCAATATAAAATGCAAAAATATTTACCTATCGCGGGTGTAACTTATTAAAATGTAAGAAATGTAGTATTGTTTAAAATCTAAACATTGCTGTTAAATGATGTTACAATAAAAGTTACAAATAATTACAATTACAATTTGAATAACAATAAATTTTTCTTTCTAAGATGCAAAAGTATTTATACATCAATAGTATCAATAACGTAATTTTTTCTTTAAAAATAATTTTATTTCCTTCATACACTAGAAAATTAATTTCAATAAAATATTAAATTGTAATTAAATATAATTTTTATAGCAAACGTTTTTAATAGCACTATTTAAACTTTAAACATAAACATTTTTTTGTTTTTATTTTTTGCTGGTTGTGTAATCGACGTGTAAATATTTTTGCATTTTATTTGTAAAAATATTGCCGAAAAGTAATATTTATTCTTTGAATTTAAACGGGCTTTCGTACTTAGATTTTTTTTTTTTTTGCCCCTTACAAATTTTCCCATATAATGTCACTAACTAATCGGCAAAATATTATGTAATATCGGAATGTTCTCGGCAAAAGATTACTAAATGACCAAATGACCGAAGACTAATAGGCAAAATTTCAAAACTGATTCAGTAATAATCGGGATGTTATGGTCCTTATGTGCTTGGCCGGCGGACAAAAAGGCTTTCCCGCCGACCACAATGTGTAAGATCGTTCGGGCGAAACATAGTCATATCCGGACATTCGGCGGAAGCTCGGCCAGGGATTATTTGCATTTGGGATATTTGACTATTTCAACTATTTATTACACTAGGGGGCTCGGCCCCCTACGAGCTACGCTCGCCAACCCCCGTCTAGATACCGCAGACTCTAAATGCACGCTAATTTGATCTGTTTTAAAGATATTTCGAAAGATTGAATTATAATTTAAAAAACAGTGGCGATCTCCCTATAAACGAATTTCTATTCATTTCTCTTTGATTGGGGAATTTTAACGCCAAATCCGCTGCGGTACTACTTGATTATCCTGTCGACCAATTTCGCCAAATTTATAAATCGCCAAACCACTCGCCAAATTATACAAATTGATATAATTTTTATTTTAAATAACGAAAGAACAAATAAATTCGTACAACATTAATAAAAACACAAATAAAACGTCGAAATAAAAATAACTTGATGACGTATACACCTGTAACAACATTTCAAAATAAGCTAATATAAAAGGAATTAAGTAAAGAGTCTTTGTCTCCTGGTATTTTTTAACAAAGCGAAAAGAAAGATCTTTTAAATGAGACATTTTAAATTAATTTTCAAAATATCAAATAAATGTCTAGCGCAATTTCTAAATTTAAACTTTTTTGCAATATTATTTTGTGTTCATTTTATGTAATAACTATAATGTGACGTAAATATGACGTAATTTCTCCTAAGACTTCTAACGCATGTTAATGAATTTATTATTTTACAATATCCTTTCTCCTATAAAATTCACGTGTATACTTTTTATGACGTAATTTTTAATAAGTTCCTGCTTTTTATACGTAATTATTTAATACTAATTTGAAAGTTTTTTTTCTGTTTATAATAGTCACGTGTAAATAAATTTTTAATTTGAAGCAAACATTATTGCTTGCGCTTTTTATACAGATGGCAACATTTTAAATTAGTACAATTTTCTGAAATCTGTAAAAAATATCTCTAGAAATGCTGAAAATTTGAATTTAAAATAGAAATAAAACCTGAAAAAATGAGTCAAAATAAAAAAAAATAATGCAATCTGCACTCCGGCAAATTCTAACGCATAAAATGATCTAAAAATGATTACACTGCCCTGTATAGTTTTTGCTGCTATAAAACTTTTTTAGTGGAACGATTTTGTCCAACTTTAGCATTAGATAACTCTTAAAATAATTCTTCGATTTGAAAACTGTCTGCATCAGCGTGTTTATCAAACATTTCTGTATAAAACTACCGATTTTCATGTTTTTGTATGCATTATTTTTGTTAATATTAACGAAGAAAGGCCTCCGGTCACAAAAAAATCAAAACCGGCGGCGGCGGCGGCGGCGGCGGCGGCGGTGACAGCGGGAGTTACTTTTTTTTAGAATAGAGAGAAACATATTTCGCCGAGGGAATTCAATACTAAAAAGGTACAAAAGTCTAGAAAAGTTGAAATTCATACGCATCATTAAGTTTATTTAGGTAGGATATATATATATATATATATATATATATTTACAGAAAAGAAGTATGCTTGTAGAATGAAAATCGACATCATAAAAAATTTCATGGTATCTGCCTAAGTTAGGACCGCTTTTTAGCTCAGAGGCTATCAAAGCCTGAGAGCTAATGTGCCTGCCCGTTCTGTATGTATGTACGTACGTACGTAACGCGATAACTCTTGATATAAACATCCGATTTGCTTCAAAAAAAATTTCTAGGTTCATTGTGATAAGGCGCTTCCCTGATTAGTTTTGGGAGTTCATTGGTTAAGGATAAAGGGGGAAAAGGGGGTTAGTCCACCCCCTTAATTCAGATAAATGGGATTTTCATGCAGAATGATTCGATTTGCTCCGAATTTGGTATGCCGGTTTATTATGTTAAGGAAATTCCCTGATTAGTTTTGGGGATTCATTGGTTAAGGATAAAGGAGGAAAAGGGGGGTTAATTCACCCCTCTTAATTCAAATAAATGGGTTTTTCAAGCAGAATTTTTCGATTTGCTCCGAATTTGGTATACCGGTTTATTAGGTTAAGGAGTTTCCCTGATTAATTTTGGGGGTTCATCTGTTAAGGATAAAGGGGAGAAAGGGGGTTAGTCCAATCCCCCTTAATTCAGATAAATGGGTTTTTCATGCAGAATTATTCGATTTGCCCCGAATTTGGTATGCCGGTTTATTATGTTAAGGAGCTTCCCTGATTAATTTTGGGGGTTCATCGGTTAAGGATAAAGGGGGGGAAAAGGAGGTTAGTCCCTCCCCCCTTAATTCAGATAAGTGGGTTTTTCATGCAGCTTTATTCAATTTGCTCCGAATTTGGTATACCAATTTTTAATGTTAAGCAACTTCCCTGATTAGTTTTGGGGTTTCATTGGTTAAGGATAAAGAGGGAAAGGGGGGCTAGTCCACCCCCCTTAATTCAGATAGATGGGTTTTTCATGCAGGATGATTCGATTTGATCCGAATTTGGTATACCGGTTTATTATGTTAAGGAACTTCCCTGATTAGTTTTGGAGGTTCATTGGCTAAGAATAAAGGGGGAAAAGGGGGCTAGTCCTACCCCCTTAATTCAGATAAAGGGGATTTTCATGCAGAATTATTCAATTTGCTCCGAATTTGGTATACCGGTTTATTATGTTAAGGAACTTCCCTGAGTAGTTTTGGGGGTTTATTGGTTAAGGATAAAGGGAGAAAGGGGGCTAGTCCGCCCCCCTTAATTTAGATAAACGGGTTTATCTAAATTAACATGCAGAATTATTCGATTTCCTCAAAATTTGGTATACCGGTTTATTATGTTAAGGAGCTTCCCTGATTCGTTTTGGGGATTCATTGGTTAAGGATAAAGGGGGGGGGGTAGTCCATCCCCTTAATTTAGATAAATGGGTTTTTTGCAGGATTATTCGATTTGCTCCAAATTTGGTATACCGGTTTATTATGTTAAGGAACTTCCCTGATTAGATTTGGAGGTTCACTGGTTAAGTATAAAGGGGGAAACGGGGGCTAATTCTCCTTCACTTATTTAGTTCAGGGGCATTATTCTTTAAAATAAGAGTATAATATACAATTAGTGTGAATAGCCTGTGAGCTCAATGCCATCAGTTTAGCCTGGCACTTTTCTTTTTTATTTAAAATGTACAATAGTGAGTAAATACACATATTTTTAGTTCACTTGTAACACAAAATGATGAAAAACACAAAATTCTACCAATATCTCCATAAGTTTTAAAAAAATGGCTTTTTTGTGAATTTTTAGAAACATTCTATGCTTACGCCAGACAGCGTACACTAACACATTCAACTGAATATTTTTCCATTTCCTGTATGCTACATTCTACTAATAAATACACTTATTTGTGAACTGAACTAGTAGTTTTACAGTATCTTCAAAATTACTGAAATGTTTCAAAATATGTCAAAAAATATTTTTTTATATTAAAAGTTACATTTTTTAACACTTTACAACAAAGTTGAAAAGTGTTTAGGACTTCGGTTTGTCTGTGAGTGCTCTAACTCCCGTAAATATGCTCGAATAGTTTCGAATTTTTTGGATGTTAGTGAATTCTACCATAGCACGAACTCTATTTCAAATGAAGTTTGTAGCGTCTTTTGTTCATTTACAGGGACAGTCAAAACTTTCCGTTACATTACGGCCCATAGCAAAAAATCGTTTAAAATGACTGTTAATGATGTTACATGCTTTCAAATATAAAAAAATTGATATGCATTTATCAGGTGCACTTAAATATGCATTTTGCTGAATATGCGGTGCTAAGAATAGTTATTATTCATTTACAGGGGCAAACAAAAGAATTCCGTTAACGATATAGGGGTGGAGGCAATTGTTTGCGGCATATTTTAATTATGTTAAATTATTTCATGTATAATGAAATTGATATACGTCGCTGCGGTTTACTATAACTTATTTCATGTATAATACGAAGTGCATAGCATTTACAGAGACACACAAAAGATTTCATATACAATATTGTATCCAAAGTACTGTACAGTAGTGATGACTACTTAAAATGCATTTTTAATTATTTTATGTGCTTTTATATTTCACTATATTTATGCATTGTATACGGTGTGTATAAGTGCTGTAATTTAAATACAAGGCTACACAAAGGAATTCGTAATGGTTACTGGGCATGATTGCAAATTGCTTAAAAGTGGTTTTTAAATGAATTATGCATTTTTACGCTGAACTGAATTTAGTTTACTAAGAAATGTTTGTAGAACATAGATAAAATGAAAAAGAGGGTCACGCAAAGAATTGGATACATGGCCGTCTATAAATGAAAATTTCTGCGAATGTGATTCCAGTATTTTTAAGAGTCTTTTACTTTGAATTAAACTTTAGTTAAGTAGTGTCGTGAAATAAAGATACTAGTTAAACTACAGGGTTATACAAATGTATACAATTATGCTTCCATCTGTTAGTATAAATTGCTGAAAGAGAAATTTCAACCTGTTATGTGTTTTCTTGCTAAACTGAAATGACTTTCTAAACCTATTATACTATAGTATATATATCAACTTACAGATCAAATACAGGTCTGTTCAAAAGAATTGGAATACATATTTGCTATGAATGATAACTGCTGAAATCAGTTTTTCAAATGTTTTATGCGGTTTCTAAAATGTTTTCTTAGTTCTCTTATATACCTTATTTTCCTAAAAAACGAAGTTTTGTTGAAGTATTCAGGAAGTGTTGGAAAGTGTTTCAGAATCTATGCTTAACGCATGATTTTTCTTACTTGTTTATATCCGATTAACTATAAAATTATTACATCATCTCATACAGCTTAGATTCCAGTTCAGATCATATTGGGTAAATTGGAAAGCATTCTGACAAAATTTTTATGAAATAGGTTTAAAATGGCCGTTTTCATGTAAATTTTCGAAATTTATTTTATTGTTTTATTTGAAGGAGCAATCATTTAAAAGTTCAAATATTTTTTAAATTTTAACTGTATGATTAATAGAAGAGGAGTTATGATCAATTTAATAAACAGGAAGTAATGAGCCAACTACCGGAAATGGGAGTAGGAAGGCCAGCAGAAATGTGAACACTGTTTCTGCACATACTTTTCTTGCGTTTTTTACATGAAAACACTAATAAATTTTAATTGACATTTCTGGATTAATTTTGTATGTATCTGAAAGATATAAAAGAAATCTTTAAATGCAAATTCTGGCAAATCAATTTTTGCCTTATCTCTATGTTCAATAAATTTCTTTACATAAAATGTTTTAATGTAAGCAGATATACCTTTAAAAGATTTTTCAAAAATAAAAGCCGCAGTGATACATACCGGGTGTCCCATAAATTTATTAACATTTAAATATTCGTAAAAAGTGGAGGAATTGGTTTATTTATACCGTTTGCGACAAAATTATTCTCGGTAAGGGGATTATTTTTGTTGTATAATTAGTTATTTCTTTATTTATTGTAAAGAAAAAAAATAGTGAAAATATTTGTCAATAGAGGCCGCGTCAACACTCAAAATATCATTTATTTGAATGCAAAAATTTACAAGATCATAAAATTATGATCTACGTGATTATCTACACTTATAATCTATGTGTAAAATTATGACCTATGTAAATGATCTACCTGTTTGCCACCACAAGGGATTGCGGAAGCCATGCTCAGTTACTGGAGACTGGTACCTGAAAATGCTAAAATAGAAAATCATACCTATCTTACTTAAATGTAATGTCTTAAGCACAATAACTTTGATTCAATCCTCATATAAAATCTTCAGTGATTCAGGTCTTGGCCAGCACATTTGGACAACGGCTAATCAGTCGTTACTGTAAAAATGCCGGGCGTCCTTGCTCAACGGACTTGATACAGGTTGACTTTTGGAAATTTGGTAATGTTTATTCTCGAGTGTACTGTAGTAGAGTGCACCGTAATCCCTTAGAGGAGTTAAAGGACGCCACGCGCCACGAAATTTCTTGTTCCATCCTGATATTTCTGTTGGCGAACAGGCAGAACATTTAATGTTATAAGTTCGTAAATATTTCCATAAAATAAAAATAATTTTTCGCAAATTTCGTGATTGGGATGATGAAGCGCCTCTATTGATAAACGATTTCACTATTTTTTTCTTTACCAGAAAAAAAAATCCCTTTGCAGGAAAATACTTTTATCTCAAACGCATTCAAATAAACCGATTCTTTCACTTATTACAAAGTTTTGAAACGTTAACAAATTTGTGCAACACCCAGTATTTATTCTTTTAGCAGAAATTGATAGAGAACAACTAATTTAAATGACCACCAGTCTTAAAATACATTCTTTCTCGTGTTTTCAATGAAAATAAAAGAGTTTTTAAATTACGCAAATATACATTCTGAAATATATTCTTTTCATTTTTTTTTATTTTTTTTTAATCAAATATTAAATTTAGTTTCTAAATTCTTCCATTCTTTCCCATGAAATAAATTGCTGAAGCGAATGTCATTGAGCAAAAATAAACTTTTATTTGCCTTTGAAGAGACAGAAGATATTCAATTCAATTTCATTAAAATAAACTTTTTATAGAGCCAAAATATATACTACACTTTTCTTCGAAGAATAAAACTATTTTTTCCATATGAGGGAATTTTCTATGAGCACTAATTAAAATTTCTTTGTGCATCCTAGATATTTGTAAAGATACTTTTTAATGTGACAAAATAGCATAATAAAGCGTGGATTCGTCACTAAAAATTGCATTCTTGAAATTTATTCTGAAACAAGATATTTAATTTTGGATTAGATTTGTAAATTTGTATTTCGGACAGTGTAATAAATATTTATAACGAATACTGTGGAAACGATAGAATAGTAAAGGAAAATGTATTATATGAAGATAAATTGTTTTTAAATATTTTCTAATTAATTTATAAATAAATTTTGTACAATAGTAGTTGTTAACGATAATTTTATTTTTAAATGAAACATTTATTTAAATATATTACAAATACGAACACTTTGAGATAATATATTTCATAAAATGCTAAAATTTGTCAAATAAAAACTGTAAAAACTATGAAAAAGTTTTTATATATGAACAATCTAAATGTTTCGACTTCAACGATACGTTTTCAAGGCAAATAAGAGTTTAATACTTTTCACAACCTATAAAGCAATGATTTGAAATGCAATCGTTCACGATTTTCACGTTCTCTAATACATTACCCACGTTATTTTATTTTTGGGTAGATTTCGTATGAAATACTACCTATTACATTCTCCCCTATGTTGGAATTTCGGAACAATTTTTGCAGATATACACCGATCATGACACTTAGAACCCAGAACCACCCCCTGTAAAAAACTTTATCTATCTATCTATATAACTTTTTTATGGACACGATAACTTCCATAATTCTGCGGAAAACCTTTTCCAAATTGATACACAAAATCAAGGGACATAAAATCTCGATCAAGTTAGTTAAGGGCAAAATCGGACCAAGGTGGTGGAAACAGGGAGGGGATTTGTGAAAAACGAAAAAACCCATAACTTCTTAATTATAATACATATTGACTCAGTTTAAAGTTTTTATTACTTCTAAAAAAACCAATCCTTACCGAAAACAACAACAACAAAAAATAATTAAAAACGAAAACAAAAAAGGGGGAGGGGTGGGGTGAGGAAAAAATATCCATAACTTCGTGAATTCACAAGATATCCAGTCCTCTTAAATTTATTATACATCTTCTAAATATTATCTACAACTTTTATACTGACAAGTTTTTGATAGGACCAATTCTTACAGCAAAGACAAATTAAAAATACATAGAGGTTGAAAAAAAAAATATCGTATTACCCAAATCCAAACTGCTTATTTTCTGACTCATTTTTAAATTCGTTTTTGCTTTCAAACGCATCCAATTAGTAGGTTCTCTTATTCAGAAACTATATAATGTGTCGTAATGGTAAATTTTTTGATAGAAGCAGAATATATTTCAAAAAATGGTGTCATTGTGAGCATTTTGAACCGAATTTCTCGAAGCGATTGTGGTGGAATCGAAAAATGTTGTCCTACAGAGAAAATAATTGTTCATAAATCAAGATCTTATTAATTGAACGAAAAAAAAAATAGGTCGCTTATAAATCTCTTTAAAATATCACATCAGCAAGTTTCATTTTTTCCTTTCAAAAATGAAACCTAAAATGTGTCAGAATATTTCGAGTTGTTGAGTATGAAAAAATATTTTTTGAATACTGCCTTAACATGGTTCTGATAAAACCAACTCTTATATAGAAATGAAATTAATAATTCATCAAAAGCGGTCAGATAAAATTATTAAAGTGGGTTTATCACTAATCATGATTTAGTTGATCCCTGCACCTGTAGGACGAGCTGGCAAGGATTTTTATTTTTACTTTGATGTTTATTTCCAAACTCGTATCAATTAAGTAACTCAACCCATACGTTTAGAAAGTTAAATGTTGCTGTATCGATACATATTGAAATTTTACGTGTTACAGTCTCAGTGGTGTTAATTATAATGGATTGACAAAAATATTATTTTTCTGTGATTGCAATTTATTTGTATGGCTTCTACATTTGATCTTGTAGGAACTGTAGTTGTTCCATTATGCTTTATATCAGCTACGTGTTACTTTTTTCAAATACTAAATTTTATGTTAGTAATGCCATTAAAATAATTATTTAATCCGTCCGTTTCAATAAATGTAATTTCATACAGGGTGAAATTCCCAGTTAGTAACACCTAACCAGTAACTGACACTTAAAAAAAAATCAACTCAAATAAGCTTTTTTTGTAAATTTCAGAAAATTAATGTCTTATTTATCTTAACTGTTATAACTTATTTATAAATTATTGTTTTTTTAAAAAAGGGAGGGTATCAGTTACAGGAATTATTATTATATTTATGAAATGATATCTTATATGAATATCATATTTATGAAAAAAAAAATGATTTTTAGTATTAAAAAGTATAATTTTTAGGTAGCTTTCTTTACAAAAAGCTATCTATTGCAGCCGTTCGGAGGAAAGCGATTTCAAAAAATTTTGGTATATTTTCATCGATCATGACCCCCAGACCCCGAAACCACCGTCCGTTCAAAATTTATATATATATATATATAACAATACATATATATATATATATATATATATATATGTAACAATGTATATATAACAATATATATATATATCTGACCTATGTCACACTGTAACTCTCGTATTTATGAACCGATTTGGATGTAATTCGGTGTGTACATAGTGCATACCAATGTCTCGACCGAGTTCGTTGGCCAGCTTCATCCGCCATTTTGTTTCAAAATGGCGGCCATTTAAAAATTTAAAAAAAATTTTTAAATTGGAAATATGGTACCAAAAAATTGAAAATGGAAAAATATTTTTTTCTTATGTATTTGACCTTTATACAAAGACTCCGTAGCAGTTTTTGTTTCGTCTATATCTTAAAGAATGGCTGAGTTATAGCATTTTGAATTTCTAGCGAAGCTGACATTTTGAAACGTCCTGAATTTTATCACGCGATAAAAGACGTATTTATGAACCGATTTGGATGTAACTTCGTTTATACATAGTACAGACCAATGTCTCGACCGAGTTCGTTGGCCAGCTTCATCCGCCATTTTGTTTAAAAATTGCGGCCATTTAAAATTTTAAGAAAAATTTAAATTTGAAATGTGGTGCCAAAAAATTGAAAATTGAAAAAATATTTTTTTCTTATGGGTTTGACCTCGATAAAAAGATTCGGGAGCAGTTTTTGTTTCGTCTATATCTTAAAAAATGGCTGAGTTATAGCATTTTGAATTTCTAGTGTGGTTGACATTTTGAAACGCCCTGATTTTTGCAACGTGATAACAGACGTATTTATGAACCGATTTGGATGTACCTTGGTGTGTACATAGTATATACAAATAACTCAACCGAGTTCGTTGGCCAGCTTCATCCGCCATCTTTTTTCAAAACGGCGGCCATTTCAAAAAATTAAAAAAAAATTAAATCTTAAATGAGATACCAAAAAATTGGAAAATGAAAAAGAGTTTTTTCGTATGTGTTTGACCTTAATACAAAGATTCCGGAACAGGTTTTGTTTCGTCTATATCTAAAAAAATGGCTGAGTTATAACATTTTGAATTTCTATTGTGGCTGACATTTTAAAATGACCTGATTTTTGTCACGCGATGACAGGCGTATTTATGAACCGATTTGAATGTAACTTGGTCTGTACATAGTACATACCAATGTCTCGACCGAGTTCGTTGGCCAGCTTCATTCGCCATCTTGTTTCAAAAGGTTTGCCATTTTTTTAAAAAAATGTAATTTAAAATTTAAAATGAGGTATTAAAAAATTGGAAAATGAAAAAGATTTTTTTTATGTGTTTGGCCTTGATACAAAGATTCTGGAGCAGTTTTTGTTTCTGAAAATTTGTTCTTTTGTTTATATCTTAAAAAGTGGTTGAATTATAGCACTTTGAATTTCTATCATGGCTAACACTTCGAAACGATCTTGTATATGTCTCGCGATACCACACGTATTCGCCTATTTCGATGGAAGAAGGCATGTGGATAGTATACATCAATATCCCGACCAAGTTCGCTGGCCAGCTTCATCAGCCATCTTGTTTCAAAATGGCGGCCATTAAATTAAAATATATATATATATAAAGTGAGGTGCAAAAAAATTAGAAATTGAAAAAGGTTTCTTTCTTAAGTATTTGACCTTGATATAAGGATTCAGGAGCATTTTTTGTTTGTTTTTATGTTAAAAAATGGCTCAGATATAGCAGTTTCAATTTCTAACGTGGGTGACATTTTGAAAAATCTGATTTTTTGCCTGCGACAGCACTCGTATATATCAACCGATTCCGATGTGAGTGAGCATGTGCACAGCAATTACTAAGGTCTCGACCAAGTTCACAGGTTAGCCTCATCCACCATGTTGTCTTAAAATGGTAGGCACTTTAAGAAATCGCCGAATTTGGCAGCCAAATATAAGTTACTTTAAATAAAAGCAGCTTGGATAAAGCTGACTAATTTCGCGAAATTCTCATTCATAATGATTTAGTATTGATAAAAATTAGTATTGAATCTCCTACATTCGGTTTCCACTTATTTGAGCTTCGTGTGTTTGAATAATATAAGTCGGCTTTTTTAAAATAAGGAATATGAAAGCTACCTCTTCCTCCCGGCACTGGCCGGAAGGACTTTTTAAAAATGTTGCCAATAGTAATTTTTTTATGTATCTCTACTGTAATTTTTACAAACAAAGAAAAGTGTGAAAGAGATTTAAAACTTTGTGATTTGAAGAAGAAAGAATCCTTAAGGCGTCAGTTACTGGGGGTTTTCCCTGCTCCTGAGTAATATTAAAAATGTACTAGGTGCATTTTGTTGAAAATTATATGTCCTTTAATACTTTCCGGATCAGTGATAGCACTACGGGACCACCTAAATTTAATTCGAAAATTAAAACGACACCAAGAATACTTTAATAAAATTTTGCTTCTGGGATGAATGTTTAAAATAACTAGTTTTAAATTTATAGGAAGCTCGTTTTTAAATTCTGGTGTCAGTCAGTCATTTCATCATTTTACGAACAAAATTTGCCTGTGCCGGAAAGGGATGACTTCGTACAGTACTTTGCTGTCAAGCAGATAATGAAACGTTTAAGGCTATATTTTCAAAGTACTTGAGCTATAATGTTCTTTTGCAAATTAAATTTGTTTTCAGAAATTCTTATTATTGACAGTTTCGAGGATTACTTTAGTACTAGTATGTTTTATCTTAAAAACAATTTTAAAAGCATTTCTTTGAATATTATCTAATTCATTATCCAAATTGTTTTCAGTGCGTACTAAAAAAGCTCGTCTTATGAAAGATCTATAGGCTGAAATTATTTGGATGTTCTGATTTATCCGTTAGAATTCATTGCGAGCCACTCTTTTATAACAAATATTGCATACCCTCTATTTACCTATAAAATTTTAAGCACGAGAAATCAATCGTTCAGTGATATTTGCGTCGCTCTTCTCATAAGCATGAAAAATGTTTGGTACCTTATCACTAAAATAGGCAATTCAGCTTTTATGAAAACAAACTAACTCACTGAAAATTTTTCCATTATTTGTGACAGCTTTCTTTTTGTTTATCCTTCAAAAGTATTATCCTCAGGCCAAACTTTTCTATACCCCATTTCCGTAAGCATGAGATTTCTGTTTTGTTAAATTTTATGTTCTTGGTACTACTGAGTATAATATTTGTCTTTTCTCTGCAAAATAAATTAAATATATATATAGTTGTCTTACATGAAAATTGTATTTTTGTGTTTTTTTAGAATTATTTTTTATAACAATCATATATTACATTCCTAAAATATTATGGCCACGAGAGAATATTCAAATGTAAAAGTATCACAGAAAACAGACCATCCTTCTATATGCATGTATCATACAATGAGGCGAAGCTTATGGAATCCCGCCACACAAGTTTGCAGTGTAAAATTTTTTCAATTCTGTAAATGTAATGTACTTTTCTCTCACTTAAATTCAACTTATAACGTTTTATATTATTCTATATACACTGCTCAAAACAATTAGTGGAGCACAGGGTTTTAACAAAATTACACAAATACTTACACCGATAAGTAACGTAAAATAAAACATATGTAATTTAAAGCGTACTAGAAACAGAAAAACTTCACATGCAAATCAAACATTATGACGTCAAAAACTTGAAAAAGGAAATAATTGCAGAAATCCGGATTTTGCACAAACGTCTGTTTCACTGTCTCAGTTGTAAAATTTAATGTCTCCGCTTTCATTTTGAAAAAAGATGACTTGAAAATCTCACAGAAACTTGATTTTCCGGAATTCATGGCTGGGCGTATTATCGGGACTGTTGAATCCAGGCAAACACAACGAAATGTAGGCGACGCTGTTGGAGTCGCAAGGAATGCCAAAGCAAAGTTGTGGAATCTATCCAAGACATAGGGAATGTTAGACGTCAACCAGGGCAAGGTCGACCATGTGCTACCACAGAAACTGATGATCGATATATCCTGTTAACTGTTCATCAAGATGGAACAGGCAAAGCTTCTCAGCTGTAAACACAGTTGTTCTTTACCACAGGACGAAGGGTGTCCAGCGAAACAGTTTAAATAGGGTTCATCATGGTAGTCTCTACGCACGTAAGCCAATAGTCTGAATTCCGTTGACATCAAGCAACTGTGCGACCTAAAGAAGGTGGGCAACTGAATATCCAATTTAGAGGCACCGTCGTTGGTGTCAAGTGCTGTTTATAGAAGAGTCTCGAGTCAGTCTGGATGTGATATCCGAACGTGTTTTGGCATGGAGGAAAAGAGCATTCGAAATTATCCCACATTACTGTAGTTATTTATGGATGCAATATACAAATTTCATTCTTACAAAAATTATCCCGACAATGCTTTTTTTTCTAAAAATTTTATATCTTACATAAAACCGGTAACTTTATCCCTTATGTCAATGACCAAAATTTACCCCTGCGTCCAATGACCGGTATACCCGGGTACCTGCTGCAATTTTAATATATGCGAGACATAAAACAACGCTACTTCATACAATGTAACTGCCTCGACTTTAGAGAAGAGGAATTTGAGGCATTTTTATAAATATTAATACCTTGATGTGTCAACAGTTCAAAAACAGATCACGCATTAGAGATGTGGAAAACAAATTTATATCCGTTTTATCGAGCAAGTATGAGCGTAGACCGATTCTGGACTATTCTTAGATTTATTCGTTTTGACAAACAGAACACATGAGTAGAATGTCTTCAAAATTTTAAGGCTACAGCAATTCGGGATTTATGGACTATGCTAAATCCTAACCTACTGAAAAATCCAAACGACGGAAGACTTAACGGTTGATAAGCAATTATTTCTGCATCGTAGATGAAAAAGGTTCACCCAATATATTCCGTATAAACCGGCTAAATATCGCATAAAAATATGGTGGATATGTGATGCAAATAATTATTAAGCTCTCAACGGCCAACTATGCAAAGGAAAAACAGGTACAGACCGTGAAATAAACCAAGATGAAAGAGTTGTGAAAGACTTCGCCTCTCCATTCAAGGATTCTGGACGAAACATCACCATTAGCAACTTTTTTCTTCTATTTCTTTGGCCAAGTATTTATTATACTGGAAGTTCACAATGATTGGAACAAAACTTATATTCCCCAAGAAATGAGGCCATGTAAATCGCGCAATTGTTATCCACATAATTTGATTACACGATGACGTAAGTATATGTTCGTATGTTCCAAAAAGGAACAAATCTGTCATTCTAATGTGTACTATACATCATGATAAACTATCACAGGACCGAAAGATAAATCCGAATTGATTCAGTTTTATAAGGAAACGAAATATAAAATGTATAAATTTTGGGACAATATACAACACACAGGCATACAACCGCATGACCACGTGCATTATTTTTCTATATTGTGGATGTAGCAGCACTTGCTAATTAGATTATAAATACTACAAATAATGATATGGTTATAAATAAAACAGACAATCATCGACTGTTATTACGAAAATTAGGTGAGGTCTTGAGGCTTCCAGCAATTCAAGATCAATCTCAAGATGTACAGGCTATGAGACATTTTTCGACCAAATCGGGAATTGAAAGTATACTGAAAAAAATCTTTGCCCGTATTTGAAGCTGCCACACGTTCAGAACCCAGTCCAAAGAGCTTAAAGCAAGCTGAAACAATAAGGATAATAGTAGTTGTTGCCAAATGTGCTTGTTAGAGCCTCCAAAACGGAGTAGAAAAACCAGAAAATCATGTAAACTATGTGAAAAGCTAGTATGTGATGTACATGCGTACAAATTTCGCTATTGTACAGCTTGTCTGCAAAATTTCCCCTAGATGAAATATTTTTTACTTTTAAAAATATGTATAACTCTTATTTTCATATTAATTTCAAGTTTTATTGATCTAAATCTAAATAATCTATCAATTTCTGTATTTTTCTACAGAAAATTTGCATGCGTAACCGGGTACCCTGGTCATTGATAAGGGATATAAAAAAAATTTAATGCCCCAAAATAGTAATAAAAGAAATCCCAAATTTTAAAGTGATTGTACTAATGGACTATGAATAGTACAAATAATGGGGATCTAAATTCATTTTATTTTCTCTTAGTATTAGCACACTGAAAACGGGATGAAAAGAGAAAAAATGTACCCGGGTACCCGGTCATTGACATAAGGTTTTAATATAATGACAGATAATTTTCTAAAATTGCACATATATCGCATATTTATACTACGGTCGTTCCATAATAACTGAGAGTAAAATCATAAAAAAACCAATACATCAAAAAATACATCATTCGTCTTCAAAACATATTCTCTCAGATGATATGCAACGGTTCCATCGTTCAACAGAGTTTTCAAAATAAGTAGAGAAGTCGTTTTCTAGAAGCTGCTTCACAGAACCCTACAGCCTACACTGCTAAAATGACTTCAGAATATGTTGTTGAAACTGTCAGAATTACTTGTTGCGGACTTGATAAGGTGATCAAAATGATCCGAATTTCATAAAGACTGTAATAACCGGTGATGAAACTTGGGTGCATTATTCTGAACCCTTATCAAGTCCGCAACAAGTGATTCTTACAGATTCAACAACATATTCTGAAATTATTTTAGCAGTGTAGGTTCTTTGAAGCAGCTTCCAGAAAAGGGTTACTCTACTTGTTTTGAAAAGTGTGTTGAACGATTGGACCATTGCATATCATCTGAGGGAAAGTGTTTTGAAGAAGAATGATGTATTTTTTGATGTAAATATATTTCTTGATTTTTTATGATTTTACTCTCAGTTATTTTGGAACACCCTTTGTATATATATATTACAAAATTTAAATTTTTTCGCCAAGTTTAAAGTATTTTATATAAATTTTCCTTTTTCAGTAATATTACCGGCTTATTAAATTAAAACCCTAGTCTGTTAATTTCTATAAGATATTAATCCATATAATTATATTTATTCCAAATTTGAGTAAATCTAAAAATGGCTCTAAATATTTATAATTATTTAGTAAAACTTTTATTAGTTAAATTCCTATTAAATTCTGCTATTAAATCCCGGTATATCATATTCTCCTAAAATCTTTATTTAACTGCTAAAATATTATCCGGTCTTAAAAAAACAAAACAAAACAAAACAAAAAAAAAACCTACTTATTTCAATTTATTCTTTTATTTAAAATATCCAGGTGCCATCTAGAATATTTCAAAGATTAAACTTTACGCGGAAATAAATTCATTTTCTTATATCTTCTGGCGACGGGAAAAAAGTTATTTTTAACACAGTCTCGACAACAGAGATTAAAGTTTGTTTACACAACACATCTGGGGTTATGATGTAGAATATTCTCGAACAATCTTTTGACGGTAGTATAAATACTGATTGCGGCAACCAGAGAAGGTGTAGAGGTAGTAGAGAGAGAGATAAAATGTGGTAGATGGGACTTCATTCTGCATTGGTATTGACACTTCAAAAGCAACCTACATTGGTCTATGGTAATGATTATTCGGAGTGATTTGCTGCGTTTTTATTGAGATGTTGTTGGAGTTTTTAAGAGCTTTGTGAGAAATTTAGTGAATTTAAGAAGGTATTAACTGTCTGGTAATATAATGAAGCGAAAAGGATTTCGTAGCGAGATATGGAATAGCTTTTAAGCTAATTTTGGTGGATCGAGTTTGGTTCTTTTTTATCATCGGTAAAGTGGAGCATTTCCCGCCTAAACTCAAATTCTGAGAATGTCAATAAAGTGGAATTGTTTTCAATCGACTGCATGTTTTATGATCTCCAAGTATTTTATTCTCAACAACCATATCGGCCTGAACGCTTGTGTTTTTTATAACTGGAAACCCACCATAATCTTTCGACAATGCCTGCTGCTTGCCGTCATATCGACATATATATATATATATATATATATATATATATATATCCGAGTATGCGCGTATAACGTGTGTCTCAATAAACTCCAACGCGCTGCAATTTTTTTATTGTTTGGGGATACGTGGGCATTCTAAATTGCAAAACTATTCAAATTGTAGGAATCAACATTTTGCTGATGAAATAGTCCTGGCGATAATTTTCAAGCATCTACACTTAATTGTTTCAATTCCTTGGAGTAAACATTGAAGATATTGGAAGATGGTATATGTTGCTTTGGACATTGTACAAGTACATAACATTGTTAGCAGAACATTTCTGTGTACACAAACTTGACAGTATAAAATTTGCACTAATTTTTAAACATTTCAAAATTATAGCCTATAATTAGGTAAGAAAATTAACCGGATGTTTTTCTATCGTGGAATTTTAATATTTTGTATTTATAATTGAACATATTCTAACACTATATTTCTATCTCTATGAACGTCTGTTTTTCTCTTTTAAAATCGGTCTCTTCTGACTCGATATCTTGATTCAAAGTTTTTATTTCTTATCTGAATCTGAAATATCAATCGCCTAAATGTACCATGTTAAATTGTAGTGAAATGAATAAAATCTTTCAATGGACGAAGTATAGATGATTTTAATATCTTTACAAACATAGTCTGTTTACCTTGCATCGGATGAAATATCACAATTTTTATGGACTTTTCTCAAAAAATTGGACTAAGTTCCCGAAGTTCTCGCTCTAAGTGTATGCGGTTGCAAATATTTCATAAAATATTTAATACATTAACCTGGTAAATTATACAGAGGAGCAATTAATATATATACATGATATTATTTATATTTTTTTATTATTAATATTCTGCTATATTATTTCGATTATGAAATTTACATTCTTTATACCTTAATGAATATTATCCGTTTTAAATTAAATTTAAAAATTACAATAAATCAGAAAATATTTATTCATATATTTTCATAAAAGCAATACGTTATTCATATTGCAATTACAGCGATAAGAGGGAAATTTAAAAGTAAAAAAATACTTTTTTTTTTTTTTTTTTTTTTTTTTTTTTTACAGAAACAACGTATAGGTTTATCCTATCCTTTAAAACTCAAATGTTGAATTTAAAGCCATTGTATGATAAAACTATAACGGAAAAAATAAAAGGAGAAGAAAAGGGATGCGCTATTTAAATGGATAGTGAATGCAACTTTGTTTCCTTAAGTAATACGCCTTTTGCTTGTTAATTAATTGTTTCAAAATACTTTAATTAGCACATTTCAAATAGATACGCTTAATCGATTAGCATTATTGAATCATTTTAAACAAATTATTAATTAAGAACAAGAAATCTTTTGAAAACAATATCAAAAATTTTTGTTGGTGTTTGAAGAAGATTTTTTGTTTTTATTCATTCACACCAGTTTTAACTTATTTTCTTAAATTATTAATTATTGTTAAAGTTTATGATTCTGATTTTTTAATTGCACATTATTTAAGTTAATATTATGAAAAAAATATCAGTTATCAGCTTCACATGAAAGCTTTATGCATTCAAATAAATCATTTATGTACATTCATGTGCTTTATTAGCTTTTGTATACACTGGTGTGTGTATACATTCTTACATAAATATATTTATCATGTAAAGATTATGTATGATAACAACAACATTTATTAATAAAATACAATCAACATTTGCACTATTTTCTTAAAGATTATTAGCTTTATAAGTCAGACCTGCAGGTAATATGCCACTTCTTTTGTTATCTAATTTAATAGAGTAAGTCCGGGGATCCCTCGGATAAAATGTGTTAAGGGGTAAAGCATTTTTTATATATATCTCGAAATCTTTATTTACATGCTTTTTATAATTTTTTATTAGTTATTTTCGTAAAATTTAGAATAAAGTGTTTCATTTATTATTTTCTGTTTTCACGTAAAAATTACTTTAGGGCCTCTCAACTGATGTTCTAGACGGGCGAGTCCAGGCTTGTTTACTAAAAATACTAAGTCATATTTCAACAAGGTATAGTTTATTTTTATAAGAATATAAACGCTACAAATGCTAAGCTTATCCACCATCGAAAAATATGCAAAATGCATAATGCATTGTTGTCAATGTTGGACATATGTAGCAAACTTAACATGATAGTTAGAGATCGACGGAAAATTCGTTTTCGTTTTCGGCCCATAATCTGAGTTTCGCCAAAAATTCGGCTGAAAATTACTAAACCTAATACTAATAAAAATAATAAAAGTTACTAGAATTGATTTGTATCAGAATTCCAAACTATAGTATTCCCAAAATCGCGTTTCTTCCTTCGGAAATTTGCAACATTACTCATCGATTTCAGCTTTATCGGGTCAAATGAGACTATTTATTGCTACGAACTTCGTTGTTTATAATTATCAGTCATGACTGATCTAAGACGTGAATTTAAATTATAAAGAAAGCAATGCATATATAACATGGTAAACTTTTCATGAGCTCATTAAATCTATAGACATAACAGTAATAGAAAATGTTCAGTTTGAAACCGCAGAAGGGATTCGAATACTCTTTGAGTAAGTTCTAGTATAGCAGATGATCATTTACAGAAATCATTATAAAAAATAAATCGAGGTGTGTACATATGAAACTGAAATCTTTTTTAATTAAATGAAATTCGTATAATTAGAAAATCTTTCTGTGTCTTTGATGTAAAATTACGTTTTATTTTATAGGAAAATAAAAAAATTTGGGTCTAAAGCACAGAGAACCGATTTGGCCTACACATATAATTAATTAATACTTACGTTTAAATAAATACTTATAATTAATTAATAGTTATGTATATTTATGTATGTATTAATTACTTTAATACATACAATTTAATAACATTAAAAAATTTTGAACGTTTTCTTTTTCGGCAGAAACTAGGAAGATCACCGAAATTCAGTTCCGGTTTCAGGCTTAAAAACCTGTTTCAGTCTATCCTTAATGAAAGTTTTCTTAAAATGATGTGCATCTTGAAATTAAATGTTAATTTTATTAATAAATGTGCATCTGTTTTATAATGTACATTTCTTGCATTCAATTAATGGCTTAAATAAGTTGAAGATTGGATATAAAATATTTATGTTTCATTGTAGAGATAACTAGCAAACCCCGCGGCTTTGCTCGCGTAATATTTGAAATATGCCAAGCGATATTTATATGTCTAATTTTTACTAAAATGTACTAACTAAATTTTTATTTTATTGAAAGGTAATATTTTATTTTATTAAAAGGTACTCATTACTTTAAGGAATAATTCAAAAATTATTATTTAAAAATAGTTTGACTGAACATCATTATTACACTGCATTAGGTAGAAATGAGACTTAAATTAATAAAACGAAATAAAACTAAATAAATGATAATTTAGAAATTATTTTGAAACTTTTATGCTCAATTAATACGCTGATTACAATATGCATTTGAAGTTTTGAATTTTTTAGAAACCATCTTCTTACATCTTAAAATTAACCATCATGTGAAATTCCAAGTCCTACCACCTCTCTCAACATAATGGGCTATGTTGAAATAGTAACTGTCACCATTAATTTGCCAACATTAATTTTGAAATCGGTTTGTTATTTCCTAATATTCCACAGAAACGTAATTTAGAAAGCTTTTAAAGGCCTTTTTTAGAACGTTTGTTGTTCCTGTGAACCCCAGGTGGTAGAATCATTCGCATGTGAAGATCAGAGACCGTTACCATTGATTCGCAAATATTACTTTTATAATCGGTTTATGTTCCCTTAAACTGCATAGAAATCGTAATTTAGGACTTTTTTAGAACGTTTTTTGCACCTCCCCTTCGGTTCACACTTTTTTAATTCGAATTTATTTTCGAACAGTCCTTCGGGGGCATTTATATTTTATAAGTAACTACCATGCCATATTTAAAGTTTCTAGCCTCTTCGCTATCACAGAAATCGCAATTTAGAAAGTTGTTTGCTCCTGCAACCCTCTGGTGGTAGTACCACAAACATAAAATATAGCTTATGTTTGAACAGGTTCTATCACCAACAATTTATGACCATTATTTTATAAATCGGTTTGGTATTTGATAAGATTGCATAAAAATTGTAATTTAGAACATTTTTGTAACGCTTTTCGCTCACTTCATCCTTTTAAATTTGGAATTTTCTTTCGACTGTTCTTAGAAAGCAGTTGCATCTGGTAACTAAATACCATGCCATATTTCAAAATGTTAGACACCTTAATTATGCATAAAACGCAAATTAAAACATGTTTCGCTCTTGCACCTCCAGATGGTAGTGACAGCAACGTAAAATATAGCCTATGTTGGAGCAGGGACTGTCACCATCAATTTGCAGCCATTACTTTTGAAATAGGTTTGGTATTTCCTAAGATTGAGTAGAAATCGCAATTTAGAACGATTTTACAACGTTTTTAGAATGCTTTTCGCGCATTTTCACCCTTTTTAAATTTCCATTTTTTTTCGAAACTGTTTTTAAAGATCATTTATATCTAAATAAATATGTACCTTGCATAATTTTATGTTGCTAGCACCTACCGATCACAAAAATCGAAATTTAGAATGTTTTTTCTTTCCCTGCAACCTCAGGTGATAGTGACACCGACATGAAATAGCGTCTATATTTGAGCAGAGGCTGTCAGCATCAATTTCCTACCATTACTTTTGAAATATCAGTTTGATTCTTCCTGAGATTGTTCACAAATCGGCATTTAGAACGTTTTTAGAACGCTTTTCGCGCATTTTCACCCCTTTTAAATTAAAAATTTTTAAAGAAATATTCTTAGAGATCATTTATATCTAATGAATATGTACCATGCAAAATTTCATGTATCTAGGTCCTTCCATAATTCAAAAGTCGCATTTTTAGAACTTTTTTTGCTCTTTCATCTCCTCTGGAGTAGTGAAAACAAACATAAAATATAGTTTGTCTTGAACAAGAGCTGTTAGAACAATTGTTATACTATTATATTTGAAATCGATTAAGTACTAGATTGCATAGAAATCGCAATTTAGAAAGTTTTTTTACAACGTTTTTCGTGCTTTTTCACCCCTTTTAAATTTCGATTTTTTTTAGGAAATATTCTTAGTGATCATCGATATCTTATAATTAACTACCATTCCAAATTTCATGATTATAGGCCCTTCAGTAATCGGTTTGGTATTTCCTGAGATTGTATAGAAACCATCATTTAGAACGTTTTTTAGAACTTTTTTTTTTTGCATTTTCACCCCTTTTAAATTTCGAATATTTTAAGAACTGTTCTTAGAAATCATTTATATCTAATAAGTAACTAATATTTCAAATTTCATATCTCTAGGCTCTTCAGTAACACAAAAATCGCATTTTTAGAACTTTTTTTCTCCCGCAACCCCTTTAGGGTAGTGGCACCATCATAAAATATAACCTATCTTGGAGCAAGGATTATCACCATCATTTTGACACCATTAATTTTTAAATCGGTTTGTTATTTCCTGAGATTGTGTAGAAACCACCATTTAGAATGTTTTTCAGAACGCTTTTTGTGCATTTTCACCCTTTTTAATTTTTGAATTGTTTAAGAACTGTTCTTAGAAATCCTTTATATCTAATAAGTGACTAACATTTAAAATTTCATATTTCTAGGACCTTCAGTAACGCAAAAATCGCATTTTTCGAACGTTTTTTTTATCCTTCACCCCCTTTGGGTAGTGGCACCGACATAAAATATAGCCTATGTTCTAAGTTGTACTAACACCATCATTTTGATATTATTACTTCTGAAATTGGTTCGGTAGCTCCAGAGATTACATCTAACAAAGACACAATTTTTACTTCTTTATAATACTAGTATAGACTAGTCTATATTATAAAGGACAAACATACGTAACGCATACGTCATTCTGCGAATGGCAACACTTTCAAATTTGAAATGAATTTTTGTTTTGCAATTTTCACTACTGAAAATTTTTAAACTTCTACACATAACACATTTTCAGTTTTTATACCATCGTATGAGGAAAAAAATGTACTTTTAAATGCAATTTCTTTGAAATCTGTATCTCAATTTATTTTTGAGATATTATTTTTTAAAAAGTTTTCTGTACCAATTTTGTAATTGTGGCAACAGAAGTACTCCATTTATATTACAAAGGACAATAATCTGTGAGTAACGCTGATGTCATTTTGCAAATAGCAACACTTCACGATGAAATTTCGGTTTTCCAATTTTTTAATCTTCTGAACATCGCACATTATAATTTTTTATAGTGTCGTATAGGGAAAAAAATCTACTTTTAAATACAATTTGTATCAAAACGGTATCTTAATGGTCTAACTTATTATGGTTTATAAAATAATTTTCAAGAGTGATTTTTTTAATTTATCTCGATCGCGCACCGGCGGGCTCCATTACGAAATATTAATAAACAATTTGCACATAACAAAGAGTTCAGAATTTATCTACGGCTAATTTTCTACAATGAAATTAAAGCTTCGTCAAACAATAAGTAAAATAATAATATATAAAAAAGCACGAATTTAACATATGTGTAATCGAACAATTTAAATTTTTAGAGCCGAATTGGGAAAAATAAGGACTTTTAAATGTAATTTGCATGAAATAGATAAGTTTTGAAATAGAGTTGCTGGGCAACTGGAAAGTAAAACGGAAAGAATAATCTATATACTGAAAACAAATGACAGCTCTTTTAGACATCTTCCCTGAACTTTCTACTGAACCAATTTTGGTAATTATTCTTTTTTAAATGAAAGCTGTTCATTTGTAGATGAACTCGTACTAGCTATTTTTCTAATTATTCCCACTTTTATATTTCAAATTTAATATGAAAAGTTTTTTGAAATTTCATCAAAATAGTAGCAATCGTATTATTTCCACTGTTGCAGAAAAAAAGAAATGTTGAGGTTTATTTATCCTTATTGATGCCATTTCATCATTACAATTAAAAATAACTTTAAGTCTCAACAGAAAATGACGTCACGCTTTAAAAAACATGCATTTTCTCTCATAAAGCTGTGTTACATTTCAATATATTTTCTTTCGACTGATATCGAATTTGCGACACTTGGCGTAATGGTTCACTAAGTGCCATATTTAAAAGAGAACAATCCTTTTCTTAGATAAAACTATATATTTTACCACAAATACATCTAACAGACATCAGTTTCTGGAATTTGTAGTCGGCGGTACTGAAATTAGAATCTCAAGAAAAAAGAATAAATTTACACATGCAAAGTTGTAGCTGACAAAGGGGACTTCACGTTTGAAAATCTATCTATTTTATAAAGGAAAATATGTCCGTATGTAACGCTGACGTCATTTTGAGAATGGCGACGCTTGACATTTAAATTTCGGTATTCCAATTTTTTCTACTGCAAATTTTTAACTTCTAAACATCACACATTTTTAATTTTTACACCGTTATATGGGGAAAAATCTACTTTCAAATGCAATTTGCTTGAAAACATTATTTCAATTGATTTATTTATCATTGCTTTTTAAATAATTTTCAAGCATAATCTATCTCCATTGCGTGCAGGCTCCATTACGAAATGAACCATTTGCACGTAAAACAATATAAATAGTTCAGCATTTGTTCCTGACTAATATTTCATAGTGAAATTAAAAATTCATCAATCGATTATATTAAAAAGTGGATGTCCGTTTGTATTTCACATCTGTCTCTCCTAGAATATGGAATGTTAGGTGATCAAATTGACGCCAGTTATCCATATGGGTCCAAGGATGTCAAAATTTGTAGTATAATTTTAAAATTTGGTTAATTTTCGATATATATATATATATATATATATATATATACATATATTAATGGCTTTTATGTAATGATGGAAATTAAATTCCTCCATTTTTTGTAATAAAAAAGAGAAAACAGAAAATGACAAGGGTTATTAGATATCATTGTTTGACATTGTTTTTAAATTGAAATTAACGTTTATTTGAATAAATAGGGAAAATAAACATGTGATTGAATAGCATTTTTCAAGAAAACTTCACGAAATACAAACTTATGTTCACATATATAAATATTAAACAGACATACAACAATAAATACAATTAACCCAACTAGAGTGAAAAATTAGCCAGAGATTGGAATCGAATCCGGAACCACAGCATTCCAGGCTGTCGCTCTAACCACTGAGCTACTCCGGCTGATACCTGAGTCTGCAATTTTTCACTAATAAGCCATGTTGGGGAAGTCACCAGCCATCTATACGACAGCCTTGGATGACCGAACAATGATTACGGGACATACGACCCTATACGACCGGACAACGACTCAGGTATCGGCCGGAGTAGCTCAGTGGTTGGAGCGACAACTTGGAATGCTGCGGTTCCTGGTTCGACTCCTTGCTCTGGCTAATTTTTCACTCCAGTTGGGTTTATTGTATTTATTGTTGTACTTCTGTTTAATATTCATATATACCGTTAACAGTTGAATGCAGGCGTTATTTATCTGTGTTTTATTACATATTAAAGTGTGTGTGTGTGTGTTTTATTTTATGTTCACATATTCAAGCATCAGGAATCCGTTTAGGTTAGAAACAAAAATTCGACTATCGACTGGAACATTGAGATCTGTTGACGTCAAAAGAAAAAAACACATCGTAATCAAACATCATTATTTTGATTTAATTTTAAGTCGAAAAGTAGATTTTCAGCTATTGCCTTAAGATGGCTATTAAAACATTTCAGAAGCGGACATTAGAAATGAAATGTTTTAGCGATAATTTTTTTTTCTCTAAATATTTATTTTAATTCATAAATATAAAATGCTTCTGAATAAATTCGTCAAAACAAATTCATTTTTGTATAAGTTGACCCAAATGACAACATTTCTATCAACTCCGAAACTCGAAGCAAAATCTTGGAAGAGCGAAAATCTTTAGGTAAATAAAGTTATGGTACATGTGCATTTTTATTCGGAAAACTTTTGACTTAAAGTGTAAATATAACTTATTATTTGAAATATTGTATTTAATAAAAATTAATACTTTAATTGCTTTCTAAATTTACAATAAAGATAGATTTCATTTTTCGCAAAAGGATCGAATAATCTCATGCAATTCAAAAGCAACACAACGGGTTGCTACTCAACTAGTATAGATAAAGTCCAAAAAGTCCAAATGTCATCGTTTGTTACTTCATTTAATATTTGGCCAGATGTCATATACGCACCGGGTTTGGCGTGATTTTTTATTCGAAAATTTGGCGAAAACATCGTTTTAGTATACCAGTTACATATGTATTTTTGGTACTAATTAGTTATCCCGTCGACCAAATATCTATCACCAAACTATAAGATTAAATGTCAATAATGGTTGATCGTAAATGTCACATTCACTCGACTTTAAGCAAATTACACGTCTTTACTTCATCAAGTGATTTTTATTTAGACGTTTTATTTGTATATTTATTAATGTTATACTATTTTCTTTGTTCTCTCGTTATTTAAAATAAACATTATGGCAATTTGTATAATTTGGCGAGTGGTTTGGCGATTTATATAATTTGGCGAAATGGGTCGATGGAATAACTAAGTAGTACCGTATTTTTTAATTATTTTCTATTATTTTTAAAGGAAAATAACCAAAAAAAAAATAATTAAATATAGAAGAAAACAATTTATGTAATTAAAAAAAGAAAACAAAGTAAATAAATATTTATAATTAAATAAACAACAATAGCCGGGTTACCATGTTAACCAAAATAACGCCATTTTGGCGCCAATTAGGTACCCCGGTGCGTATATTACATCTGTGCCGAACATTTTTCTTTCATTTCGTTTAAAAAAAGTAAAGAAGTGAAAGCCATTTATTTTAAATCTTTCAGTTTGTATTAAATAAAATGATAATGAAATACAAATTGAATTATGAATAAAAGTAACATGATACATTTCTTAGCATACATTTAAGGGAGGCCAAACTTCTCGCCAAATTAGTTTAAAATTGTAACCTTCATTTTAACGTAAATTGTAACGTTACATAAATTCGTTTCATAATATCCGTTTCATTAGGATTTCATATACTAGGGGGCTCTGCCACCTGCAAGCTACGCTCGCCAACCCCCGTTCAGACACCGCAGAATCTAAAAACGCGCTAATCTGATGGGTTTTAAAAATATTAGAGAAGATTGAATTATACTGAAAAAAGCTGTGCAGATTTCCCTGTAAACGGGTTTCCATTCAATTCCCTTTGATTGCAAAAATTTAAGGGCGAATCAGTTGCTGTTAAGACATCCAATGGTTGTTTTCGTTTTTGATTAAAGAGGATCAGTTAAACATTTGAAAATAAGCTAAAATAAAATAAGTATAAAAGTCTTTGTCTCCCGGTATTTTAAAACAATCTCTATAACAATAGCCTAAGTCATGTGACTATCATCAACAGTTCCAGGTGGACCACTTCGCTTTTTATACTCTAGGTGCCATTTTGGTACTTTAATGTTAGACAGGAACAGGTGATAAGTCGCCAAACATTATTCTATCGCCATCATTTCATCTATATTGTAATAGTTCAAGTCATCAACTGCCATAAACACATACGGTCTGATCCCTACGCCGTTCATATGAAAGTTTGGCATAGATGTCATATACGTCCCATATTGGCGTGATATTTTAACGACGCCAATTTGGAGAACGCATCAACAGCATAAACAGCAACATCCGGCTTACCATATGAAGCAAAATAACGATACTTTGGCGCCAGTTATATGCCCGTACCGTATATGACATTGGCGTCAGAAAAAAATCGCGCCAATATGGGACCGTAAGTTTTCCATTTTGATTAAAAAATCAAAAAAAATTTTTCGAATAAAACTACATAAAAGTTGCCATAGTCGCAAAGAATTCTAGGTAGTGTTATGCTAGCAGGATGCAAATCTCGCCAATAGCTTTTTTTCAACTCGCCAGTTAGCATTTTTTTTCGAGTGGTAATATTTGGCCAGATACGGTTATACAGATTACAGATATACACTGTTACAAATATACAGGTTTGGCGGGATTTTTATTTTTTTAAGAAAATTTGGCGAAAACCTCGTTTTCAAATACCAGTTACGTATGCATTTTTGTATTCCTTAGATATACCGACGACCAAAAATCTATCGCCAAACTATAAGATTAAATGCCAATAATGGTTGATCGTAAATGTCACTTTCACTTGACTTTAAGCAAGTTACACGTGTGTAAGTCATCAAGTGATTTTTATTTCGACGTTTTATTCGTATATTTATTAATGTTATTCTAATTTATTTGTTCTTTCGTTATTTAAAATAAAAATTATGCCAATTTGTATAATTTGGCGAGTGTTTTGGTGATTTATATAATTTGGCGAAATTGGTCGACGGAATAACTAAGTAGTTCCTTATTTTTTAATTTTTTTCTATTTTTTTCTAAAGGAAATATAAAAAAAAAAATTCTGACGAAGTAAGGAGATGGGGGAAAACTTGTTCCTTTATTTCTACGGAACCAAGACAGGGAATCTCGCTGTCTATGCGCTTCATTACACTCGGTTACAAAAGTATAGAAGGAACTTACTGAAATTGATATCCTTTAACACTACTTCTTCTAATTTTATCCAACACTCATTTGGGGACTTCTGTCAAATAATACAGTAGTTTGGGAAAAAATTGAAATTCGAAGAGTGGGAATGGGAAGTCAATACGATGAATTTTATCTTGTTCGGAATACTTCTATCTCTCTCATATAATCAAAAAGAGACTTCGTTCCTGTAAAGGCGATAGTTCGTGAGCCCAATGTATTTGAAAAAAAAAAAAAAAATGCGTTATAATCTATTCTGCACTATGCGAAATTTATGAGGAAGTAACCTGTTGCAATATGCTGCTTTCAAAAGAATAAATTACAGTGCTAACTGAATTTTGGCAACGTCGATTACCTTAAAAAGATTTGGATGATCCTGACTTTGATTATTGATATTTTGAGGACTGTAAAAAAATTAAGATTATTCAACACGCTATAAAACACATATTTTAAAATAAAATAAATATAATAAAATTTTGCTCCCTGATAAAAAATAACTTTCGACTTTTAATTCATAGAATATTTCGTAACTTTGTAACAATTGATCTTGTTGATTTTCAAATAGTGCCATTCGATTGATAATTCAAAAATACATGGTAAACGATATCCCACTTGACATACTAGAAAAATTTATTTCCAAATCACGTTAAAAAAAACTTTTTTGCCTCTAAAACTTGATAAAACATTTTTTTTTGGTGTGTGTGTGGGGGGCGGGGCGAGGGGGGGGGGGTTGGCTCATCGGATCTTCATTTTTAGTGCGAAAACGAAGTTCTTTCCAAATTTTCTCGAATGGCCAACACTTTTGTCATTGTAAAACAATGTTTTGCCTGTACTATCAGGGCTTTTAATAAATTATTTTATATGCGTAATTCACCTTTTTATACTAAATTGAAGATGCTCTACAATTTTGTAACTGACTTTTATTCTATATGTTCTAAAGTTTTTACTAAAGAACAGCTAACTCCTCTGTTTGCTCTCAGTTCGTGTTGTAAGCGTTCTCATCGAGTAGCGTATGGCCATTTTACTATAACAACGCTACTTGTGTATGACTATTTTTGCTTAGTCCTTTTTGAAGTAAATGGGGCATACAGGATTTTTGTGGAAACCCTGTATTTGTTTGTTTAATATGACTGAAAGCAATATGTTTCCACCCGCATAAATTATGTGCAATTAATAATAGTTATAAAAATCTCAACACATACAGCAAAAAAATGCATTAATCTATATTAATTTAGTTTTATTAATCTTTATTAATTATTTTAAATTAACATTCAATTATCATCTATTTGCGATGCGATAATTAAAACATTTTTGAAAATGGTACTTCCCAAACAAAAGACATGACACTTATAGAAACAAAGTTAAATGACACTTTAATTAGCTCTTTCTTTTAATGTTTTAGTACTTGCAATTAAAATAATCATTGAAATAATTTCGTATTTAAATTTAAAGTTAATTTTTGCGAAAGAAAGCAAATATAAAGGTAGTAATCTGAATTGAAGCAAGGAAGCCATTTTAAAGATTTTTTAAATTAATTATACTTCTGAATTAATAGTAATACAATTAAATCAGAAATTGTTATAAAGAAACAGTACTGAAAAAAATAACATTTTGCTGAATGGCATTTACAATATTACATTATGGAAGTTCTTTTATTTAGCAAATTCAAAATGAAGTTATAAAATATTTAATGTTATTATCGCCAAGTTTATAAAAAAGATCAAAATCTACATTCAAGTGTTATCAAACAAAATTATTGTCATTACTATTCTAATGTAATTGAAGGTTCAGGTGTAGGAACGATAATTCTTTTAGGTAGTTACAGGATAATAATTTATCGATCTTTCGTTTATGTGCATTTAAATCCCACATTATTACCTTTTTCTGTTCCGTACCTGAAAAGAAAAAAAAAACGAAGCCTTATTGCATCGCTTATTCATCTGTTTGTCTGCAAAGACAATTTTGTTGCAGGAACTGCTGAAGATATCAAGTTGAAAAAACTATTATAAGATGACTAGGGGGCTCTGCCCCCTGCAAGATATGCTCACCAACCCCCGTTTTGACACTGTAGAATGTAAAAGCAAGCTAATCTGATCGGTTTTAAAAATATTAGAGGAGATTGATTTATACTGAAAAAACCTGTAGCAATCTCCCTGTAGACGGGTTTTCATTCAATTCCCTTTGATTGCAAAAATTTAAGGTAGAATCAGTTGCTGTTAAGACATCCAATGGTTGTTTTCATGTTTGGTTAAAGAAGATCAGTTAAACATTTGAAAAGAAGCTAAAATAAAATGAATTAAGTAAACAGAGTCTTTGTCTCTCGGTATTTTGTAACAGCGTTATAAAACGATTGAGATAATACAATTAATAAAATTTGCTGCTTTAACCCCTTCAAGGGCGGTGGTTCATTTTTGGACCACTTAATTTTGATTCTTAAATGCCACATTAGCATCAGAATATTGGGATAAAAATTTAACTTTTATTAAGCAAGTGAACAAAAGCATTTTTGTATTTCGAAATTTCTTTGTAAATTCTGGTGCCATTCACTGATTTCAAGATTTTACGAATAGAAGTGCCTTGTCCGTGAAAGGGTTAAACGCATATTAATGTATTTATTATTTTAAAGTTCCCTTTTAATAGTCACGTGTAAATACAATTTTTAGGACATAATTTTCAATATTTTCCTGCCTTTAACACGTACTAATTTTTATAGTAATTTTAAAGTTTTTTTTTCTGTTTTTAATAGTCACGTGAAAATAAATTTTTAATCGTTAGGAAATATTATTCTTTGCGCTGTTTTTAAAATTGAAAACAATCTCTATAATAATAGCCAAAGTCATGTGACTATCATCAACAGCTCCAGGCGGATCCCTTCGCTTTTTATATTCCAGGTGGCCATTTTGGTACTTTAATGTTAGCCAGCCACAGGTGTGATAAGTCGCCGAATATTATTCTAGCCCCATTATTTCGTTTATATTATAATAATCCAAGTCATGTAACTGCCATAAACAACGGGCTGATTCCTTCGCTTTTCATAAGAAAGGTTTCCATTTTGATTAAAGAATCAAAATTATTTTTTCGAATAAAACTACATAAAAGTTGCCATGATCACAAAGAATTCCTGGTACTTTATTGCTAGCCGGGTGAAAATCTCGCCAATAGTTTTTTTTTTCTTTTTAACTCGCCAGTTAGCAATTTTTTTATTTTTCGAGTGGTAAATTAAAACGGTGCTACTTGGTTATCCCATCGACCAAAAATCTGTCGCCAAACTATAAGATTAAATGCCAATAATGGTTGATCGTAAATGTCACATTCACTTGACTTTAAGCAAGTTACACATGTTCACGCCATCAAGTGAGTTTTATTTCGACGTTTTATTGGTATTTTTATTAATGCTATACTATATTATTTGTTCTTTTGTTATTTAAAATAAAAAAATATGTCAATTTGTATAATTTGGCGAAATTGGTCGACGGGAGAAGTAATAACATTAAAACGTTGATTTGAATTGGAAATTAAATCTCATGATTTGTTGCATTGTCACATACGCGCCGGGTTTGGCGTGATTTTTTTTTTTTTTTTTTTTTTTTTTTTTTACGATAATTTGCCGAAAACCTCGTTTTCAAATACCTGTTACATAAACATTTATTAATATTAATTAATGTCATTAATTAATGTCAAATTAATGTCATTAATTAATGTCAAATAAACATTTATTAATAAATAAGCAACAATAGCTGGGTTACCATGTCAGGCAAAATAACGCCATTTTGGCGCCAATTAGGTACCCCGTTGCGTATATGATATCTGTGTCTAATATTTTTCTTTTCGTTTCGTTTAAAAAAAAAGAATGAAGTAAAAGCCATTTATTTTAAAGGTTTCAATTTTAAATGAAAGTTTTGTATTAAAGAAAATGATAAGGAAATACAAATCGAATTCTGAATAAAAGTAACATGATGCATTTCTTAGCATACATTTAAGGGAGGCCAAACTCGTCGCCAAATTAATTTAAAATAACCTTTTCTAAAATATGAAAAAAATATCTGTTACGATTAAAATTTGAGTTGCCATCATTAGAAAAAAAGTATTTAAAATTAGACAAAAATTAATATTTCGAAAACTAATTCTAATTTTAAAATTCTAATACCAGTTTTGAGATCTGTGGATCAATACGGATTTTTGGTGTTAATTTCATCGCAAAGTATTCCATATTTTTGGAGAAACGCCGTGAAACTTAATCAGTTGTTTAATCAGTCGTTTCAGAGAATCGTTACATAAATTCATTTCAATTCGATTCATTAGGATTTTATATATATAGGGTAGATAAGGTTCATAGCCTCATTGTATTGTAAAAATGTCTAGATTCTATTCCATCATAATAAAACGTTACGGGCTTAAAACAACGTTTTCTACATACAGACTCACTCTCAAAATATATAAGGTACATCCCGTTGACCCATAAACTTCCAATTTTGCACGAAGGAAGGTCTTATAGCATATGTGAGAGAAAATGCCAACAGTCAGTAATTTATAATTCGTGGTCCATTTATTACGCGACAAACTTCGCCAGTCATCACAAATAAATCGGCTTAAGATTTAATATACTTTTTTTTTTGCGAAACAACTGTGTTTTTCAAAGAATTACTTTTAATATAATATAAAATTACATAAATGATTCATTTCTTAAAATATGATTAAATAATTAAAAAAATGTTAAAAAGGGTACTGTCGGCTAATACTCAGCCATCATCAGATTTTAAAATTTAAACAGTTGTTACGAACGCTACTTGTCCATATCTCATAGGTAGGGCTATATAGTTACAATATATGGACATAGATATAGATATATGGACATATAGTACATAGATATGCACAAGTAGCCTTCGTAACAACTCTTCAAATTTTAAATCCTGATGATGGCTACTTATTTGGCGAAAGGATTCAATTTTTAGAATTGGATTTATTGTTTCAACATCTTGTATTTAATAAATCATTTATGAAATATTATATTATATTATCAAGATGGATTTTAGCATTCTCAACTAGATTACTTTCACTTCTCGATACAATGTTGTGAAACGATAGTACGCCTTTGAATCAAAACATATGGCACTGTCATCTGAAATTTTGCAAAAAATGTACAATCCTAGTTTTCTCCTTGACGATTTAAATTTAATATAAACTATGTATTTTTCAAGTTATAAAAAGAATTTCATTTAAATAAGAGACAATCACAATCTACATTATAAAGCTAAAACATAACAGTAAGTAATGCGGACATCATATTGACGATGGAAACGCTGAACAATAAATTCACTTTTACTCCAGTTTTTTTAACTTCTAAATATCGCATATACACCGACGACTAGGAAAAAAAATCTTTCAAATCCAATTTTTTGAAAACTTTATCGCTCAAATTACTGATTTTTTATGATTTTAAAAAAGTTAAAAGCATGCTTTTTAAAAAACCTATGTGTGTAGCGTGCAATCCAATTACGAAAAATTAACTCGTTTGTACTTAAAATTCTATAAAGAGCATTTTTTCTGACTATTACTTCATAATAAAACAACAAACTCCATAAAATATACAGAGGTCTCCCGACTTACGTAAGTAATGCTTTCCACGAATTAATACGTAACTTGAATTTTATGGAAGTCGAATTTCTAAATTGATTAGGTAAAATTTCTTAAGAAAAAGCAATATTTGTTGTAGATATATAAATATTAACGATAGGAATGATGATAATTTTTAACTACTTAGAATTTAGTACGGTATTAATTTTATGAATATATATATATATATATTATTATTATAATATTATTATAATATTATATATATAATATATATATATATATTATTTACACGGTATTCTTTTATGAATAAAGCATCATGCAGTAGTATTTACCCCGATATATACTATGAAAATGGGAAACAAATATATAAAAATAAACTAAAAGAACACTTTTCAAATATAAAAACTCCTATGGAATGCGGGATTTATAAATTTAACACTGACGATTTAAACAATTTTCAATCTACAATAAACGAATAGATGAAGCTAGAAGAAAAAAAGCACTCGTTCCTCTTCATCGAAACTTTAAAATTAGCTTTTGTTCTAGTTTAAATTCAGCTAACAAAATTGTTACGGTTGAAACACAGATTTTTTGTCTCATTTTAATTTGATTTGAGTTTATTTTGTTAAAGATTTGATTGTATATCACAATAAAAATATAACTCTCACTAATATATAGAACTATATTATGGTTGTAGTTTTTATCTGCATATTTTATATATATAAAATAATTACATTAAGTTTGTAAATGCATATAAAACGCGCTAAGGCATTCAAAAATCAAATTTTCGAGATTTAATAAGTAACTGCGAATTTACTTAAGTCGCATAATACGCAAGTCGAGGGATGCATGTATGTATAAATAAAACTCATATTTAATAAATATGTAATAGAACTACTAAAAATGTTGTTTCGATAGATTTTAGATATCAGAATGAGTAATAGTGGATTAAATAATCTGTCTTAATTTCAGATTGGTTAATTGTAGTTTTTATGCACCAATTCTTTTTTTTTCATATTTTTTAAATAATGTTACTGTTTAAAAACTTTTGAATTTCGAAAAATTCTCTTTAAAAAGATGCACAATAAATTAAATCTCATATTGAAGTTAATTGAGAAAAATATTATTATATGCTCGAGATGCATGTTTATGTATATATAGATATACAGTGATCAGCAAAAGTTTGGACAATGATCGATTATGCTTCTGTACTGAGAAGTATGTAACGAATTGTTGTAACGCAACTGTGATATATTACTGGGGACTTATCCTTTATTCACAAACAATAAATTTTAAATTATACACTTTACATACTATATAATGACAAAAAGACAAAATTAACATTGTGGCAAAAGTATATACAATATGTCTATTTACAGAAAAATAACCATAAATTAAAATCGAATGTCAATTAGTGCAAAAATGTGACTTTCCATCGAAGAAACTAAATCCTGCATCACTTGGGAGCAATTTCGTACCAAACACGTACAACAGCAGCTCGAAGTTCATTAACAGAGGAGCATTGTCAAAAAATTGCGTAAACATTATGAGATATGATGCCATAAAAGTTTTCGATTCAGATCAGTTCTATACACAGGCCAATCGAGAACAGTAATATCTAGAGAGTGAATCCATTTTTACTTTCTTCTATCTTTACAAGAAGAAAGTATTGGATTCGTGAAAAAATTCGACTTCCGGTTTTCGACGGATTTATACGTTTTAGAATGTCCTGAACACGATTTGATGGATTTTAGAAAATGTCTGTCTGTGAGTCTGTCTGTCACTCTGTCACTCTGTCTGTGAGTCTGTATGTAACAAAAATTTTGTGGGCGCTCTATCTGAAGAACTAATGCACGGAATTTCACAAAACTTCATATTTAGTTAGACCTTGATACAATCTGTACTTGATTAGTTTTCGGTGAAAATCGCCCAACAGGTGGCGCTGCTACGCGGCATTTTTCACGATTTCTGCAACAGCTATATCTCAAGAACTACTACACGGATTTTCATAAAACTTCAGATTCAGTTAGTCCGGGATATAGTTTGGTGCTGATTATTTTTTTGTGAAAATCTCTCGACAGGTGGCGCTGCTATGCTGCATTATTCATGATTATCGCAATTGCTCTAACTCAAGAAAAAATGCACGAATTTTCATCAAACTTCAGATTTAGTTAGTCCCTGATATAAATTAGTTCTGTTTAATTTTTGGTGTAAATCGCCCAGCAGGTAGCGCTGCTGTGCTGCATTTTCACGATTTTCGCAAGAGCTGTATCTCAAGAACTATTGCACGGATTTTCATCAAACTTCAGATTTACTTAGTCCTTGACACGAATTGACGTATAAATTAGTGCTGTTTAATTTTTGGTGTAAATAGCTCAACAGGTGGCGCTGCTATGCTGTATTTTTTGCGATTTCCGCAATAGCTTTATCTCAAGAACTAACGCTTAGATTTTCAACAAACTTCAGATTCAGGTACACCTTGATATCATTTAGTGCTGTTTATTTTTGGTGTAAATCGCTCAACAGGTGGCGCTGCTATGCTACATTTTTCAGAATGTCCGCTATAGCTCTATCTCAAGAACTAATGCACGAATTTTCATCCAACTTCAAATTCAGATATACTTTGATATGAATTGGTGCTAAATTCATGTAATTTCTTGTACTATTTAAATGATTTAATTGACGTGATTTATATAGAAGAAAGTTTTGTGATGGCCACAACATACTAGTTTTTGTTTTGTATGCAACATAAATGGATGCACTATCTTGCTGAAATACATACTTTAGAACAGCTAAAAGTTGACCAAATGGCTGTAAATTGTTTTCCTATCTATTTATATAGTCTTACGCTATTTGGCGACCATTGGGGAACTCCAGAGATACTTGAGCATTAAAACAAAGCGAGGCTCAAATCACTAAAGAGTCACCTCCTTGTTGTCGACTAAAGAAAGTCGTTCCAATAGTATGCCCACCTATCTGGATCATCCAAATTCCTCTATTCGTTTTGTCCCTGAATATCACAGTACACCACTTGGGTCCATATGACATATGTTTACGAGCCCACTGCATTCTTGTTAATTTGTTGTGAGATTTCAAGGCTGGTTGTTTTATCCTTTTCATGTAAACTAATTTACATCTTTCTTTAATTTATCTACGAATCGTATCCATTGACACAGAAAACTCTGACTCACTTTTAATGCGACTAGCAATCATCAGTTGTCTAGAAGCCAGTTTATGGATCCTTCTACATTCTCGTTTTTTGACCACACGAGGCCTTCCAGATCTATGTTTTGCTGTGAAAGAGTCACCCTTGGACAGTACTTGATAGACACTCGACTTCTTTGGACGATTCAAAGTAGCTGAAATTTCTGCAACAGTCTTCCCTTTCGATTTCAGCTTCCATGCTTCAATTACTTCTCCTGACTGAAAATTTCTACCTTTCGGTATCTTCACTAACCAACGTCATCGCGAGGTGTACTTAAATACTTCATGCATGTGACGTCATTAGTTTGAAATTCGTTTCTTTCGTGAACAGTTGCCAAAAATCAAGAAAGTGTCTAAGCTTTTGCAATATGCAAATTTCACTTTTTTCAGTTACATTAAATAATACCCTAGATTAAAACTGGTATTTCCATCCTAAAATGTTTAAAATATATTTTAAAATAAGTAGATCCATTTGTATAACCCAAGTGTTCGTATTTTTTATTTAAAGGTTAAATATCACCAGTATCTAAACTTTTGCTGAGGACTGTATAAACACACACATACACACACACCGAGAGTTGTTAACCTTAAGTTCACTTCATGTTCACATCAATGATTCTTTCTTAAACACAATTACTCGGTGCTAGGCCGAATACTCGGTACTTGGCAAAAGTACTACCCGGCACACTACTAGATGTTTTTTTTTCATCTAACTGAAAAAGCAATGTAGTTGCCACTTAAATTTCAAATATCTCACTTAAAAATTTTGTCAGGATAGGAAAATCCCACTTTTTCTTTCTTCCAGTGTGAAACCTGGTATGCAACAACAACAAAAAAACAAAATAAATTAGTATTATTAAAAACTACAAGAAAGAGTTTTTTTTTTTTTAACTTGAAAGTAATTTCTAGGAAATTAAAATGATTTAGATATATAACACTAAAAAGAAAGATATCTGGACTGAATCGTAATCGCTGAAATATTCAAAATCAAAAAGCTGTTATAAGGGATGAGAGCACTCCGACCCAAATGACCGTTTGCTACCACTAAATTTTAATAGTATTTTTTGCCGATTTAATGGCAGAATTTCTGAGATTTAATTAAACAAAGAATGCAATTAAAATTTCGTGGTGAAAACCAACCATTTGTGTCGGAGCGCTCTCATCCGTGTGTTAAAAATAACGAAATCTATGAGGATTTTCTCGACTATTAACTCCTGGCATACGGCTGATTCGAAAGTATCTCTTTTAATAAGTTTCAGACCTCTATTTTAATTCATTAGTCATATATTTTATATAAAAATGACTTTTGGCGTTGCTAATGAGTCATCTCAAATCTGATATATAAAAACGAAAAATTGTCTGTCTGCCTATAATTCTATTCAAATCCACAGTTTAGAAGACAGAATTATGAAATGTTGCGTACATGTGTATTAATACACGGCCGAGGCAACTCAAGTAATCCGGAATCGAAATAATTTATAGTTAATTTTTAATTAATAAAAATCTACCAATTTAATAGCAATTTGGTATCAAATTTAAACATTTATTCATTATAGCAGTTGCCAACAATTAAAAATCCGCAATAAAAATTTTACCACAACAATTACTGTTCTACTACAAGATTTCCATGTGAAAAATAAAAATGAAATAAATGGACGATTTAAAAAAACAACAAAAAAAAAGTTAATATTACGTCATAACTTTTCTATTGCAAGATTTCCACATGAAAAATGAAAATGAAATAAATAGTGTGACCAATAAAAAAAAGGGAATATTACGTCATATTGAAAATATAATGGACGTCAGCAGTGAATATATAGCGTGATATGAGTTTGAATAAACGTATTGAAATATGATCAAAAAAAAAAAAAAACGATTATGGAAATACTGGCATACTTTAACATTTTGAGGTTCTCTGAATTTTGTTTTTGCCAATTTTTAAATCAATTCCGTATATATATGCGCATGTGTATGCATGTATATAAGAATGTCCACAAAGGTTTATGTCCCTAGAGCTCATTCTTAGTAAAGAACAGAAATAAAAATTTCAGATTTTTTAATAATAAAATTCATAGAATTTTGGTATATGCCATTTTTCTTTAATCATAAAAAATTATTTTAATAACAAAATACTCGAAAACAGCTTTTCATCGAGGGCTTTAATCTCGGTCTCAATCCAGCTCGCAGTTTACATTTACTAAGTAAGTAGGTAATCTGTCATCCGGATTAAATGAAAAAAAGAAAAGAGACTAAAAATTATGTAAATTAACACGGAATCGTTGATTTTTCAAAACAAATATGCTTGAAATTACAAGCAACGCCGGGTACTTTAGCTAGTACATAAAAAATGAAAAAAAAATATTACACTTTTCAATTAAAAACAAGTTGGAAATTGCTCGTTAAACGTGGCAAATGAGGTGCGTTCGTACTATAACAAGTTTTATATTTTTTGCACCGCATATTGTGCATGTATCTGAATGTATGTTTTAATGCACTTCATAAGTGCATATCAATTTCATTCTATTCGAAAGACTACATCATTAAAATGCACTTGAAATAATTTTTCCCATTGGCCTTAATGTAACGAAAAATTTTGACTGTTCCTGTAATTAAACTATCTATCCGATTTTCATAAACATTAAAATAACTCGACAAAATTTTGCAAAAATTATATATTTAAAATTTCAAACCATTCCGAAGGCTGTAACATCATTAAAATGCACTTGCAATAACCTTTTCCCATTGGCTGTAATGTAACGTAAAAATTTTCACTGTCCCTGTAATTAAACTATACGTCCGATTTTCATAAAATTTGAAACGGCTCGACAAAAATTTTGCAACATTATATATTTAAAATTTCACCCCATTCGGAAGTCTGTAACATCATTAAAATGCACTTGATATGTTTTTTCCCCATTGGCCGTAATGTAACGGAAAATTTTGACTGTCCCTGTAATTAAACTATACATCCGATTTTCATAAAAGTTGAAATAGTTCTACAAAATTTTGCAACAATCATATTTAAAATTTCAGACCATTCGGTTGGGTAGTTTTTGCTCTGTTATATGCGGACGGACAGACAGACGGACTGAACGACGACTATAGGTGCTACGTATTTATATAATTACGAACGCACCTAAAAAAAAAGTTTAAAGTTTAATCTATATTTTGTAACTTGGCCAGCCGGTTTGGATCACTGAGTTTAACTAATACAACAAAATGCATCATTTAATTCTTTATTAAGATTACTAGCGAACTTGACCGGCGTTGCCAGGGTACGTCCAAAAATAACAGGAATTACGAAAAAGCTCTGAAAATCACAATAAGATATCGCGAAATTTTTTTTAATCGCTTATTAAATTTTGAAAAGAGAAAAAAAGAAACTAGATATTGTGTTCGAAGACTGCAAGTTGATTCCTTTCACTAATGTGGAAAAATAGTAGCAAATCGCTAAAATACACTAAAAATCACATACAAAATTCCCGAAAAATTCGAGAATTGCTATACGAAATCCGAATAAACTTTATTGAAATAAGGACAGAATGTACTTTAGGTCAAAAATGGAATGTCAAAAAATTGCAGCAGCTCGCGAAGAAACGTAAAAATCGCATTAAAAATCACAAAAAGTTCAAAAATCGCGAAAGTCAAAATTTACTGTAATTGTATAAAAGTTTCATATCTAATTCCTTTGACCTGTGGGCTCTCTTAAAATTTATGTTTTGGAAATCAAGCTAAGCATTAGATCATGTTACTTTTATTCGTAATTAATTTACTTGGACTCCCTTAAATATAATTAATATAATCCCTTAAGATAATACTAGTTTTTGTTGCATTAAAATATCTCAATTTGTTGATTTTCTGTACGCAAGTAAACCTTATTGTTTTACACTGGAAGTCTATGGGAATTTGGCGAAATATTAGAGATATCGCCAAGTGGGCGACAAACTTGGCGTTATTTGGCGACAGAACTTGGTTCCCCTTACGGTAACCCCCCTTATAAGTATAGGGATGCATTACATGCTGTTCAATAATCGCATAAAAAATTCGCTACAAATTCAAAAATCGCTGTACGAATCCCGGATAAACTTTTTTGAAAAGAGAACAAAACAAGTGGGTAAGTGTGATCACAGATCGCACAGAGGGTTTCGTTCAATATTCCTTTCAAAATACTTTATCTTTTTGAAAAATCTATTACTTCCACATTTCGCAACCAGGGGGCGCACTCGATTCTAAACAAACATCTATCCGAACGAAATCCAGTTTTACATGCTATCCGCAGATATATTAGTCGAGGGGATTGGGCCCATAGCACCTGAGATCAGTAGGCGTATCTGGCGGTAAAAAATGGAACTAAAATATGTAAGGCTATGGTGCACAATATGAAAGAAGTTGTCAAAGGGGTGTCGGCAAAAGTTGGAAAATTTCTCCCCTGGTTAAAAGGGCTGATGTTAGAAAAATTACTTAAAATACACAAGCTAGAGCCCGGAGAGGTAAATAATATAAGACTTTTTGAAGATTTTATGATTTGTCGTGTGGTCTGAGGTTTTCAGCTATACGTATGCAAATTTTCATGTCTCCAACTTAATTAGGGGCTCTCTTAGAAAGAATTGCTTCAAATACATATGTGGTAGCTCAAATGGTTAAACGTAAGACATTTTCAAGATTTTATGATTTGTCGCTTGGCCTCAGGTGTTCTGCTATAAGTATGCAAAATTTAAAATCTGCAATTTAATTAGGGGCTCAGTTAGAAAGAATTGCTTAAAATACACGAGCTGGAGTTGAAAGGGTTAAACATAAAACTTTTTCAACATTTATTATTTGACGTGTAATCTGGGATGTTGAGCTATAAGTATGGAAAATTTTACGCCTCCAACCTAAATAGGGGCTCACATAGAAAGAATTGTTTAAAATACACATGTGGGAGACCAAAGGGTTAAACGTACGACATTTTCAAAATTTTATGATTTGTCGTTTGATGTGAGGTGTTCAGCTATAAGAATGCAAAATTTCACGCTTCCAACTTAATTAGAGGCTCACTTAGAAATAATTGTTTAAAATACACATGCAGGAGCCAAAAGGGTTAAATGTACGACTTTTTCCAAATTTTATCATTTGTCGTATGATGTGTGGTGTTCAGCTATAAGTATGCAGAATTTCACGCCTCCAAATTAATTAGGAGCTCACCTTAGAAAGAATTGTTTAAAATACACATGCGGGACCCCAAAGGGTTAAATGTACGACTTTTTCAAAATTTTTTCACTTGTTGTTTGATGTGAGGTGTCCAGCTATAAGTATGCAAAATTTCACGCCTCCAACATAATTAGGGGCTCACTTAGAAAGAATTGTTTAAAATACAAATGTGGGAGCCCAAAGGGTTAAATCTACGACTTTTTCAAAATTTTATGATTTGTCGTATGATGTGAGGTGTTCAGCTATAAGTACTGAAAATCTCATGTCTCCAACATAATTAGGGGCTCACTTAGAAAGAATTGTTTAAAATACACATGTGGGAGCCCAAAGGGTTAAATGTACGACTTTTTCAAAATGTTATGACTTGTCGTATGATGTGAGGTGTTCAGCTATAAGTACCGAAAATTTCATATCTCCAACATAATTAGGGGCTCACTTAGAAAGAATTGTTTAAAATACACATGTGGGAGCCCAAAGGGTTAAATGTACGACTTTTTCCAAAATTTTATCACTTGTTGTTTGATGTGAAGTGTCCAGCTATAAGTACCCGAAATTTCATGTCTTCAACATAATTAGGGGCTCACTTAGAGAAGAGATTATTAGAAAGAATTGTTTAAAATACACATGTGGGAGTTACCGACATTTATTCTTCTGCGAGTTAAACCGATTAATTAAATAATTAATATTTCAGCTTGTAATTAAGATCTACTAAAAAACAACTTTTCAAAAGTAAAAAAAAAAGCCAAGCAAAAAAAAAAAAGAAAAGAAAAAAGGGGAAAGTTGTGGCTAAAAAATAGTGTGATATCAAATTTCCAAGCTAATATTATGGTACTTATTTAACATTTTTTATTAAAAATTTACCATATGTAAGTCGAGTACCTAAGTATGCGTTGATAGAAAGCCTTTTCTCCTTTACTAAATACATCATAACGTGTTTCTGAAAATTAATTTTTTTTAATTATGCATGATGGGCTTGGCGACCATCTTTCCATATTTTACACAATTTTCTAAGCACACAAGTACATTGTTAAGATCGGAAATTCGAAATTGTTGCTAAAGCAAACATTTTATGCTTTTAATTTATGGAAATGAGTGCCTAGAAATTTGTGTCTTAAAATAAAGTTGAAGTAACTTCAGGTTTTATCTTATGATTCTCTTTTTTCGGAGGGGGTTAATTAATTAGTTAAAGCAGTAAAAATCAATTTTTTTTTTCTTCAAAATAAAAGACTTTCTTAATTTATCTGTCTGTAGCCAAAACTAGAAGTTCAAAATTCTTAATAATGCAAACATATTACGAGCTTGTCTGCTTAGAAATTTGTGTAAAATATGGAAAGATGGCCGCCAAGCCCATCATGCATAATTAAAAAAAATTAATTTTCAGAAACACGTTATGATGTATTTAGTAAAGGAGAAAAGGCTTTCTATCAACGCATACTTAGGTACTCGACTTACATATGGTAAATTTTTAATAAAAAATGTTAAATAAGTACCATAATATTAGCTTGGAAATTTGATATCACACTATTTTTTAGCCACAACTTTCCCCTTTTTTCTTTTCTTTTTTTTTTTGCTTGGCTTTTTTTTTTACTTTTGAAAAGTTGTTTTTTAGTAGATATCAGTTCTTTTTTTTAAACAGATTATATATAATTGAAATAATTCTACTCGCTAAAATTAGTCCTTGTATAGCCTTTATAAGTAGGGAACAAACACAATAGTATACACTTTGTTTACCTATCATTAATTTTTTAGAGTAATTAATAATTTAAAAGTAAGGAAAGTCAATTTCTTCTTTCAAAGTATCAGTCTTTCTCAATTTATATCGCCTTAAAATTTTCTATGAAGGATGAAAATTTAGTAAAAATCAAATAGAGTCAAAATAAAATATATATTTACAGTTAGTCTGTCAGTTAATTGTTTGTTCTAACTTTTTTTGCTGACGGTTTTGCAAAATAAATTTATCTTTACAAATACCTACGGAAAATCCGAAAATGAAGCCCCGCAGGCATCTAAAGAATCGAAGATCTGTCTAAAGAAGTAAATCTAGCAATTCTAGACATGATGATGAAACATTTTTGATAAAAAAAATCTAAAAATTTAAAGATATAAACTGTACATATAACTTCATCTTCATTTAGATCGTGTTATAGAGAAGAAAGAATAAATATGTAATTTTACTCAAGTCTGTTTATCCATACCTATTTGCATAAATGTGAGAATATAATTTCGTATAAAAATTCCCGTAAATTGATTATATTTAATAGTCTATTATTAAAGCCGCATAATCATTAGAATAAAATTTTTTTGCAGTTAAAAATTGCCTGAAATCTATAGTCTTATCGTTCGTCAAATTTGTTATATGTTTTTTTTAATACCCAGACACCTTTTCTAAACTCTGACCAAAGATCACAGAAATACTGAAATTATCCAAATACTTATACCTTTCTATCGTATTTCTTTTTTTGAGTGGGTGGAGGGGTGAGGAAGGGCGCTTAAGAACTTCGTTTTGTTCTTAGAATTCTGAATTAATCATTGAAAAGATCTGCCTACGTAAGTCTTGTTGCAGAATTTTCATTAGGTAAGAGTTGCATCAACTTATACATCATGTGAATATATTAAATTACTTTTGTAAAATACTAAATGGGAGCCATTGATATTTTCAGAGCATTTGCCTACATTTTAAACTTAAATTATTTACAACTATCCATTAATTTTCTATACGAATTAAAGAAGTCGTTGTTTTCATGGCAACTGTACCTTTCACTATTGCTTGTTTGTTTGTTTGTTTTATTGAACACATATATATCAGATCACGTGAGGATCACGGCGGGATTTGAACCCGCCTCCACCTACGTTCTCAAGCGATTAGCGGCGTGGTGTCTTATCCACTCAGCCACGGTGGGCCACTATTGCTTTATCTAATACCCAGATACTCAAATTTAACCAGCTGCGCTTAGAATCATGCTCATAACAGAGTACATTTATATGTAAGAGTGGTGACACATATGCACAAGTCGTGTACTCATATTCAAGTTTTTGTCCAAAGTACAGTAACTCCGTTTTCATTAATAGACGTGGAAGATTTCGATTAAACTAACCAAAAAAGTTTAAAAACATTGGCTTTCTGATTTGATTTTATTCAAAATCGTCTTAACCAACCAAAGTTAATGTCCGGGATCCAGAGTGTTTACTGCAAACATAAAAAAAGTTTTCAAAAATGCAGGCTTCTGATTGATCAATCACATCGCGCTAATAGCGTGAAATCTATCTTGATCCCGGTCTATTCAACGTCCTTTAAATATTCGAGAAAGCCTTGACAAGTCAGGAAAATATCACACAAAGCAGGCAAAACAAAGAAGAAAAATCATTCATTGGCTCGTTCATATCCACGAGCCAATGAATGATTTTGTTCCTTTGCTTACGAGCCGTTAATTCCCAAATTGGCTCATCCGACCTCAGCAATCTGATCCTTTGTTAATATTAATATTTTGGATTACTTTACTGTGATTTTGATCAAATTTAACAAAATAAATCAATTTAAGTCATTATAATTGCATTCTATTTTACATTACACTACTTCATAAGAAAATAAATATAATTATCTACTATATAAATTTCAGTTTTAGCCAATCAGATTGCTGGGCTCGGTTGAGCCAATTTGGGAATTAGCGGCTCGTCCTTTGCTTTGCCTGCTTTGTGTGATGTTTTTGTGACGCGTGTCAAGACTTTCTCAAATATTTAAGGGGCGTTTGTTTATTTCACCACCATGAAGCTATGAAAGGAGAGGAGCAGACATGTCAATCTTCCCGTGTGAAAAACTACATAAAGAAAACGAGTTCTTTCCCCCCTCTTCTGCCCTTTTCTCTCTTGATTTTGACCGATAGCAGCCCATTTAGCAGTCTCCATAGCAAGATGCAGCTATATATGGCGGACGCAAGGGGGAGGGTGTTAGCGTGATCAATGACATAATAGGCCAGTTTATGACGTTTAAAAGTCACACGGAGTTGGATCATCTTTACACGATGATTAGTACAAAGCGGTGCGCCGATTTTTTTTTGTGTCCATTGCCGTGTACAGATAATCAACTCCACACTTAGGAACAGCTTCAAATGACGTCATCTACTTCGAGGCAAACGAAAAAGGACAGGCTACCGCGGCGCTACAGCGTCTAGAATATATAGTGTGGAAATCCAATCAGTCGATCACAGCGATATCTGCAGGATATTTCCCAAAACTCCAAGACAATTTGGTCTAGACGCTGTAACATTTTTTTTAAACGTTTTATTAACTTACATTTGACCTGTGTGCTTGGCGTCAAACCCGCTGTAATAATACGATGTTTACTTTGAAATTTGAAAATATATAGCAGATGTCGCTGCGATAATCTCCCTGGATTTCAGCGTCAGTGCACATTTAAGGGATACACCTTTTTAGCGGTTCTTGGATAGCAAATTTCCACATTATGTATTCTAGACGCTGTAGCGGTGCATTACACATGTCTCTTTCTTCTTTAAAAAATATCCTGCAGATGTCGATGCAAATGACTGTTTGGAATTCGACATCGTTGTACATTTAAGGGATTCAATACTTTCGCGCTTTTTTAAGTATTGCTGGGATAGTCGATTTCTACAACATATAATCTAGTCGCTATAACGGAGCTATAGTTTCTAGAAGATATAGTTTAAAAATCGGTTTATTAAAAAAGTGCTAAAAATTGTATCCCATAAATGTTGAACGAGGCTGAACGACGAATGTCGATTACAGCGACATATGGTAATTCCAACATAACTATTTCAAAAGAAAATGTTTCGCTCAGAGAAGATCTAGAAAATGTTGCTCCTATCGACATTTGTCATTCAGTATTTGTCAATATTTATGGGATTCAATTTTTAGCACTTTTTAACGAATTACTGGAATAGCCGGTTTCCACACAGTGACCGTGATCTAGGTAGATTTTTCTGTGTTATCGTAACGAGATTGACCAATCAGAAGCCAAAATTTTTGCTAACTTTTCACTGTTTGCAAAATTGTACCTGAATACCGGCCTATATTTCTAGACGCTACAACTGAGCTCAGGAATAGTACAGAAAGCAAACTCTGTATTTTGATACATTAAGGCCGGGATCTAATTAGGAACAAGTGTGTCTCTATAACGAAGTAGCGACATACGGCCAATAAATGTTTATTGGTAAAAGTGATAAAAACAAATCGTTAAAGTTCTTTACGAGCATGCCATTATCGCCAGGTTAATGCATGCTGAATTATTTCCCTAGTCTAATAGAGATCGTCCATGCGCGTATCTTCTAATGGAGGATATTCCAAATATGGGTTCGATGCTGAAAAAGTCACGTGGTACCGGTAATTTACCCAAAGAATTTATAACTGATAGAAGGGAAACAGGAAACTACACTGTTAAAAATATCGTGAAAAATTACCTCGGTTCTTACAGGTTCTCTATTTTCTGACCAATGAGAACGCTACATAAACGCCTATGAAGCGTTCTCATTGGTCAGAATACAGATAGCCTTTAAAAACAGAGGTAATTTTTCACGATATTTTTAACAGGGTACTACTGCTTTCTCCATGAACTGTTTCCTTGGCTAGCGGGGATTTACATTACGTAGACGGAGCCTTCCCTTCTTTACGCTAGACGTTCTTGCCTTGACCATGTGATCATAACGTAGATTGAATATCCTCTATTCAAGAAAGCGGATTGCCGTACTTTCGACAAAAGCTTGAAATGAGCATGCCTCCTGTGCATATATCACCACTCTTATGTATAAAGGCTCTCTGTTATGGTGTTGTTTCTGATACAGCGCTTAGAATACCTATTGTGGAAATATGCTATCCAAACAGTTCTAAAAATTTGTATCCCTTAAATGTGCGACGATACTCCTAAAATTTCAAGTGTCGATCGCAGCGACATCTGTGGGATTTTCGTATTACTATTATTACATTGTATAGACTAGCAATTTCTTGCAGTTGTAGAAAATATCCTGCAGATGCCGCTGCGATCTGCATATTACAGCAGTATCATTGCACATTTAAGGGATACAATATTTTAGCGCTTTTTTAAGTATTACAGGGTTAGCCTATTTCAACACTATACATTCTAGGCGCTATAGTTTCTGAGCGCTGTTGGTTAAATTTCGATATTCGTGTTTTAGAGTGAGCAATAGAGAAAAGTACTAAAACTATTGAAACAACAACTTCTTTAATATTGAAATGTATAGCAAAGGAGTTCAGAATCAATGCCTTAAATAGTTTCGAATACGCACTGTTGTTATGACATCAATACCCTTCCTGGATGTGGAAATGCAAAATTGTGTTCAACATAATTGGCCGCAATCTAGATAGATTTTTCGCTGTTAGCGAAACGAGATTCATTAATAGGAAGCTTGCACTTTTGCGAACTTTTCGCTGTTTGCAGCAATGCAGGCTATTGATTGGTGAATCTCGTTTCGCTAACAGCGAAAAATCCATCTGGATCCCAGCCTAAATTTCTGTAAACATTGCACTTCATCCATGGCACTAAGAAAATGACTCAAAACTTTTATGACATAGGCCGGGATCCAGAAGCAGCAAAAATTCTCAAACATTCTGGCTTCTGATTGGTCAAACTCATTTCGCTAACAGCGAAAAATCTATCTGGATCTCGGCCATAGTTTTCTTCGATGAAATCAATGCAAAAGGATAATATAAAAAATTTTAAAAGACTTCTAAAATGATTTGGCGGGTTTATCGCTGTTTGGCATAATTTATAAACTTTAAAATTAATTAACAGTTTTTCGCTAATTAAGAATAGAAAATTTGTGTTTTTAAAGCTGAATTTTACAAAAGCACGTAGATTGAGTAAATATCTGTCCAAAAATGCAATCCTTACTTTTTTATGTCCATTATTTAAGTCTCTACCTTGATTGAACCATAAATTGTGACGAAGAAAATAAATCGATCATTTTCAGTATCTCGACGTTATTTTAAAAAATCTATATCTCTGTTTATAATTAATTTATGAGGATGCATTTGGTCTCAAATTGAAGATATTTTCCATTAGGTCCTTCTGGTTTTGGTTTTATTTTTCTGCGATGATTGGTTCTTTTGATATGGGAAATTTTACGCTGGCATGTTTGGTTGATTTTACATGGAGAAGTTGTCATCAGTATAATAAGCAGTTACGGTGTCTTGCGTTTTATTCTTGGCGTTTGTTTGTTTGGCGAGGTTAGCATTTTTTTTTTCAGCTTGGCTTGGCAGAACGACCGTCCTGCTTGATAGGACTTAGAAATAGGTATCAATAAAATCAGCGAGAAATTTGACATCGGGTTGCCATAAAATTTAATCAAAAAATTTAATATTTAAAAAGTTAAAATTCCGTATTAAAATATGCTATTAAGAAAAGCCGCAGCGTCCTCATGTCTACCTGCTTTGAAATCTTTTGAATTGAAATCTTTTTTCCTTGTCTTTCCAATTAAAGAAAATAAATTTTTATCGATCGATTTTTAGTGGATATTTTTACTTATACACATCGCAGAAATGTGAACTTTATACCAAATGAAAGTAGATTTTTTTCTGCGTCTGTCTATTCATTTACAAATTTCTCGGACCAATATTTTATGATATGCGATTTCGATTTAAAATGTCCACTTCATTTTTCGGCTTAATTTTCTCCGTGGTAACCATGCATCGGCTGATTTTACTGGCAACCCTTGGGAGAAACACGGCTGATTTGGAGAAAGTTCATTTGAATCTGCGTTAAAAAGGTGGATTGGTTAATTTTAGAAGTTAATTAGCCCGTAATTCAGTTAATTACCAACTTTTTCAAAATTTTATGATTTGTTGTTTATATGAGGTGTTCAGCTATAAGTACCCAAAATTTCAAATCTCTAACATGTATAGTTTCTGCGAACGGGCTCTGTGACGGACAGACGGACAGACAGACAGACAAAGGAGTGAGACGAATAAGGTTTCGTCAGATGAACGAAACCCTAATTAACTATATTGGGTTAAAAGTAAGAAACCGTATTCTTTTTCTAACGTGGAAAAATCGAATTAATATAATTCCTTAAGTTAATATTAGTTTTTGTTGCATTAAAATATCTCAATTTGTTGATTTTCTGTGACCAAGTAATTCATATTGGTTTACAATGGAAATCTATGGGAAGTTGGCGAAATATTAGAGATATCGCCAAGTTGGCGTCACTTTTGGCGATATACCCCAAGTTGGCGACAAACTTGGCGGCATTTGGCGACAGAACTGTGTCCCTCTACGGTGACCTCCTTATAGGTATATAAATGCATTAAATGCTGTTCAATAATTGCATAAAAAATTCGCTAAAAATTCAAAAATCGTTGCACGAATTCCGAATAAACTTTTTTGAAAAGAGAATAAAATTTACTATATTGGGTTAAAAGAAAGAAGCCATATTCTTCTCACTTATATGGAAAAATCGCCTCGAAACATAAAAAAAGGTGCTAAAAATTGCATACAAAATTAAATAAAAAAAATCTAATCAAAAAATCGAAAATCGGGCTTCGAGATGCAAAACTTCATATATAGACGTACTTTTCCCCAAATTTTGTAGCTCTACGTGCAGTGGTCTCTTCAGAACACCGTCGACCCACTCACTCACACATAAACTTCTTTCTTTATTATTATAGATTCTTAACAATGTTATTTGCTTCGTTCCCAATCTATAAGCAAAAAATAAAAATAAAATAAAAATAAAAAAAAATCTCGCCATTCTCTTTAAAGCAAATTTTTGAATCTTTATATTTTTGAAATCCGTGGGATCTTCATAATATATGTGTATATATATATATATAAACTTTTTGTGCAATTAAATTGCACATGAAAATTTACCAAATTTGATGCGATAACCAGATGTTGACAAAAGATACAAAAATCTAGCTAAATAAAGCTGAACGTATGAAAAAACAAATGAAAGATCAATTGGATGGATGTAGAAGGAAGCTTATAGTATATTTCACTTCATCAAGGGTACATGAAATACAAATATAAGCAATACACAGTCGATTTCTGTAAAAGAATCAAGCTATAAGCTGAACAATAAATTCTTTTAAGTAACCTATCGACTGTAAACCAAGAAGTATAAAAACAATATAAAATAAGAACCACATAGATTGAAAGAGCTAAGAAAATTATCTGAAAATACTTGCAAAAATAAATTAAACTTACCTCCTACACAATAATTGATATAGTATAAAAAATTTACACGTGCAGCAAATATATATATACAGTTTAAGGTGATCAACACCGTTAGAATATGGAAAATGTATAATAGTTAACGGTTAAAAGTTAATCTCGTTAAAACATATATTTCTAAATTTAAACCAATAAATAAATAAATAAATAAATAGTATATTATAAACGTAAAAAATATTCAAAATGATGTGTAATTATGTATACAAATTGATTAATATGCTAATATTAAATTGTTTAGATAATAATAATATTTGTAGACCTAAGAATCATAAACTATTTTTGTGCTGCCATCTTTTAGATATTTCAAACATTAATATATATATATATATATACATATATATATTATAGAATTGAATCATATATATATATATTATTATTATGATATTGAATGACTACCCTCAAAGTAAAATAGATAATAATAATAAAACAATATTCTTATATATATATTAGCATTGACAATATGTGATATTTATTTAAAGCTATTGTATTTATGTGGCAATCTAAGTTATTAAAAATAATTTTTAATTGCTGTCATCTGTAATCAATTAACGAAAAAATAATAATATTCTTATATATAATATATAAATATGATGTGAAGTATGAAAACCTGAAACAATAATTTTTTCTATGAATACAAATATTATTAATGATGACGTAAAAATACTTGTAAATATGAACAAAAGAAACACATAAATGACACATATTTGAATTTCTTGTCTGTTGGAGACCAAATAGGATAATTACCGGATTCAAATTTATGCAAAATAATTTAAAAATACCAGATCATTTTCATTCAAAGATTATAAGAATTACTAAATATTATAAGAATTGCGTTAGAGCATAATTTACAATCTACATCAGTGAAACAATTAATTATTTCAATCCTTAAAACATTTCATGTATGCTTTTTTTTATAATGTTGTGACATTCCTATATAAATAATAATATACTAAAGCAAATTTTTGAATCTTGACATTTTTTTAAAAGTTTGGAATATTTAAAAAAAAAAAAATACAGTTAATAAGCTGGTTATTTCAGATATAATAAAAATTTTAATTTAAAATATTTGTCCATTATATAACCCTCCGCCTACCAGACAGGCCCAATAGACCCGGCAGTTACATTCAAAATATTTATTCAAACCAGAAATTCCTATAAAATATACTTAATGTATATACCAGTCAATAATAAGTTAAAAACTGAGTTTAGATTTAAATAAAAATTCTGGCGTAGAATATTTTTTTTTAACTCCAATAAGATTTCCGATAGTTCTAGGGTTAATAAAAAAAAATTTCACTTTATGATGAAAACCTTAACTGTTATTTTTCTATGTATACAAATATTTGTATTTAAAAAAATGTACAAAGGAAATGCTTAAAGCACATTTTTGAATGTTGATATTAGCTAAAGCTTAGAATAAAAACTTTACAGTTTATTAAGCTGAATATTTGAGATATTTAACATATTTGATCATTATTTAATCCTTCGCCTACCAGACGGGTCGAATGGATGCTACAGTTCCATTCAAAATATCTATTTAAAAAAGACATTTGTTTAAAATAAACTAAATATATTAACCAGTAAATAATAAGTTAAATAGATTTAAATGAAAATTCTGCTGTAGAATATTTTTATAAAACTTTAGTAAAATTTCCGGTAGTTCAAGGGTTAATGCGAAATATTTTTTTTCACTTTATGATGTGAAGTATGAAAACCTCAACTGTCATTTTTCTATGGATATAAATATTTGTATTAAAATATTTACAAAGAATTTTGAAAGTTGATGTTTTATTAAAGCCTGGAATATTCATTAAAAAATTTGTATTTAATTAAGCTGATCCTTTCAGATTTAATAAAAATAAAAATTTAACATATTTGTTTAATATTTAACCTTCCGTAAACTAGGCGGGTCGAATGGACTCGACAGTTCCATTCGAAATATCTATTCAAACCAGATTTTTTTTTTAAATAAACTAAATTTATGAACCAGACAATTGTAAGTTGAATAATTTTAAATTAAAATTTTGGGGTACAATATTTTTATAAAACTTCAGTAAAATTTCCAGTAGTTCTAAGGTTAATATTAAATATATCTTTTTTCACTTATTGTCACCTTAACTGTCATTATTTTTTATGGATACTAATATTTGTATAAAAGATGTACAAAAAAAAAAAACACTTAAGGGGTCTCAAGATTCTTAAAGCTTCAAACCTTTCGAAATTTTTATTTTTTTTTTAGATGTTAAACTTCTAATTTTTCTGAACATTTTGATATGATTGTTTCCTTGAATTTCCCATTATAGCAGAAGTTATGGGTATTATAATTATACCTGTCAATAGTTGAAGCGTCGTTTCCGAAACTTTGAAGTCATTTTTTTCCAAATGCTGTTTTTGGGCATACGCGCAGAATATCTCAAAAACTTCTCAATAATTTTTCATGAAATTCTCAAAACCTATGTTTCATGTTAGTCTGTATAAACTGAATCTAAAATTTCATTTAAATATAAATATATATATGTATATATATGTGATTATACTGTTGAAAATTTCAAAATTTCGCATTAGTTTAATACAACTTTGTATTAAAAATATAAAAATGCTTTAAATACAAATTTATTTAGGTTCAAGTTAGTTATTATAAACTTAAGTATAATTATGCACAAAGAATTTTATTCTGGTTGAAAATTTTCTTTTGAAATCTTGCGCGTAAGTTGTTATACCAATTTTCTGCTCGAGAAATATCTGACAGTTTGGAACCCCGTTTAAATACTACTTTTGTATCTTGCAGATTTATAAATACATGAAATGAAACAACATACTTATATCTCTTAATCGCAATAAAAGTTGTGGTTTTAAATCATATACATTTTAAGAAATTAAATGTTTAAAATTGTCTTTTTATTTTTACATTTTCCAATTTTAAGAGTCCCGAGATTCCTTAAGTGCAAACATATTTGAATTTCGTGACTCTTTCAGCCCAATTAGGATAATTACAGGATTCAAATTTATTAAAAAATATTTTAAAAACTCCAAATCATTTTCATTCAAAGATTATGAGAATTAATATTTACGTTAGAGCATAATTTACAATCTGCATCAGAGAAACAACTAATTATTTCAATCCTTATGACATTTCATTTACACCTTTTTTTTAACGTTGTGATATTCCTGTATAAATAATATACTCGAATTATTCAATAATAGTTTATATTTTCAAATGAATATTATTCCGAGTAGGATATATTACTAATTCTTGTTTCTAAATCGTGTATAAAAACAATAACAAAAATGCATTTAATCTCAATTTTTCCCTTTAAAGATTCGAGTTGGAACCCGTCGAAATTCGACGAACAAAAATGTTTAGAAAGAAACTGTTAGATCAAAATATGATAAAACTACAAAAATAATTACAATAAAAAATTCATCCTCCATTGGTTGTCTAATTCTTAAAACAAATAATATTTTTAACCTAAAATTACCAAAATGTTATTTCCACAAACTGCAACTGCTTAAATTATTAAAAAATTAAACTGTATTAGAATACGTAATCAAGATGAATAATTATGATGAAATTATCGATAGAGGCTCTTACGTTTGTTTTTACGGGATGAAAAATCAGTAAAGTGGATTTTGTTTTGTCACATCATAAAAATTCCCCCGTAAAATCTCAACTGTACGTTATTTTCACATTCTCAAAATTTACATACCCACCACTCAAGTTCACAATACAAAAGTATTTTAACGCGCAATAGATTATTAATGAATGTATTTCCAAACTTACAGCCACGTTTGTCCGATATAACTTTGCATATGAACATTCTCACAAACTTTAAATTCTATTCTCAGTACGCGCGAATAAAAAATTCAGAAATTTGCCTTTAGTTGTCATAATATTCGCCATTTAGTATTGGTCAAATATTTAGTTTTATCAAAGAAAATTATCGTTTTGTTTTAAGTATGACATCATTTTTACTCACTGAATCATTTTGCCTAGCGTCTCAAACTCAATATCAGCGTAATTTATAAATATTGAATTGTGACTGATTTATGAAGAAGAATGGGTGTTTTTTTTTAATGGCTGACGTTCTTTTCTGTTCAAAAATTATTTAAAAAAATTACTTTTATTTGTAATGTGAAAATGGCATCAATAAGGATATAATAAATAAAAATAAATAAGCCATGATTATTTTCACTTTACTTTTAATAGAAATGGTGTACTTCAGTTACCACAATTACAAAATTGATACTAAAAACTATAAAAAAATTAATATCTCAAAAATAAATTGAGATAGAGCTTTCAAACACATTGCATTTAAATGTAATTTTTTTTACCTATATTACGGCGTAAAAATTGAAAATGTGCATTGTTTAGAAGTTTAAAAATTTGCAGTAGCGAAAATTGCAAGACCGAAATTTCATTTCAAATTTTAGAGCGTTGCCATTCGCAGAATGACGTATGCGTTACGCACAGATATGTTTGTCCTTTATAATATAGATATAAAACTTTCTATTGAGTAAAATATCAAATTATTTTTTTTAATAATATGATAGAACGTCCTGTTGCATCCAGTATATTTCTCCAGTAGTTACACCGTCATATAATATGTAATGCTGCAATCGTCAGTTAGCTCGATCTTTCTTTTTTTTAAGAGTTTACAAGCTTGAATTTCTTTTTACTATTACCAGCATCACTTTGATAAAAATCAAGTTCACATCTATTCTTCGACTTCATAGCTTCGAAATCATCTCAGCTCAGACTGTCATATGTTTCTTGTCTGACATCATGAACTGCGTGTCATTGAAGAATCATTTGGCGCCGAAAAATTTCATCCTAATCATTAACCAATTTTAGTAAATCATTCCATCGTAATGATAATTGTCAGTGTCAATTTGTCGCTCGGCAATATTAATAAATTTCTGGACATAATGGAACATATTCACTCAGTCGGAAAAAATTACTGTTCGTACGATTTCATTAACAGACAGTATGATAAACACTCTACAGGCCGCTTGACGTATTTATGCGTCATTTATAAAACTATAGATAAGAAATTCTAAACTCTTTCCAGAAACTTTGAATAGTTATTTTTGGTTATTATAATGTTAGGAACAATGGAACAATGTAGAAAGTATTCTGGATTGCCGAGTTGCTTAGCGACTAAACATCCAATTTAAAGATAGTCCGACTAGGTGAGTATAGGAAGTCATGAGAAAAAAATGTTTAAACGTGGTTAGTCCAATGTACATTAACCCTTTATGCACTGAATTATGAATTCATGAAAATTTTATCTTCTAAAGCATTTTTCGTGAATTTTTGAAACTACATTAGAAGACTTACAAAATCATTTAATAAATTTTAGAAGGATTTTAGAAAGATTGAAGAATTTAGAAGGATTAATTCCATTTGAATTTATAGGGATTTTGTGCAATATTTATAACTCCACTCTAATCTTTTATTTTAAATATTTTTCTTAGTATTTTGAAGAATTAGGAAATGTACAAATATAATGTTCTTACAATAAAAATATAGAAATATTTCTGTATTGAACCCCCCTTCTCAACGCCATGAAAGCTGAAAAGATGCAAAGGCAAAAGAAATCATCCTTAAATGCAATCTTTTGTATTTGTATCTACTGATGGTACTTATGAGTGCCAATAAAATAACTTATTATAAAATTCATTTAATACATCGATTAGTAGTAATACAGTTTAGAAGGAGTTATAGACGCGTTACTTCATCTTGTTCCAAAAGCATTATTGGTAACATAAAACAAAAAAAAAATTATTAAAAATTGCAACTAAGTAGAAATGAGAGTAATATTTATAAATTTAAATATAAATAAATACTTAACTTACTTTATATTTACTTATAATAAATACTTAAATACTTATAAATTTAAAAGCATATACTCCTTGTGAATAAAATAAAGTAAAATTTAAAAGTAAACTAAAATTTGTACTAATAATTTTCTGGTGTGAACTCGGAATTTCTGAATAAAACCAAGCCAAATTTGCAACACTGTTTTTGGCCCGTATAGTGTTAAGAAAAAATAATAATAAGATTTTAAAAAGTATCAATATTTATTTAATGTTTATATGTAAGGTTGATTCTTTTTAGTTGCATAAAATCGCAGCATGTTAATGCCTAAATGAAGTTTGAGGGAAAAGTTTAGGACAGAGTTGTTTAGAATAGCTTGGTCTGTAGGCTTTTAGCATTTTAATCAAAAAGACAATGACTTCGATTTTTCTGCTGAACACTTTTTCGCTGTTAAAGCACACATAAGTTAACGCCTGGATTCATTTTTATTAAAGATACATATATTAGGACAGACTTGAACACAATTAACACAATAACCCAACAGGAGTGAAAAATTAGCCAGGGACAGGACTCGAACCTGGATCCACAGCGTACCGTGCTGTTTCTCTAACTATTAAGCTAACTTGGGCAAAATCCTAGCCCGGCAATTTCTCACTAATAAACCATGCTGGGGAACGCCATCGGCCGGCAATCGCACAGAACGCGATGACAGAAAAAGCGATGAATAAATTAATATCCCATCGATCAACAATATATTATTAAAGCACACACAAAGTAACGTCTGAATTCATTTTTATTAAAGGTTCATCAGGCAAGAAATTGCGTCTTTGTCATCATATTGAAATTTAAACTTCGTTTGGCCTTTCGTAAAACTAAGTTTAGCCTAGTAATAATCTTTCCCTTTTACAGTGTAGCTAAAAAAAACCTTATGTTCAAAGTTTGAACTTGGCATTGTGCTAAGCGCGCTTCGAAAGGAGGTCGCAAAAGTTACAATGCCGCCTTGGTCTGTGCCGCGTTTTTCCAGATAGGTTTTTAATTAATGTTTAAAGACACAGGAGGCGCATTTAGAGATATATTCAATGCAACTCAGCGAGAATCCTATAGTATTTGAATAATTAATTCTAATTAATTAGTCTGTTTTTAAAAATTTGACGTTTATTGCTTTTATACTGTTACTGGGCATAGCTTTACAGAAATAAATACTTAATGGTGTTATCTAGGCTTTAAAAACCGATGGTACATAGATTACGCTGCAACTGTCATTATGTATAGTGGAGACCCGGTTCCAGGTTCGTTTGAGCAAGATTGTCTTTCTTACAGGATTTTGCAGTGCGTGCGAAGCATGCCTGCTATACGGTGCTGTAGGCAGCGGGGACCTTGTTCGAGGTTCGTTCGAGCGAGATTGCCTTTTTCACAAGATTTTGCAGTACGTGTGCAGCACGCCTGCTATACGGTGCCGTAAGCAGCGGGGACCCGGTTCGAGGTTCGTTCACTTCAAGAATTCATATTATTAGCGTCCCCGATATGTTAGGGGTTCATAAAAAGGAGAGGCTCCGATAATACGAGGGGCCCGCTAGCCCACAAAACGAGTTAGTATATAATTAAAGTTGTTATTTAGGCTTTAAAAGCCGATGGCACACAGAGTACGCTGCCACTGTTATTATGTATGTCCGAACCGTCCGTGTTTTTTAAGGGTTAATATCTCGGATAATTATCGACGATTTTTTTCGAAAATCATCATCAACAATTCTTTTATACTTATGCTACGATAGGCACATCCAGCGCTCCTCAACAGCTTTTCTGAATGCCCAAAAATCGAAATTTGTGTGTAATGGAAAAATGTGCTTTTCTAAAAAACTATGTGACCTAGGGTAATCGTCATAATTTTTCTACAAGGTTTACATTAACGTCTACTACCTCTGATTTTAGTTTCAGTAGATTCGGAAAGAGAAGGGGCGGGGGGGGGGGCATATTTTTGTACTACATTTTCGACGATATCTCTGAAAATACAATGACTAAAATTAAAAGAAATGTATTTTTGAGTTCAGCGTTACGACAGCTTTCACAAGATACCCCATACAATATACAAAGAAAAGATTTTTTCTTCAAGTTACTTTATTAGCTCCTCTACATTTTCCCTAAATATATTTGTGAATGTTTAATAATCTGTAAATATGTGGGTCAATAGTCTTTATTACTTTTCCCAATTTTAACTTTCCACGTTGCATAGTTTACCAGTAAAATCGCTGTGACAGACAGACATGCGTTTTTACTTTTTAAGTACGGAAACCTAAAAACGCTAAAACTTTCATTGAAAATGGTAGATGATGAGGCTAAACGTCGGAAACGCGAATTCTTTTTACGAATGACAAAAAATCTTCGCTGGTGTTGACGAAATTCTAAATGTCACAAAAAATTAAAAAATAATGTAGGACAAAATTTACTATCTTAATATAAAAGTTTGTAATCAAATTTCGTTTACGAATGTCACAAACTCGCCTTAGAACTCGATAAAATGCTGAATATCACGATAAAAAGCGCTAAGAAAATCAAAAATCACACAGGAGAAAATTTACTATATTGGGCTAAATGTTTAAAACCAAATTCTATTTCTAAATTTCAAAAAATCACCGCAGAAATAAAAAAAAAGGCTAAAAATTGCATTGAAAGTCGAATTAAAAATCTCAAAAATTCAAAAATTCCGAAGAAGAAAATTTACTGTATGATACTAAAAGATTGAAATCAAATTTATACTAGGCTAAAAGTTTGAAAAAGAATTCATTTTACAAATTTCAAAAAATCGCATTGAAAATCTCAGTAAAAGTCAGCAAAAATTTAAAATCAATGATGTAATCGATGATCATTGGGTAAACGTATAAAACAAAACTCCGTTTCCGAATGTCAAAAAATCGCTGGCGAACTCGAACAAACGCGCTGTATCATTTCAAAATTGCTAAATTTCAAAAATCCTTCAGGACAAAATATACTACAGAGTGTTCATTATTAAAAGACCATATTTAAACCCTTTCCGGCACGGGCAATTTTTGCTGTAAAATGATGAAATGATTGACTAACACCTGAATTTTAAAACAACTTTTTTAGAAATTAAAAACATGTTACTTTAACTATTCATTGTAAAAGCAAAATTTTACTAAAATATTCCTGGTGCCGATTGTGAGTTTGGAATTAAAATTAGGTATCCCGCCCCGGGCACACTGTGCCGGAAAGGGTTAACGTTTTCTGCAGACGAAACTATTGATGAGAAAATTTTGAAATTTTGTGACAGACATAATGAAGGAACGGGAATTTGTTTGAACGAAAAAAAAAAATAGTTCAAACTTTTGCCCCCAGAGGGAGTTTTTTAATGTAATATATATTTTTTAAGTTTTTACGCTTTATTTTTTTCAGATTAAATAAGCCAAATATACAGACCGCCCCCTGAAAAAAATAAAGAGTAAAAACTCTTAAAAATTATTGGTGTCCGAATTGAATGGATCGTACAAACTCTAGAATAAAAAAAAAAAAATCCACCTACGACCGCCACCATTTTTTTCTCAGAGCTCAGGCCAAGTATTCAGTGTGCGGTGGCTAAATGTGTAATTTATTTTAAAAAAATACCCTCTGGCGGCGAAATTTTGAACTAACTTTTTTCTCGCTCAAACAAATTCCCATTCTTTTATTATGTCCATCACAAAATTTCTCAACTTTCTGACCAATAGTTTCGTATCTAGCCAACTGTAAAGTAGGGTCGTTTAATTATGGACACCCTGTATATTAGGATACATGTTTTAAATCGAATTCCTTTTCCGTATCTCAAAAAATTACAGCCAGACTCGAATGAACGGTAAAAATCGTATTGAAAATCTCATTAAAGATCGCTAAATATTAAATATCACAGGGAATAAAATTTACTATAGTAGGGTAAAACATGGTAATCGAAATTCATAAATGAACTACATTAGGCTAAAAGTTTACAAACGAATTCCTTTTACCAATGTCAAAAATTTGCCGCAAATTTCGCAAATTCTAAAAATTGCTGTAAAAACAATATGAAAAATTCAGAAATCGCTACATGAATTCCGAATGAACAATTTATTGAAAAGAGGACAAAATTTACTATATTGGGCGAAAAGATTGAACCCGGATTTTTTTTATTAATATTGTGAAATCGCCTCAAAAGAAAAGAAAACCAATAGAAATTGCATAAAAAACCTTCTTGGTTTGTCTAAATCGGTTTAATTAGTTAAACAATTATTATTAATTTAAATTTTCTTTGTGATCGTTCACATTGCGCTTTTGTGGATTTTGTAAGTAAATATTACTGTCAATAGATTTTTGCTAAAAATAAGAAAAAATTCCATCCTGTTCGTAGAAAAAATTATTTGCTAAAATAAAGTTATTTTCCACTTATGCTCAGAAATTTTCAAATTGATGTCTTAATTAGTGTTCTTCCCTTTAGCTGATTAGTAAAAATTCTTAATTTTTTCTTTTGCTTTCCGAAATGGTATTAAGGGATTGGCCGAACCTTTTTTTTTTTTAATCAGGTTTTAATTAATATCACGCCCCTATTTCATTCTTTCTTTGATTTTTTTTCTAAAAACATCTTTCTTGGTATTTTGCTAATGACCATGAGATTTTTATAAAAATTTATACACTGATGTAAAGTAATTTCCTGTTTATGGTTCGAAATTTTCAAATTGATATCTTAATTAGTTTTATTAATTTTCGCTAAATAACGAAAATGCTTAATTTCTTTCATTGACTCTGTAAAATCAGTTACAGACATCCGCGCTCTTTTGCCATTTTGTGATAAAAAATTGATTTTTCATGAGTTTTAATTAATGTCTCGGTAATTCTTTAAAAATTAAAAATCTGACCTTATGGTGCATCAAGAACTGTCTTGTACTACACTCATTTAAATTCTCAGGCTTGTGCGTCTGGTAGATTTCACTAGCCATCGCAGACAGGCAGAGAAGCACACACACACACACACAGAGACAGCAAAAATTTCTTTTATTAGCACAGATATGTTTGACATTATTAAATAATTTAATTTTTCTATCAAACACCTGAAAATGACTTGACGCCGTAAATATCTGTCCTAAAAATAATAAATGTTGTTATATATTCAGGGAGTCAATGTCAATTAGTTGACATTTAGTTCTAAAGTTCTGACATCAAAGAGTAAACAAAAGATGCAATCTGAACGCGACAGAGTAGGGTAGAAGAAACGCTTCATGTATATTTTCGACACAAAAGAGAAGGGTTTTAAAAACTAAATTATAATGCTATAAATACAAAAATACATTGGCATTTATTTATTTATTTATCGTTAAAGAATTTAAAAAATGCATTCAGCAAGATTTTCTCTTCTAGTATTTTTATTCACAATGAAGGTATTTGTAGTAAACTGATGGCAAAAAAATTTAAATGAAAATGTAATTTTGATTTAAAAATTTAAAACTGATCGTAAGAATTCATATTCTTAAAGTCACTGTTGCAAAAACATATTTTAAGGAAAATGGCAACAAAGAGTTCCCGTTATTTATAGAAATTTTCGCATTCATATGCTAACAGAAATTATGAAACGTTTTTATTTTTTTTTTAGGTAACAATGCTGAAAATCATTTTCGCATACAATTATTCTCAGAAGTTTGATAAAACTGCAATTACTCCACAAAGATTATTTTGTCTTAAGTTTAACGTTGTATTTAGGTACAGATCAACAAATAAAAATAAACTTAGTCTTAAAAAATACATATTTCGCTTTTAAGGATTCATTAGTCAGATGTCTACATTTTAAATGTCAAAACGTAAAAAAACAATGAGAAAAATTTTCAAAATCTAAATGTAAACGGAAGGCAATTTTTTATTTTGATTTTTCATAACAGTATATGTCTCATTAATACAATGAATAAAATGAAGTGGTCCTTGTGTGATTAGAAAAAAACTAAAACCGAATGAAATTATCAATTCCGTATTCAGGTCACGACTTAAAAGGAAGGTCTCCATACGGGCATATTCAGAAAAATGTGAAAAAATTACAGAGTGTTCGTCTCATGTGGATATATATGTTTATAAAAATTTTTTTGGCGGAACTCCGATAGAACGTTCGTAAAAAAATAATGAAATTTTCGTTTATTTGGCGATTCATCACCGGTTGGAGATGAAATGAAATTTCGAAAAATACTTTTTCATGTCGAATACTCTTTAAGATAAAAATATTTCATATTGAACTTGTTTAAATAAACTTAACTTAAATAACTGTAGTTTTGTCAGTTTTAGTTTAATTTAGCTGTAGTTTTGTCATATATGTATTTATAATGAAAGTTAAATATCAAATTTTATGAATTAAAACAAAATTAAAATTGTTTCAATATCTCAAATTAAGTCCAATTGAGCGCTGTCGGTTCAATTTTGTTGCTATGGAAACGACGAATTCATTGGTTTGAAATGAATAACTGCTAAATGAATCTTGCCTTTATTTTGGAATATGCTTAAATATACGAAAGTACTTTTTATAGATGAAATTGTTTTTAAATTAATAAAATTAAGTAACAAGCAACATAAATATGTAATACGAAAAATGTATTTATTAAACTCTCTCATTATTTATGTTTAAATTCATTAAATACTTTTTACACGCATTCTAAAAATCAATTAACAAGCAATTTTCAGATGCATTAAAATCGTTTGCTTTTGGCGAGGAAAAGTACTGTTCGCCAAATCGCGTGACGCTTTCGTCTTTTCGCGCCAAATACTCGAAAGTATTTTATTTTTTTACAGACTTTCTACTGTAATTCCGCCGCTAAATTTAACTGATCCTTTATTACATACATAAGTAGTTTAATTGGTATTTTTTTCAAAATATTCTGAGTATGCCCAGTATGGAGACCTTCCTTGTTAGACGATCTAGGGCCCCAAGGGAAAGCATCATTTTGGAGGGGAACTTTCTATCTATCCATAGAAATTGTTCATGAATCATGTTGAAGTGAGTAATACTAATCTTCATACGTATTCCATGTTTGCATAAATTTCTTCGAAGTAATGTCCACATCTGGATTCAGCATATCTCAAAAAATACGATCACAACTTTAAGGAAAATAATAGTAGGATAAAATCATAAGACGAAACGCAATATTTCACCTTGATTCAAACATAAAATACAGGGCGTTATAAAAAGGACTGACTAATTTTAAAATTCAATAACTTGCAAAAGGTGACATATATTTAAAAAATTCTTACAGGAGGGTTATGCATAAGGTCAAAAAAATTTACAGTCGTTTTCGATTTTAGTTCGAATTACAAAAAATAGATGGCACTGTAAGCAATAGGCGCTAAATACAAACTAGTTTTTTTTGCCATTCTCTTCTTCTATGCAGAAAAAGGAGATAAAAATGTATTGAGTTGGTCCGGAAGTACTAAAAAACGAGCCTGAATTTTGCGTCTATTGATCGCAGTGCCATCTATTGTTTGTAATTCGAACTACAACCGAAAATCATAGTAAAAAAAAAACTTTTGACCTCATACATAACCCTCCTGCAAGAATTTTTTAAATATATGTTACCGTTTGCAAGTTATTGAATTTTAAAATCAGTCAGTCCTTTTTAGAACACCCGGCACACCCATGGACACTGCATAAAAAAAGTAGAAGGACACTCAATTTTTCTAATTTACTTAATTGTGATTTACATTTACGGTCTGATATTTTTAAGGGTATAATTTTATGCACATCCTTTTGTTATGACATAAAAAATTGACTTCTAGAGCAATTAATTTATAGAAAATTGAATATAGTTAACTATCGCACTGTAAAAAAAGTAGAAGGACAGCTCTGAAAAATTGAATTTATTGCACGCTTCGGTTATAGATAAAGTAAATAATCATTACTATTTTATTATTTTTGTCAAAAAAATATATATTTCTTCATTTTTATTTTTATTTTGTTTTTCGAATGCCTAAAGGGTAAAAAAGGGTAAAATGTATCAGATAGATTGCTACATTGCTTAATGTTAGTAAAACTGCAATATCAAACTATCTTAGAAATCCAGAGGATCACTATACTAAAAAGACACGAAAACCTAAAATACTGATGCCTCTGATGAAAGACACATTATCCGCGAGTAGAAAAAAAAATTCTACAATTTCAAAGGTCCGAATACAAGCAGGACTGAACACGTGTCACGTCCAACTGTGAATAACTATATAAAAATGTCAAAAGTCTTCATTTTTAAAAATGGACAACCCCATCCGAGAGACCACGTATCTTGCAGCACGGAATGGACTTCTGTCATTTACTCAAATGAGAAAAAGTTCAATTTCCTCCTTCTCAACGTAACCCCTCCGTGGTTTTCTACCTGGCTCCAATTCCAAGCTCTTTTCTTCGTTCGTGGAATGCTTTTGTCTCCCCATCTTCCACAGACATCTCAAAAGGTTGGGCACACCCCTCTCCAACTATCTTTTTCCCCCTTAATACCATCTATGCATTTTCACCGGCTTAGATCCAGTTTTAGATAAAGAAAGTCTATTATTTTGAAATTCCAGTACACAGCCCATACAATATATAATATATTAAGACAAAAATAATATAGAACTTCAGTTCTAATAGCAGATGTTTCTCAGAACCTGACACCCCCCACCTTAGCGGAAAATATGCCATTTAGGGGCTAATTTTCCCCAAACATATAGTAACATCACAGAAGAGTTCAATAGTCTCTTTGCAGGTTTCTTCATTATTATTATTACATATATATATCAAGGTGTCTGAACATTCTCTACTGACATCTCTAATGAATCGTGTACTAATGTTATTATTACAGACAAACTACACATGCTAATACACTATTATAAACACAAAATTCAAATACAATTACACATACATAAAAAAATTTAAAACGTGATGACACCCCTTTAAGGTTTGTCCACTATTTAGTCATTGATGCCGATGGGCTAGCAATTGGCTGTTCTTCCCAGCTCTTCCTATGTAGCCTGGAAATTGCATCAGCATCTAAATGTTGCGCTCCTGGACGATGAGAAATACTCGGGTTCCAGCGTTGCAAGGCAAGAGCCCATCTAGTGAGTTTCGGGGACCTTAGGGTTGTTTCAGTCAGAAATTTTAATGGATTATGATCCGTTATGATCTCAATTTGAGGTCCATATGTCCACTTTTCAAACTTCCGCAATCCGAAGAGAACGCTCCAAGCCTCTTTCTCTATACTCGGCCAAGCACGCTGAGCCCCTGATAATTTCTGACTGGCAAAAGCTATCGGTTTAAACTGACCCTTTTCATCTTTTTGAGTAAGACAACATCCTACTGCCAGGTCTGAAGCATCGGCGTGAAGCTGATATTCCCGGCCTACGGTAGGTGTAGCCAAACGCGTCACGTTACATAACTCATCTTTAAGGGTATTAAATGCTTCTTCTGCCCTTTCATCCCATGGTACAGTATTTTTAACCTTCCCTTTAGTTAATACCTTTAAAGGTATAGCAATTTCTGCATAATTTGGAATATAAGATCGGTAAAATCCCATTAATCCCAAAACAGATCTAACTTCCTTCTTAGTTTTCGGTCTCTTTAAGTTCCTTATTGCTCCTATTTTCTCCTCATCAGGTGCATGCGTTCCACCCCCAATTACATGACCTGAAAACTTAGTCAATTTCTCTCCAAATTTACATTTATCCAGCCTAATCGTAAAATTTCTATTTTTAAGTTCTTCTATAACAGACCTAACATGCTCACAATGTTCTTCCCAGGTGTCGGAGAAAATAATGACACCATCAATACATGCATGTGCATACCTCCGATGACCTTGAAGAACCTCATTCATACCTTTTTGGAACGTAGCAACCGCCCCTGATAAACCAAAAGGCATAGTACGCCACTGATAAGTCCCATTATGAGTTGTAAAAGCTGTCAAATGTTTACATTCCTCCGCCATTTTAATCTGCCAATAACACCTCAATAAATCAATCGAAGATAAATATTTAGCTGCCCCCGCAGTATACATGATTTCCTGCGAATCTTTCATAGGAAATGTTGTGACCTGCGTTACTGAATTTAAAGCTCTATAATCAATGCAAAGCCTAACAGTTGCGTCTTTTTTCGCCACGCAAACAATGGATGACTAATTTCTGCATTTGACACTTCGATTAGATTTAATTGTAATAGCTCTTGAATCTGTCTATCTACTTCCTCTTTATAAGCAACAGGTACACTATATAACTTTGGATTTTTCTTTGCCACATCCGGTTTCAAATCAATATGGTGTTCCCCTTCTTCCGCTGGTCGCACAGGACCCATAAATACCTCTTTATTACCCCTCAAAATGGACTTTATCTCCTTGATTTGACTATTGGATAACCCTTTTATCTCGACCCTTTCTATGTCCCGTTCTACCACTTGTTCCCAATTTAGAATAGGAATTTCCCCAAGTTCTCCAAATTCCTCATCCCCTTCAAAATCAATATTAGCTATATTACACTTAGCAATAAGTTTTCTTATTTTATTTTGGTGCACGTGTTTCCTACTCCCGTCGGCTAATTCAACTATAAACGAATGCCTGTTTCATTTTTCAACAATAGTTGCCGGCCCTTGCCACTTAGAATATAACTTGTTAGTTGAATCGGGGATTAACAGTATTACTTTATCGCCTACTTCAAACGTTTTATCTTTTGACCTTAAGCTATAATGATAGGCCATTCTGCCTTGTTGCACCTCGGACGATAATTTTGCCTCCTTTGCGGATCTTTCTACGCCTCCCTTAAGTTTATTCAAATACTCATGAATCGGCATAGTATCTAACTGTCCCCCTTTATTTTCTCCTGCCCAGGATGACTTGAGAACTGATAAAGGACCTCCGGCGCTCTACCGTATAATAATTGAAAAGGTGCGATTCCGGTCGTAGAATTTGGGACTTCCCTATACGCCCATAATATAAATGGTATTTATTCATGCCATCTTTGCCCTTCTTCCCTAATCGTATGATGCAACATACGTTTAAGCGTCTGATTAAAAAGTTCCACAAGACCGTTAGACTGTGGGTACTGTGGGGTCGAAAATCGTGGACTAGCCCCTAATCTTTTCTCAAATTCTTTCGTTAAGTCGGCAGTGAAATTGCTTCCATTATCACACGCGATTATATTTGAATTCCTGTCTTTGTAAATATTTGCATCACACGCTGTTTTAGCAGTTAAGATTTTTAGGGGTATTGCTTCCGCCCACCTGGTATGCTGGTCAATTAAGGTTAGTATGTATTGATCCCCTTGTGAACTTTTAGGATCAATAGGCCCAATTAAATCAATATTAACCACCTGAAATGGAAGTTTTGGCCGCGATACTGGGGGAATAGGAGCTCTATCATTCACCTTAACCCCTCTAGTCAATTGGCAATCTAAACATGACTCACAAAATTGTTTAGTTTATTTCGCCATCCCCTCCCAATAAAACGAATACCTGATTCTGTGTAACGTTTTCTTGGCTGCATGCTGCCCTCCAAATACCGAAGTATGCGCTAATTTTAGGATCTCTTCCCTTCTTATCTTGGGTACTACTAATTGCGCTATAGTTTCGCCTAACGATTTCTCTTTATGATACAATAAACCATCTACAATATAATAAACCCCTTTATCCATTTTAGCTAATTCCCAAACTCTCTCTAATTTTTTGCATTCCAATTGGGATTTCTTAAACATATATGAATTGCTAACGATAACTTTATTATTTTCCTCCACTTCCGTTTTTTCTGCATTTTGACTTTGTAAATTGTCCGATCTCGCTGCTATTGCGTAATCATTACAATTATCGCTACTCCTATCTTTCTTTTCACTCGAGTTCTCAATACTAATTTCCGAACTTTCTAATTCTTGGGACTCTACTAATGGCTCCTCGCAATTGACCCCTGACAACTCATTAATCACTTCAGGATGTAAAATAACCTGCTCAATAATATTATGTGTCACCGCGCAAAGTACTTCCTGATGAATTATATTAGTTTGTCCGAATTGCGGAATAGCTAATGGTAATTTAACCAACGGTGATTTAACTGCTTCACCAAATAAACTTTGTAAATAAATACTACCCGCTCCTTTTAATTTCTCTTCCGGTACCAAATCTTTATGATTAACACTAATTTCACATCCAGAATCAACCAATTCTTTTGCTTTTTGCCCATTTACACCAACTTCAATTTTCTCAAGTTTATTTAAATTCTCACCAATAACATTAGTTCCCTGTTCGGCCTTTGCCGATATCCTCGCCACAATAGCTCCCTTAGGTAACTCTTTATTTCCTTTCACGACAATCTTATTTACCCCCGCTTTCTGTTCACGCCCTTTATTAGCATTATTATTTCCCTCATTACCCACTTTATTACAAAAACGTTGGAAATGACCCCTTAAACCACATTTGAAGCATCTAGGGCTATATCTCTTAAACTCAGTTTTCCTATCCGAAAAATAATTAATCTCATTACTTCCGTTTTGCCTCCAATTACCACTAAATTTGCTATCCTCCCTAAGTCTCACTTTTTCACTGTTTACATACCTATCTTTACCCTTAAAATTTTATACGTAACGGCATAAGACTTATGTTTAGCGTCAAAATAATTGTCACATTCTTTAGCAATTTTAGAAGCTTCTAACCATTTACTCTGCTGAGTTAACCCAATATATGATGCGGTTTCTTCATCTAACGTGTTTAATAACTTATCCGTAATTATTAACTGGTTGACCTTTTCATATGAGTCAGCACCCCTAATCTTACAATAATTTTCCCATGTTGCTATTAAACGCGATACAAATAATACATGAGTTTCATTCTGGTTTCTCCTAGCCTTCTTAAAATTTTCCAAACACGCCTTCGGTGTCGGCTCATGTTCCCTTAGAACTAACTCCTTTAATTCCTCATAACTCTCAATTTGTTCCCTAGTGATATAAATTAACAAATTATCCGCCTTATCTCCTAACATATTTAGTAAAATTTCGGCTTGCTGTTTTTCCGGTACATTTTTAGTTTTGAATGCCCTTTCTAAACTGTTGAAATATAAATTCCATCCCTCAGTCCCTTCTGGTACTTTGATAGACAGGGTTTTAACACTTTTGATATATTTTTCTATGTTACTTTCATTATTAGATTCCCTAGATCCATTAGAGTTATTTGTCGAACCTTGTACCCTTAGTCTCTCCATTTCTAATTCATGTTCCATCCTCAATTTTTCAGACCTCTCTTCTCTTTCTCACTGTAACTTTTCGCGCTCTAATTTTTCCTGCTTTTCTAACTTTTCGCGCTCTAATTTTTACTGCTTTTCTAACTTTTCACGATCTAATTTTTCCTGTTTTTCTAACTTTTCGCGCTCTAATTTTTCCTATTTTTCTAACTTTTCGCGCTCTAATTTTTCCTGTTTTTCTTCGCGCTCTAATCGCTCCGCAACAATAGTGTTAGATAATTCCTTAATAGCCCCCTCATCGTATTCCTCGCTGTCCATCATCTTTTTCTTAAGCTGAAATCTGGTATAATCTTCCGTGAATTCCACCCCCAACTCTTCGGCTATAATCTGAAGACCCACCCTTTTTAGTTTCAATAAGAAAGCCATACCTTCACCGATTACTATTACCACTCTAGAATAACATTTAAACCTACCAAATTAATATTTCCTAAATTTCTACTTTAGTACAGTTACCTCCACTTATTATACTAATTAATGCCTTTCAGATAATCGATGTATTATATTTCTAATTTCACCTACTGTATAACCTGATTTTCCTCAACCATTTATATCACAAAATTTACTTCCAATAAAACAAAAGGTAAAACAATAATTTCGATTTGATTACTATGCAATACAGATTCCACTTTATACAATTAGATAATAACATACAATTTACATAATAATACTGATACGTTGCAAATTGAATAAAAGTATTGATGTCAATAGAAACATCCACATAAAGAAAAATTGTATAACATACACATATAAATTTCTACAATTATCCTCAATAAAATATTTCCGAATCCAATACTGGTCTTCACACTTAAAACAAATACAATCAAAACCTTCACTTTTTTTTCCCACTGTGAGCCTTTTTTTTTTTCCAAATTTACTTCTAGCCAAATAAAATTCTAAGCAAATATTCATTACTCGTTTGTTATCAACTCTTCAAGCTTAGAACAGTATTGCTTCATTTAAACATTACTTTAATAATAATTTAAATTTAAGTAAATTCAATTATTCCTTCCAACTATTATTAACACAATGCATTAATTTTGTTCACTACCATTATTAGTAAAAAAAAAAAAAAAAAAAAAAAAAATAGAAAATCAATATTAGTACAAGTTATTATGACCTTTTCTTTAAACAATAGTAAATATGGCTCTTAATATCTCCTACCTATCTGAACACAATTACTTTATTGCACATAAATTATCTTAAATTACTATTAATTATACAACAACAAATACATTTGGTTCGAGAATGTCAGCAGACAGAAGTGATCAAAACACCTTACCTTATACTTTATCTGCTGGGGTATTCCGCTGCTCACACGTAGTTTCACGATGAATTCAATATTTCGCACTTTTAAGTCACTTTGATGATATTCAACACTCAGGCTGTAATACACCGTAATTTTATTCACTGTAGCGATGATAGGCCACAAACACTATTTCGGTTCGCCGTAACGACGATAGGGCACACCACTTTAGATCGGTTCGCTGTAACGATGATAGGGCACACACCCTCTGTATTTCTACTCGACGTTTGATTTTTATCTGTCTAAAATTCCGCTCGACGATCCTGCATTTCAACGCAAAAATTCCAGTGGGTGCTCCGGCACTAATACACTGCAACACGGCTCGCTGGTCACTAGTCCGAGACGATTCTATCCCACCGCTGCCATCAATTTGTCGGAGTTTCCTCTTAGTCCGCACAACTTTAAAGAAATTCCGTGCTATTTATACAGGGTATTCCTAAACTCATGGTATATACGCTAGGGGGTGATAGAACACATCAAGACAAACAATATTAAATAGGAAACTAAGTGTCCCAAACGTCTTCCGAAAGAGATAGGCGCCTTTAAAGTTTAGGCACCGAAATTTCTAATGATTATAAAAAACGGAAAAATTGGTCGATTCGTTTTCGGTTTGCACTAAAAGTATTCTTTATGTCAGTATTTTCTTGAAAATAAATTTTAAAGATACAGTTCAAAAAATGCCGATAGAGGGCGCTTTAGACTTTGGAGTAACCAACAACTATTTTTTACCGTTATTATTTGTATCTCATTACATGCTTTCAAAAGGTTAGACTTAAACTTAAATTTTGAGCTCAAAATCTGAATCGTTAGGAGTGGTTAAGTAGCGCAAACTGAACTGTGTTCAGGAGTTAAAATTTCAAACGATTATAAAAAACGGAAAAATTGGTCGATTCGTTTGCGGTTTTCACTAAAACTATTCTTTATGTCAGTATTGTTTTGTAAATAAATTTTAAAGATAAAGTTGAAAAAATACCGATAGAGGGCGCTTTAGACTTTGGAGTAACGAAAAACTATTTTCTACCGTTATTTTTTTTTGTATCTCATTACATACTTTCAAAAGCTTAGAATTAAACTTAAATTTTGAGCTCAAAATCTGAATCGCTGGGAGTGGTTAAGTGGCGCAAACCGAACTGTGTTCAGGACGGGGGTTCAAATTTCAACTCATGAACACAGTTCAGTTTGCGCTACTTAACCACTCCCACCGATTCAGATTTTGAGCTCAAAATTTAAGTCTAAGCTTTTGAAAGCATGTAACGAGATACAAAAGATAACGGTAAAAAATAGTTGTTCGTTACTCCAAAGTCTAAAGCACCCTCTATCGGTATTTTTTAAACTTTATCTTTAAAATTTATTTTCAAGAAAATACTGACATGAATAGTTTTAGTGAAAACCGCAAACGAATCGACCAATGTTTCCATGTTTTTAGAATCATTTGAAATTTTAACTACTGAACACAGTTCAGTTTGTGCTACTTAACCACTCCCAACGATTCAAATTTTGAGCTCAAAATTTAAGTTTAAGTCTAAACTTTTGAAAGTATGTAATATATACAAAAAATAACGGTAAAAAATAGTTGTTGGTTACTCCAAAGTCTAAAGCGCCCTCTATCGGCTTTTTTTGAACTGTATCTTTAAAATTGATTTTCAAGAAAATACTGACATAAAGAATAGTTTTAGTGAAAACCGCAAACGAATCGACCAGATTTTCCGTTTTTTTATAATCATTTGAAATTTTAACTACTGAAAACAGTAGTTAAACAGTAGAAAACAGCAGTTTGCGCTACTTAACCACTCCCAACGATTCAGATTTTGAGCTCAAAATTTAAGTTTAAGTCTAAGCTTTTTAAAGCATGTAATGAGATACAAAAAATAACGGTAAAAATTAGCTGTTGGTTACTCCAAAGTCTAAAGCGCCCTCTATCGGCATTTTTTGAACTGTATCTTTTTTGAACTGTATTATTTTCAAGAAAATACTGACATGAAGAATAGTTTTAGTGAAAACCGCAAACGAATCGACCAATTTTTCCGTTTTTTATAATCATTTGAAATTTTGGTGCCTAAACTTTAAAGGCGCCTATCTCCTTCGGAAGACGTTTGGGAGCCTTGGTTTCCCATTCACTATTGCTCGTCTTGATGTGTTCTATCACCACCTAGCGTATATACCATGAGTTTAGAAACACCCTGTATGCTGCCACCACCGATATGATTACGTGATATCGGTCACGCACTGAGAGGATTGTTTAAATGAAAACCAACGCTTTCAATTAACTAAATTAACAGTTTATTTACACACTATTTACACAATACAAAACGCTATTTAGACTTAAAACTCGGATGTAGGTGATCCGGTTCAACCTTAAATTAAATACAGTAAAGCTGGCTGTGTACTGTTAAAACTACGTTATATAACTCTCACTCTATACGCGTTAAATTAGCTTTTCCGGAGATCAATCTCAATCTCCCAACATATGGGCTCTAAGCCTAAGCTCTGCGAGCCTCACTCAATCCTCACTATCTAAGAGCTCTACGCAGGAACTACTGTCCATTCTGCGCTCTCCGCTCCAACTGAACCCTATGCTCTATCTAAGAGCTACACACAGCAACTCACCTTGCGCCTTGCACGCCAACTTTCAACTGACTCCCTCAGCGTAAGAGACTTCCTTCCAGCAACCCCTTGCTTCTTCTCAACGTAACCCCTCCGGGGTTTTCTACCTGGCTCCCATTCCAAGCTCTTTTCTTTGTTCGTGGAATGCTTTTGTCTCCCCTGGGCACATCCCTCTCCAACTATCTTTTTTCCCCTTCATACTATCTATACATTTTCACCGGTTTAGATCTAGTTTTAGATAAAGAAAGACTGTTCTTTTGAAACTCCAGTACACAGCCCATACAATATATAATATATTAAGACAAAAATAATATAGAACCTCAGTTCTAATAGCAGATGTTTCTCAGAACCTGACAGCCAGCTAAGCACTCTGACCTGAACATATTTGAAAATGTATAGGCGACATTAGTTCGTCACGTACAATGAAAGAAAACAGTATGAATGTGTTGATGAAGGTTCGGAATGTATTTAAAGAAGTTTGGAATAATTTTCGCTGATGTGAAATGTAAGCACTCAATGATTCAACGCCAAATAGAGTATTTCATGTGATAAAGGCAAATGGAAAGAAAACTTCTTACTAATACTTTAATTTTCATATAAAATACTTATTTGTCCTTCTACATTTTTTACAGAGTTTCTCGTAAGCAATAGAATCTATCTTATGAAAATCAAATTCTCTTCGTAATTTATTTTTGATTACAATGATTTTATAATTATTTAGTTGTAAAATGTTACGCAAATAAAGAATTTTGCTCTAACATTAGTTGCGCTTTTCTTAGAAAAAAGTCTAGTGACCTACCTTTTTTACGCAGTGTAATATAAACTTTAAAAAGCTCACTGCTTTACTTAAAATGCGACTAAAATAATAAAAGAGATATTACAAGTTAAAAATATACATTTTATTTAAAACGTCTTAGTACTTTTGGGTTGTATTTTCCAAGCCCATCATCAGATAATATTTTAATAAATAATTGCTGATTACTTATACAAATACTTAATTAAAGTACTAAATTTCAGTCCAAAGGACTTCTTCTTTCAGCTCTAATAATTATTGGATCTCTCATTTCAAAACGAAGTGGCGTATTTGTATAAATATACAGCAGCTAGTTATTAAAATATTCTCTGATGATGGGATTGGGAAATAAGCCCGAATGTACTAAGACGTTTTAATCGAAGTGTATATTTTTTAACGTCTAACATCACTTTTATTATTTTAGTCGCCTTTTAAGTAAAACAGTGAGTTTTTAAAGTTCATATTGTATATTTTATAAGTAGTAGGATATTTAATTTAAAATAATGATGTATTGGATTGCTTATCTACATTTATGTTATAAGATGCATAAAAGAAAAATGATGGTGGGCCAGTGGGTCATAATTAATGGTTTTAAATTGCCTCGTTACCAGGAAAACTTTAATCATGAATTTCTCTTGAAAACAATGGAATAGTAATTTTTTTATAAGAAAATTTTAACCATAAGTTTTCTAATGATATAGTTGTCTCTTTTTTTGCCGAAGGAGGCTGTTATGGGAGGCAGAGAGGGCAAAAAAAAAAAAGGATCGCACTCCTTTCCTAAATGTTTGATAATGTAAGAATCTTGGTCACTTTTAGCCAATTTTAAACATTTGGCACCCTCTTAACACTTTGAGGTCTAAGCCCGAGTGTCATTCTGGTTACCGTTCAAGGTGAAGCGAACTATGTCCGAGAGTCCCTCGGGCTGTGCTTTGAAATATACCACATAAAAGCAAATTTTACTAAATAATGTGTATGTACAAATAAAATCTATTTTCAGATATTTTTACAACATTTGGGGAAGTTTTTATTCAAGTCTATGTAAAATTTTTTGTTAAAAAATGACGTCTTCTTATGCGAAACTTTAAAAAAATACATAAAACATGCTTTTTTCAATAATTTCTTATTAAATATTAAATTTTAGTGCATTTAAATATTTCCATGATTATGAATAAGAACAGCTTGGAGTTTATAAAAAATATTAAAATACATATATTCCAAGTATTTATAAAAAAATCATGAAGAGTACCAAATACCCTCAGTCCAGAGGGAGATATGCGGTTGAAATATCTCAGACCTCAAAGAGTTAACGAAATTCCTGATTACTCCCTTGGGGGCCCTAATCAAATGGGAGTCCCTGCTCAAATTCCCTGCATGACGCTGCATTAGTCAGGCCCTGCACGTATTCCATTATTGTGGACGATATTGTGTATGCACACATTCATGCGTGTACACTATATGGCCAAAGGCTTGCGATTTTTGACGCTTTGGTAAATATGTAGAAAAATACATGAGGAATTAACCTGAAACTGCAGGTGTGTAAACACAATAGTATAGGTCATATGCTTCCGCGAAGATTTTTTCCCGAAACTCCATAGAGGACCGTTAAAAAATTGAAAAAAACGAATATCTTTTGGACAACCCTGTAAAAAGTAATGCAGCAAAAAAGCGCTCAAACTCCAGATTATTAATAAGTGGCTTATTGTAATGTACTGTGTTCATTTTTATAAGGTTAGAATGTATACTCGTAGAGAAATTAAGGTTTTTATAAAAACAGCCCCAAATTTCGGCAAGTTTTTTGCTTATAATTTGCAGAGTTCTTAATATAAAAAAATGTTCTTTTCAGAAAATATGACGAAAAACATTGTACACAATACCTTGCAGTCAAAATTAAAAAATAATATAAATTAGATGAAAAATGAGCAGGTTTACTAAAAAATGTTTCACTGCGCATGTGCGAATGCAATCAAAATATAATGTGCATAATATGATAGCTAAATGTATAGACCAACTTTTGTAAAAGTCTCAAAAGCATAGTTTTAAAAGTCTGATAATAATCGTTTATAGAATAAGCTCAAAATCCGTTGTTCCTAAAATGAAGCAAAAAGATGAGGGGTTGTATCAAGTACAGTAGTACGTGCAATATTGTGTATGCTAAATTGGCACTAATCAATGGATATATATGATGTATATAATGCCTGTATCTACTTCTGAAAATTGACTTTTCCTAAAGTTTTTTACAATTTGCTTATAATTGTGTATATCTAAAAGTTATGTATGCCTATCATCCAGTTTAATTCCATTTTTTGACATTTTCTTGTCCATACTTTGAGGCGGGTATTACTATATATTTTAACACGTTGAATGCCAAGTCTATTTTGTCTGTCTTTCCGTTTGAGCCACGAAATAAGATTCCCGTTACACAATCTATAAGGGTCAGTCACCGATGACTGACGCGGCCTTAACGGAAAGTTCAGGGTCAGTCACCAGTGACTGACGTGGCACTGAACGTGTTAAATAAAGTTGGACAGAGACAACTAACTTGTAATTATCATATATGAAAGGAAACGTTTTCGCACTTTTATTTAAATCGATTTACAGTATTCATAAGTTATGAATTTTAAATATTAATTAAATTTATAAAAAAAATTAATTTATTTTATTAAAAATTCATATATTTTTTTTTTTTTGAGAATTTAAAAAGGTGAATTACTTAGTGTCCTCAGTTTGTGTTACGGTTTTAAAATAATTCAATTTCGTTAGTAAAATTTATTTTCTCAAATGTGGATTTGGTTATTGAAGATAACAAAGTAAATTTCGATGTATTTTCCACTAAAATGAACATCAAAACTTTAATTCAAATGTTTATTTTCAAAACTGCTTCCTCAAATTGTTAGTAAATCACTTTAAACAGCTAGGAATTTTATGTTACATCATTGTTATTTTACTAGTGCTGCATTGGTGAGTTTATACGATCGAAATTTCAAAATAGTGGATGGGTTTTGCGTAAAACGAAAAACTTTCCGAGGTTGGGCCGACTGACGACATACTAATCCTGTACATATTACAAAAAGCCTGTACTGGCGTATTGATAAGGACTAGCATTTCAAAAGATTTCTTTGGTACTTTATTTTGATTTTCACTGTCTAGATTAATGTCCTCAAACAATTTAAATGGAAGTTACGTTATATCATCACAATTGATAGTAAACAGCCATTTTACATTCATTTTGTTAAACGTTCAGTATTTCAATCCATCAGAATTTAATTAAATTATAAACAAAAGTTGTTTTTTAATGCCTATATTACATTATGCAATTACAACTATACCGATTTCCATCAAGCATTACTATACCTAAAACATTTTACAGTACCAAATTTATATTAACACGTATTGCAAACACAGACAGGCATTAATAACCCATTTTTTGGTGCAGTAATGCCGGATGAAAATCGGTATAGGTGCAAATGCATAACGTTTCAATCCTGTTTTGCTAAATAATGATATGTGTTTCTAAATGTTTTTATTGCTAAAAGATGCAAAGTCTGTATATAATAAACGTTTAAACAAACATTTTACACACTCAAAGTAATTTAAAGTATTGTTTGAATTTTACAATTATTAAATATATTTTCTATCTGTTAATAATAAAAACACAAAATATAAATATAATATTAGTTTAGAATTTCTTTTTTGTGATAAAATGCATCTCTTTCTTTTTTTTTTTTTTTTTTTTTTTTTTTTACAATATTGTAACGTCTATTTTTACATAATGGAATTTTTTTGACAGTGTTTAATTTACCCTCAAGTATTTTTTATAAGACTAGAATAACTAGTCGGATGTGGCAATCCCAAAACTTTATTCTATCTCATACATGTTGGTATTTCCGGAAAAATGGAGCATATCAGTTAGGTGATTTACACCAAAATCTAATCAGCAACAACTTATGTCATGTTGCAGCTGAATCTGAAGTTTGATGAAAATCCGTGCATTAGTTTTTGTGGTAGAACTATTGCGGAAATCGTAAAAATATCTACACAATCTACACAGCTGCGCCACCTGTTGGTCGATTTACTCCAAAAACTAATCAGGACCTATTTATATCAGGTACTCACTGAATCTGAAGTTTGATGAAAATTCATGCATTAGTCCTTGAGATACAGGTATTGCGGAAATCGTCATAAATGCAGCCTAGCAGCGCCACCTGTTGGGCGATTTATACTAAAAACTAAACAGCGCGAACTTATATCAGGAACTAACTGAATCTGAAGTTTAGTGAAAATTCGTGCATTACTTCTTGAGGAAGAGTTATAGCGGTAATCATGAATAAAGCACTATAGCAGCACCACTTGTTGAGAGATTTACACTAAAAACTAATCAGCAACAAAGTATATTAAAGACCAATATAATCTGAAGTTTTATAAAAAATCGTACATTAGTTCTTGAGATACAGATATTTCGGAAATCGTGAAAAATGCAGCATAGCAGCACCCCCTATTGGGCGATTTGCACCAAAAAGTAATCAGCACCAAATTATATCAGAGACCTCCTGAATGAAAAGTTTTGTTAAATTCCGTTCATTAGTTCTTGAGATTGCGCCCACAAAATTTGTGTCACACATACACAGACAGACAGACGGACGGGCAGACAGACAGACTTTTGTGAAAACACGCTTTTCGGGTTCTCTGACCCCTAAAACGTGTAAATCCGTCGAAATCTGAAATTCGTAAATTTTCATGAATCCAATACCTTCTTCTTGTAAAGATAGAAGAAAGTAAAAAGCTATTTCGATAAGTAATAAATCATTCATTTTTAATTCAACGTTTTTTATCTATTTAAGAGTATTGAAATAAGAATCTTATCAATTAGTTGAGTTTTTAAGATTCGCCATATAATTAAATTTAATTGCATTTATGATCCACATTTTCTTCTTTAAAAGAAAATATTTCGAAGTAATAAATAATGATTTTTCCGCACTATAAAAGGTGCTTGAATGTTTTTTTTTTTCTATTTTTGAAAAAGCATCATAAAATGTATCTTGTATACTTTCATTAAAATGAATCATCAGATATTAATTGCAACAGTGCATTTACAAATTTGTAGAATAATGTATATAACATATTTTCAATTTAATCTTCAAAAGCTGTTAATCTTTTATTTGTGCTGACAGAAAGAATAAACTTGTTGGCATAAACGAAAATTTACTAGCTATTTTCTACAGAAGTCCACTATGTGAAACTTGTGTTTTTACATTAGTTTATAAATTTCATACACATTTACTCAACATTTTATGCACATTTTGTTTGCAACATTCATATTTACGTATATTCCAACGTTTCTAAAACAAGGTCTAAAATTACCTAAACGAAATTATGTTCAGGTAATGTCTAGTAAACATATTATAAATTACACTTTTAAAATAAGTGTTATGTAATTTCAAATAAATTTATATCCGCGTTGAGCGGTAAATTCGCTTTTTTACACATTTTGTTAAAAGGTTCATCCCAAATGCATGTCTTAAGAAAAACATTCATGCCAAAGGAAAAAAATTAGCAACTGCCTATTCTGTTAGGTGCATGGAAAATTTGTTTGATAACTTCAAAATTAGTTTTTCTTTGCTGTTGTTCACAGGTCGCAAAACATTGACGCATACGATATATTTTAGTATTAACCTATCGAAACGTAGACTACTAGTAATCTGTAAACTTGGTGTAGCTGAAGATGCAAGTACAGATTAATAAATGTTAAGGACGGCAAAGGTCAGAACACACTGTAAAAAAATTCTGTAACGTTACTAACAGTTTTCTAGGAAACAGATGTCTAGAACTGCAACGACAAAAAAATTCATGTAATTATCCAGGGTTACCGATAAAATTCAAGTAAGCATACAGATTTCTGTAGCTTTGCAAATCTAGTTTTCTAAATAGATTTACATATTTTTTCTGTACAGTGTACTCATAAAATTTTAGTAAACATACAGATTTCTGAAACTTTTACAAAAACTATTGTAGATTTGCATCTTTTGTTTTTTTACAGTGCTGGAGACGTCATCACGGAAAGGATGCGCATACCGCGTGATTCAAATGAAAGTATCCCTCATCCACTACATAATATAAACTTTAAAAAGTTCATCTTTTATTTAAAAGGTGATACATAATATTAATACAGATGTTACAAATTTAAAAATATACATTTTATTTTAATTTCCAAGTACTTTCTGTCTGAAAACCCGGAGCCACCATTAGGGAATATTTTCCTTAACCCTTTCGGGGTCTGTTTATAAACTGAAGAAATAATGGACTGACACCAGAATTTATAAATGAATTAATTAGAAAATATGACCTTGTTTATTTTCACGTACATTTCACACACAGGGAAATTTTAATTAAATATTCTTGGGTCCGTTTGTCAGTTTTGGAATTAAAATTAAGTGTCCTTTTTTAAGGACACTGTCCTCGAAAGGGTTAATTACCGTTCCATTTATTCAAATATGTCGCTTCGTTTGAAATGGGGAGAGTCTATAAATTCTAGGATAGTTGAAAGATGAAGTAGAGTGCTTCGGATTAAACTTGTGTAGAGGAAAATATTTAACTGCCGTTCCATTTATTTTTAATAGGTCACTTTGTCTTAAATGCGTAGCTACACAGTAGTGTAAGCAGTCTCCTTCAGATTAAACTTTTGTAGAGGAAAATATTTAACTGCCGTCCCTTCATTGTAATACGTCACTTTGCTGACATACGTCACTTCGTTTTAATTGGACAATTGAAAATTAGTAGAAATAGTAATTGCTTCGGATTAAATCTATGTAGAGGAAAATTACTGTGCATTTAAGCTTTCAAGATAATTAACCATATATTGAGGATATTGTATGATAGCACCTTGTTACATACTTGATTGCCTTCACACAGACTTTATATGAATTCAAGCCTTGAAATCTATAGAAAGTCTATGTAAAGACTATGAAGTACGTAACGACGCATTATCACACAGTATCCCCAATATATCGTTAAATATAAATTTGAACACCCAGTAACTTTCCCTCTTAGATTCAAACAGAAGCAACTACTACTTCTACTAATTTCCAATTATCCATTTTAAACGAAGTGACGCATGTCAGCAAAGTGGCATATTACAATGAATGGAATGGCAGTTAAATATTTTCTTCTACACATATGTAATCCAATTGACTACTACTAATTCTACTACTTTCTAGCTAAACATTTAAGACAAAATGACGTACATTATCTAAGTGACATATTAAAAATGAATGGAACAGCAGTTAGATATTTTCATCTACACAAGTTTAATCCGAAGCGTAACTATTTTTATTTCCAGCTACCCAAGGAAGTTATAGGCTCTTCCATTTCATACGAAGTGACCTATTTGAATGAATGAAACTGAAATTACTGAAAATATTTCCTGACGATGGCTGTAGAATTCCAGAACAAAAGTATTTGGAAAATTAACTAAAATGTATATTTTTAAACTTCCAACGTCTCTATTATTATCGTCACCTTTTAAATAAACGATGGACTTTTTAAAAGTTCATATTTGAAGTTTATGATTGGATCAAGGTAGAATATTGTATTTCGTCTTATGATTTTATTTTTAAAGTATCGCTATGTAAAATGCTCTGGAGGGGAAATGCTCTAGGAAGTTATAGACACTTCCGTTTCAAACGAAGTGGCTATTTGAATGAATGAAACTGAAATTACTGAAAATATTTCCTGATGATGGCTGTAGAATTGCAGAACGAAAGTATTTGGAAAATTAAATAAAATGTATATTTTTAAACTTCCAACATCTCTATTATTATCGTCATCTTTTAAATAAACGATGGACTATTTAAAAGTTCATATTTGAAGTTTATGATTGGATCAAGGTAGAATATTGTATTTCGTCTTATGATTTTATTTTTAAAGTATCGCTATTTAAAATACTCTGGAGGGGAAATGCTCTAGGAAGTTATAGACTCTTCCATTTCAAACGAAGTGGCTATTTGAATGAATGAAACTGAAATTACTGAAAATATTTCCTGATGATGGATGTAGAATTGCAGAACGAAAGTATTTGGAAAATTAAATAAAATGTATATTTTTAAACTTCCAACATCTCTATTATTATCGTCACCTTTTAAATAAACGATGGACTTTTTAAAAGTTCCTATTTGAAGTTTATGATTGGATCAAGGTAGAATATTGTATTTCGTCTTATGATTTTATTTTTAAAGTATCGCTATGTAAAATGCTCTGGAGGGGAAATGCTCTAGGAAGTTATAGACACTTCCGTTTCAAACGAAGTGGCTATTTGAATGAATGAAACTGAAATTACTGAAAATATTTCCTGATGATGGCTGTAGAATTGCAGAACGAAAGTATTTGGAAAATTAAATAATATGTATATTTTTAAACTTCCAACATCTCTATTATTATCGTCATCTTTTAAATAAACGATGGACTTTTTAAAAGTTCCTATTTGAAGTTTATGATTGGATCAAGGTAGAATATTGTATTTCGTCTTATGATTTTATTTTTAAAGTATCGCTATTTAAAATACTCTGGAGGGGAAATGCTCTAGGAAGTTATAGACTCTTCCATTTCAAACGAAGTGGCTATTTGAATGAATGAAACTGAAATTACTGAAAATATTTCCTGATGATGGATGTAGAATTGCAGAACGAAAGTATTTGGAAAATTAAATAAAATGTATATTTTTAAACTTCAAACATCTCTATTATTATTGTCACCTTTTAAATAAACTATTACTTTTTTAAAGTACATATTTGAAGTTTATGATTGGATCAAGGTAGAATATTGTATTTCGTCTTATGATTTTATTTTTTAAGTATCACTATTTAAAATGCTCTGGTGGGTCAACCCATGGACGTCGGTCGCACATATTTGGAGGATTGTAGACCATGGGAAAATGGTTGATTCTATTTTTAAAAAGTCGTTTAAAAATGGGAAATATAGGATAATGAACCACTACTAGCATTGTCAACTAATAATTATTAATAACACCTAGCCATAAACACAATCGTACGAAGTAAGTTTATTAATTCACAAGATGCACAAACAAACTGTCGGTAAAAAAGTTTTAATAACAACACATGTTTCTTCAACGACAGAACTATTATGTTCATTGAATAACACTGATAAACAAAAATTGACTTTTTATTTTTTTCTTAAATTTAAAGTTAATATTCCAATTATATACAGTCTTGAGTAAATAAAAATGATATTAGAAATTTTTACTTGTTTCTCTTTTTTTTTTTTAAACGAAGGATATATATTTATAGGTTATTATGTTATATCGCAATTTAGGAGATCGTACAATAATGCATAATAATAATATATAAATGTTAAATTTACCAACAGTATACTTGTACACTGTTTATACACATTTTCCAAATATTTTCCACATATTTTACGCAGCTGAACACAATTTGAGTATATTAATTTGAGTACATTAGTACCTATTTTTGCGTTTATATTTATGATCAGTATCTTCTCTCTTGATGAACCAACAGTAATCGGCAAGCATTGCTGCATTCCATATTTCACTGTGATCAATAACGAGACACTATAGCAAAAATTTGTTAGTGAAATCGTTCACCATGCTCGTCGCTAATTGCTTCCATATTATCTGGGAAAAAGTCAATATGAAAGTGCAAGAAATGAAGCTTTAATGACATGTGACAATTTAGCTTTATGATATTGTTTACCATATTTTGAACTATACACTTGTAATTTTTAGCTTTCTTATTCCCTAAGAAATTATGCACAACGTCCTTGAAGGAAAGCCATCAAACTTCCGATTCAGATATACCTTGATAAATATAAAGCATGATTATATTTTGATGAAAATCGACAAACAGGTGAAGCTGCTATGCTGAATTTTTCATGATTTCCGCAATAGCTCTATCTCAAGAAAAAATGCACGAATTTTCATCAAACTTCAGATTCAGTCAGACGTTAATACAAGTTGTTGCTGATTAGATTTTAGTATAAATCACCCCAACAGGTGGCGCTGCTATGTTGAATTTTGCAGGATTTACACTATTTTAGCAATAGTCATATCTCAAGAATTAATGAACGGAATTTAATATCTTTAGCATCCTCATGTTGTGCATAGCTTGCCATTTAATGTTTGCACTCTGATAGTGAATTTTGTAGTATTAACATGTATTAAATAGAAGAAAGTTTTGGAATTGGCACATCCTACTAGTGTCTTTCGTCTGCTGTATTTGTTATTTTAAAATTTTCTAAATTTCTACTGCCACACGCTGAAATCCCCCCCCCCTCTTCCTTGCCATTTGAATGTTTAAAACTTGTATTTACGAAAATGAAACCCTTTATTTAAAAATGTATATTATAATTTATTAGTTTATTTAATTTGTCGGTCCTTAGATTTTTTTTGGTCCTTGGAAGTCCATAAAAGCACTTGATTTTTATTTAAAGAAATGTGTGCGAACCCTGTATTATTCTGTCTATATATATCTATTTCTGATTCCTCCTTCCCCTATAAAAAGTATACAAAGTGAAAATAGTCTATCACATGAATTGGTGCTGATTATATTTCGGTGTAAATCGCCCAACAGGTGGCACTGCTGTGATGAATTTTTGACATGGACGAAACACATCTTATTGGCGCCTAGATGTATTATAAGTAGCAGATATTTGTTGACTTTCAGGGTCATTAGATTATACGTACAAAGTACTATAAAGGCAAAAAATAACATAGTGAGATATATTTAAACACAGATATCTCTGAAATGGAAACCAACTTCACCTGTTTGGGAATATTTCCTAAATTCCCAAGGGCATGGATACTTAAATCTGTTAAAATTTTCCAAGAAAACATTTCTTGTTTATCAGTGTTATGATTCGAAAAGTTTCGTATTCATTTTTCTAATACGTGTATCTTTCATGGGTATGTTATCAGAATTTTGTTCCGTGGTGCAACTTGCAGCACTCGTTTTTGCAACTAGACGTTTTTTTACATCAGTAATTTCCCCATGGTCTGAAATGCACAATATCCAAACATCGAGGTATTACGTCTACGATTTTCTCTACAGAGCGTTCCGAAAAAGGATACATTAGTTTATATCAGTATAACAGTTGAATTGAAACTATGAAATTGATGTAGTCCGCATTGAAAGGAAGTGTTTATTTATCAAAAATGTGAAAGTAAGTCAATGCCAGAATCAGTATTTTTCTCTTAAATTAATTAACTGTTGGAGTTAATCAGTTAAGTTGGTTAATTATCCCGGTTCTTGTGATTATGAAGTAGATTTTAAGGAAATAATAAAATTTCATTTATTAATTTTTTCTATTAGACTTGAATTTTTTATGAATAAATTATATTTCTTTATAAAACAATTTAATATTATGTATAAAAGATACTTTAAACTACACAAATAAAAAAAAAGTTTTATCGAGGTTTACGATTAATTTTTAAAGAGCAATAAAAAGGATGAATAGGAAAATAATATGATATTACTAATCAGAACCTAGTTGGTTTTTTTATATTTTGACTGCCATCATACTACTTTCATATTAAAAATTCTTTCATCAATAAATTCATTTTTATGTCCGCACAATAAAATTTTCAGATATATTATCTAGCAAGATAATTTTTGAATAATAATACATTTACTCTGAATTAATCTAAAAATAAATGGATACTTAATGCTCGATTTAACTGGAAGCTATATTCTTGTTCTTTCTTGAAAGCTTTATTTGAAATAAAAATCAATTTTTCTCAAAGCTTTTGGAATGCACTGTAAAAAAAATCTGTGAAGCTACTAGAAGTTTTCTAGGAAACTGGGATTCCTAGAACTACTTATGTAACGGCAACAACAAAAATTCATGTAACAAATGAACTATTTATGTAATGGCAACAACAAAAATTCATGTAACAAATGAACTATTTATGTAACGGCAACAACAAAAATTCATGTAACAGATGAACTATTTATGTAACGGCAACAACAAAAATAGTCCTAGGAATTCCAATTTCCTAGAAAAATTTTAGTAACGTCACAGATTTTTTTTACAGTGTAGTTTCAGTGGTATCATTTTCACCCAATGTAAAATATAGCAACATTTTCCGTTAATCCAGACACTTTTTCTTCCCCACATTAATTCCGAAATTTAAAATGATTCATTCGTGATTTTTTATCAATTTTAACAACCTTTTTCACAGAAAGATGAAAGTTTTCTATTCGGAACAAAAACATAAGAGTATGTTCTTTTCTCCCTAGATATTTTAGAGACGTATCACTGAAGTTATTTCTTCCAAATTCTAGAGATCATAAAAGCAAAAACTTGCAAAGTATTTTTCTCCCTTTTCAAAATATACGAGTATATCGTTGCTGGGTATTGTTAAATTAGAGTTTTAAAATAAACATATAAATGCCATGTGCGTGGCAATATTTTATAAATGTTTCAACAAAACATTCTTATTTTAATTTAATCGCTTTTAATGGTCGCAATGGTTATATTATGTATTAGATATATTAACAATGTTTTTCGATAGTGCATTCCATAATTTGCATTTGTGTCATATGTTCCGGTGAATTCGTAACTTCAGTGCATTTTTATTATCTTCAGGTATCTTTTGGATGGTGTAGACTCTTAGTTGTTTTATTTTATCAGTTTGAATTTTTTAAATGCGTTATTACAATTTAATAAGAGTTAAATTCGGAAACCTCAAAAGAAAAGGGATAATTTTTAGATGTTAAAAACACATTTCTAATCTAATTCTTTTATGCATGTTCATTTAAATCATACTGCCCATATACAAAGTAACAGTGACCATATGCATATCACACAGGTTAGTTTTAATTAAAAAGGGAAAATCTATCCTGGATTTAAATCTAATTTTGGTCAAAAATGCATAATATCCAAACATTGGGACATTATATCTACGAGATGTTTCTCCGGAGTGTTCCGAATAAGGCTACATTAATTGGAATCACCCGGCATATCAATTGAATTGTAACTAAGGAATTGATAAAGACAATATTGAAAGGAAATGCGTCTATCATAAATGTGAAATTAAGTCAATGCCTAATTCAGTATTTTTATCTTAAATTAGTTAATTTTTGGATTTAATCAATTAAGTTGGTTAGTTGTCACAGTCCTTTTGATTGAAAAGTAGATTTTACAGAAATAATAAAATTTAAAGCTTAAAATTTGCTATTAGACTTGAATTTTTATGAATAAATTATATTTCTTCTTAAAACAATTTTATGTTTTGTATGAAAGATATTGCAAAATCCGCAAATAAAAAAAAATAGCTGAAACTGTACAGAGGTTTATCGAATAATTTTTAAAGAGCCATTAAAATTATGAACAGAGATACAAGACGATATCACTTATCGGATCATAATTTTTTTTTTAATATTTCGACTGATATCATACGACTTTAATATTGAAAATTCTTTCATTAGTAAATTCATACTGATGCCCCTATAATAAAACTGTCAGATATATTATCTAGCAAAATAATTAGTGAACAATAATACATTTACTCTGAATAAATCTAATAATAAATGGATACTTAATAAGTATGCCCATTTTAACTGGAAGCAACATTCTTGTTCTTTCTTACAACATTTATTTGAAATCAAAATCAATGTTTCTGAAATCTTTTAGAATAGTATCAATGATATAATTTATACACAATGCAAAATATAGCAGCATTTTCCGTTAATCCATACACTGTTTCTTCGTCACAATTCCGAAGTTTTAAAAGATTCATCCATTATTTATTATTAATTTTACCATCCTTTTTCACAGAAAGAGGAAAGTTTTCTATTCGGAAAAAAAGCATTGAAGTATGTTCTTGTCAGGTTCTGAGAAACCTCTGCTGTTAGAACTATGGTTATGTATTACTTTGTCTTACTATATTATATATTGTATGGTCTGTGTACTGGGAAGGTCAAAGTAGCATTCTTTCCTTGTCTGAAACTGGATCCGAGCAGGTGAATTTCACAGTGTGGGTGAAGAGATAAAGTTAGGGATGGAGAGGGGTTTACATTACCTTTTGAGATGCCTGTTGGATATGGGCAGACAAAAGGAATTGCACGAACGACGGAAAGATCTGAGAAATGTGGTCAGAGTAAAAACCCCAGATTTATATTGGGGGAACAGGAGGAGTCCATTAAAAGCAGGGGTTTGCCAGTAGGCAGTCGCTTTGCTCAGAGTGAGTTGACGCCTTGAGCGCAAGGTGGAAGGTGGTTCCTGTGTATAGCTCTTATATAGAGCGTAGGGTTGAGTGAAGCTCGCCGAGCTTAGAGCCTTTGATATGGGAGATTAAGAGTAACCTCTGGTAAAGCTAATTTAAAGAGTGTAGAGTGAGAGTGATATTACGTAGTTTAACAGTACACAGCCAGCATTTACTGTACTTAATTTGATGTTGAACCGGATTACCTACATCCGAGTTTTTAAGTATAAATAGTGTTTGTGTTTTGTAAATAGTGTGTAAATAAACTGTTAATTTAGTTAATTGAAAGAGTTGGTTTTCATTTAAACAATCCTCTCAGAACGTGACCGATATCACGTAATCATATCGGTGGTGGCAGCATATAAATAGCAAAGGATTTTCTTCAAAGTTGTGCGGACTAAGAGTAAACTCCGACAGTTCTTTTCTCCCAAAAGATTTTAGAGTACGTGTCACTGAGTTTAGTTTTTCATAATTCAAGACGTTATGATAGCAAAAACTTGGAAAGTACTTTTCTCTCTTTTCAAAGTATATGTCGTTGCTCAGTATAGTTACGTTAGCTTTCTAAAATAAACATAATATGACACAAAAAGTTTGACTTCTGTACTACAAAAATTGACACACTTATTAAATTTCAAAGTTTGACATTTTTTCACATGAGTTTGTCTTTTATTGAAAAATCAGTTAAAGAAAGTAACGACGTATTTTCCTCTAAGGTCTTGAGCATGAAATTACAATAATCAAATCGTCGTGCGTGGTCATCCAGCATCAACGTTTGCCTCAGTGTCAGATGATATGGATGCACACTATGTGCAATTAACGAATGCCAGATATGCTGACAATGCCACATGCCTCGCTTATTTCCGCTGTGCTCAGTTGTGGATTTAAAAGGGCGAATGCCAGCACCACCCCCGGTATCACTTGAACATTACACCTTGCTCGACTACTTGTTCTAGGTCGTGGTGCTACAGAGACGGTCTCTAGTGTGCCAGTTAGAGTTTCATGCGTTGGATCTCGATCCCTAGGGAAACGTTCTGAATAAACTCTCGCAACCGCTCTGACACTCACCATAAATAAGTATCATTTCGGCATATTGCATGTATTTGTAGTCTGCCATCACGATCTCAGCGCTGACTAGCATGTCCACTGCTAGATGGCTCGTGTTTTAGCCCAAACGTGTGGCGCTGCAGTACTGTTGAAATTTTCATAATCCTTATTTTCATGCACGTTATAGATCAGCTGGTCGATTGCATTCCACTGCCATTTGTCTAGTTCTGAGTGAGTATGTTTTACTTTCCGAGTGTCGATTCCACCTACTTTGACTTTTGAATGTTGTTCGACGCCTAAAGGTTAGCTCAATTTTTTAAGTATTATAATCCTCTTTGGTGATATCCCGATTTCGCGATACCGGCCAAAGTGGTTTCGCCGAAAAAACTACATTGCATCCTGATTTCGATCTCGAATTACTTTATTTCATTTTTTAACTGATCCCTCGATAAAAGACAAAATCATGTGCAAAAATCTCAAAATTTTTAATTTAATAACTGTGTCAAATTTTCTAGCACAGAAGTCAAACTTTTTGTATTATATCAGTTATGATAGGTGTAAAATTTTACTAAATATAACTATAGGGATTGGGTGACCGTATAAAAAGATAGATTTCGTAATTTTTATAAAATTGATTTATTATTTTAAGCTATGGCACAATATGAATATTTACCTCATTTGAAACGTTTTTGTAATTGTAACTACATTTCTACGACCAACGGTTGAGAAATTAAAGGTCGACAATGTATAACATATTTCACCCTGTATATATATTATACAATTTTTAGGTGGGGATGGTTTTGGGTTCCTTGGGTTATATAATGAAAAGTAACGAAGGTATTTTTCAAAAGTCACACCATGATAACGACTGCAACAGGTAGTATTTCTTATGAAATCTACCTAATAGCTGAAACTGTACCAAGGTTTACTATTTAATGTTTAAAGAGTTATAAAAATTATTAATCGATATACAAGACGATATTTCTAACCATAGAATACATATTTTTGTATTTTTTTTTCATATTGAAAATTCTTTCAGCAATAAATTCATTCTTATGCCCGCTAAATAAACCTTTCAAATATATTACCTAAGAAGATAATTAATGAATAATAATACATTTACTCTGAATAAATCTAATAATAAACATATACTTACTAGGCATGCTCATTTTAACTGGAAGCTATTTTCTTGTTCTTTCATGCAAGATTTATTTGAAAACAAAATCGATTTTTCTGAAAGCTTTTTGAATAGTTTCAATTGTATCATTTTTACACAATGCAAAATATAGCAACATTTTCCGTTAATCCATAGACTGTTTCTCCAACCGAAGTAGTAAAAGATTCATCCATGATTTATTATCAATTTTACCATCCTTTTTTCCCAGAAAGACGAAAGTTTTCTATTTGGAACAAAAGCATTGGAGTATGTTCTTTTCTCCTTAAAGATTTCAGAGTATGTATCACTGAATTTATTTCTTCATAATTCAAGATATCATAAAAGCAAGAACTTGGAAAGTATTTTTATTCCTTTTATATATCGTTGCTGGGCATTGTTATATTATCTTTCTAAAATAAACATATAAATACCATGTGCGTTGCAATATTTTATAAATATTTCAACAAAACATTCATATTTTTAGTTTAATCCTTTTTTTACGGTCGAAAGAGTTGTATTAAGTATTTGGTATATTAACAATGTTTTTTCGTCAGTGTATTCTATAATTTGCCTCTGTTTCAGATGTTTCCAGTTAATTTGTTACTTAAATGTAATTTTATTGTCTTTTGGTATCTTTCTTATGGTGTGGACTCTCAGTTATACGTAGTTTTATTTTATCATTTTGAAATTTTTTAACATATTATTAAAATTTAATGAGACTTGAATTCCGAATCTTGAGAGGAAAAAAGATAATTTTCAGATGTTGTAGACACATTTTTTTAAATTTATTCTTTTATGAATGTTTATTTAAAGCGTCTTTTGGTAACAGTGACGATATGCATATTACACAGATTTGTTTTACTTAAAAACATAAAATCTATCCGGGATTTAAGCTCTAATTTTTATTAAATACTGCCTGGTTTCTTACAAAAGCAAAAGCAATTAAATATCGACACATTTAATAGTGTAAGTTACGTTGGCCGCCTTAATCCCATAACACATATCCAGACGATATTCAGAAAAGAACATTCAATTGTATTCTCCAAAGAAAAGCCTTCGGATTATCCTCTAGTATTTATATATGTCTATATCAGTGGTTCCCTACATGGGGTGCACGCCCCACAGGCGGCGGTGGGGCGATTCTGTTGTGATACACACACATTCACTTATTTAATTTTAAACAACATTACAAGCAAATTTTAAAAATATATACTATATTGAATTTAAAAAAATCCAATCATAAGTTTAATATACAGAGTTTGCCAGAATAATTATACGGATAATCTTTTGAAATATTTTGATCTGAACCAAACCTCATCAATACAAAATTATAGATACTTCATTTCATTTTTATTACTAATTACAAAAAATTACTTCCCATTGCTACCAGATATGAATTGCTCTAATAGTTAACTTCGATCATCTTCTGCGCCGGGGATGTGGGACAGAGGTCCCAGATTCTTCGAGTAAACTGTCTTCGAAAGTCTAGTATAAAAAATTTTTACAATTTGTCTGGTTATAGATGTATTTTATAACTTTTTGTAAGGTTTTCGTTTACTTATTGAATAACCTTTCTACTTCCATTCGCTCAGCGATATGTTACACGAAAGAATCTTTTACATTCGAAACTACTTAAATATATATATATGTGACTGTCTTGAACATATTTAGCCTAAAAAATACATGAAACATCTAAACAAGGTTTTACTAACTTTTAAAAAATTATCAATCTTAAATAGCTTTAGAAGAGGAAATGAGAAGATAGTAAATATCAAAGGCTCTAGTGCAGGCTCCTACGCAATAAATAAATTTACATCATAACCTATACATTTTAAATTTTAAAATTATGTAATACATGATGGACAATTAACGATATTGTAAAAGGGAAAACAAAGAAAGTTATTTGTGATGGGGAATAATGCCTACTTAAAATTGATAAAGATGAGAATCTTAAAATGTTTCTTGTGTATTGAGTTATCTATAGAATGAAAATTTATTGTCTAAATTTTTTCCACCAACTCCTAATAAGTTACAAAATTGAGTTATAAAATGTGCGTATGTTATAAATTTTAATGTTAAATGTAAGTTTTTCTTCAAGATATTTAGTCAAGATAAAAATGCAGACTATATAACTCTTTTCTTCAACATTCAGGTAAGTTTCCTAAGTGCAACAAATCTGTTTTTGGCAAAAAGGCGAAGATATACAGCATCATTGCATTTATACAATTATTTTAAAGACACATTTGTGACTGAAAATTCACCTATTTGATAAGTTTAAAAAGGGGAAATGAATAGTTATTGTTATGGCTCTATTACGATTTCACCGTGTGAATAGATTTTTTAAATAATACGACACATACTTTACAGAGTGGGGGTGGGGCTTAGTATTTTTTACATATGCTTTGATGGTGCGTGTTCAATAAAAGGTTGAGAACTACACTACTTGTGTAGATTTACAGGATATATCTGTAGTCTTCCTATAATTGTCTAAATATATCTCAAATAATCATACGCTCTGCACACATAATCTAAAAATGTGGCATTTCTGCATCTAGGGGATCCTGTGACTGGATACTTCCAGGATATTATTGTGCTGTCTTGAAAGTGATGAAAGATTCTTTGGAAAAATTCAGTATACAATTGCTGATATTTGACATCATTTACGTGCCACTCTTAAAAACTGTTATATTGATTCGATAATATTCACTTTGGGTGAAACATTTCATTATTCAATTCTAAAAAGTATAACTACCAATTATTAAAAATATTTTAATTGTTTAGTTATTTTAATATTTTAGTAGTTTTTCAATATTCGTAATATCAATAATAATAAATATTTAATAAAAATATACATCCTGTAATATTTATTATTAATTTTGAAACATTATATTAGCATTCTTTTCCCAGAAAATTATTATTAAATGAGGTTTTGAATACTTAAAAGCTTAAATAGAACAACTTTAATATCCCTTACCTCCTTTTATTTGCAGTATTTTGGAGATGCCAAAGTTTTAACTAGTATGTACAAATAAAATGTTTTTCATCTGCAAAATTCATTTTTTCAACGATTTTCTTAAAATATTAAAAGAGAAACACGGTTTTGTGTACTATATCTTTTTCATTGATTTTCTAAAATATTAAATGTTCATCTGTGAAAACATATTTTTTCAACTTTAATAAACACTTTTAAAACTTCATAAAGAGATAGCATTATATTCAAGTGCTCATCTTTAAAGATAGATTTTTTTTTTTTTTACTAAAAAAGAGCTTTATATATCACTAAGTATCTAATATTTTACGATAAGTTATAAAAGCATTTTTAAACTTGTAAGAAATTTTATATTTATAAATATCGATCTCAAACTCAGCTATTGTATATTACATTTTTTAGAGAAAATATTTTTTTTTTAGCTTTCTTTTATTTTAAACTTTGAACACGCTTTTTTAATTTATGCAATTTTAGTGGAAGAATTGCTTTTTTGTTAAGAAAATATGCATGTTTCTTTTCAAAAAATTTTAAAACACACAATAAGCCGCTTTACGCATAAAGGAAGAAAAAAAAATGAAAACATGTTAAATGATTCGATAAACCCAAATTAAAAAAAAATTAAACCCAGTATTTTTATACTGTAGATTTATATAAAGGATACATCAAAAATGATTTTGAAAGATGGCAATAATTTTAATACAAATTACCGCAAGGGTACATGCAAACTACTTTTTTGTTTCGTACACAGTTCTGTATAATTCATTGCAAGTTGTGTACAAAAATATGAATTTTCACACAGACAATACAAAAAGGATTTCAAAATAGTTGTTTTAGCAGGTAAAAAATAAAAAAATATATTTATATCGGTGGATTTCTTTCAACTGGAAATATTTGTCAAGCAAATATATTGAAATTACAATTATTTTTATGATTGTAAAAAAGAGTTTCAGAAATTAGAAGCTGCTTTGGATCATACGGGGTATCAGTTAATAAAAGACTAACTTTTTTACACATGCGGCTCTTCGAGTTCGTTTAGTTCGCTGTATATGACTCTCTTATCATAAATATGGAACGATTCATTTTTTAAGACCTCACAAAAATGTACTTTAAAAAAAATCAGCGACATCAATCCATAGCTAAATACTATTTTTTATTTAAAGATTTGCACACTATAAATTCCCTTTTTCTTAATATTCCCTAAATAAAATTTTACTGGGATATTTTTTAACATATTGAAGAACATACTGCTTTTGTAAGAATATAAATGCATTTAGTCATGCTTTAACCAGATTCAGCAAACTATAAAATGCAAATGACATAAAATACTAGTTTTCCTTATGATTATTAACGTCTAAAAATATATTAAATAGAAGATATTTTTTTTTCTATAAATTTATTGAATGAAGATTTCAAGAACAAGACCTCAGTCAGATATCAAAATTAATTTTATTCAGTAAGAAGAAATATTTTTATTGAAGACATATTAAAATATTTCTTTATACACCCGAGAAATTTATAATCATACTTTTATTTTATCAAACAAAACAAAAAAAGCGGTTTTGGGTACATAAAAGGGGTATACATGAAATATATTCTGAAACAAAATATTCATTGTAATACAAGTTTCTTCATGTCACTTTGGACATTGTGAAAATTGTTTTTAAAATATATAATACATTTTCAACAAAATAAACGGAATGTTAAACATACTATATATAATAATACAATATGTATTAATATTTTCGAATATATTTTCAAATGTATGAAGAAAAAATATTTGTCATGTTTAATATCCTTTAAAACATAGAGTTGTAGTATATCTTTTTTAAATGTTACACCATTATTCCGTTTTATAAAAAATATTTAATATAAATTCTTTGAAATATGTTATTCATTCAATTAGTTTTTTCTGTATTTTTATACTCATCTATTTGTTATATATTTTTTAAAATGTGCTTCATTATTGCGTTTTACAAAAATTTGTTTTAAAAATATTTGTTTTAAAAATTTGTCATGATTTGTTTCATTTTAACACAATTTCTTAAAAAAAAAGTTGTTAAAAATTTTTTAGATCTACATTAAAGGTGTATTGTAGACATAAATATTCGTTTAAATGAATATTATTACTTTTATTAAAAGTATCAAAAATTAATACAATAAAAAAATATATATTACCATAGTGATATTTAAGATTCCTAAATATTACATTCACTTAAGAATCTTGAAAACTTGGGTGCTACGACAACTAGTCTTCCGGCCATATGCGCGATTACGTGGCTAAATTCATCATTGTGTTATAAGATATGGTTTTCTAGATTGAACGAAATACAATGCATTTTTCACCGATTTCTAACAATGAATACTGCATGATTCCTTTTTTTCCTACATTGTAAAAATGGCACATGTTTCTTAATCTACGAAAATGTACAATAATCAGGAACGCGAATATACAGGGTGCAATATGTTATCTATCGCCGACCTTTAATTTCTCAACCTTCGCCGTAGGCATATAGCTCCGATTAAAAAGTGTTTCAAATGAGCTAAATATTCACGTTGTGGCACTCTTTAAAGTAAAAAATCAATTTTATAAAAATTACGAAATCTAACATTTTATACAGTCCCCCAGTCCCTATAGTTATATTTAGTAAAAGTTTACACATATCATAACAGATATAACACAAAAGGTTTGACATCTGTACTACAAAAATTGACACAATTATTAAATTTGAAAGATTGAGATTTTTGCTCATGATTTTGTCTTTCATTGAGGGATCAGTTAAATTATGAATTAAAGTAATTCGAGATCAAAGTCAGGGTGCAATGTCATTTTTACGGCGAAACCACCTTTAGCCGGTATCGCCAAATCGGGGAATCACCAAAGAGGTTTATTTCATCTAAAACTTTTAGTTAACTTTTATGGCTGGAACAACATTCAAATGTCAAAGTAGGTAGAATCGAGAACCGGAAAATAAAACATACTCACTAAGGATATAAATGGCAGCTGAACTGCACCTTGATTTTGATCTCGAATTACTTTAATTCATCCTTTAACTGATACCTCAATGTAAGACGAAATCATGTGCAAAAATCTCAAACTTTCAAATTTAATAACTGTGTCAATTTTTGTACTACAGATGTCAAACTCTTTGTGTTATATCTGTTAAGATATGTGCAAACTTTTACTAAATATAACTATAGGGACTGGGGGACCGTATAAAAAGTTAGATTTCGTAATTTTTATAAAATTGATTTTTTTATTTTAAATAATGCCGCAACATGAATATTTACCTCATATGAAACGTTTTTGTAACTGGAACTATATGTCTGAGGCCAACTGTTGAAAAATTAAGGGTCGGCGATAGATAACATATTGCACCCTATATAATAACCTGCTCCATGTCACCCAAGACTCCGATAAATATTCCTTTATCTTCTGAAACCTATTAGAGCAATATATTTTCAGAATTTAAAGAAGAATTTACAAAAACAATTTTTATTAGCTGCCCGTCATTTTCGTAAGTCCGCTAATACTGTATGTTTGTATGTTAAACATATTTTTTGAATATCAAAACGTTTACCTGAGAATGAATAGCATCCGAAAAAGTGATATTCCGATTTGAGAGAACTTATTATTGCATTGTAAAATCTACTCAGAAACGTTTACGAAAATGACGGGCAGCTAATAAAAATTTATTTTTTCTTCCTCAAATTTCGAAAATAAATCGTTTTTTGATGTTTTTAAAGGTAAAGGAACACTTTTCGGAATCTTCTGTAACCTGGAAGAGGTTATTGTATATTGTCGTTCCTGATTATAGTGTATTTTTCAATTCCTACTATTAGCTCACACTCTTCCTATATTTATTTATATATTTATCTTGTTCAAATTTTCAATCGTTAATAAAATACTCATTATTCATCCTATCAAGTTGAAATAATTTTTTTAAACTTTTACTGGATGACAATTGATGTTAATAGAGTTTTTTCAAATATTAATTAATTAATTAAATTTTAATTAATTAATTTTAGTTTTGCATTTGAAACAAAATGGCGGCCATTGGTTATTGAAGATCAACGAAAGTATTTTCAATAAGGGGTTACCATAGGGGGGACCCTGTTCTGTCGCCCAATACCGCCAAGTTTGTCACCAACTTGGCGATATATCGCCAAATTTGGCGGCCAAAATGAGTCGCCAAAAGTGACGCCAACTTGGCGATATCTCTAATATTTCGCCAAATTCCCATAGAGTTCCATATTAAACATACTTGCTTAAAGAAAATCAACAAATTGAGATATTTTAATGCAACAAAAACTAATATTAGCTTAAGGGATTATATTAAATTTTTCTTTGATGGCCTAAGTAGGAATTGACTTTAAAAAAAAAATTATATTACTTGTTGTAGATTAAGAAACATCTCGCATTTTTTACAGTGTATGAATGGCTTTTGAACGTTTGCTCAGATACTGATAATTATTATTATTTCGGGAAAAAGGCTTGTATTTGTGGAGGTTCCATAGAAAGCTTTGTGAGGTTCATTTTTCAACTGTATCCGAGACATTTTAAAAACAAACTAGGGGGCTCGGCCCCCTACGAGCTACGCTCGCCAACCCCCCGTCCAGACACCGCAGACTCTAAATGCACGCTAATGTGATCGGCTTTAAAAAGATTTCGAAAGATTGAATTATAATTTAAAAAACAGTGGCGATCTCCCTATAAACGGATTTCTATTCATTTCTCTTTGATTGGGGGAAATTTTAACGCCAAATCCGCTGCGGTACTACTTGATTATCCCGTCGACTAATTTCGCCAAATTATATAAATCGCCAAACCACTCGCCAAATTATACAAATTGACATAATTTTTATTTTAAATAACGAAAGAACAAATAAATTAGTACAACATTAATAAAAATACAAATAAAACGTCGAAATAAAAATAACTTGATGACGTAGACACGTGTAACAACATTTCAAAATAAGCTAATATAAAAGGAATTAAGTAAACATAATTTTTGTCTCCCGGTATTTTTCAACAAAGCGAAAAGAAAGTTCTTTTAAATGAGACATTTTAAATTAATCGTTTTTAATCTGACGTAATTTTGACCAAACAATTCTTTCTCTTTTTAATATTCACGTGAAAATACTTGTGTTAGAAATAAAATATTACTTGTGCTTTCCTAAGAAAAATAGTTGAAAAGTATCCTCCAAAATATCAAATAAATGTCTAGCGCAATTTGTAAATTTAAACCGTTTTGCAATATTATTTTGTGTTCATTTTATGTAATAACTGTAATGTGACGTAATATGACGTAATTTCTCCTATTTAAGACTTCTAACGCATGTTAATAAATTTATTATTTTACAAATTCCTTTCTCTCTTAAAATTCACGTGTAATTATAGTTTTTATGACGTAATTTTTAATAAGTTCCTCCTTTTTTTACATAATTATTTAATTCTAATTCCAAATGTTTTATAATAGTCACGTGTAAATAAATTTTTAATTTATTACACGTATAAATATTTTTTTTATGCAAACATTATTGTTTCCGCTGTTTATACAGTTGGCAACAGTTTAAATTAATATCACTTTCTAAAATATGTAAAAAATATCTCTCGAAATGCTGAAAATTTGAATTTAAAATAGATGTAAACCCTCGAAAAATGAGTCAAATTAAAAAAAATAAATCAATTCCGCACACCGGGAAATTATAACGTATAAAATGAACTAAAAATTATTAAATTCCGATGTATAGTGTTTGCTACTATAAAACTTTTTTAGTGGAACGATTTTGTTGAAATTTAGCATTAAATATCTCTTAAAATAATTCTTCGATTTGAAAACTGTCTGCTTCAGCGTGTTTATCAAACATTTCTGTATAACACTACCGAATTTCATGTTTTTGTATGCATTATTTTTCTTAATATTAGCGAAGAAAGACCTCCGGTCACAAAAAATTCAAAACCGGCGGCGGCGGTGACAGCGGTAGTTACTTTTTTTTAGAACAGAGAGATAAATAAAAGTATTCTAAAACTGCACGGTCTGAGAAATGTCACCATTACATTTTCCCCGTATTCTTTCAAATTATGCATGTTATTTTTGTTTTACCTGGATGTTTATTTTATTTTCGTAATTATTGTGTAGCTTGAGCCACAATTTTGGTATGTTAGGTGATGGTGCATCGTTACACATAAGAATTTTGGCGGGTTACGATCTCTATGGTTTATCTTATAATGTATGAATAGTATAGACTACAGGGAAAAAGAAAAGTAACGTGCATAATATGAAAGAATACGTGGCAAACTGAATGACGGCGTTTCATAAAGAGTGCAGTTTTAGAATACTTTTATTTATTTGTTTTGAAAATGACTCGGGTAAAGTTGAAACATGTAAACACTAAATAAACCTATTTTTACTATTTTTTAAATTTTTATTTACACCTTTTGGCAATTAAAACTAGTATACAAGTTAATTAGTTATAAAATTCAACGCACATGATAGACATTTTCCTGAAAATTTATCCTTTTTTGAAATATCCAAAAGCATTAATAGTTACAAAAAAAAAAAAAAAAAAAAAAACCATTTCAATTCAACAAAAATAAATGCTTCACGTTTTTTAAGGTTGTAATATTAATGTCGAAACATTCTTTTGCTTGTTTTGTGATATAAGATGAAAATCGGTTTTCATTATTAATAACCAGTCTATTGCTGAAGAATACTACAAAATTTCAACTCGAAATATTAGTAACCTCTACTATCCAACTACATCATCTTCATAAAAATATAGAGACAAAGCTCTTCTTGACATCACATTAAAAGCTAATCAAATAAAAAGTATATGTGAGAAATACAGAAAATATATCTACAGAATTGAGAGACAGAAACCGGAAGCTTCAAGTCTGTATCTTTCACAAACACTACAAATATTCTACTGGAAACATTAGTTACTTATACTATCGGATTACATTATCTATACTACTTGATATCACATGAAAATATACTAAAAGAAAGCGGGAATGTCACAGATCCCAAAAATGTCCAAAGAATTTAGAGGATAGCACTGACAGTAAGAATAAATGTTGCGTATATTTTTTTCGTCTGTTTAGTTACCTCCCCTTTTTCAGTATGTGCCACAAAAAATATTAACGAATCAACGTAATACAGTTTTTATTCTAACTGTTCCGTAATGTTGTTATAAAATTATCGCAACTTTAAAATAAATCGTATCATTTTCTAATTATAAATACTCATAATTTAGAATAAAACTATATTCTTTTAATTAACCTAATATTATTAATTTAATAATTTTAAGTATCTAAAATGGTGTTATGTTGGGCATTTCGAAAGTTCGTACCCTATTTCCGAAGCACCGAGTTTCGAAGTGTACCCTAGCTCTTTATATGCGAAATGCAGTCGAATTGTCAACATTTAGTCTCTCACGGATTATATCCAGTGGTGTAGTCGTAAGAAAAGCAGAGAGCATACGCTCTAAGCAGAGGGTATTTGTTCTAGGCAGAGGGTATACCCTACAGTATAGCTTTTTTGAGAAACAGAGGGTATACGATGTTCCATAAAAATATACAGAAAGTATACGGCGTATACCACAGTATACCCTCCAATACATCCCTGATTATATCATTATCAATGTCAGAAGGTCACCCAGAGCGAATTTCAAAAATTATTTTTCTCCTCCATTCACTTCAGTTTCTTTCTCGCAAGAGCGTCTGTCGCACCGAAGTTTAGCTGTAGCGCGCATGCGTTGCCGCTAGTCGCTAGAGTCTCTTTAAAGCGGAGTTGCGATTTGCATTTAATCCTGGCGGCGCTTTGTAATCTAGTGCTGTGTGGCCTCGGATGCGATCCCACAGCTCGGCCGTCCTGCTAGACATTCGGCCTCGAATGCATCCTTGTCCGATGGAAGCAGCAGCTGGATCACCTGGAAAGATAAAAAAAAAAAAAGCAGCAACCAAAGTTCTACTTTGAAAAATTCATCATTATTAAAATCTTTCATCAAAATTTAAATTATTTCTTGAAAAAATTCTTCTTCTTCTTTTTTTTTCTTATGTACGTCTTTTCGTCGTTCATTCTTCTTACGTCTTTTCGTCTGATTTGGCTTCCCTTTTCTTACGTCTTATCGTTTTCCTTTTCCTTACATCTTTTCGTCTTTTTTTTCTTACGTCTTTCCGACTTATATTTTTTTCGCTCCTTCGGGATTAATTTTGTCAAAATCCTTTTAATTGTCAGTCCGGTGGTGTGTCGTAGTCGGGGTAGTGTCATAATCGGTGAAATTCTTTTTTTTTTCTTCGATGTGAAGCTTCATCCGTCCACGGCTTCATGTACTCGGCGCAAGAACTTGTGACCATTGAACCTTCATTAAATCCAACTTTTTTTACATCGTAGGTGTCATTATTTTTTACTTTTATGACTTTGTATGGAACTAAATATTTTGGTTTTAACTTAAAACCTGGACCTTGTTGTGTGCGTTTTAAAGCAACCATATCATTCAGCTTAAATTTGTTAGGCTTTTTTCGTCTGAGATTATAAGTTTTACGGTTCTCTTCTTGGACTTTTAAAATTTATTTTTTAGCCTCTTTTCTCAATTCTTCACGATTATTAATAAAATCGGATTGTATTTCAGCATTCAAAAGGCTAGTAATCTCAAAGTTATTTTTTAGCTTCATTTTAGTACCAAACATCAGCTTGAAAGGGGTTGTGTTAATACATCTCTGAAAAGTCGAATTTAACACTTATTGCACATCGCTTACATGTGTATACCACTTCGTAGGATTATGTACAGTCGTGGAAAAAAGAAAGTAAACACCCCCTACTAACTTCTCAACAAATTATCGTAGAAGAAAGTTACTGGTACCGAACGATTGGAAATAAAGTCTACTTTTAAATGATGTATATAAAATTTGTTTAAGGGGCCATCTACAAATTAAAACGAACCATAACTTTGTTTTTTTTTATAGCAGTACACAATTCTGACAGCATAAATGAACTCTACACCTTTCAATTAGCCTATAAATAAATTTTTATGCAATTCGTGCCATAAGTTTTCAAGAAATTAATTATTTTAAAACGAGTGTATTTTAAGGGCTGTATCCAAACTGAAGTTCCGAACTCGATTGTTAACCGAGGGAGCCGCCTTCTTGATCAAGGCACGTTTAAGCGTCAATGAAACCTGTTTCATTACAGGATACCAGAATAAATTTCAAAAATGTACTCACTTCTATCATAGACGGTCCTTTAAACCATCATTTTGCCGTTTTTTAAGCATAATTTGAAAACTACTTGGAAGAAAAATGTGAAATTTTGAATTTCCATAAAGCAGGACTTAATAAATCTAAATCCATCAAAAAAATTGTAGGTTGCAATTAATAATTTTTTCGAATATTAATTTCATAATTCATAATTCATATCATAAAATTATAAAAATTGCAAATTCAACGTATTTATGTTTGGGTATATTAGTATTATTGCTACACAAAAAATTAGCTCATTAGGAGCATAATTTCAGGAGATATAAATAAAAATATTAAAATGTAATTTAACATTAGAAGTACTAAATTTTGAATGTCTATAATTCAAAAACTTATCATTCGAATGACTTGGAATTTGGTTTCTAGGTATATTTTGAACCGAAGATTTGAAATATCTCGTTAAAATTGGGCACTGCCATTGAAAAAAATGAAGTTTGGATATGTTTTAATATGTATATGGCCCCCTAAGCAAATTTTATACACACCATTTAAAAGTAGACTTTATTTCCAATCGTCCGGTACCAGTAACTTTCGTCTACGATAATTTGTTGAAGAGTTAGTAGGGGTGTTTACTTTTTTTTCCCACGACTGTACATATAATTTAGACAGAACAGATATTATGATCGAATTTAGACGCTGGACTTAGCCGTTAGCTCTTGGTAACCCTGTGGTAATTGGGATATGTTTAATATTTTCTCTGACGCAATAATCTTCAAAATCTTTAGAGGTAAAGGCAGGACCTATATCTGAAATTATGCGAAATGGACTTCCAAAGACAGGTTTTTGGATTTCTAATTTAGAAATTACTTTTGCAGTACCGGTAGATTTTGTGGGATACAACCAAACAAACTTTGTGAATGCGTCAATGACCAAAAAATATGTTTGTAATTTTTATTCGTGCTCTCTAATGGACCTAAGTGGTCAACATGGTACGTATGTAAGGAAGTTTCTTCTTTTTCTATCGGGTATAGCAAACCTTCTTATTTACCAGATTTTTGATTAATTAAAATACAGGGAACACAATTTGCTATGCATTTCTCGATTTTGTGTTTAACTTTGGGGATGTAAAAATCCTTCTCTAATTTTTTTTCCTTTCGTGAGACTGCGTAATGACCTATTTCGTGAGCGGCCTTAATTATATTCATTTGTATTTCATCTGGTACAACTAATAAATCATTACCATTAACACATTTATAAATAACATCATTTTTAATTAAATAATCATCATAAGATTTTACATTTAGAATTTCTTTTATGATTTTAATATGCTCGTCAATTTCTTGAGCTTGGATAATTTTTAAAGTTAAGCTATCTTGGATTACCATACAAATGGGATATCTGCTTAATGCATCAAGATGCCTCATAGTAGTACCGTGTCTATGCTCAATAGTATAATCGAAATCAGAGAACATTATTGCCCATCTAGCTATTTTTGTACTCATTTCTTTCTTATCCATAGCCATTTTAAATGCATTGCTGTCGGTTACAATTTTAAATGGAATACCTGGCACATATACTCTAAACTTTTTCAAGGCTTCAATTACAGCTAAGACTTCTAATTCATAGCTTGTTACTTTCGTTCAGCTTCGGTTGTTTTTTTACTGGTGAAATAAACTGGATGAAATTGATTATCTACTGGAGATTGTTGCATTAATACAGCTCCATAGCCATCAATACTGGCATCACAATGGATTTCGGTCTTTCTTTTGGGATTGTAAATTGAAAGTACTGGTTCTGACGACAAAATGCGTCTGAGTTCATTAAAAACTTTCTGTTCTTCTACATCAAACTTAAATTTAGAATATTTTCTTAACAGGTCACTCAACGGTTTAGCTATAACCGAATAAGTTCTTATAAACTTTCTAAAGTATCCTGTCAATCCTAAATAACTTTGAATATCTTTGGTACACTTTGGTTCGGGAAAATTTATTACTGCTTTTGTTTTCAGTGGGGAGACACACAATTTACCATTTATGATTCTATACCCCAAAAAATTAACTTCACGCTTAAAAAAATTGCATTTTTTAAGATTTAATTCCAACCCGTATTCCGATGCAGTTTCAAGAACAAGTTTTAATTTTTCTAGACCTTCAGCTTCGTTTTCGGCGGGTATTATTAGGTCCATATAAATGACTACAATGTGGTCTTTTAGTAGGGTTCTAAATACATTATAAATATATTTTTGAAAAAACTAGGGCTAATGGTCAGCCCGAATGGACACTTTAAAAATTCGTACTGTCCTTCGTGAGAGACAAAAGAGGAAGAGGTGTATTTCTGTGAGCCTTCTTCAACCTCTACATGAAAAAACAGGTTTTTAAATCTATGGTTGTAAATACCTCAACAGGATGTAATTGATCTATAACATCATGTATTACTGGTAATAGAAAATGTTCATGCACTGTCTTCTTGTTAAGACGCCTGTAATTAATACAAAGTATTATTGTGTTATCTTTTTTCTTAACCAACACAACCGATGACGAAAAATTAGAAGAACTTTTACGAATGATTCCCTGAGCTATCCACTCCTCAATTTGGTCTTCAACTATTTTTTTCTCACATGGCTGTAATCTTTGAGGGGAAGAACAAACTGGGATTTCACCAGTTAAATTAATTTTCATTTTGACATAATTTTCAATTAAAGAGTACAATTCCGTACGCAAATTTTTGTCAGCAATATGACTTAAATCAATTTTAGGCTCATCTAGAACATTTACAATGTTAACTAAAAAGTCATTAGACTGAACTTCCGTTTTAAACAATTTCACTTCATCATCAGGAATAGTTAATGTACCTTGATGAATAACATCAGTGCGAATAATTAAATCGAAATTAATGTAACTGCCATTAAAGACAAAAATGTCAACTTTAAATTTTGAATTATCAACTTCAATTTCTGAATCGAAATAACCTTCTCGCTTAATTGAGTTTTTTCCTAAACCGATCAAAATATTACTCGTAGGTTTTAATTCCATAAAGTTCTTCAAATTAACATAAAGACTTTTCTTTAAGAGAGTTTTTTGAGTGTCAGTATCTATCAAGTAGGTTAAATGTAAGAAATAAAGCTTTATCTCTTTTAGAATTAAATCCTGGGATGCAATGGTATTAACTTGTGACTGACAGTTTTGAACATTTATATCTTTCAATTTATTACACTGAAATGACTCGTGGCCGTAACTGTTACAATTGAAACAAAGTGGCCCTTTCTCTTTATTAACGCAGTTAATACTCTTATGATTATTCCCAACACAATTATAACAGTGCATATTTGACTTTACAGGCTTAAATCTGTTCTTAACTTCAACTTCGGATTTAATTTAGACTTAGCTCTTTCATGTTTATGAGATTTTGCATTTTCATATTCCGACCGTAACTTATCATAGACTTTTAATTTTTCGTTGATTTCTAAAATCGATTGACATTCATTCAATATTGATTTTCTAATAAGAGGGTCGGGTATACCATTTATAACATACTACAATAATGCGGAATCCTCAATGTTACCACGTGAGCCTAATTGCTTCATAACAAGAAAATACCCTTTAAGGGTTTCATTTTCATGTAATTTTCGTTTATTTAACAAATGATGTAAGTCCGCAGAATTATGTGTAGTGCTAAATTCAGAAATCAAAAGTTGCTTCAATTTCTCATATGAATTTATATGCAATTCGGTCTGAACTAACAATTTAGCTTTTCCTCTTAAGGATCGTTTAAAAAAATAAATTTATGTAATTCTGTTAAATTAAATATACTAGTGACATCATCAAAGTTATTCAACCATACATTTATATTCTGGAATGCACTACCATCAAACGGAGGTACAACATTTTGATGTCAGTAAAATTAATAGTTGATGGCACAAAACTTTGAACTGGAAATTGCGTGTTTTTATCCAAATTTGGTCATTCCATGTCATTACCTGCTGAACTACTATTTAAAGGTAATTCGTGTTTCGAATCTGTATCACTGTCATTCTGAACATTAGCTTGTAGCAAGCTTAAATCTGATAAATAGGTAACTAATCGCGTCGTAAGATCAACTAAAGATCCTTCATTCGAAATACTAAGTGCATTACAAATTGTAATTAAATCATTCAGAGAAAAATCCGTTTGACTTTTTGTTATTTTATTTTTAAATTCGGAACTATAAGTTTAATAACCTAAACCAGAAAATTTTCTAATTCTTTTTCTATTCGATCTATCATCTTCAGCATCAAAAAGAAATTTGTGTACTTGTTTTTCATTTTTAATCGTTCATTTTTGTTTTCATTTTTAATCATTTTAATTTCCAGTTCAGGAATATCAACCAATTTCATCATGAAATAAAAAATAAATTATGTACAGTGTACTCACCACTAAGAATAATATTCACTTGAATGAAGAATTTTCTATTTTTTTTAATTTTACAGCTTTGCTTTGCCGATATTATCACACTCTAACACTAGTGGGCAGCGGCGTCAAAACATTAAAACATTCGTTCCGCTTCTGACTCCAAATTCATGGAAGTATCACTTTGCTTACACAATAAAATGCAGCTTTAATACCGGAAATAAGAATCGCTTTCTCTTAAAAATAATTATATTGAAGAAAACGTATTTACAAAATATATACATGAAGACACCACTTGCATAAATATTAATACATCTCAAATTCAATTTTATCGTCGTTGAAACATACTACGTCATTTTATATATACGTCTTTTTACTACATTCTTCACTCTACCTCCTCATTCCGATAAAACACTCGAATGTTTTAAAGTTCTTTTTCTCCTCCATTCACTTCAGTTTCTTTATCACAAGAGCGTCTGTCGCACCGAAGTTTAGCTGTAGCGCGCATGCGTTGTCGCTAGTCACTCGAGTCTCTTTAAGGCGGAGTTGTGATTTCCAATCAATCCTGGCGGCACTTTATAAGCTAGTGCTGCGGGCCCTGGGATGCGATCCCACATACTTATCACAGTCATAAAACAATGCATTTTTTTCCTTGCATTTTGCGTTAAAAAATAGTATTTAATTTCCTAGGAAAAAAATTACGAAATAATATATCCTTTTAATATTTGATTCTTCTACATATAATGCAATGTACTAAAAATTAAATTACAAAAATGTTTATGATTAACGAAATCGGCATATTTAGTTTAGTGAACATGCAATTAATAGGGTACATAACGCAAAAATATTCAAAACATAAAATGGCATTGCAAAATCACTATAAAAATTACTCATTTTCATGAATTTGTTTAACAATGTTGGAAGAAGGCGTAAACCAATATAATATATATACTTTAAATACTTGATGTTTTACTGCTATGAAAGAAGCTAAACGAGATCAATAAAAAGAAAATTTATTTTTCTGTTATTACCGAGAAAGTTGTAGCAGACGACATTTAAAAAATATATTCTTTATATACAGTGTACTCCCGAATATCCGGGTTTATCGCCGGGAGAGGTCGCACGGACAATAGAAAAACACCGATAATCCGAAAACTCCTTTTTTATTAGAAAAAATCAACATCAACAGAAAAATATAAAAAATACTTACATTTTAATGCTGTATAACATCAAACTAGGAATTTTCCTTTTAATATTTCCTGCTTAAAAAAATCTGTAATGCATCTTTGTTTCTGCTATTTGTTCATCTCTTGTCTTCACAATACTATCAGATAAACTGGACAAGATTTTAATTCATATCAACATTGATTATTACATACACATGATAAGCGTGGAAATGTTTCTCTTTACATTGCTTTTGAGTCCAGAATGAGCACGGATAATCCGCAAACTGGATAATCCGTACACGAATAATCGAGAGTATACTGTATATCATAATTTTTATCTCTCATTATTGCATTTCCAGTTGAAGTTTTAAGAATGGCGTCACAATGTTTTTATTTTTAGAATGAAAAAATATTTTGAAATGTAATCTGTCATTTTTTATCTGTGAAAATGAAAAATGATGTTGAGTTTGAACTTTACAGATGAATGTATTTAGAGGACTTAAACTTTTTATACAACTGGGTAACAACTTACATATAAGCGTTTCTGCTTTAATATTTTATTAATATTTTGGAAATATGGTATTCAAATTATCTAATCATAAATACGTTATACGAAAGAAATGATGAGTTTCTATTTAAATTTACTTAAAGTAAAAAAAAAAGTATTATTTTAGATCTGCTTTTAAAATATAAAAAGGTAAATAATAATAATTAAACAAATTCTAGGCATAAATTAGTTTAGATCTTCTTCAATAGAAATATTAGTTTGAAGACTTCAGAAAAAATGTAAATATTCGTAACAAAAATCAGTAAAGGTAAATGTAATTTATTAGGAACACGTTCAAAAGTTCAAACCTGCCAAATTTATAATTCAGCGTAAAACTTGAAACGTGTGAAAAATATCAAATTAATTAAAAAAAAGAAAAAAAAATGCACAAGGTGGAACCCGCAGCGCAGCTTGAAGTATAGCGAATATGCACGTTATCTAGTCGCTACCAAGCGTACGCATACAATGTCAAAGTAATAGGTATTTGAAACGTGTGCTGAACTTCGATCAGCAATTTCTCAAAGACTAAGACTCGTTTGAAAAAAAATCTTTCACCAGAATAATTAGGGATATGATCCCTATAACATACTTTAAAATAATCAAAATCTGTGGACAGAATGTTTCGTGGTCCCCTTGTGAGTGAAAATGTATCCAGTCCGGAAAATGTGACCAGCGTGTATTCCAATATACTCTTATTTGAGCTAATATACTCGACTCACCACATTACCATGTCTTCAAACTGTCGCACAATAATCTTATTCCAAACACATTGAAAAGGAATGTCACTGGTTCTCGGCCAATGGATATTAGAGCGATGGAAGCTCAATCTAAAATTAACAGATAAACGACACAAAAACCTAATTATCATAAGATTACTTGAAGCAACCGCAACAATCAGATAGATTAACCCTTAAATGCATAGTCTATGGAATTCGCAACACTTTTTATTCAACTTTTAATAAATAAACCAAGTTCTTTGCAACCACTATATTTATATAGAAATATTAATCCTGTAAAAATCACATAAATATGCTACTAAATAAAGTTAAAAATTCTTCTAAAAAATTTCTGGCTTCTAATCCTTAATATAAGTATAAAAAAAACACAATTCTAAATGAAAAATTCATGCATTTAAGGGTTAAGACACACTTTGAAAAGACAGAACAGTAAAATGGCAGAAAAGGTGTCTCGTTCACGCACTAATGTTAGATTAGACAACACGTTCACACACAAAACTCAATTATCCATTTGACAGTTGATTACATTCATAAGAGAGTAGCCAAGCACTTATGCTACAAAGGTACTTTCTTATCTTATTGATTGATAATGACATACTGCACTCCACTTGTCATATTTTATTAAGAGTGGTATAGCACAATGGAATGCTTTTTTTCTCTGGCAGCTATTTATAATCATCTAATTCCCTTTAAATTTCAGTCACTATCGTTCTTTTTGGCGTTTTAGAATTATATATATATATATATATATATATATATATATATATATATAGTAAGATTTTTACATGTCCCTCTAAAAAAATATTGGGTCGTTCGGAAAGTCGCGTCTGTTTGGGAAAATCAATTCGCACCGGAAAATTCTGCCCGGTATATATTAGACATTAGATATCGGAATCAATGTCTAATAATTAAATGATAGAATTTTGCGGTACGAATTGATTTTCCCAAACGGACACGACTTTCCGAACGGCACAATATAAGCAAACTGACTATTTTGAACAAACTTAACGTAGTACTGTTTGAATTTATAATATTCAAATTCCGCGATGATAAGCAATTTTTTTACGAACGTAAGATCATAAAAAGTCCGAAAAAATAGAAAGGCAGACAAACATACTACTTTTAGATCCTAATTAACTTCAAATAAATCCAGCACCAGAATGAGCTGTCTCCTTAAAGGAAGACATTACAATAAACGGAAAAAATAAAAGAAAGAAATACAGATCATTCATTTAAAAATTATGTGTGGATGTACATCCAGATATATATGTATAACATATAAACCAATTAAAAAATTTCCTTTATTGGATATTGGTCAATAAAAGCATTTCCTTTTAATAAAAAAATGATTCTTTACATACAGAATTTAAAATGCTGTTAAGGATTATAAAATGCATCTATTTAAAGTATTTTTTATTTATTACTTTTGAAATACAATCTATATATTTTATTAACTTTCCTAAAAACGAAAGCATTCAGATACAAAAACAATAAGTTTATTTTGAACATTACATATAATATGAAACTCATAGAACGTTTCTAATGGTACTCACGTGAATGTTTTAAAGGCTCTCAAACCTAAAACTTATTACTTCAAAGTATTTCGTGCGATCCTTAAATATTTCAGAAAGTTGATTTTGTATATTGCATGCATGATTATGGAAATTTTAGGAAATATTTTCTTAGCGGAAAAGTTCATGTATGAATATTTAAACTTAAATCATTTCTTTCCATTTATTATTTTTAAAAAGAGAACAATGCGTAAAATTAATATCTTAAATCATTATGAAACATAATTAAATATGCAACGAAATAGTATCTTTAAGTTGCAAATTACTTTCCGAACGTAACCTAACATGTTAATTAAAAAAAAAAACTCTCTCTTTATAAATACATTTTTTATGGAAATAAACGAATTTGTGATTAGAAAGCTAAAATAAAACTGCATCATTTAAATTACAATTTGTTAGCATTTTGAAAGTTAGAATTTGTTTTGTTTTTTTCTATTATACTCCTTACATGAGTTTGAGCATTTTATGATTAAGTTTATCCAACATTTTTCTCGTTTTGATAAAATTGCAGCATCCGGAGCAATTACCCTCCTGGTCTTCCGCAGGTTACGCCACTGACTTTTAGCGATTAAAGACCAGTGTATTGGAAGTATTATTTGCAGTTTTCTCCATTTAGACGATCACATCTTATTTAAACAATTTCAGCAGCATGTTCAATACTTTAAACCCGCTCATTCTTTAAAAAGGAAACAGCGGTCATGGTGAATTTGAACATAAATATCTTTGTTGCTACAAACTATACATAAAACATATTAGTTTTAAGTGGGTGTCAAATTTGAATCAATTTTCTAAGACGGAGTAAAAGATTTCGAGACGAGGATTCCACTCGTGACCTTTGCTATACGCGCCAATACTTTGTACTGTATTGGAGAAACATTTTTAAGCATTATCGCCCACCTACAACGAATATAGAATTTCAGATTAAAATTTCATGCGCAGCGCATATCATGGAAGACTGTAGAATTCCGAGTGACGCAGCCTTAAGCTTAAAATCGTATCGCATCGTATCGTAGAATTTGTTGATAGCGGAACTCATATATACAGCTAACTCGAGATCAAAGAAAATGCGAAAAGCCGCCTGTTAATAACTCAGCAAATATAGGTCCTATTGTTCTGATTTTTTTGAAACAGTCTTATATCTGCAATCAAATCCTATTCTGAATTTTTTATATACTGTACATAAAACTTTAGAAATCAAATAAATAACCACAGTAATTTTGAATCTGAGTTAGAGTGATTAAAAATAAATTCTTAAATTCCCAAACAGCAAATAATCCTTGGCCGAACTTTCGCCGAAAGTCCTAACTCGACTATATTTCGTCCTGGTGATCTCATTTTCTGGGATCGGCAGATATGACTTCTTGTACGCAAGGCAAATCACCCTTCGAGCATCGCCTCCCGACTACAATTGTGTCGGTTTTGAACCCTCTTCGTATTAGTTTTCGATAATTTGGTCACTTGGTAATCTTTTACCGAGTACATTTCAATATCATATGATCTTCTGCCGATTAGCTAATCATATCGAATGGAAGAATTTGTACGATGCTAAAATAGTATTTACAACGTAAAACAATTTATTTTAATTCAAAAAATAAATATTGTTAATTGCGAACATTTTCCCCTATAAGATGCAAAAATATTTCCATATCGAGGATGTAACTAACTGAAATGTAATTAATCTTGTTTTGTTTAAAGTCAAAATATTGCTGTTAAATAATTTTACAATTAAAATTACAATTAATTTTCTATTGTAAGATACAAATAAAATTACATTCAGTTTAAAAATTATGTTCTTGCTTATAATTGACTCACACTGTTGATATACAAATATTGTTGTATCTTACAAAGAATAATTAACTGCAATATTCATCCCAAGATCAGCAATATTTAGAATTTAAATTAAACAAAATGTCTTCCCTTTTAATTAATTACGCCCTCGATATGAAAACATTTTTGTATTTTATAGAGGAAAATATTTCCGTCTAACAATATTTATTGTTTGAATTAAAACGAACTTTAATACATTTTAATTTGATAATTTTTGCATCTTACAATGTAAAATATTCTCATTTAACATTGCGTTCTAGCTGTGAAAATTCCATCATTTAAAGCGTCTCATTAAATTTTGGTTATGTATGGAAAAAAATTCTTTTTTTCTTTTTTCAATATCTAAATAATTATTTTAATTTAAAGAAAATGTCAGTCATTTTTTTTTTACTTTTAAAAGCTATAAAATGAAATTTATCACTATCTGGAGAGAAAAAAAAGAAGATCAACTTCTTTATAATTTATACAATAACATTGTCTGATTTTTTCCCCCAAATAAATTAAATTTTTAATCAGAAATTTCTAATTCGTAACTAAGAAAATACATTTAGAGCAAATATTTTGTTGTTGTAATGGTCTAAATTTCAGACATTATCCTGATATAATTTAAATTTCAGATCTTATAATTTTCCATTTATTTATCCAATAATTATTTTAATTAAAAAAGTTGTTCAGTCATTTTTTTAACTTTTAAAAAGGTATAAAATTAAATTTATCCCTATTTGAAAAAAAGATAATAAACTTATTTATAATTTATACAATACATTATCTGAATTATTTTTAAATAAATTAATTTTTTAATCAGAAATTTCTAATATACAACTACGAAACAATCATTTAGAGCAGTAGTTTGTTGTTGTAATAGTTTGAGACATTATCAGACAATTTCAGACATTATCCTGATATAATCTAAATTTCAGATCTTATAATTTTCAATTTATCCATCTAATAATTATTTTAATTAAAAAAAAATGTTCAGTCATCTTTTTTTTAACTTTTTAAATGTATAAAATTATATTTCTCACTATCTAGGGGGAAAAAGGATGACCAACTTCATTATAATTTATACAATAACATTATTTGAACTATTTCTAAATAAATTAATTTTTAAATCAGAAATTTCTAATTCATAATTACGAAAATACATTCAGAAGAAATAGTTTGTTCTTTTAATAGTCTAAATTTCTGATATAATCTAAATTTTAGATCTTATAATTTTCAGTTTATTTATCTAATAATAAATTTAATTTAAAAAAATGTTCAGCCATTTTTAAAAACTTGTAAAAGGTATAAAACTATTTTTTTTACTTTTTTTTTTGGGGGGGGGGGAAAGATGATCAACTTCATTGTAATTTATACAATAACTTTACCTGAAGTATTTCTAAATAAATTAATTTTTAAATCAAAAATTTCTAATTAATAACTAAGAAAATATATTTAGAGCAAATAGTTTGTTGTTGTAATAGTCTAAATTTCAGATATTATCTGATATAATTTAAATTTCAGATCTTGTAATTTTCAATTTATTTATCTAATAATAATTTTAATTTTAAAAAATGTTCAGACATTTTTAAAAGGTATAAAATTATTTTTTTTACCTTTTTGGGGAAAAAAAAGATGATCAACTTCATTGTAATTTATACAATAACTTTACCTGAAGTATTTCTAAATAAATTAATTTTTAAATCAAAAATTTCTAATTCATAACTAAGAAAACGTATTTAAAGCAAATAGTTTGTTGTTGTAATAGTCTAAATTTCAGATATTATCTGATATAATCTAAATTTCAGATCTTATAATTTTTAATTTAGTTATCTAAATCAACAAAACAGCAAATATCTCTAATCGTTTTATTAAGTATAATTTTAACTATGAATGTCTATACGTTATTATTGAAAAAAGAAATAAAGAACAAACAAACGCTTTTAAATTGTTAGTTTACTCTTACACTAATTGCCCTGCTATCTGTAAGAGATTTACGTTTACTGATTTGTCAATAATAATGTATTCTCACTCAAGAACACTTTTTGGAAAGTATTTTTTTCCTTTATATTCCTCCGATTGTCCATTTAGAAATGATGTCCTTGAAACGTGAAAACGTATTTTGAGCGGGAGGGAGATAAGATATTGTAGGGGATTGGACAGTTTATTCACGTGACACACATCCCCTATCAGCATTGCAGGGGGTATCTATACAGCGGAAACAAACAATAACATCTCAGTAAAAAGATTCGTTTTTGATTATTTTCCGATTGCCGGCCGATTACATGAATAAGATTAAAGCCCGATTAATTAACTTGTAGTAATAATACGATTTCCTGCCGACGTTTTCCCACAACATTGTCTAGATAAATCGCTAGATTTTGTTCAGACGATATTATGTGAAGCTCTCCATTCGACTGCTCATCATTTGCCGACAATTCTGGAATTACGCCGAAATTTAGCCGATATCTCTTGCTACTGGGGTTGTTATTGCCTGTCGGTATGTTTGCAAAATGTTTATAAGTACGCGAACCCGTTGCACTAGAAAATACGTAATGCCCAAAGACAGCTGAGACAGTAATTTCTTAAAGGATCTTTAAGTGAAACTGAAGTAGAAAATTATTTATGACTGAAAACTGTAATTTTTAAAAAAGGTTCTTTACTTTGAAGTGCCTAAATACTTACCAGAACGCAAAGCATACATTAAGAAATATATTCAGGCTTCCACATATATGGAAATGAATCCGCCATCAGATACAAAATAAACAGCAAAGTCTAGTTAATCTATTCAAATGAATAAGCAATGCATATTTTCTTTATTTTCAGTATTTTTCGAAGCAAATTATCTTTACGCAACTTTTACCAGTTCATTGAAATGTGATTTAAGAGAACTTTTTATATTCTTTTTTGTATTATATTTATATATTTTAATTTCCTTTCCAATTAAATATCACTATCATGTCTATTTATATATCATGCATATTTTTAATTATATTATGAATGGATTACTAAGAAACACATTTATCGGAACAACAGCTTACAAACTTTTAATAACACCGAAAGTAAAAAAAAAATGTTAAATAATAGACAAAATAAAAACCTTTGACTTAGTAAAATCTACATTTTTCGACGCGTTTTAACGTAAGAAACGAAATCTTTAGGAAAAAGTAAGAAAATTTGACCACAACACATCACCGAATATTTACCGTCATTCCTTCTGTAGCTGTAGGGGGCCTTGTGGCAGGATTACCACGTTAAACTTAGTCAAAACTTTGGCGGCTGCGAGCGACGTGTGACAGGGCGCATTGGCGTGGTGAAAAATACAATAGTCTCCGATGTCTGGGCAGACTGTCAATTTTACGCTGGAATGCACCACCATTTGAAGGATCGAGTCCGGCATGTCCGCCCAGACATCAGAATAATTGGATTGTTCACCACGACAAAATGCGCACTCTCAAACGCCGCTTCCCGTCGCCGAAGTTTTGTCTAATTTTAACGTGGCAATACTACCGCAACCCCCCTTACAGCCCAGGCCTTGCTCCCAGCGACTTTTTTGTTCCCCGGATCAAGAAAGACCTGAAAAGGAAACGATTCGAAATGATTCCAGCGATCCAGGCAGCTTCGACGAGGTCCCTCAGCAGGCTTGTGGGCAAAGACTTTCAGGGAACCTAAGAATAATGAAAAAAAACGCTGGCAGCGGTGTGTAGATGGCCAAGCGTCATATTTCAAAGAATTTTAGTTCGCTATACAAAAATGTTTAATAAATTTTGAATTCTCAGACCAGTCTTGAAACTTTGTGAACACACCCTGTATACAAATGATATGATAATAATATGACATATGATAATAATATTATCAATAGGATTATATTGAATTATTTCACAGTACATATTCGAAATAAAATTAAAATGAAACATAGCAGAGGTAGAATATTGGTTTTGTCAGCATTATTTTTAAATGCAAAAATTTTCAGAGTGAAGTAGAAGAGAATCGAAGATTACCCTCAAAGTAAAATATGTCCATGAGAGAAATTAACAATAAACTCTGTGTCAGTGTTTCAAAGCACACAATACGCACACGCATAAGAGATTGCAAGAGAAAAAAATTATTTAAAAATGTATATTTTGCAAATTGTACCTAAAGACACAGGGAAGAATGTACTAGGCTTGAAAGTACGTATTCTGTGGGGACATGTAGCTCGCCATATTATTCAGCAATTAAAACATGTGGAACCTGGGAACTCCTACAGGCTTGAATTTTTAATTGTTATTACACCAGGAAACAGCTAATATTTCTTCAGTAGACGACGGGCCGGCAAGTGATTTGGCGGGCGATTCACATTAGTGGCTAAACCTGCCTGGGACTTCTCTCTGGGAAACCAAATTGAACAAAGTATCAAAAATGCACTAGTGCAACATGTACTTCCGTTTGATGACATCTGAGGGTGCTTTGAGGGGAGAATTCAGTACCACAATCCTTTGATACACAACTCATAATTTCACATACACAAATTAGTGGCTTTCGCCGGAAATGTTAGCGTTTTAGATTACCAACATTAACATCGATTTTAAAACTAAGTGAAAGCATCTTAACTCGTAAACTATATAAGAATGAAAAACATTAGGGAAAAAAAGAAAAGGAGCTATTAAAAAAGCATGGTATTGTCTGCCACCAATAATGCTTCAAGAACAAACTGATTCAAACAAAACTATTACTTCAAATTATTCAAAATCAGGGAAATAATTTTAGTAAATAACATTATGCAAAAACGTTGAAACAAATATTTTCTTTTACATTGTGCATACACTTCGAGATACTGTATCGTTACATCTTTCATGATTGAAAGTTATGATATATACCGATTTATTTATCTTTATATGATTTATTTGGATAAGTTTACAGAATTTAATAAGTATGTAACATATTTTTATTTATTTTTCTATTGCTCTTTAATAAATTACTCTTTCTTGCTGTGCTAGACATTTGAGACAGACTGTACAACTATTTATGCAATAGTCAAGACATAAAGTCGTAACTTTTGTAACTTAGTCGTAACTTTTGTAATCAAATATTAAACAAAGGTTAACATAAAATATTTATGTAAAGAGTATTCCTTGCAAGTATTTTTTAATCGTTACTTCTATTTATATAGGGTGTCTACTCTCAAAGGTGTCCAGAACTAATTCCTAAACCGTTAGGCATAGATATGTAGTTCCAATTACAAAAATGTTTTAAGTGAAGTAAAGAAGTATTTTAAATATGATTTGGGTCTATAAAAACATTTCTTAAAAATTTACGAAATTAGAATTTTTGTACGGTCCCCCAGCCCTATGAGTTATATATATTAAAAATATCCTGTTACACTAAGAATTAAGACAAAAAAAAATTAGCATTGTTCAACGATTAAAACTGACAGATCTGTTTAAAGTCGAAGCATATTTTTTGCTGTGAAATAAGGGTAATTCATAAATTGATTAGAAATAAAAATGATAGTCAGATTAAAAAAAACAATAGTTGAGTGTAAAATTAACATTACTACAATAGAAATTTTATATATATTTTCATTCTGATATATGAAATAAAAATATACAACTTGTATTAAATATATAAGTTAAAAAATACCAGAATATTTGTTAAGTGAAATGATGAAAAGCAATTAACGCAATTCTTACAAAATGATACATGTTTTAAAATGCTGTAGGATTATCTAATTTAAAACTTAATTAATAAAAATTAAAGTTATCTTAAAACTTACTGTAAGTGACTCCTTTTGGCTGTAATTCAGAAATGTACACACGATATAAATCTGTTTAGTACTTTAAGCACTTTGTGTACGATCCCTGGAAGCATGGCCCAATTCATCTCTGTGTTCATACGCAGAAAATTAGTTTAAGTCATGCAATTCAAATTTTGATAACCTGGTTAAATTTAGTGATAGATGAATGGAACTTTTTTGTCTTGCTTGTTAGTGTAATAGGAAATTTTTACTAAATATCACTTATAGGACCGGGGACAGTATAAGAATTTTAATTTCGTGTCGTTTTAAGAAATGTTTTTATTGGTCAAAGCGACTATTAAGTAATTTTTTACCTCATTTAAAACATTTTTGTAACTGGAACTATATGTTTATGACTAACGGTTTAGAAATTATCCATTCGACACCGTTGACAGTTGACACCCTGTATATTCAATGAATGTAAAGAATACAAACTAATGAATATATAAATGGAATTATTTCCTGAGAAAACTTATTGATAAGAGGTTTTATAAATATACATATATATGTATATCAGAATGTATTTAGTTAAAACTGTGAAACACTTTCAAGGAATATTTCCTTTAGGCAAACATCGAGTCAAATTAGTGAAAACATTCTCGCAATTTATTCTGTAAAAAACTATTCTCTTCACTGGATATAAAACGTATTCTGTCATAAAATATAATGTTCTACTTTTCTGTACTTCAATCATGAAGTTTATTTATAGTTAAAACTAGTAACGGCATTTTGAAAGAATGTTTTATGCGTTGGAAAAAAAAAATACTCAGTGCATGTGGGTGAAGAAATACATTATGGTAACTTGTTCTGAATTTATAATAAAGTCCTATTTTTATATGTGCGTTTTATTATACTAGTTTGTTCTAGCCAAAGACATTTTACAATAGAGAAACTAATATCTTATCAAAATTCTTTTTATAACACTTTTTAGAATAAATCATTGAAAAAAAATATTTTTACCCAACTGCCAAGAAGGGTTATGTGTTTCACGCATATCTGGTTATGTGGATTTCTTTATGCCCTCGAACCATCCCAATGGCTGGATGGATTTTAATGAATGGAGTCTCTTTCGATTCGTCTTAACTGTCCGATGGTTATAGCCTAGGTTTTGTTTTTATAAATTCAAAATGGTGGCTGTAAGATACAAAATAATGGTAGAGACGAAAAAATATTTTACGCACCCTATTGAGTGCCATATCATTGGATAGGTCTTTCAAAATGACGACGATGTTTCATTGACTATTTTACAGTCAGAAGCTCCGTTAAAATATTATACAACCTGGAAGTTGTGTAGGTAGGATTTATAGCTTTACTGCAACTCTAACCTTCATAGACATCTATAGGCCTGACCAAAACAATGTTTATAGATAGGAACTAACAATTAAACACAACTTAAAAGTCATCAATACAAGTAAATAAAAAAATAGGTAAATAATATAAAATATAGTTTCACATCAATGAGAAATAATTAATTAGTTCGCTTTTTACGCAGTCGGGTTTTTTGATTTTTTAAATTTAATTAAATGTTCCTTTTTCAATTTAAACTAGGAAGGTTGCAAAGTATTTGATCCATGTAAGACTTAATGGAATGCGTACTAAAATAGATATTAAATTGAAGTGTCGATGGGGAAAACGATCTTAAGGGTTACTCTACTCACATGAAAATTCTCGCTCGCTAATTTTCATCTTGGAGATTTTTTTTTAAAATATCTCGTTTGGATTTTCATATTTTTAAATGAATTATTTTCATGGGTTAGCTGAGGTCAATATCTTCAAAAGCCGATTTTTCCTTTATGGATTTTATTTATTAAGTTTATTAGGTTTTTATTGAGTTTTTTTACGAAGATAATTTCACTTTTGAAACCAGTCGATTTAAACAAATGGAAATGCAAACGAGATGTTTAAAAAGAATCTCTGATAGAAATAATATTAGCAAGCAGACGTTTTCGGGTGAGTGAAGTATTCTTTTATTGCACTTTTTAGCTCACAGGCTGTCAATGCCTGAGAACAAATGTGCCAGCAGGTTCTGTAAGTATGTATGTACGTATGTACGTAACGCGATAACTCTTAATAGAAATATCCGATTTCCTTCAATTTTTTTTTGTTTAATTCTGACACGGCGCTTCCTTGATTAGTTTTGGGGGTTCATTGTTTAAATGTAAAGTGGGTAACGGTGGGCTAACCCCCCTTACTATAGATTAATTGGTTTTTCATGCAGATTCATCGAATTTCCTTCAAATTTGGTATACCGGTTTATTCTGATAAGGGGGTTCTCTTATTAGTTTTCGGGGTTCATTGGTTATGTATAAAGGGGAGAACGGACGGCTCCCTGTCTTAGTGTAGATAAATGTGTTTTTCATGCAGAGTTATCTAATTTGCTTCCAAGTTGGTATACCGGTTTATTCTGATAAGGCGCTTTTCCTCATTAGTTTTCGGAGTTCATCGATTAAGTATCAAGTAGGGAACGGGAGCTTAATCTCCCAAATAATTTAGACAGATGGCTTTTTCAATCAGAATTATTCAGTTTCCTTCAAATTCGGTATACCAGTTTATTCTGATAAGATGCTTCCCTGATTATTTTTGGAGGTTCATTGGTTATGAATAAAGTGGGGAAGGGAGGCTAACACCGCCTTAATTTAGACAATTTGGTTTTTTCATGCAGAATTTTGCGATTTGCTTCAACTTTGGTATACAGGTTTATTCTGATTAGATTTGGATGTTCGTTGGTTAAGTATAAAGGGGTAAACAGGGGCCAATCCCCTCCCTTTAATTCATTTTTCGACGGGCATTATTCTTTGAAATAAGAGTACGATATGCAGTTAATGTGAATACCCTGTGAGCTCAATACCATCAGTTTAACTGGGTACTTTCCTCTTATTATAATTTACGGTCATAGGGAGATGATTACAAAAGAAATTGTAGAGTAACTTTACTTATATAACTTCTGTAATATTACACCATAATAATTTGAAAATATGAGAATTCACATTATTATGATGTACCGTAACGGCATTTATATTGGTTAAATTATTCCATAAAATTCGAGGCAGTAATGTTGCGATCAGTCTTATCGATAAACTTTTGAATACGTTTTTAACAGTGTATCTTAGTTTGAGAGGTGTATAATTACTTTTTAATGTTATATCAAGCAAAACTGGAAAGAGACCTTTATAAATAGTTAAACAGAGGCAAAAAAATAATAAAACGCAGTGCACGAAATGGAAAAATAGAGGAATAAAAAGTATGTGACTAACACGATTTACCTCGTGAATTAATAATCAATTGCTTACTATGCAAAATATGTTTGAAGTTTTAAAAAATGTCTTAACATGTATATTTTTTGCCTGACATTCATTACTACTACCCTCCCCACTCCTTCCGGTTTGTACTACAACTTTTTTATGAAGTTAGCAGTGTACTTTTCTAGAATTAATTATTTTCTATAAAATATGTTTACACAATAATTAATTTGGTATTTACGTATGGTTACGTATGGTTTGGTACGTACTTATGTAATTCGGTATATGTCTTTAGGTGAATGTGTTTAAAATCAGCTTATTATTTTGTTTGCGGTTTGTTTGCCCGTCTGTCCGCGCTCTAACTCTCGTAAATATACTCGATTGCCCTAAAACTTTTGGATGTTATTAAGGTACACCATAGCACGATCCCTATTTCAAATAGAGATTGTAGCACGTTTATTTCATTTACAGGGACAGTCAAAATTATTCCATTACATTACGGCCAATGGAAAAAAAATCGTTTCAAATAAATTATAATAATATTACACGCTTTCAAGCATAAAATAATTGATATGCATTTATGAAGTGCACTAAAATAAGCATTCTTAAGAACATGCTGTGCAAAGAATACTTATTATTCATTAGGGTCACACAAAAGATTTTCGTTACATAATGATATAGGGGGATTTTTAGCGGCGTATTTTAATTATGTTAAACTATTTCATATATAATGAAATTGATATGCGTCGCTGAGGTTTACTAAGTTATTTCATGCATAATAAGAAGTGCATAGTATTTACAGGGATACGCAAAATTTTTCAGATATGACATTGTGTCCGAAGTAGTGTACATAAGCGATGATTGCTGGAAATGCATTTTTAATTATGATATGCTGTTTTATATTTCACTATATTTATTATTACTATACTGTATGAATAAATCATATAGTTCATATACAGGGATACACAAAAGAATTCGTAAGGGTTACTGAGTATGAGCGTAAATTGCTTAAATGGGGTTTTTAAAGGAGTTATTCATTTTTACGCTGAACTCCATTTAGCTATATAGTGGGATGTAAAAAAGGTACTATTGTCTGTGAACAGTAACTGTTGAAAACAATTTTTTAAATGTGTTATGTGTTTTCTAAAACGTTTACTTAGTCGTCTTATCTACCTTATTTCCATAAATAACGAAGTTTTGTTACAGAATTCAAGAAGTGTTGGAAAGTGTTTCATAATCTAGGATTAAAGCATGATTTTTCTTTCTTGTTTTTATAAAATCCAATAAAAGTCCATCCAACCTGTCTGGTTCAGATGGAACTGCGCCAATCATGGCGCCAATTGTATTAAATACAGTACCTCTTATTTTTCATAACTACATAGGATATTTATTAGAGTTTATAATTTTTTTATTACATTTTATATTTTATAAGTTTTGTTTATTTATTTTATATTATTAACTATTTTTACCAATGTCATGTATTTAAAATGTTCAATTACCGTTTTAAACGTGATTGGAATCTGTAAGTAAGATTGGCAATTATCAACCATTTTTGGCAATTTATCTCCTGCCTCGGATAATACGTAAGTGCATTTAACTTTTATTTAACTAATTCAAGAAAAAAAAATATGCTATATCTTACAGCAAATTAAAATTTTATAGGAATTTCTTTACGTAGCTGAATCTGGTTGCAGTTAACAAAATGTTATCGTATGTATCATTCCCAAAGCAGAAAAAAATAAATATATTCAAAATTGTCTTAAAGCAAATGCATTCACAGAAACAATTGTACAAAATTTTGAATTTTTTTTTTAGAATTGGCACAATACATATAAAACTAATCAAGCAGCTTAAAATTTAGCTACTTGTCAACTTAAGAGGGAACACACTCTGTAGTTACGAAGGCTTTTCGAAAAGTAAAGTTACAATGCCGCATACGCATTCAAAAAAAAATCTTAATTAATAAAATGTTTATTGCGAATTATTTACAGCTATATACATTATTTTTCAACATGACTGTCACCCTTGTCAAAGCATTTGTTTAGTCTAGGTGCAAGCTTCTGTATCCCATTGTCATAGAAGTTTGCCACCTGTTGTCGAAACCACATTTCAACTTCAATTTTGATCTCATCATCGTTGTAGAAATTTTGCCCTGCAATATATTTCTTCAGGTAAGGGAATAAGTAGAAGTCGCTGGGTGCAAGGTCCGGACTGTATGGCGGATTATTAAAACTTCCCACTTGAATTTTTTGAGTAGTGTTTTGCATAGCGCGTGAGGAAGTCTAGTGCTTAGCCCATCCTCTAATTTCTGTGTTCTTTCGTTAACATTTTCGGAACTCTAAAGTCGCAGTCACAGCTTCATAAAGAGTTGCCATAGACACTGCAGGCATGATTTTATGCAACTCTTTCACTGTGAGACGCCTATTTGTTCCAATAGCTTCCTCAGTTCTTTGAAGAAGGGCATCAGAGATCACAGATATTCTACCTGTTCTGGGTTCTTCGTGAACATTGCTCCTACCACTTGAGAAAGCGCAACAGCATTTTTTTACATTTTGTCAATTCATAATGTTCCCATATACAGAAACAATTTCTTTGTGAATTTTCGCTAGACGCTTCCCTTTTGCATGAAGAAAACGCATGACGGATGGAACTTCACATTTGGAGGAATTTTTAATTGACGTAGCTATTCTAAGCATTTGCTACACGAAGCAAGATCACCATAGAATTAACGAATGACTGCGAGGGAAAAGTCAAACATTCAAGGTTACAATCTGTGTTGCCAATGCGCTCATTAAAACTTTCCCCCCTATCGTCTGCATTGTATCTTTACTTTTCGAAAAGTCCTCGTATATGTATTAGTTCAGATTTTACTCGATATATGACTTTAGGTGAATGTGTTTAAAATCTGCTTATTTTTTTTTATAAAATCCAATTTGAATTTAATTCTAAATCAGTATAATCAAAGTAATTTATATAAACTTGGTAAAGCATCTCTCTATTTAAAAAAAATTAACGAACGCTGTCACGCCGCCGCCGGTTTTGAATTTTTTGTGACCGGAGGTCTTTCTCCGTTACTATTAAGAAACATACTGCATACAAAAATATTAAAATTGGTGGTGTTATAGAGAAATGTTTGATAAACACGCTGATGCAGATAGTTTTTAAATCGAAGAATTATTTTAAGATATATTTAATGTTAAAGTTGGTCAAAATCGTTCCATTAAAAAAGTTTTGTAGGAGCAAAAACTATACATGGGAATTTAATCATTTTTAATCATTTTATACATTAAAGGTGCCCTATATGCAGACTGCATTTATTTTTTTCATTTTACTCCTTTTTAGAAGTATTATTTCTACTAGGGACATTCAACTGAAATCCGGTCAGTGCGTGTAACATTGCATTAGACGTAAGGGGGCGCCACGTAACTGCGTGTATGGCGGCACCATTTATTGGTAGAGAGACTGACGCATGTGCAACGTTTCACGCTGCATAACGACAGTGTGGTTGCACGCCGAAGAGAAGGTAGTCACACAAGTTATCGTCCACTACTGGACATACAGGCGAGTAAGCAGGAACAACGAGGAGTGATTCGATTTTTAGCGGCGGAGGGAGTTGGAGGTCGTGAACTGTATCGACGGATGAAAGCTGTGTACGGTGAGTACAGTCTGTCATTCAGCTGTTGTGGAATGGCACAAAAGATTCCTTGACGGGCGCGAGTCTCTGGACGACGATGGTCGTCCTGGACAGGGTCATCGTGTCATCACACCGGAAATGATTGCGGAAGTGAATGATTTAATCTTGGCCAACCGCAGAATATCTGTGAACGAGATCCATCGTTTACTGGGTATTAGCGTGGCCACCACTCACACCATGTTGTATCAATATTTGAACTTTCGAATCGACCGGCTAGTGTCACAATGGGATAAATGCGGCAAAAGTTTTGTCGACTATTTTTGAGTTTGTGTACTGTGTATAACTACATTTGTGTGTTAATAAAATCGTTACTTTGCAGTAGTGACCGAGTTTCATTTGAATGTCCCTTATATTTTAAATTCAAATTTTCACCATTTTGTGAGATATTTTTTATAGAAAAGGGTGTTATTTAAAATTGTTGCAAAATTTAAAAACAGCGCCAATTAAATATTGTAACCAATTAATTCAATCACGTGTAACCAATTAAAAATTGTTTACACGTGACTATTATAAACAAAATAAAACTTTCAAATGAGATTTAAATGACTGCATATTAACAGCAGGAAGATGTTTATAATTACGTCATAAAAACTATATTTACCCGTGAATTTTAAAAGAGAAAGAAAATTGTAAAATAATAAATCCATTAATATGCATTAAAAGTGTACATGGAGGAAATTACGTCATATTTAAAATTGCCAATTCATAATATTGCCAAACATTTTAAATTAAAAAAATATATTTGCGCGAGACATTTATTTGATATTTTGAGATAATCTTTTAAAGCTATTGTTGAGAATTCCAACACAGCGCAAATAATATTTCCTTTCCAACAACAAGAATATTTTCACGTGATTATTAAAACGAGAAAGAAAACTTTGGTGAATATTATGTCAGATTTAAGTCAATGTCAGGAAAATTATGTCAGATTGCGATACATTTAAAATGTCTTATTTTAAAAAAACATCTAAACATATCGAAAGACAAAGACTCTGTTTACTTAAATCATTTTATAGTTATTAGCTTATTTTTACGTGTTTCACTAATCTGATTTAATCAAAGACGAAAACAACCCGTTAGCAGGGAGATTGGCACTGTTATTTTTATTATAATTTATTCTTCCGAAATTTTTTTAAAGCCGATCAAATTAACGTGCTTTTAGAGTTTGCGGTGTCTGAGCAGGGGTTGGCGAGCGTAACTCGGAGGGAGCAGAGCCCCCTAATAATTGCTGAAAAAATCATTCGCTCAAAGTGAAGTTTTTTATTTAAAAAAAATATTATGCGAATCAAGAAATTTGTTCAGTTCAGATGTTAATTTTGGAGTCTAATAATTTTTAACATGTCAAAAACCCCCCATTTCTGAAAAAATGTCAGAAAGGCGAGAGAGGTGAGAGGAATGAACGTATCTGACGTTAATGTCATATCAGCGAGAAGCGTTAATGTGGAAATGAGTTATTTGGCTGCTCACATACGAAAATATACTGCCATTATAATGACAGACTCCTAAATCACTATGATGATATTTCACTATCAATGCGTTATCCAGGGTTGGCATTAACTGATTACTTTTTTAGGGGAATAGTTTTAGTCGACTAAATGTTCTATCCTACGAAATTTAATCACGAATCATGTAATCATAATTAAAATTGAAAAAGTAATTGCACTTAAAAATTTTCAATAATTATTCAATCTAGACTAATTCAATCTTGATTAATTTAATCATTAACCTGATTACAGAGATGGAAATTAAATATAACCGCCATTTAACTTTATTACATTCGTTTTCATTGCTAAAAGATTCTTATTAAGGGTCATTATACGATTTCTTATTGTAAAGTATACAGGGTCATACAAAATTATTCAGATCAATCACTGCCAAAATGGGTATATTTATGCGGCTTTCGTGTCTTTTACTTTATTTCTTTTACCTCTGGCTTTTTATTGTTTTATAAACCAGGATCGCTGCCCACAGAGGATGCCTCCAGTTGCATTCATAAGCATTTGCTATAGGATCCCCATTTTGAGTTTTGTGATACTCCACAAGCAGAATGTATAGTCGGTAATATGGCATACTCCTACCGGCGCACAGTGGTCACAAATCGCGATTATGTGGCCAAAAATCAGAAAATCGAAGTTTCATGTTTCGAAATGAAATCTATTCTACAGTATTTAGAAATATCTGAAGATTTATATTCTGTTATATTTTGCTTTTATCAGCTCACATGAATTAGCACTGCTTATGTGAAGTTAGGAGTTTTGAGCGTTTTCTGCTGTTGCGTGAATTTCAGGCAAATTCGCTGCATTCATACACTAACTAAGACCATTTCAGATAGTTTCTCATTTTTTCTTTTCACTTTTCTAAAACAACATTAAATTACATATTTAATTTGATTTTTCGATTGCAAAAATCTCAAAAATTACAAAAAGAGGATTTTTTTTTTTTAAATTCATACTTTTAAGGCATTTTTGTACATAAAAAGTGATATATAAAAAAAGTCCTTCCGAGTTCCTCGGACTTTTATAGTACAAAATGCAGAATAAGCCTTCTAAAATCATATCCCAAGAGATTTATTGCGAATTTTTGAGAACTAGCAGTTTGAAGTTGGACATTGGATATTGCCTGTATTAGCCCAACATGAGTAATCGGGTTTAAAGTCAATCTAATTTCCGCACTGACCCAAAATTGTCAGTGTTTATATAATGCAACATTCTAATTAACATAACACTGTCAATTTCCTTTTTTTAATTCGCGGAGGGAGGGGGGTGGGTGTTAAGAATTGGGGATATTTTTTTTATTTATATATATATTTTTATTTGTTTTTACAATTTTTTCCTTGCCTTTTTCGTTTGCATAAAAAATAATATTAAAACTTGACCTTATTTTAAAAAGTACATATTTAAAGTTCAGTTTATATATATATATGCAACATGCATATAAGCAACATGCATTCTGGGAAATTCAATCAACTGGTAAACATCATTTAATGTTTTAAATTTCCTGATTATTTGAAAAGTATATTTTACCTACTTACAAATAAATTTTATTATTAACCCCTTCGAGACCGGGGACTTTTACGCAAATTTTATTCGGTTGGCACCACTTTTTTTAAAAAGAGTTACCTTTACTTAATCAATCAAAAAAATGCTCTAATTAAAGAAACTAAATATTTAACTAAACTAAATTAACTTTTTTTTTTTTTTTTTACTGGTGCCTAAAACAAATTCTTTATGCTCTTTTTCAGGGTGCATATATGAAAACATGATCCCGAACGGGTTAAGTAGTATTATTAAGTTTTACTTTAATTTTCACGTATCGTCACATAAATCTATCGTAAATTGTTTTATTGCGTTTATTTTTTTCAGTTTATTATAGGAATGTTAATGTAACTGTATTAATTTATATGCACATTTAAATTTTAATGAATACTTTAATACTTTAAAAAATTAAAAAAATATATGAAAAATTCGCTCAATCCTTGGGATGAAATGTTGCAGTTACTTGAAATGTGTAAATCCACTTTTCTGAAGGTTTATTTAAAAAACAGATTTTATTTTATTTTTCAATAAAAAGATATAAAATTGTTTTATATTAAAACATAGTTTAGATTTTTCTTTTTTTTGTAAAAATTTTAAAACTGTTAGGGATGATAGAATTTTATACAGGAAAGGACATGCGGGAATTTCAAATATACTAGAAAATTAAGAGAAACAAAACAAAGGGGGGGGGGCAAAAATTTGAAAGTAATCTAATTAATGAATTTAAAGATTTTATTATTAATTCATAGTAGATAGATGTTGAAAACTTAAAAAATAGCAATGATATTTTTAAAATTTCCTTGGTATAGAGACAAATGGAAAAAGGGGAGATTTTACGTGTGTGTGCGTGTGTGTATGTTGGGTGTGTTGGGGGGGGGGGTGGCAAAATTCAGCTGATTGATTCTTTGTGTATTTTACTGATTGCTCTTTATTGTTAATTTGAAATAACATTAAAAAGAGAAAAAATCAATAAGATTTTAACCTGTACATTTTCAGGGAGGGAGGGACGGGGGGGGGGGGGGGTAAAATTTCACATTTTCATCATCTATTGAATTAGATGATTTGTTTTGAAAAAGGGAAAATATTCCCCATAATCAAAAGTGAAAAATTCTCATTCCTGTAAAAAAAAATCCCGTAAAAAAAGAAAATTTAAATTTAATAAAAACTTGGCCCCTCTATTGCGCTCCCCCCCCAATTCCCCTCCCCTAGAACCCCAATTACATTTAGTTTATATTCGCTATGTAATGTCATTTAGAATGATATAAAATTAAAAATGAAGGATATACAACCACCAGGAAAGCCAGAAATTATTTTTGGCCACTTGATCGCGATTTGAGACCACTGTGCGGCGCAGCAAGTGTTGCGAGTGAAGGAACATCCGATAGGTGTGCACCGCCTTTTCTGCAAAATATTGCGTTAATATTTAAAAATATGCACTAGAACCTCGATAAATCGTCACTATTATAAATCTATGTTTTTATTTAAAGCAATAGCCCACATTTGTGGATTATATACTAAAATCTCGATAAATCCCCAGCCTCATATATCGCTGTCATTATTCACTATTATCATACATCGAATACACTGGGTGGTCATAAAAAAATTCTCCGATATATGTACACCAAGCGACCTAACCGCTCAACCAATCGAAAGAAAATTTCAGATTTAGTTATTTGAAGGTATGCACTCGAGATCGTGATGATTTAAAACAATAGATCTCTCACGGTTATGGTTACAGTGGTGAAAATTCAAAATTTTCGAGTATCAACACCCTTTTTTTTCCTGCATAAATTCATCAGCGCATTGAAAACCCATAAATGACGTTGGAATGATACACGCGCGTATGACTAAAATTACCGGTGTAATATCGCGTCACTCAATCCTAATCAGTCCCTGGCTAACGTAATATTCAGCGCTCTAAAACAAATGATTACATTTTTATTTTCACTATGTGTACATAAACACAACTCAAAACCATATTTTAAAACAAATCTTACAACATTACTCAGTTCGCAAGTGAAAAAAAAATCGGTTACTGAAAAACATGTGTTGTAGCCACTTCTTCGTTCCTTTCAATGATCTTTTTTGCAAGAGTTTTACACCGGCAATTTTCCTCGTATGTGTATCATTCAACCGCCATTTATGGGTTTTTTAATGCACTGATGAATTTGCACATGAAAAATTGATTGTTGTGATTTGAAATTTTCAAAAAATTTTCACTGTAACCGTATCCGTGAGAGCTCTATTGTTTTAAATCATCACGATCTCGAGCGCAAACCTTCAAATAGGTATTTCTAAAATTTCTTTTCGATTGGTTGAGCGGTTAGGCCGCAAGGGGTTCATATATCGGGGAAGTTTTTTTTATGACCACCGTCTATTTGATACAAGGTTTGCACTTAAAGCTTAAAAATTCCCAATTAATATCTAGTTTTTAAAATATAATAATGTTCTAAATCTACTTTTATATTTAAACAAGTATCATTAATAATTATGTTTATTTACTAATACTTCGGTAACTTTTAAACAATATTTTATTTTATAAACAATACTTGTATGCGCGTAAACCCCATTATTTCGTCATTTCTCTAAAGTTAATGTCCATTAAATTCGATACTGCTGTCCAAAAAACCTCGATCTGTAGTTATGCTTAGATATTTATATTTTTTTCAACCGAATTTAGTAAGAGATTGTATACTACAATCTTGATAACTTGTCATTCTCATAAATCTGTGTTTTCAATAATCGAATTTAATTAAAACAATGCATGTACTAAAGCCTCTATAATTCGTCAACCTCATAAATCTGGATTTTTATTTATAGTCCAGGCAATAGGGGATTTTACCTGACAAAATTAATGGTAGTTCTGGAAATCGGCTTACTTTATGTTTTTTGCGTCGCTGAATCCGAATTTGTAACTTCCCACCAAAATTTCCCACGGCAACACCCCCAAAAAGGTTTTTATTATAAAAATCAATTTTTTTATTGTTTTAGGGGAAAAGTATCTAGAAATTCAGAAAGTAGACAAAATTTGCAACAAATAACATATATAATATTATGACGTAGGATGAATGGGGTTGGGGGGATCTGCCTCGGAACATGCGCTGCGTAGACTACGTTGCGCAATTTCACTTAACCACACACATCGTTTACATTCGCCTCCCGTCTCCCCCCGAACTTTCCCTATAAGGTTTACTTTAAGTTTTTTGGGTTGCTGAATCAGAATTTTTAACTTCTCCCCAAAATTCCCCCTGCACCCCCCCCCAAAAAAATAGTTGTTTTTAAATAAAATTTTTTTATTGTTTTAAGGGAAAAGTATGTAGAAATTCAGAAAGTAGACAAAATTTGCAACAAATAGGATACACGACATTATCATGTAGGATAAACGGGGAGAGTGGGGGCTGTCTCAGAACATTCCCCGCGCGCTGTTCTCAAAAAACATTTTTTTTCAAAAAAATCGATTTTTTGGGGGTTGCCGGGTGAAATTTTGGTGAGAAGTTACAAATTCAGATTCAGCGACCCAAAAAACATAAAGTGAGTCGAAATCTAGATCTAGTATTAATTTTTCCAGGTAAAATCCCCTATTGCCTGGACTTGCATAACTTAGTGCCCCTAGCGCCGCAGTGCATGTTTAGAAGCAGCCCTCCCCTCCCCGTTCGTCCAACGTCATAATGTCATATATCCTATTTGCTGCAAATTCTGTCTACTTTCTGAATTTCTACACAATTTTCCCTTAAAATAATAAAAAATCAATACAAAAACAACTATTTTGGGGGAGTTGCGGGGGGGGGGGATTTTTTGGGGGGAGCTAAAAAATACGGATTCAGAAACCCAAAAAACTCAAAGTAAACATTATAGGGAAAGTTCGGATGGGAGACGGGAGAGTGAATGTACACAATGTGAGTGGTTAAGTGAAATTGAGCAACTTTGTCCACGCAGCACCGCGGCGCATGTTCCGAGGCAAATCCCCCCTCCCCATTCATCCTACGTCATAATGTCATACAACTTATTTGTTGCAAATTTTATCTACTTTCTGAATTTCTAGATATTTCCCCCCTAAAACAATAAAAAAATTGATTTTTTTAATAAAACTTTTTTTTTTTGGGGGGGGGGGGGATTTTACCAAAATTTGGGGGGTGGGGTCGGAGGGGAAAATTTTGGTGGGAAGTTAAAAATTCGGATTCAGTGACCCAAAAAACATGTAATAAGCCTTTTTTCCAGAACTTCTATGAATTTTGCTGGTAGAGTCCCTATAGGGTCTCTATTACCTGGATTATTAAAGAAATATTATTTATTCTTTATATATAATAAAATCTGGATAATTTGCCATCCTCATAAATCACAGCCTATTCGTAATCGAATGTCATTATTTTCTTTAACATATTCATTAGAACCTCAATAATCCGTCATCTTTGTATATTTGTTTTTCATTAAATAAGCATAATTGTAATTGTGATTACACACTAAAACCTCATTTATTTGTTTTCTTCAAGAATCAGTACTTTTACTCAAACGCAGGTCATTGTTTATACATATCAACTAAACACTCGATAACTTGTCATAGTTATGAATGTCTGTTGTTATGCACTGAAATTAGTGTTCGATCAAAACAAATTTTTAATAACGAAAACGAATTTCAGTCATCTTTCTAGTTTGATTCGAAAACAAAAACGAAACTGTCGAAAAAATAAATTTATAGCGATGAATACATATACTTTAATCAATATACACAGACACATGTATATGTATGTACACTGCACAAAACAATTAGAGGAGCACATGGCTTTAACGAATTACGGAAATACTTACACCGATAAGTAACGTAAAATAAAACATCCATAATTTAAAGTGCTGTAGAAAACAGATAACGTAAACTTCAGATGTAAATTAAAGTTTATGACGTCCAAAACTAAAAAAAGGAGATAAGTGCCGAAATCGGGATTTTGCAGAAACGTCTGTTTCACTGCCTCAGTTGTAAAATTCAATTGCTCAGCTTGTGTTTTGAGAAAAGGTGGCTTGAAAATGTCACAACAACATGATTTACCGCAGTCCATAGCTTGGCGTGTTATCAGAACAGTTGAATTTGGGAAAACACAAGGAAGTGTAGTGGACGCTGTTGAAATCGCAATAAGTGTCCATGAAAGGCTGTGGTATCGATTCCAAGACACATTGAATAGTAGTCATCGACAAGCGCAAGATCGAAAATGTGCTAACACATAAACTAAAGGACCGATATATCCTGTTAACAGCTCATCGAGACGGAACGGGCAATGCTACTCAGCTGCAAACACAGATGTTCTTGGCCACAGGACGAGAGTGTCCAGCCAAACTGTTCGAAATAGGTTTCATCAGGGTGGTCTCTATGCACGCAAGCCAATGATCTGTATTCCGCGACCTCAAGCCACTCTGCGGCTCAAAGAAGGTGGGGAACTGAACATCGAGTTTGGAGGCAACGTTGTTGGAATCAAATTCATTTTCCAGACGAGTCCCGATTCAGTCTGGATGTGATATCTGATGTGTTTTGGCATGTGGAGAAAGAGGCACCCAAAATAATCCCCACATTCGTTCGTGAAACATCACATTACAGACGAGGTGGGTTGATGCTATTGGCTGGAATTAGCATTGGTGGACGTACGGGCCTGCATATCATTCGGAATCCACTTTGACGTTCCGAAGTAACGCAGACGAGATACTGAGACATCATATCATATTTTATGTTGCAGTAATTAGCGATTTATTTTTGTCCATGCATGATAATGCCAGACCTCATACAGTTCGTCTTGTGGAAAACATGCTTGAAGGTTAAACAATACAGCGTATGGAATGACCAGCATGCTCTAGAGATCTAAATCCGATCGAGCATGTTTGGGACATACTCATATGACCCATTGTTGCGAGACCAAGGACTTCTTTTACTGTCCGGGACTTGGAGAGTGCAATTCTTGAGCAATGGAACAGTATTCCTCAAAGACTTATCGATAACCTCATCGCATCCATGGAAAACAAGTGTGCAGCACTCTTAGTTGTTCGAGGAGACCAAACGTCATATTAAAAATCTTGCATCATTTCTAAACAATACTTTTTTTTATATCATTTACATGAAAACAGATTGTTGTCCTAAACCATCTTTTCATGTTCTTTTCATCTTTTCAAAGAATAAAAGCTTCCTTACAATTTATTTGCATCTTTTTTTCTGTATTGCGCATTGATACACGTGTACTATCCATTTTATGCCCATACATGGCTATCTTGCACTGTTCTCTTCACTTTTTTGCTTGCTCCCCTAATTTATTTGAGCAGTGTATATATATATATATATATATATATATATATATATATATATATATATATATATATATATATATATATTGATACACGTGTACTATCCATTTTATGCCCATACATGGCTATCTTGCACTGTTCTCTTCACTTTTTTGCTTGCTCCCCTAATTTATTTGAGCAGTGTATATATATATATATATATATATATATATATATATATATATATATATACGTATATATAGCATAAATATATATAATTATTAATGTATTACATGCATATAGAAACACAAACAGACATACATATATCTGCATAGCCATTTATCAATAATTAATTAACAATTTAGTTTTAAAATGAAGAACAAATTGAATAATGTATATTTAATTTTTGACTGTACGCAGACTTTCAGTTTATTAATGTTTTGCATTTAAATTAACTGAAATAAACTTTTATAAGTGTTTTCTGAAATAAAAGTGACAATGAATATGTAAATTGGAAAAGAATAACCATTTTTTAATATGTTAGAATGCATTATACGTGTGTCAGAGTAAAACTGTATCAATGTATTCTCTGATGGGCACATAAATATCTGAACAAGTATTTGGAACCTTCCGTAAACACTGTCCTCCTCCTCCCCCCCCCCTCTAACCTTAAGAGATTTCGACTCGGTGACTCTCTTTTGAATGTTTATTCCCGGGACCCAAGTTGTCTCTCTGGGCCTCTGACCAAAACTTCCAAGTTTTACTCTAGATAAAATGTAAGTAATTTATCAATAATATAGAAAGATTTTAAAATACGAATTACATCTAATATGAATTTCATCTAATGAAAAAATTTTAGGCATGCATACCTTTTATAATGATTTTTGTAAATGATCATCAGCTGTTTTATTCTCCGCTTTTGTTCTACACCTTCCTTAGAGTGCGTTCGAAACATTTCAACTAAAAATGTCTATCACTGTTATATGCGCAGATTTTAATGAGCACCTGGAAAGCTTTCTCAAATTTTAGTCAGATATACATTGCTTATAATTTGAACTGACTTCTTGATTATATAGTGTCAAGAACATCGAAATAAATAGAGTCTCATTTGAACCAATACAGTTCAAATCAAGGAGTAATACTGAAACTATCCGAAAAAAGATATGAGGTTTTAGGACTACAAATAGTTTCGTGAATTTCGGTCCCAGCGGAATATTTGGCAGTGTTTACGCCGAAAAGGAAACCGACACTATCAAATATAATACAGGATGTGCACTTGAACATAGATAATTCACCATGCTGGTAAATCTATGTTTTTATTTAAATAAATATAATTAATAATTAACGTAATACACTAAAAGTTCGCCATACCTATGTATATGAGCTCTATTATGCAATCGAATTTAATTAATTTTCATTAGGTATGCAATAAAATTTTGTTAAATTATCATTTTCTTCTTAAAGGGTAGTTATGCACTGCAAAAACTTCTGTACTTCGTTATCCTACTAAAGTTAGGTTTTCATTCAGTTCTATGTAACTTCCGTATAAATTTCTCTAAAAAATTGGTATGTCATCTAAAATAACTCTAAATAATAACATTCGATTGATTAAAAGAACTGATTTGTGGACGTGATGAGTTATCGAGGTTTTAATTTATAATCCTAATCTTTGATAACTATTTAATTATATACATATGGCTACAAGGGTGGCGGATTATCGAGCTTTAGCTGGTTACATTGTTTTAATTATATTTGTTTGAAAAAAGATTAAAGAGAGTAATAAGTGAACGAGATGTTAGAGCATATTTGTAAAGTTTTAATGACATTCGATTGAGTAAAATCACTGATTTATAAGAGTAACAAGTTGAAGAGGTTGTATTATATAATCATTTACATTCAATTGAGTAAAATCACTGATTTATAAGAGTAACAAGTTAACGAGGTTGTTTTTTATAATCAATTAAAGACATTTTATTGAGTAAAAACATAGATTAATGAAGTGGACGACTTTTCGACATATTATGAAAGCAATGGAATAGAAACGTATATTTATTACGATTTCGAAGTAACGCGGTTTTCAAAATATCAAATTTGTTTAAGTGGATAACGAATTATACAGATTTTCTTGTTACTTTAAAACAAATTAATTACATTCTAATGCCTAAAACACTGCTATATACAAATAACGAGATATCGAGGTTTTAGTCTTTAACTATAATGACTAATTATATTTCTTTAACACGTTCACGCTTGCGCGGTGGGTCACACTCAACTGTCTCAGACCTGCCAAGTCTCCGTCTTTTTGGATATTAGCATTTTAATACAGAAAATGTTGTTTTATTAATTTAGAACAATTGGGCGAATTAAAAGAACGACATTTTCTCTAAAATAACAGTGGTGTGCCAAAAGCCGGAGTCTTGACAACTCTGAGACAGTCGAGTGTGACTGAACGCGCCGGCGTGAACGTGTTAAATAGCAGTGTCGTTTTTCAATGATGGTGAACAAGCGAAGTTTTAGTACGCACCTTGTATTAGTTATAATTCAGTGTATAATAAAACACATTTTTGGAACATTTAAGGTCGACCCGGCCCGAACCCAACTCGCAAAGAAAAAAATTAGCATCATTCTGATCCGACCCTACCTTCGGTTCTATTTCAGCCAAGCTCTGGCAAAATTGTGTTACCCGACTGGATGCGAGACTCTAGCAGCCAAGTAGGGTAATAATATCAGAAGTTAGAAAGAAAGGAAAGAAAAAGAAAAGTCCTCAATGAAAGAAAATTACATGATATTTTTAATTATTAATCAATAATTACATAAATAATTAGATTAAGATTTTATTTAATCGTTAATCGAAGAGAGCGATTGAAATTAAATTAATCATTAATTGTTACTACGTGTGGGATTGAAAGTTACTTTAAACGGCCAGTCTTTAGTCATGATTAAAAATATAATCGTTATTTTTCCATCATTAGTCTAATTAAATTTTGCACCACCTGGTGCTTGACATCTGTATCACTTGACATCTGTAACTTATGAAATTAGACATTATAAATTGCATCATGATTAATTATTGCAAAAGTTTGTATTTTGTAATGTTGCTTACATTGTCACGATAAGAACTTTCGATACTTTTGTATAGATGGCGCCAGAATTTAAAAAAAACATATCAGGAAATTATATTTTTAGACTTCTAAATATTTAAACAACCTTTATTTAAAATGTGGCAGTGGTGGCAATCAACAGATGCAAAATCAGAGAATTCGAAAGAGTTTCGCATGGCTTCATTTTGGTATATAAAAGGTAAAACTTCAGATAAGACAAAATTTTATTAAGATGCATCTAAAAAGTATGTGGTGAAAAAACCACTCAAAGAGCTTCGAAAGTTGTGTACAAAATTTTGAAGCAAAGAAACAAAATGTCTTCCGTTCACAATTAAAAAATTAATAAACGGTTAAGTGTGCGTATTGCGCTCAGAAGGTTCCGAACAATAAATATATGAATTATTAACAGTATTATTAAAAAAATCGTTGCTAAAATAAAAATAAGTATTTGTAAAAATTTATACAACATAGGGTTGGAAAAAGCTGTATAGACTAGAAAAGTATGAATGGATATAGCATAAAAGTTCAAAGAGATATGTTGCCTAAATAATATCAAATATTGATATTATGTATAGTTCTTTTTTTAATATCATCTTAATCTGTTTATGATGAACTTAAATCGGTACTGACATTAAAAGTTGTGCATATTTATTCTTCATTTGGCATTTTATGAAACTATATTCAGCCTAGTAATAACCTTTACATTTTACAGAGTAGCTAAAACAAAACCCTTGTTCAAAATTTAAACTTGGCATTGTGCTAAGCGGGCTTCGAAAGGAGGTTGCAATGTTGCAACGCCGCCTTGGTCAGTGCCGCATTTTTACAGATAGGTTTTTAATTAACTTTTAAAGACACGGGAGGCGTTTTGAGAGATACACCCAATGCAAACTAATCGCGAATTCCATAATACTTAATTCTAATTAAATTAGTCTGTTTTTAACAAATGGACGTTTATTGCTTTTATACTGCTTCTGGGCATTACATTAGACAAAGCCCCGGTCATTATTTATGTCCAAACCGTCCGTGTCTTTAAGGTTTAGGCAGCCTAACAGAGAATGCTCAGGGCCAGCTAGGCCTGTTCCTTACATCTGAACGTATCTCCCGGTATGTTCCCCGAAACGTTTTGGCTCGTTAGTTCAGCCCTGTTTGGCCGAATGCAGACGCACATCCATAAGAAGCGCACGGGGTGACGGCCACCCGCCAAGGGCGGCCACGCACCACCGATCACGAAACCCAGGATTTATTTGAAAAAGCAACATACTGAAGTTAACAAAAAAGGCAAATGCCCCTGCCCGCCAGGAAACTCCTACTCGCGACAGAGGGCGGGAGTATTAGAACATTGAAGATGAAAAACAAAATTTACACCACTGCTCTTGGCCGCCAGGGGACTGACCCCTTTCGCGACAAGGTGCGACAGGAAAGGAAAAGAATGATTTGCGTGGCACTCAAGCGTCCATGAGAGAGTAGGTTCTGGGTTCGGTAAGAAAGATGGCATGAGCAGATACTCAAGCGACCATTTGGAAGCAGAATCAGTATAAAGTAGATAGGATGGCACGAGCAAATACTCAAGCGTCCATTGGAGATAAAACACAAGATGGAATGGTGGGATGCCGTTTGAAGCTTGATATAGTGGCAGTGAGACTGGATAAGCAGAATCAGGATTTACGTTAAGTTTGATAGGTAAATAAGGAAATTGTGAACGTGTTTCCATTTGTTGAGTAGGAGGGTGTGTGAAAGGACATTTTGGAGCCAATTGACTGGAAGTATGGCTGGACGCCTCAAGTGCCATCGCTTCGACAGACTCCAACTGTAGTATGGGTGACGTAGAGTGCTACATTCACCGCATTCGCAAGTGGCAGTGAATATTAGCTTGAAGCGTTCGAGATATGTTATGAAAGGGCTCTGTCCTGTTAAGAAGCTGGTGGTGAAGGGTGTTAGGTTATTTAATGTGAGAGGAACTTTAGGGATTAGTTTATATGTGTACCTGCCCTGGACTGAGGTATTCCAGTGTTCCTGCTATCGCGTCAGTATTCTTGCTCTAAGGACCTTCGTGACGTGTGACTGGTGCACTGGGAGGTGTGTGTCTATCGTTTTTTCTGTATGGCCTTCTTCCCTAGGTCGTCTGGTAGTTCATTGCCAAAGATACCTTTATGAGCTGAGACGTAATCTAGCGAGATGCGATATAGGAGATTCTTTAGTTTTAGTTTGATATGCATTACAAGAGGATGTTTTGTCCTGTGTGCCTGTATTGCCTGCAGGCCAGAGAGGCAGTCGCTGTAAATGGTAATACTATTGCTAGGGTGGGAATCCGCCCACTCTAATGCGTTTAGTATGGAGAACAGCTCCTCTTGGAATACGGAGTTATTATCAACTAGCCATGCAGACCACTGATGGACCCCTACCGGGCCTTCCGTGCCACAGAAGATTGCACTCACGCCGGTCTCTGTGCCTGATCCATCAGTGAAGAGTGCGGTGCTAAGGGCAGGTGTGTAGCGGTTGCGTGTTGTGTTTACTTGAAAGTGTGGTCTAATCAGCGGGTTGAAGCTGCCAGCTCCTGACTTTGTGCTTTAATGTTGTGTTTAGAAAAATAGAATCTATTACTGTGTCACATTTTAGCTGTAGGATTGAGGATTTGGGGTGTTCGTATTCTAGTTAAAGTGTGATGGGTGGAATACCTGTGAGTATATGTAGTGCATCTGTGGAGATTGTGTGTTAGCCCCTTGATTTTTGTAGGAGAAAAATGCGTTGGATTGAGTTTAGTTTAGGTATTGTAACGGTTGATAATTTACACCACCAGATACAGCCCCGGTAAAGTAACATTCTTTCGATTATTGTTAGGTACCAGGTCTTTAATGTTTTTTGTCTACCCTCCCTAATTTAGAAGTTAGCCTTAATGAGTTTTTATGATATGCTGTCAATTTAAGTCTTAGGTCAATAATGTGTGGGATCCAGTTAAGATGTGCGTCAATGGTTGTGCGTAGGAGCTTTATGGATTGTAATATCTCGGCTAATTACCGACGATTTTTTTCAAAAATCATTATCAAAAATGCTTTTATATTTCTATTACGATAAGTACTCCAGCGCCCCTCAACACCTTTGCTGAATGTTCGCAAATCGAAATTTGTGTGTAACGAAAAAATGCGCTTTTCTCAAAAACTATGTGTCCTAAGGTAATCGCTATTGTTTTCTTACAAGGTTTAAATTAACGTGTACTACCGCTAATGTTTTCATAATTTTAGCTTCAGTAGATTCCGAAATAGAGGGGGGAGGGAACGCAAATTTTCACTACATTTCCTACAATATCTCTGAAAATATAGTTCCTAAAATTAAAAGAAATATATTTTTTTATTTCAGCGTTACGAAAGCTTTCACACGATATACAAAGAAAAGATTTTTTTCTTCAAGTAACTTAATTATCTCCTCTAAATGCTTCCTAAACATATTTGTGAATGGTTAATAATTTGTAAATATGTGGGTCATAGTCTTTATTACTTCCCCCCCAATTCAACTTTCCACGTTCTATAGTTTACGAGTAAAATGGATGTGACAGACTAATGTCTTAAAAGGAAATGTTGGACTTAAAAATCTTAGCAATGACAGAAGCTGTTGCACGATTCTTGTCATAATCATTTACACGCGAACATAAAGCTGAAAACATCTGTAATTGATAATGTAAATACGTCGACAGACGATTTTTTATTTTATAGAATAAAATTTATTCATAAAACTTCAATGCGTAAAATATATTTTTATTTCTCCGAATTTTTTTGGAAATTTTAATTTGATTAAGAATTCAAAATGCTCTCTTTTCAATTTTAATAAGGAAATTACGCCAAAAAAATCTTCCTAAATTTCCCTATCATTTCCTATTTTCTCTCTTTCATCCAGAAAGAACGAAAAATCATGCGTACGGCATAGATTATGAAATATTTTCCGACACATTCAGAATAGTATAACAAAACTTCAGAGTTTACTAAGGTGAAAGATAATGCCTAAATGAACAATTTGAAAAATGCATAATGCATTTGAAAACCAAATTTCTGCTATTACCATGAATAGTCGGGGAAATGTACGATTGTTTTGTGCAGCCCTGTGTATAATAAATAGATATGTATGTTTACTGCATAGTATGCTAAAAGTTAGTTCAGTTAAACGCATAGCATAGTTGAAAATGTTCATTTAGCAATTTCCGGCAATAAACAAATGTTGTTGAAAACTTTTCTGAAACCCTTTATATGATCTATATAATTTATACACAACAAGTAATATTTAAAAACGCATACCACAACTGAAAGCGCACTTTCAGCAATAAATTTTCATAAGTTTCAATTGTTCAATTATCGTTCATTTTCTTCTGTAGCCAATTTCTTTTGTGTGTCCCTGTAAATGAACTATAAATTCAATGCTCACCACATTCTGTGGTAAGAAGCTTGTATAACACTTCAGTGATATATATCCTATCATATATTAAAATAGTGCAATATCATTAGAATTCACCGTAAACAATTATTCTCCATAGACCGTAATTTATCGGAATCCTTTTGATATTCCCTGTAAATGAACCGTAAATGCTACATAATTGATTTTCAATACCGAATATGCTGTAGTAAACTCCAATAACATGTACCAATTTCATGGCAATCGGATTCTATTTACGCGCATGCAATTCAAAAGCAACACAGCGGGTTGCTACGACACTAGTATATATAAAATCCTAATGAAACGAATTTATGAAACGAATATATGAAACACTTGAAATGTATCGATTCTTTGAATCGACTGATTAAACAGCTGATTTTGTTTCACGGCGATTTCTCCTAAAATATGGAATACATTGCGATGAAATTAACACCAAAAATCCGTGTTGATACACAGATCTCAAAACTGGTATTAGAATTTTTAAATTCGAATTAGTTTTCGAAATATGAATTTTTTTCTAATTTTAAATACATTTTTCTAATGATGACTCAAATTTTAATCATAACAGAATTTTTTTTTCATAATTCAGAAAAGGTTACTATTTTAAATTAATTTGGAGACCAGTTTGGCCTCCTTTAAATCTATGCTAAGAATAATGCTTTTTTTGTATTTCGTTAACATTTTATTAAATACAAAACTTTCATTTAAAAATGAAACATCCAAATTGATGGCTTTCACTTCTTCTTCTTCTTTTTTTTTTTTTTTTTTTTTTTTTTTTTTTTTTTAAACAAAACGAAAAGAAAAATATTAGGCACAGATGTCGTATACGCACCGGGGTTCCTAATTGGCGCACAAATGGCACTATTTTGATAGACATGGTAACCCGGCTATTGTTGTTTATTTAATAATAAATGATTTCTTTTTTAAATTTATATAAATTATTTTGTTCCATAGTTATTAATTATTTTTTCGCTATTTCCTTTTGAAAATAATAGAAAACAATTAAAAAATACGGTACAATGTAGTAGTTATTCCGTCAACCAATTTCTCAAATTATATAAATTGCCAAATTGTACAGATTGACAAAATTTTTATTTTAAATAACGAACAAACAAATAAATTAGTATAACATTAATAAATATAAAAATAAAACATCGAAATAAAAATCACTTGATGACGTAAACACGTGTAACTTGCTAAAAGTCAAGCGGATGTGACATTTACGATCAAGCATTATTGGCATTTAATCTTATAGTTTGCGATAGATTTTTTGTCGACGGGTTAACTAAGTACTACCAAAAATACATATGTAACTGGTATTCGAAAACGAGGTTTTTGCCAAATTTTCGAAAAAAAAAAAAAATCATGCCAAACATGCACATCTGGCAAAATATTAAATTATGTAACAAACCATGACATTTAATTTCAACTTCAAATCAATGTTTTAATTTACCACTCGAACAATAAAAAAATGCTAACTGGCGAGTTGAAAAAAAAAGATATTGGCGAGATTTGCACCCGGCTTTTTTTTCTTTCGGCACAGATGTCTATACGGCCCCATATTGGCGCGATTTTTTTTCTGACGCCAATGTCATATACGCAGCGGGTGCTTAACTGGCGCCAAAGTATCGTTATTTTGCTTGAAATGGTAAGCCGGATGTTGTTGTTTATGCTGTTGATGCGTTCCCTATATTAACGTATATGACATTTGTTCCAAACCTTCTTGTGAAAGGCGAAGGGATCAGATCGTATTTGTTTATGGCATTTGATGACTTGAACTATTATAATATAGATGGAATGATGGGGATAGAATAATATTTGGCGACTTATCGCCTGTGACTGGATAACATTAAAGTATCAAAATGGCACCTAGAGTATAAAAAGCAAAGTGTTCCTCCCGGAACTGTTGATGATAGTCCATGATTTAGGCTATTGTTATAGAGATTGTTTTAAAATATCGGTTGACAAAGACTCTGAATACTTAATTCATTTTATTTTAGCATCTTTTCAAATGTTTAACTGATCCTCTTTAATCAAAAACGAAAACAACAATTGGATGTCTTAACAGCAACTGATTATCCGTTAAATTTTTGCAATCAAAGGGAATTGAATGGAAACCCGTGTTCAGGGAGATCTGCACAGCTTTTTCAGTATAACTTAATCTTCTCTAATATTTTTAAAACCAATTAGATTAGCCTGTTTTTAGATTTTTAGATTCTGCGGTATCTGAACGGGGGTTGGCGAGCGTAGCTTGCAGGGGGCAGAGCCCCCTAGTATATATTAAATTCAGAAATATGGAAATAGTGTAACTCCATCTTAAATAGGGCTTAATCACCATTGCAATATAAAATCATTACCTATCATGGGATATCGTTGAATTAATTAAGTATGATAGGATTTAATAGAATGAAGAAAACTTTTATGTTTCTTTGTGTTATGTACTTTTATGTTATCTTTTTAAGTTTCGACTCAATTTTCATAAAATTTGAAATGACTTGACAAAATTCTGCAACTATACATTATATTTCAAATCATTCGCTTGTGTAGTTTTTTGCTGTTAGATGCGGACAGATGGACAGACAGACGGGCGGATCAGACGACAACTATAGGTGCTACATATTTATATAATTACGGCATTTCCCCATAGACCATAATGTAATGGGATACTTTTGAATGTCTCTGTAAATAATCGATAAACGCTGTATACTTTATTTTCAATGCCAAATATGGCATCGTAAATCTCAATAACATATATAAATTACAGAGCAATCCAATTGTATTAACGCAAGTAAGAGTTCGAGCAGTCAGACAGACGGACAGACAATCCGAATTTTAAACACTTATCAACTGTGTTGGAACAAACGCATAATAGGTTGAAATTTCAATTTCAGCAATTTATATCAATAGACGGAATAATACTTGAGTACTTTTATTCAGCCCTGTATGTTATCTACTATCTTTATGTACACGCCACTATTTATCTAAAATTTAATTAACATTAAAACACGCTTAAAACTACTGAAATCATACTTCCAGAAATTGTCATCCATAGACGGTGATGTATCCAATTGTTTGCGTGGCCCTGTATATGAGGTGCTCACCACTATAGTAGACAAGTCCATTTTGAAAAAAATAATGAGATAGTCCATTGAGAAGTTGCATAAAATCTGTTTTATCTACTCCCAGAATGAACCACGTCTGTTTCCACATACTTTCTCGTATATGGTACCTGTTTACAGACTTGGTTCACTGTGGGATGAATAAAACAGATTTTATCTACCTTCTAAATGAACAATCTCATTTTTTTCAAAATGGTCTTGGTCTACTATGGTCGTGTGCCTTTCGTATTATTTTATCTATACTCTACAACCATATCGCAGTTCACCGTAAAAATGTATTAGGGTCAATCCATTCCAAACCACCTAGGAAGTTGTGCTCGACATTTTTAATTTTCCTAATCTTTTAAACAAGTTTTCTTAGTAGTTTTCTGAGTTTAAAAACACGATTAAATTTTTTTTTTATCATACAGTTTTTTGACGGTCGCCATTATTAACAAGCTATACAGCCATTTTTGGACGAAAAACGTGTTTCACGGAAAATGCTGTAGCTGCTTTAATTTTATACATATCAAGATGAATTAAAACTCAAAATGTTCAGCATAAAATTGTCTAAAGTTTATGTAATTATAATATTTTCATTTGACTTAAGGATGTAGGTCAAAAACATGTTTAAAATCCGGAGAAATAAAAGGTCAAACACCATTTATTGCTGCCATTATTTTTTATGAAGCTTTTTTAACAGCTCATCAAAACAGCGTTATGTCTGATTTTGGCAATTTTTGCTAATGAATATCTCAAAAGGGACTGAATAAAATATTCTGAAAATTTAGGATAATAAACATCTTTGTAATGTAAAGTTAAATTGTAAATTTTACTGAAACATAACTGGTTTTTGAATAACAGTTCACTAAAAATGCACGAAAAACTCCGCCCTCTTTCCTTTTACTTTTTTTTCCAGATACATAGCACTACAGATACTTTTTGCTTAGGTACGTTCAAAATAACGATAAAGACAAATTTTACCTTGGTGATTTGAAATGGATTGATCCGATGACCCCAAAATGCTAGGGTTTTTACTTTGAGGTGGAAGGTAAATTGCAAAATAAACTCTATACACAATTCAATATAACATTAAGTTATTTGTAATACATTCACTGCAAATAGAGGCGTCTTAAATTTAGACACATATGTGACTGAAAAAGAATTTTAGACACTTAAGTGTCTTAATCTGAAAATTAAGACATTATAGATGTCTTAATTTAAGATACATAAGTGTCTTAGTATGATCATGGTGTAAATGAACTGAGAATAGTGTCTAAAATATCCGCAAACGTCTTATTTTAAGACACTTCGTTGCTTCAAACGTGTCTTAATTTAAGACGTTTTGATTCTTCCGACGCAATAACCACCAGGGGGCACTGGGCACTGCCAGTCGCGCATGCGTTTTAGATGTCTTCGTTCAAAGTTGGTATACGTTGTAATTCAAACGAAGTTTGTTTTTATGTACGCGTGTATTTTAATTCGTTTTTCGCGGAATGTGAAGTTCTGTGATTTAAATTCGTATTCACTTGGATTATTTATTTATTGAATACATGCATCTGACGTGTGTGCTTGACATCAAATGTCTCTTAGAAGCTGTCGTCCATATAAGGGCGGGATAGACACAGAACAGAAGTAGACGGCGCTTGAAGATTACACCCGGAAATTCTGCAAAGCGTGTGCAATGGACTTAGTGTTAATTCGTATTAATTTATATCAATAATATTGTGTTATTCATCTTCGTCCTGTCGAAGCTAGCAAAAAAAAAGAAACTTTTGTCTGGCGGGTCCTATTTTGAGGATGAAACATTTCATTCTTTAAATATGGCTAGTCGGATATATTATGAAATATCGTACTAAAATGATGCAAGCCCTTCTCCTTCACTGGGGTAGTTTTTGAAATTTCAAATCGAGGAATTTTTCTGACCTCTTGCAACATCGATTGAAGTAAGTGTAATAATTTCTTAATAGTACTGAAATTAGTGTCTTTTATGATTTTATTTATAGTATAAACAAAATCTTGCATGAAATGCAATTAGTTTTGAATCTGTTTGCGAAAAAACCCATTAATTCTAGAAGTATATATTTTTAAACTTATGACGTTGTCTTTTATTACAAATTATATATTCTGAATTTTCATCTTTTTTTCCCAAATTTAAAGTAATAATATTACTAAAAGAGAGACATTTTAAGTTGAATATTCATTCTCTTGCTTTCAATCGCAGTTTCGTTTCAATGGTTAATTCTTATCTCACGTAACGACCACAATGAAAGAAAAAAAAAAGCTTTGGAAAGATCTTTCTTCCTAACGTAAAACCGCAGATTAAAAAATAAGATAAATAAAGTACCTGAAAACGTATGACCTTGTCATGATTCATCTATTATGTGCTCCTTAATTTTAAAACTGCCAGTAAAAATATACATATGTATTTGATTTGAAATCAAGTATAATATTGATTTTTTGATTATTTTTAGTAGAAAAGTAATTTGAAATTTATAATGGGAAAAAGTAAAAAGCTATAACTAGATTTTGTACTTAATATTGTGATTTTTGTAACTGTATTTATATACACTTATACGAAAATTACAAGAATGACAATTAGATGTTAAGATATATATTTAAGACAAATGAAGCTTGGAAAATAAGTTATTTTTTCTTCTTGCTATTAATGTAGGATATTTATTTATTTATTTTTATTGATAGTTGAATAGCTTTTGTGATTACCCTGTGATCTACATAAAAACTTGCTGAAGTGGCATGTGGCAATATAATTTTTTTTTAATTTAATTTTTAAATGATAAGAATTTAAAATTTTTTTCGGGAAGGGAGGTGGGGCGAGGGGGATTTTGTATTCAATTTTTGCAAAACTGATATCATAAATCCTTTTCGATATTGCACTGATTACAATGAAAGTTTTGAGCTTTTAGAGTAGGGCAAGATTAAAAACACAAAATATATTTAACAAAATACCGAAGTAATTTTTTTCTTAATGTTATTAAAGTGGAATATTTATTTTTTATTTTTTTTACCCATAGTTAAATAGCTGTTGTGATTATCATCTGATAGATATGTAAAATTGCCTATGTGTCAATATAATTTTTTGTTAAATCTAATTTTTAAATTATATGAATTTTCCTTTTTTGGGGAGATGGGGAGATTTTATTTGCAATTTTCGTACATCTGACATTTTAAATCTCTTTCGACATTCAACCGAGTATAATAAATATTTTAAACTTTTAGAATAGGACAAGATTATAAAAAAATATATATTTATCCATGTATCTTAAAAGTCCTTAATAGCGGAAACTTCGGGGTCGCGGAATTTGTCTGATGATCGGAGATGTCTGCTTTTGTGAGGTAAAAATATACAAATATGTATGCGTGTGCTTTGCGGATTAAAAAAGTATTCGCTAAATAGAGGTGTCCGCTATTCGTGAATGTCCATTAACCTCCACAATGGATACTCCCGAGTACCGGACATCTCTATTTAGATAACCATAGTGTAGGGTTGCATTTTTTGCAAAAGAACTTCTTGATTAAAGCATGGGTATTAAAGCAGTGTCCCGTCCCCCTACGATTTTAGTGCCACCAAATTTAATGTGCAATATTTGTAAAGCTTATATTTTAAATCCGTTTCGAAATTGTACTGAATATAATCGATGTTTTGAACTTTTAAAGTAAAATAAGATTTAAAAAAAAATCATATTCAAAATCATATTTATCATCAAAACAAATATTTAGATAAATATTTTTTGCTTTAATCTTGTTCTATTCCTGAAGTTCAAAATATTGATTATAATCAGTAAAATGTCGTAAAAGATTTAAATAAACAGCTTAACGGAAATTGCATACCAAAATTAGGAGCACCAAAAAAATCAGGCTGCGGGGGGGAGGGGGAGGGCGTGTGGAGGGGGCAAGACCCCAGCCAAATATTTTTCCAGGGTTCAACGTGGTCAAACATGGCTACGTATGATGCTTACAAAAAAAAATGGATGCTATTAAGACGTTTGAAGTGTCTGAAATTCAGACGCAAAAAGTGTCTGAAAAAATTCAGACATTTTAAAATGTCTGAAAATTGAACACTCCGTTTCAGACACTTAAGTGTTTGATTTTCAGACATTTTAATTTACAGTGTTAGATATTCAACAGAATGTAAAAAAAAAAAAAAAAAAAAAAAAAAAAAAATTAAAAAAAAAATTAAAATTAAAATTAAAATTAAAAAAATTAAAAAGATATGACTTTTACTAATACGAACGGAAGATGCATTAAAAAAAATTAAAATGAAGCAAATATGATGCAGGGTAAGTGTTAGTGTAGAGTGCAGGGAACATTTTGAAAACTTTCTTGGAGGGGTACTGTTTTGATTTTATTGTGCACAGCTGAGGAACACCTGATACATTTTTATTCTGACATATATTTTACAAATTAGTCTAAGTACTCGTTAAGAAGCTACTTCTCTCAAGCGAAAACACCACTCGCTAATGAAATTTTATAAAATATCTCGTTTGCATACGCCCCACCCCTTGTCTTAACCCTTGCCAAGTATCATATTTGCATACTTGCCAACCTCCCGCTTTTTTTAAATCAACAAAACGAACTTTAAACCAGAAATTTTATTTAATAAACGAAGGAATATAGGTTTCGAATAACTATCACGAAGCAAGAAACATTTAATTTAATTAATTTTCTGGTTGAAAGTATGTTTCTTCGTTTAAAAATAAGCGGCAGGTTGGCAAGTGTGTATTTGCCTTTTTGATTTTTGAAACCACGCCTTTTATTCAAATCAACGAAATTCACATTTTTTTCTATAAATATTCTTTTTCTGCTTCTTTTAACTTTCTGCTGAATATTTAATGCAACAGAAGAAATTTAATTGCATATCAAATAGTAATGAAAGATTATTTTATAACTTACCCCTTCGCCTCCAAAATTTATTTATTTTACCAGTGAATCAGAATTTTTTTTTTATTTAGAATGTCCATACATTTTTTTTTTAGAAAATTTGAACATTTCTTAATTTTATATTTACTAAAATTTGTCTTTATCTTCATTTTGAACGTACCTAAGCAGAAAGTACCTGTAATGCTATGTATTTGAAAGAAAAGAAAAAGTAAAGGGGGCGGAGTTTTTGGTGCATTTTTAGTGAACTCTTATTCAAAAACCAGTTAAGTTTCAATAATAAATTTTATAATTTAACCTTATATTACAAAGATGTTTATTTTTCTGCGTTTTCAGAATTTTTTAATCAGTCCCTTTTGAGATATTAATTAATGAATATTGCCAAAAACAGACTTAACACAGTCTTGGATGAGCTGTGCAAAAAAAAGGGAAAAGGTTTTCAGGATTGAAATTTGTAGAAATAAGTAGTCCTATAAGAGATCTGTGTAAGAAAATTTTCAAGGTGAGTTTGATCTCCTAAATAATATCTCATAAAAAATAATGGCAGCGAAATGTTGTGTTAGACCTTTTATTTCTCCGGTGTTTAGGCATGTTTTTGGCCTAGATCCTTAAGTCTAATGAAAATTTAGCGATTGCATAAAATGTCGACAATTTCATTCTCAACGTTTAGGTATTTCACTCATCTTGATAGGTAGAAAAATAAAGCAGTTTCAGCATTTTCCGTAAAACACGTTTTCCACCCAAAAATGACTGTGTAGCTCGTTAGAAATGACCAATCCCAAAAAAACTATACGATCAAAAAAATTTCAATCATGTTTTTAAACTCAGCAAACTATGAAGAAAACTTATTTAAAGGATTAGGAAAATTAAAAATGTTGAACGCAGCCACCTAGGTGATTTGGAATGGATTGACTCATAATTCATTTAAAAACCACGTTTAAACTATTTTCGTTCATACTCAATAAACGTTTCGAATTGTTTTGTGTAGCCCTGTATATGATTTACAGCATTTATACACACAGCGTAATATACAAAAATTTCGTTAAACTTAAAAACACATATCACAACTAAAAATGCAATCCCAGCAGTCATCGCTAATATACAGTACTTAGGATGATTTACAGCATTGGGAATCTTTTGTGGGGGTTTTCTTCTTTTGTTGTTTTTTAACTGGCAAACCGTGTAAATACTATGCACTTTCTATTATACAGTAAGTAACTTATAGTAAACCTCAGCAACGTATAACAAATTAATTATGTGTGAAATAGCTTAACATAAGTAAAATAAGTCACAAATAATGTTTCATCTTATACCATTATGTAACGGAATTCTTTTGTGTGCCCCTGTAATTGAATAATAAATATTTTTTGCACCGCAAATTCTACAGAATGTGTATTTTAGTGCACTTCATAAAAGTATTTCAATTTCATTATGTTCGAAAGCGTGCAGAACCATTAAAACGCAGTTGAAACTATTTTTTCGCCTTGTCCGTAATGTATCGGAATACATTTGAGTGTCCCTGTAATTGAAATATAAGTTCGATTTTCACAAAATTCGAAATGACTCAAGAAAATTCTGCAGCGATTATATATGTTAAATTTCAAACTATTTGGCTGGGTTAGTTTTTGCGCTGTTATATGCGAATAGACAGACAGACATGCATACAGACAAACGGACGGATTAGATGACGAATATAGGTGCTACGTATTTATATAATTAAGAAGGCGCCTAAAAAGCACAGGAATAAAATCTTTAATTTTAAATAATAAAAGATCCTTAAGGTTATTTTAATTCCATTTTTTGAAATGTTGTAAAATAAAAAACAGGAGGAAAAACGGAAAATATTTTGATATTTAATCGACTTTGATAATTTAAGTAAAAAAAAAAAAGATTTTTTAATTTTCTTTGCTATTTACACAAGCGTTAAAGTAGCTTTTAAAAGGCAAATATTCAAACTTAAAAGGTAACATATTTAAAAATTTTCCTGTGAATTAAGAAAAATTTTGCTGAAGATAAAAAAGTATATTAGCTCTCTAAATATCTAATATTTTGCGATAAAAAATCTTTTAATTTTTTTCCTGATTCTGTTTTCTATCAATATCGATCTCAGCTGTTGTAGCACATATTTTAAAATAAAAAGGTCTTTTCAGATTTCTTTTTTACAATATCAACTTTAATTTTAAAAACGCCCTTCTTTTATTTTTAAGAAAATGTCAGAAAATAGTACTGTTTTTTGTGTGCACGTAATTATATTTTGTGAATATAAATCGACGTACAAAGTGAGAATAGAAAAATTGTTTCATAAACATAAATTAAACAATGTTACAGTATGTAATTTTATCGCGCACATTTTTATATACAGGATGATGATAAAATGATAGGTTTTCAGGGTTCGTACGGGTACCGTTATTTTGAAGGCCAAATATCAGTATTTTTTTATAGAAAAAATAAATCTAGTTTATAAACGTACGAAATTTCGACTTATTTAAGGAGAGATTTTACCATAAGTGAATACTGGTACCGAAGAACTTCTTAGTCTGAATATTCAAGAACCCGCACGAACCCTGGTTTTCTTACCTCCTTTGTGAAAATCTATAACAATATAAAACAAACTCTTGTATGTGCTTATTTAAAACATGCTACCTACTTATATTAACAAGTCGGAAATTGTGTGTAGAACGTGTTAAATAAGGTGCGTTCGTACTATATCTAGTTATATAAATATTCAGATCTTGCTTCAATAGCTGTTTCACTCTTATGCAAAAATGCATCAATACATAATTTATTACGATTCTATATATTAAAAGCAGTAATATGGAAGTAATATGACACCATCTGAAATAGGACGTAATCACCATGGAAACCTAGAATCACTACCTATCGTGGGTTATCATTGAAGTAATTACGTATGATCGGATTTAATAGAAAGAATAAAAATTTATTAAAAACTTTTTAAGTTTTGATTGGATTTTCATAAAATTTGAAATGACATGACAAACTTCTGGGACGATTATATACACTGTTAAAATTTTGCAGCATTCTGGCAGGTTATTCGACCGTTTTTGTTTTGAAAAAACGGTTTCATAACCATAATTTAACTATATTCTGACCATAAAATGGCCAATAATATGGTCACAATAGTGTTAAAATTACGGTTGTGTAACCGCTTTCGGAAAAAACGGTCAAATGACCTGCCAGAATGCTGCAAATTTTTAACAGTGTATATTAAATTTCAAACCTTTTGTTTGGGTAATGTTTGCGCTGTTATATGGAGACAGATGAACGGCAGATGCTACGTATTTATATAATTAAGAGCGCACCTAAAAAATAGTAAAGTTGCCTTCAGGGGAAAATTTGGCACTACAAGTGTGATACGTGCACTGTTAAAATTTTGCAGCATTCTGATCAGTCATTTGACCGTTTTTTGAAAAAACGGTTTCATAACCGTAATTTAACTGAATTCTGACCATAAAATAGCCAATAATATGGTCAGAATAGTGTTAAATTACGGTTGTGTAACTGTTTTCGACAAAAACGGTTAAATGACTGGACAGAATACTGCAAATTTTTAACAGTGTGGGATAAAAGAAAAAGCAATTTCCAAATGAAATTGACAACTTGAAATGTCCTAATGATACAACTTTTATTGTTCGCCATAAATAAGGCACAACAAGAACAACATTTTGATAAACGAATAACTGGATGCGATATCTGACAGCTATACATATCTCGACATCGTTCGACCGGATATGTATTGTTATTTGATCTGTCGATGTTACAATATCAGGGACATATCCTTAATAGAAAATGCTTTTAATATAGTATGCCTATAAGTCAAAGCCGAAATATTAAGGCTGTTCTCAAATCGAAAAGTGCAACTTCCTGACATACGTTTTTATTTATTTTTGTTCGAATTTCCATTAAACTAGCTGGTGTTGTTGTTCAGAAACTATGTCATAGAGCTGTTTTTTTTCATTTTTTTGCAAACGCAATAGATCTTTCAGAACATAGCGCCAAAGTGGACGTTTTGAACCGAATTTCCGCGCGAACGTAGAAAAATCACTCAAGAGCGGGCGGAAAGCGGGTTTGTCCCGTGATCGAAAACGCTTATAACTCAATGGTTAATGGATGGATCAAAAAATGGAAAAGACAGTTCGACTCCAAATCGCTTCCATGGCCAGGCTTTCCAGTTTTATAACTTTCCGTTAAAAAATGAATTTGTAAATATGTCAGAACGTTTTATGTTTGTTGAGCAGAGCAGTTAAGAACAGCCTTAAGAGCAGAAGAACTGTCATTCTCGATCTTCTAATATTTCAGTTTGACTGATAAAGCACGCTGAAGTATGCTGTAATTCACATCAAAAGCAATGCATTCATTTATACTGGATGTCCCAAAAATGACTGATGGATTTAAAAATTCAATAATTTGCAAACGGTGACAGATATTTAAAAAAATCTTGCAGGAATGTTACGTATGATGTCAGGAGTTTTTTTTTACTGTGATTCTTGATTTTAGTTCGTATTTCAAACCATAGATGGCGCTGAGAGCAATAGGTGCTCAGTCCGGACCCGATTTTTGGTACTTCGAGATCTATTCAATACATTTTAATCTCCTTTTTTCGCATGGAAGAAGAGAGAGGCCGAAAAATCGAGCCTGGATTTAGCGGTAATTGCTTGCAGTGCCATCTATTGATGCTATTTGTAACTAAAACTGAGAATCGCAGCATAAAAACTCCTGACATCTTATATTCCTGCAAGAATTTTTTAAATATCTGTCACCGTTTGCAAGTTATTGAATTTTAAAATCCATCAGTCATTTTTGGGATACCCGGTACCAGATGAGAATTCTCTGATATTCCATCTGACTTTTATGATAACTGTTCTGAAATCATAATTATAACTAGAGTTCGACCGAATATTCGGTATCGTTTTCGTTTTTCGAACGAATTCGGCAAACATTCGTTTTGGAAGAAAATACTGCCAAATATTTGGCCGAGACAGAACTGAGCGAAACTGTATGTATCTCTAAAATCTCGTTTCTTCCTTCAGATATTTCAACATTTCTCATGGATTTGAGCTGTATTGACTCAAATGAGACACCGTTTATTTATTGTTATTTTGTTCACTTTTTATAATTATCAGTTATCATTGACTGAAGTCGTGAGTTCACATTATAAGAATGCGTATATGATTAAAATTTGAAACCCCATTCCACGAGCTAATTAAAATCTTCAGACTTAACAGTAATAGAATTTTTACTTCCTTCTGTCTTTACAAGAAGAAAGTACTGGATTCTTGAAAATTTTCGAATTCCGGTTTTCGACAGATTTACTCGTTTTAGGGGTCAGGAATCCCGACAAACATGTTTTTACAAAATGTTTGTCGTCTGCGTGTCTGTATATGGCACAAATTTTTTGAGCACTCTATCACAAAAACTAATGCACGGAATTTAATAAAAATTTATATTCAGGTAGTCTCTGATATATATTTGCACTGATTAGTGTTTGGTGAAAATTGTCACTAGGTGCCTCTGCTATGCTGCATTTATACGCTATCCACAATGGCTCTGCCTCAAGAACTACTGCACGGATTTTTATGAAACTTCAGATTCCGTTAGTCCTTGATATGGGTTGGTGTTTACTAAGATTTGGTGTTAATCACCCAACAGGTGACGCTGCTGTACAGCAATTTTTACGATGTCCGCAATGGCTCTATCTCAAGAATTAATGCGTGGATTTTCATCAAACTTCAGATTCAATTAGTCCTTGATATGAGTTGTCACTGAATACCTTTTGGTGTAAATTGCCAAACAGGTTGCGCTGCTATGCTTGATTTTTCCTGATTCCCGCAATAATCTTATATCAAGAAATAATACACGGATTTTAATAACACTTCAAATTCAGTTACCAAGTTGATTTAAGTTGTTACTTATTAGGTTTTGGTATATGTCGAGCAACAGGTGGCGCTGCTATTCAGATTTTTTTACGATTTCCGCTATAGCTCTACTCAAAAACTAATACGTGGATTTTCACGAAACTTCAGATAAGATTTATATATATATTTATTTATTTATTTATTTATTTATTTATTTGTATTAATTTAATCCTTTTCTTTATTTTATTTTGTATTCACTCAGTACTTATTAAGTTTATTCCTATTTTTCATTCTAGTTTAACTAAAAGTTAATCTAAGTCTTTTCTTGATTTCTTCAATCATTTTCATTCCATTTATTTGTTTTTTTGGGCTTAAGATGGCAACACTAAACATTATTGTTATTAATCCAGTTCCAATTTACATTTTTCCTTTCTCACACCAGATGGCAGCACAGTTATGGGTTTCACTCAGATGCTCAACTGTAGATCACATGTTAAATTAGTCTTAACTTTGTTTTCCATGCTGATATGCAGTAGTTTTGACTCTTAGTATGTCATTCAGGTATTGTGCTCTAATAATTTTTTATATCCTCTATGAGGTGTATCTTTCTTTGGATCTCTTAGCTGTTTATTATCTATTTTATGTAATGTTTCCGTTATAAGGAGCTACATTTTGTCATTTTAGGCTTAATGCCGAAAAAATTGGATGAAATAACGAATCTTCTATGAATGAACTCACAAGCTCCTCTGATGATTCTGTGAGTCATTCATAGTTTCTTATTTTAAATACCGGTTTCCTATGTTCATTTCTAAATCACCTTTACAACTTTATCAATTTCTTCATATATTTGTGATTTCAAATTTATTATATATATTATCGAAATTTTGACATTTTTCAAGGTATTGCATCCCCTTAAAAAGAGAATTTTTGACTTTCGAACTATCTGAAGTAAAATTAGTAAAAAGAAGGAAATACGTTCTTTAGTTTTTGCAGATACAGTGAAGATTTAAAGCCAACATCTTAACTATTCTATTTAAAACAATAATAGAAATTTTTCTTAGGAATTTTCCCGTACAGGAAGTTTTAGCAGCTTCAAGTAGCATTTCCGTCCCTTTGTCTGAAAGCATGCTTTCACAAAGAATAGAATGCACGCCGAGGCAGAAAGTGTAAAGCAACCAATTAAATTAATGAAAGAAAATAGCTGACATGAGAACCACTTCACCATTAGATACAGTGATTATTAACTGTGTTTACAGGTTTTTTATGTTAAATTTCAGAACAGCAGTGCATTTCACTGTCAGTTGAATGTATGTGCAGAATATTAATTGGAAGGAAAGAAATAGAACCTCTATGAAAGAGGTTAGATTTAATTAAACACATCGATAATATATCTTAAAACAAGAAAGGTTGTATAGACGTTTTCAAATTTATGAGAGAAAACAATTTCTTCTGATTGAACTATATGAATAAAAAATGAAAAAAAAAATAATTTTTTTCGCTATGAATGAAAGTAAATTACTACTAAAACAAGTGGGTAAGTGTGATCACAGATCTCACAGATGGTTTCGTTTAATATGTCTTTTAAAACACTTTATCCTTAAATTAATAAATCAAAATTGTGAATTTATAATTATTAAAACATAAATGGCAGCGCCGTTACATTTAATTTAAAAATAAATTAAAAAAATATATTTTAATCAAATTAGTAGTTTTATCAAATATGTTTTTACATTTCACCCAACCTGAAGTAATCAAAACACCTCACGTTATTTTATGAATGCGCTGTACTTCGCAATATATTGTAAATTAAACATTTGAAAAACATTGCAAAATTCACAATCGGGTTATCAGACAATAAAAAGCCATCACATTTATTTTATTTATTATTTTTTTTTTTATGTAACAAAAAAGAAAAATCATGGATCAAGCATGAACTATGAAATTTCCAACACTTCAAGAATGCACTAATGACACTTTTCAATAAGGTGAAAGGAGCTGTTAACTTAAGTAAACAGTTTAGAAAACGTATAGCACATTTTATAACACAATGTAAAGAATTACTGTCCATTGTCGGAAACGTACTCGAATTATTTTAAGAATGCATATATTCTTTAATAGATTTGTATATATACTACATAATTCAGTTCAATTAGAAAATGTATAACTATTATTATTATAGTAACTAGGGGGCTCGGCCCCCTACGAGCTACGCTCGCCAACCCCCGTCCAGACACCGCAGACTCTAAATGCACGCTAATTGGGTCGGCTTTAAAAAGATTTCAAAAGATTGAATTATAATTTAAAAAACAGTGGCGATCTCCCTATAAACGAATTTCTATTCATTTCTCTTTGATTGGGGAATTTTAACGCCAAATCCGCTGCGGTACTACTTGATTATCCTGTCGACCAATTTCGCCAAATTATATAAATCGCCAAACCACTCGCCAAATTATACAAATTGATATAATTTTTATTTTAAATAACGAAATAACAAATAAATTCATACAACATTAATAAAAACACAAATAGAACGTCGAAATAAAAATAACTTGATGACGTATACACGTGCAACAACATTTCAAAATAAGCTAATATAAAAGGAATTAAGTAAAGAGAGTCTTTGTCTCCTGGTATTTTTTAACAAAGCGAAAAGAAAGTTCTTTTAAATGAGACATTTTAAATTAATTCTCAAAATATCAAATAAATGTCTAGCGCAATTTCTAAATTTAAACTTTTTTGCAATATTAATTTGTGTTCATTTTATGTAATAACTATAATGTGACGTAAATATGACGTAATTTCTCCTAAGACTTCTAACGCATGTTAATGAATTTATTATTTTACAATATCCTTTCTCTTTTAAAATTCGCGTGTATACTTTTTATGACGTAATTTTTAATAAGTTCCTGCTTTTTATACGTAATTATTTAATTCTAATTTGAAAGATTTTTCCTGTTTATAATAGTCACGTGTAAATAAATTTTTAATTTGAAGCAAACATTATTGCTTGCGCTTTTTATACAGTTGGCAACAGTTTAAATTAGTACAATTTTCTGAAATCTGTAAAAAATATCTCTGGAAATGTTGAATATTTGAATTTAAAATAGAAATAAAACCTGAAAAAATGAGTCAAAATAAAAAAAATAATGCAATCTGCACTCCGGCAAATTCTAACGCATAAAATGATCTAAAAATGATTACACTGCCATGTATAGTTTTTGCTGCTATAAAACTTTTTTAGTGGAACGATTTTGTCCAACTTTAGCATTAATTAACTCATAAAATAATTCTTCGATTTGAAAACTGTCTGCATCAGCGTGTTTATCAAACATTTCTGTATAAAACCACTGATTTTCATATTTTTGTATGCATTATTTTTGTTAATATTAACGAAGAAAGGCCTCCGGTCACAAAAAAATCAAAACCGGCGGCTGTGACAGCGGTAGTTACTTTTTTTTTAGAATAGAGAGATACGTGCAATATTGTGTACACTATCTTGGCAAAAATCAACATATATTTGGATACAGCTCCTCATCCTTTTGCTTCCTTTTGGGAACAACAGATTTCGAGTTTATTCTATCGACGATAATTTTCAGAATTTTCAAACTGTGTTTTTGAGACTTTCACAAAAGTTGCTCAATATACTTAGCTAATGTATTATGCACATTATATTTTGATTGCATTTACGCATGCGCAGTAAAACATTTTTTAGTAAATCTGCTGATTTTCCATTCTTTTTTTATTATTTTTTAATTCTGATTAGAGGGTATTGTGTAAATGTTGTTTGTCATATTTTCTGAAAAGAACATTTGTATATATTAAGAACTCTGCTAAGCATAAGCAAAAAACTTGGCAAAATTTGGGACTATTTTTATAAAAACCTTAATTTCTCTACTAGTATGCATGATATCCTCATAAAAATGAACACAATTTATTACAATAAGCCTCTTAATCATGTTTTACAGTTTGAACGCTATTGCTGCATTAGTTTTTACAGGGTTATCCAAAAGATATTCGTTCTTTTTCAATTTGTTGACTGTCCTCTATGGGGTTTAGGGGGAAAATCTTCGTGGAAATATATGACCTATGCCATACTGTTTACACACTGGCAGTTTCAGGGTAATTCCTCATGTATTTTTCTAGATATTTAACAAAACGTCTAAAATCGCAAGTGACCAATCATATCACTGGCCATATATATCAATGACTTAGAAATCGAAGTATATTTAGGAGAGTCAATCACAGGCAGACGAATAGAGTTCAAAACTGTTTTCAAATATTATTTTTTTTCTGGTTATTTTATTGAATCTATTTTTTTATCTTAATTGTGAGCTATAAATATTACGTTTCTATAAAAAAAAAAGTCTTTATTCATACGAATATATATACTTTATTCCATTTATAAATATGGACTTCTTCCCATATCAATTTAGTAGATGCATGTGTAGCATCTTTAGAACAATGTAAATATACCTTTTCTGAATATTGTACAAAAGGAAATCTTTTTTGAAATATTTCCAAGTATAATCCAGTCATATTCACTCTGCAAGATCAAAAAGCATACAATCAGATTTTGATTTCAATCAAATAAGCTACAAAGTACTTAAGAGAAAATATTCTTTTTTTTTTGCTTAAAATTGTTCCTTTTACTTTGAATCTGTTTATTGGAGGTGAATGAGTGCAAGTCAGAGTAATTTAAATCCATTTAAGTATATCTAAAATTTCAGAAGCATTTTTGAATGAACGAGAAAATTTAACATTATTATACGTGTCAGGAACTATTTGTGATTTCATTCAAATCATATCATGAAGAATGGAAACACAGACGGTAAAAGCTATTTGTTATTTTTTTCTATCTGTCAGATTCTACTTATAACAAAATTATCTTTGGCTATATATTTTCATACATTGCCACAAAAAATAAAGTATTTTGGTCTCGAAAGTCAAATGTTGCTGTTTTCCTTTAGCAGAGAAAAACCGACTGAAATAATAAACAATAACATTAATGAAAACAGACTTTAAATAAAATAGAGATAGGTGTTCGGTCATATTTATACTTTATGTTTAGGCATCCTGTTTTATCGTCTGCGTTCTATTTAAAAGTCGTTCGATGAATTTGTTCATGTGAGGCACCTTTTGTTGTACTGTGAATAAATTGAAAAAAATACTAGTGTAATTAATTGAGTTTTTATGCAATAAGATTGTATTTTAAATTGAGTAATCAACATGGTCCGCCAAACTGCGTTGTTTCGCCTTGAAAACCGTAACGAGTACTTTAACCTTATCGCATTAATCGAATTTTAAGTTGAAATAATGAGTATCAAGAGAGTTTCGTGCTAGAAGAAGTATTTCAAAATCTTAATTCTGAATAATTGGACCTTATCTATACTTTTATATATGTATAAAAATGTTCCAAGACGCTAAAAAGGGGGATTTTAAGCTTCATAGCCAATGAAATAAATATAACTATTGATGATAAAATGCCAACAGCTGATTTAAATGTTAGTATGTAAACTGAGGATTACATAAAAATAAACGAACATTTATAACAGAGATATCAAACACTGAAAATCGTAAACATGCGGAGCAAAGACAAACTGATTTAGAAAAAAATAATCTCAAAAGATCAAAAAATTAACTAAAATTTGCTAAAATTAGATCTGAAGCTAAATCTAATGTTAGTGAAAGTGAAATAAAATCGGAAAGGTTATATAAATTGACAAAATGTAGTCGAAAATAAACTGTAAAAATTCCTATACGTCTTGATAGATGGAGTTTTTTCTTTTCTTCTTTAGGTTGAGATTTTAACACTAAAAATGTTTCAGAACAATATAAAGCAGAAATTCTGTAAAATTTATTAGGGGGCAAAGCCTCTAACATATTATCTTACTTGCATGGCAAAGACATCGATTATGAAAAAGTAAAATAATTAGTCTTAAGAGAGTTTCAAACAACGCCTTATTCTTGTTTAAGAGTACTTTAGAAAAGCTCTTAAATCTCTTACCCAATGAGACTGATGTAAACGTACACGTCTAGTGACCTATTGGGGCGATTCTCAAAAGGTGGGCACTGGACACATGTCATAACTTTAAGCCTTTCAAACATAACTTTAATTATCACTGACTTTATTTTTTTTTTTTACACTGAGTTTTTAATTCTATTCAGAGACAGAAAATGACATAATTTATAGTAAAAGCTTTGTATAAATATCTTAAAATTTTATTATCTTATGCTAAAGAGGCCAATTTCGGACATTCATAACGTTAACTCCTCCAATGTACCACCAAGAAAAAGAGTTTTCAGAGAGTATAAGAGTTTTAACTTTTTTCCAGGTGGTTCTAATGGTAAACAACGAATGCATAAAGGAAACGGATCATTTTTTGATAATTTCGTTAAGAGATGGCAGGCTGATTTATTGATTTTTGAAGATAGAAGGATTTTTCTATAAAAAAAATTTCTGTATTTTGTTATGTCCGAAAGTAACGTACGCGACAAAGCATTTGATTTTATTATTATTATTACTGGATAACAAAAAGTTAATTATACATATATATGCCTACACATACAATTATAGAACACATTTACTACATTCTTGGTCTTAAGAATTTTTTAAATACTAAGCGAACGTTCAAAATCTGTAACGTACGTGCGAAAAAAGGTCCAAAATTTGTAACGTACACAACTGCTAATTATATGCCTTAATAATTAATTTTCCAGAATAGTTGCTGTCTTTTAATGTTTGTGTATAATTTTATAGACATACTATTAAAAATATTAATATATTATATTTATAGACAAAATACTATACTATTAAAGAAAATTTGGCCTTAAATTTGAAAATTTTAAAAATTACATATTGTTAACGTTTAATGATCCCACCTTTTGAGAATCTCCCATTGGTAAAATTATTTAAATTTAAGAAATGTATCAGACTTCTAGACTCTTAAACAACTTATAGTATCGAATAAATTTTATCAAACATTAAATAAAGAAACAGTTTTCCACATTATTGTGAAACGAGAAGATAAATAGCTTTTCCCAGAAGAATTAGGAATTTAATTTATATTTCACGTCACGCAGAAAATTTCTTACTGATACTTTTATGCTAATCGTAAATATACTAACTCAAAGACACTAGCTAAAGTATTTTTGCATAATGTTAAAACGTTAAATAATACACTATGACGCAAAAGTTTAGACAATGAAGAAATTCTTACATACTTTGAAAAATATTTATTCAATTTTCAAATCACTGCTTGAAATTAATGTGCTGTACATATAAACAATATTTATAACAAAGAAAAGTGGAATTGTGCATATTGCAATAAATTAAATGGTAACAAAAATAAACTGCTGTCTCAAAAGTTTAGACACAAATTAAATAAAATCGAAATAAACAATTTTTAAAACCTGGTTGCGCATCCATGCTTATGTATTACGTCATATACACGAGATTGCATGGAAGAAACTAAATCTTGCATAGTTTGTGGATCGATATCGTACCATGCATTCTCAATAGATGTCTTAAGTTCCTTTTCAGAAGAGTATTGTCTAGCGTTGCTATAAACTTTGCGACACATGATGCTCCAAAGGTTTTCTATAGGGTTAAGATCTGGGCTACATGCTGGCCAGTCGAGAACTCTTATATTATGGGAATTAAACCAAGATTTTGAATGTTTTGCAGTGTGAATTGAAGCATTGTCTTGCTGAAATTCCCACTGAGGACCCCTAGAAGCTCAGCAAATGGCAGTAGGTTTTCTTCTAATGTCTGTGTATAATGCTGTGAAGTTTGACGACCACTGGTGAAGGTCAGAGATACTTGTCCATTATAGCAAAAGGCTGCCCAAACCATCACCGAGCCCCCTCCTTGTCTGCGACTAAAAGAACGTCGAGGTTCCTTCCGCAAGTCATGCCAATACGATAAACAACCATCTGGACCATCCAGATTCCACTTTTTTTCATCGCTAAATATGACTGACTGCCATTTCTCTCCATATGACATATGCTTTCGAGCCCACATAAGTCTTTGTAACTTATGATGTGGTTTCAGAGCTGGTTTCTTCTGCATTTTGCTATAAACGATTGTTCCTTTTTCCAAAATTCGTCTACGAATCGTATCCTTTGATACAGAGAGTCCCGATGAGCTTTGAACTCCACGTACGCTCATTTGTTGAGTACTCGCTAGTCTTTGTATCAGGCGATCCTCTCGTACATTTGTCACACGTGGCCTCCCAGACCGACATTTTGCTTTATATTCGGAACCACTCGATAAAACTCGATAAATAGATTTTTTTGACCTATTAATAATAGCAGAAATTTCAGAAACGCTCTTCCCTTCACCTTTTAACTGCCAAATCCTTGAAACCTCATTCACTTGAATTTCTTTAGCTCTCGGCATGTCGACTATGAAGCGCAATCGTTTGCAGAACTTAAGTACTCCAAATTTGTGACATCATCGATTCTAAATTTGCATATGCCAGCGAATATTCAAAGAAATTTAGAATAGTGTCTAAACTTTTGCGACAAGCACATTTGAATTTTTATGAAAAAAATTAGTATTATAGCAAATAAAACGACTGTCTTTTGTACATAGCATTTTAAATCAGTTTTTGAATATATTTACAGGTTTTTGTAATTCTGACGTCATAATTCTACATTTTAAAGCTGAATGACGTCATTGTCTAAACTTTTGCGTCATAGTGTATCTTACGCATGGTGAATCTGGGGCGGCTCCCTCATGTGCTAATAAAGGGTCTGTAAGCCAAGATAGCCAAACAAGTTCTATTTTAATTCCAGTTCAGCCGTCAACCCATGACTACTTAATAAATATTTATTTAATGTATTTCAAAACGTTCCTTACTGAGATCCATCTTCAACTTATTTTGATTTCATTTTTGTCCTACCCTGATTATTTTTAAAATATTTGTACCAGTGTAAATTTAAAATCTCAAGTCATCTAGTTGAAACATGAACAGTACACTGTAAAAAAAAAAAAAAAAAAAAAAAAAAAAAAAAAAAAAAAAAAAAAACGACATTTTTACAGTATAAAGTACTGTTCATCTCGCGCACAAACTCGATCACAGTGAATGTGCTGTATCTTTATTTGGTTTCCTGACTATATTAACATAGAAAATACAGTAGTTGCGTAAAATTAACAGCACAATGTGCTGGCAATTTGGACGCCAGCAGTTTGTGCTGTAAAAAAATGCGTCCAAATTGCCAGCACTTTGTGCTGTTAATTTTACGTAACTACTGTATTTTCCATGTTAATATATTAGATGTAAATTTCCAACTGGGCAACTAGTGCTTCAGCCAGGAGGACCCGGGTTCGAATCCTGGTCCGGACATTTTTCGCCCAGTTGGAAATTTACATCTAATATGATTTGTTTACCAATTAGAATAATTGTGTTAATATTAATCTAGTGTCATGTTAATATAGTCAGGAAACCAAATAAAGATACAGCACATTCACTGTGATCGAGTTTGTTCCGGCAAACTTACAGTGGTTTTTTTTTACAGTGTAGAAGAAATTAGAAGAAATACGTTCGAATTTCATCTAGCTTCAGTAGTTTTCAGCGACAATGTCTTCTGTAAGTGTTTTGAACTAAGCTTTTTACTTATGTGAATGAAAAAAACGTTTATTGTGTGTAAAATCAATTCAGTATTCAAAAGTACTTATTTATTTATGTTCACTTCTTGACGGACGAAAAGAAAAAAGAAGTCACATAAAATGGCACACGTAACACTACTTTTGTGGGAAGTGTTATTAAACTCCTTTCAAGAATGCATGCTAAAGCCGCAGAGATGTTGTACAAGCTCCTATCGAAAGGTTAATAGGTACAGTACAGCCATGGAAAAAAGTAAACAGCCCCTGCTAACTCTGCAACAAATTATCGTAGAAGAAAATTACTGGTACCGTCCGATTGGAGATAAAGTCTACTTTTAAATGATGTATATAAAATTTGCTTAAGGGACCATTTACATATTAAAAAACCCAAACTTAATTTTTTTTCGTTGAAAATAACCAATTTTAACAAGATATTTCAAATCTTCGGTTCAAACTATACCTAGGCACCAAATTTTAAGTCATTTGAATGACAAGTTTTAGAATTATAAACGTTCAAAATTTAGTTATTCTAATGTTAAATTACATTTTCAAATTTTCATTAATATCTCCTGAAATTATACTCCTAATGTGCTAATATGCTGGTATATGCTCCTAATGTGCTGGAACCAAACGATTGGAAATAAAGCCTACTTTTAAACGATGTTTATAAAATTTGATTATGGGGCCATCTACATATCAAAACGAACCATATTTTTTTTTTCAATAGTAGTACACAATTCTGATAGCATAAAGGAACTCTACACCCTTCAATTAGCCTAAAAACAAATTTTTATGCAAATCGTACGATAAGTTTCAGAGAAATTAAGTATTTTAAAACGAACGTATTTTAGGGGCTGTATCCAAATTGAAGTTCGGTACTCGATGGTTGGCCGGGAGAGCCCCTTTCTTGATCAAGGCATCTTAAGCGCCACTCAAGAAGTCATTGAAGACTACTAGATTACACGATAGTTCAAGAAATTTCAAAATATCTAGTCACTTCTATCATACACGACTCCTTAAACCATCATTTTGCCGTTTTTTGAGTATAATTTGAAAACTACTAGGAAGAAAGATGTGAAATTTAGGATTTCCATAAAGCAGGACTTAATAAATCTAAATTCATTAAAAAAAATGTAGGTTGTAATTCATAATTTTTTCGAATGTTAATTTCATAATTCATATCATAAAATTATAAAAATTGCAAACTCAACGCATTTATGTTTGGGTATATCATATATATTAAACGAGCAAGCGATTTTCCCGATTACGGATGATATCGTAAACTACTGGATCGATTTTCATGAAACTTGCCTCCTATACTATATCGAGCACGAGAAAAAGATTTAGCTAGGTCCCGAATTCAAGAAAATTCGTTTTTACAGGGTAAAACAAGATCTTAGCTGAAACTTTTGCTTGCTATAAATCGAAAAATTCTCATGCAATTTACGCGAAACGTGTTTTTTATACTAATTCGAGCACGAAAAACACATGTAGCTGGGTTTTGAATTCGATAAAATTCGTCTTGATCGATTAAAACAATCTCAGTACTGAAAATGTTGCTATATATCGAAAACGGCTCTAACGATTTTCACAAAACTTGATGCATATACTAAACCAAGCACGAGAAAAAGATCTAGCTAGGTCCCGATTTCAAGAAAATTCGTTTTTACAGGTTAAAATAAGATTTTAGCCGAAACTTCTGCTTGCTATAAATCGAAACTTTCTCATGCAATTTACATGAAAAGTGTTTTGTATACTAATTCAAGCACGAGAAAAACATCTAGCTAGGTTTCGAATTCGAGAAAATTCGTTTTTATCGATTAAAACAAACTGAGCACTGAAAATGTTGCTATATATCGAAAACGGCTCTAACGATTTTCATAAAATTTGACGCCTATTCTAATTCGAGCTCAAGAAATCGATTTAGCTAAGTCGTTAATTCGAGAAAAATTGTTTTCTGTGGTTAAAATAAGCTCATTACTCCAAAAAGTGGTATTAATCGAAAAAAATTCTGACTATTTTTATGAAATATACTTTATTCTAATATGAGAAAACATTTCAACTAAGTCTCGACTTAAGTAGAAAAAAAAAATGTAATTTTTAGCTTTTTTTATATTTAATCATCCGTAATCGGAATCCTCGCCAGCACAATGAAAGGTAATCTCGAAAGTTGCTCTAAAAGATTGCCTTCTACACTTAATCGAGCATTAGATAGCGGCTTATGTAGATCAAAAATACGGTAAAATTTGTTTTAACTGGCTAGAACAAAAAAATTGATTGATTATAATTATTGATTATGATTATATTTCGTAAATTTAAATATTTTCATAAACATTAGTAATATTTCTTGACAAATAACTGCGCTTATACTTTTGCTAAGTTTAAAACAACTGCCATATTGTTACAAACATCTGTATAGTTTGTTCCATGGCGATATACCCTGGCGCAAAATTAGCAACAATTTTAAAACCAAGATCATTTTTTTGTGTCAATGTTTCCACATAGCTCATTTTTGTCGCCAAACATTGACTTAGACAACGTATCTTGTTAATAATAATTTAATTTATAAAACATGGAGTATAGCACTCAGGATATACTTGATAATCGCATGCATATAAAAATAGTTTATTTTCATATATGATAATCCATATTTCCGGCTATATGCAAAGTTTTCTTTTCTTTTCCTTTTTTTACTTTAAAATATATTATTTACGTACTCTAATAAATGCATCGGAAAAAAATATTTAAATTTTATATTTCTTCCAACACTGAATAAATGACACTATATTTAAAAGAAAACAAGTAATTTTACTATTTAAAAGTGAAATATCTCAACTTTTGCCCATCTATGACATAATTTTCTCTGAGTTTTAGTTTCTGATCGTGCTAAGACTAGGAGCCGTAAATACAAACGTTAACTCCATGACTTATTGATATTCTACTAATATTTATTAACTATCACTTTTCTATGTTACTGGAAAAAGTAAATATTTCTAATACTGTGAAGTTAGAACTAAAGTATTAATTTTTCTTTAAATTTAGATAGTATAATTGCAAATTCATTATGTCTGCAGGACGGCCTAAAAAAACGAGAATTCAACTTTAACGAAAGAATGCCGAGTCCGATTAGAAATACTGAAATTGAAAATGATATTTCAACGTCTAGACCAATGCGTGCTGCTAAAGAAAGAAGCCGACAAAAGATCGCAGATATGATGTATTGTATTAATGAATCTGGATCCCAAGAATGATTGTAGTATTTCTCTAATAATTAAATTTCTCTAATACATTTATTTTCATGCGCGTGCATCTTACAATCTCATCGCTCCATGGATGAAGGAAACGATATTTTTAAAAGTTGAGAATTTATACCAGTTGCATGGCAACAAACGATATCTGATGCTGATATTTATTTTTTCTTCTTGCTCTATTTGTTCGTCTTGTGAGTGTTTTATTAAATGTTGTGGTGTGATTCAAACTGGCTTATTTATTTAATATAAATGCGCAGACAAGCGCCAAAAGATCAATTGTGTACATTAAAAAGACGGAAAAGTGTTGGCAAAACAAACGAAAGCCGCATTCAACCCATACGTGAAATGCAGCATTGTTCCATTCAGCACATAGCAAATGAAATAAATAAACGACAAGATCAAGATTTAGAAGAACAAAGACGTCGTAACATAAGACGCCTGCAAATTTTAGTAAAGAAACGAATGCGAACATGAACACGAATGCGAACAAGTGCGCAGTTAACAAAGAAGCAACATACAAAAAATTGGGTTCTTTTAACATTGAATGTATTCATTTCAAAGCAATTCATTTTCCGGAAGAACGAGTGTTTAATCAAATTAACCAGGACTCATTTGGCGACTGCTGCTTACATGGACGAATTAAGCTTGACTTCCCAATTTTTAAAAATGAATTGGTGCATCTCTTTTTAAAATGCCATCCATTTGCTGAAAATTTCCACACAAAAAAATTCGCAATTTAAATTCATGCTTTGCTTTGGCTTCATTTAAGGCATATGATGATCAAACAATTAACAGCCATGGTATTAACAGCTTTGTCGCCGGCGTACAAGTTTATCATAAGATGAGTATGGCAGCTCATCCAACACAAAACAGTGAAGGCGAATTCGAACGACCGTAATATGTCAGATATACTTTTTAAGTTCAGAAGATGCTGTTAACGAAAGACTGGAATATCCTCTCAACCATGGAATCAGACGAAATTTAATGGAACTTTTAGAGCATATTATTCGGTCTCAAAATATGTTTGCACAGTCATTTATGATGATGCGAGAAGTTGAAGAAGAAGTAAATCGACATGATAAAGAAGAAGGAATAAAATCTCCATATGTCAAACTTCTGTTTACAATGCAAGAAAATGCTGATTACAGAAGATTCAATGTCCCTATGACCAATTATGTATGCGCCGTGTTTACACTCAACGCCGATCAAAGCTTTTCAGATAACGAAATGGTGGTACATCAACGTGGAAAAAAAAATCCCTGCCGACTCGGGCCTACAGGCGGAGGTAGATTTCGAAATTAAGTATTAAATTCTCCAACAAAATTTAAATCAAGATTAGAGATAAACCCAGTTTCTTCACAAAGAGTGAGCTGTAGGGATCTAAACTTTTTGTGAAAATTATAATATACACGAATGCACACACACATGTATATGGAATAGGTTTAAAAAATGGTTACAAAAAATTCAGAGAACCTTAAAGTGTTAAAATATGTTAATATTTCCATAGTCGGGTTTTTATCATGTTTTAATGCGTTTCTTCAAACTCACATGGCGTTACATATTCACCTGCTGAGGTCCATTATATTTCCAATATAACGCAATATACATATATTTTTAATTCGTCAAACTACTTATTTTATTTTGCGTTTTCATGCTGAAATCTTGCTCTAGAAAACTTATGACGTAATATTCAATTTGTTTTCAATTTGTCAAACTATTTAATTTTACAAGTGAAAATTTTTCAATAGAAAAGTAACTGTTGTGGTGAGATTTTTTTTTTAATTGTTGGCAACTGCTATAACGAAAAACTTTTATTTTTTTCCTGCCATTGTTGTGTAAGAGCTGGTTTTATCAGAATCATGTTAAGACAGCATTCAAAATTTTGAACCCTCCCCATTTCCACCCTCTTGGGCCGATTTCGCCCATTTTCAATCCCCGCCGAGATATTAGCCATATCAAAGTTGTTGGCGAGTTTCAGGACAATCCGTGCATAATTGCGACTTTTATCGTGCGGACAAAATTTAGTACATACATACACACATATATATATATATATATAAACATTTTAGGTGGGGGTGGTTTTGGGTTCCTGGGGTCCTATAATGAAAAGTTATGAAGGAATTTTTCAAAAGTCGCACTATGGTAACGACTGCAATAGGTAGTATTTCTTACGAAATCTACCTAAAAATGTCAATTTGCGTAATATTGATAAACGGATAGAACCATTCACGTATCCACTATTTTACCCCAAAGGAACATTTAGCTATTCTGACGATCTACAATTGCAAACACCCTATACAAGTCGTCAGCATCTTACTCGATTAGAATGAGCACAATATAGAATTGCTTTTCGACTTGAACTTACTAAATGCCTTCCTCCAGAAACAGCTATTATAGGTGCAGATTTGCGCCAAATACACTTCAGTGCTTTGCATTTTGGTGGTCGGCTTTTCCAACAATACCTCGTTGATACATACATCAGACAAGAGCGCGATTGCATCCAATGGATCAAGGCTAATCAAAAAAAAAAATTCTTGCTGACCAATATTATGGCGTTACCCGCATTATTAAGGCACTCGATGAAAAGAAAAATGCCGTTGTTGGTGAAAAGATAATACTGCCATCTACATTCATTGACGCGATACTATGTTGAACAGTTCGAAGATGCGATGGCCATTGTCTACAGATATGGATCGCCAGATTTCTTTATCACTGTGACATCAAATCCTGAATGGCCAGAAATTAAAGAGGCATCAAAAGTTGTCTTTGAAAATGGAATAATACATGAACAACCTGCTCAAGATAAACCTGATCTCGTCGCTAGAGTTTGTAAAATTAAATTCGATGACATTATTGAAGAATTGGAGAAAAAACAAGTATTTGGAATGGTTGCCGATTACGTTTATACAATAGAATTCCAGAAACGTGGCTTCCCACATATGCATCTGCTGCTGATTATGGCTCCAGAAGATAGAATCCGTAACCCAGAGGAACTTGATGACCTGATTTCAGCGGAAATTCCCATTAATAATGATCCTGAATTACGAAATCTGGTGCTAAAATGGATGATTCCCAATTCGAGTGGGAAACTAAACCCAAATGCACCGTGTATGATTAATAAAAATGGTGCATGAAATGTCGCTTCAACTATCCTAAAATGTTTAACGAAATCCCTTCTTTAACGGACGATGAAAAACAAATTATCGACGTAGATATCATCCACAGTTGGATCAACATAGTTTAGAATTTTTGCACGAGCATGCTGTTTATCGAAAGGATATAAATGGTTGCAAAATAACAAAAGATAACCGTCACGCAGCTCCATACAATGCTTATCTGTTGAAGAGATACAAGTGTCATATAAATAATGAATATGTAGGAAATATTCGTGCTGTAAAATATCTCTAGAAATATATTTACAAAGGCATGATTGTGCAACAATAAAGATCGTTGAAAACCAAAGAAAACTTATGTACAATGAAGTAGACACTTATATTGAAGGTCGATGTATCACTCCACCAGAAGTATGTAGGCGATTATTTGGCAACGAGATTCAAAAGAAAAGCCATTCTGTTCAACGCTTAGATATCCATTTACCAGGTCAATTTCGAATTGCAAACATTGATCTAGCACAAGAAAATTTAGCAGATACGGGTCAGAAAGGTTTAACATTAGAGGCATATTTCCGGCATAATCGAGGCCTAAAACAAATGGAAGAAAATAATTTTCTGAACGGAAACCATGTTGAGAATGCAACAAGCTTCGAAGATATGCTAATAGTTGATGGCATTACATATGCATCGTATAACCAAGTTTGTTTAGTTCGTGGACTAACTTACGATGACCAACAATGGATTGAAAGTCTGCGAGAATCTGCTATGTCGAAGATGCCAAAAGTCATGAGTTTTGTCATGTTTACACAGATTCTCATTTTTGGATCTCCTGAAAATCCAAGACGCCTATGGGAAATGTTTAAGAAAGATTTGGCTGAAGACTTCATCCGAGAAACAGGACGGATGGTTAATTCTGTTGAAGAAGCGCTTAAGCGTGCTTATCGAATTATCGCATTCAAGTTAAATACAGAAGCTACTGGAGGTAGGAATTTCCTATTACTGGGTTCATCAACTTGGTATGGACGATATTGATGGATACGAGAACGTGCTAAATGAAGAAACTATGAACACCAATGAGTCTATTTTTATTGGAGAACATATGTATCAACTTCCTAAAGGGATACAAATTGAAATTGTTGATACCATCTTATATTCAGTAAACGATTCAACACCTCGATCAAAATGTTTCTTTATTGATTGACCTGGAGGCACTGGAAAGACTTTTGTATACAAAACTCTTTATTACATCCTTTCAGGGCAAAAGCATAAAGTAAAGTGCATGGCATTCACTGGGATTGCTTCTATTCTGCTACCTGATGGAAGTACTCCACACAAGACTTCTGCACTTAAAGTTCCATTGACATCGGATTCAATTTCCAACATCAAACCTAGATCCACTAAAGCAGTCGAACTCAGCAAAGTTGATGTATTTTTGATGGATGAAGCTCCTATGCTGCCAAAATACGGACTTCATAACATAGATCAATTGCTGCGCTCTTTTGGAAATCCAATTTTGTCATTTGGTGGAAAGATTACGGTCCGAGGAGGGGGCTTCCGTCACTGTCTACCCGTCCATCTACGAGCGAACAGAAGAGAATTATTGTATTTTTCAATCAAAACAAGTGACCTGTGGCACCACTTCAATTCAATTTCATTAACAGATAACATGCGCGTTGATCCGGAACAAAGAGAATTTGCCAAATATCTTTTGAAACTTGGAAATGGGGAGCTACATGAGAACGCGATGGGTGAAATCAAACTATCCGTAGATATACTTTCAAATGGTCATCTCATTGATGAAGTCTTTGGAAACTGCATAAAGAAAGGAAGTTATGAAAAAAATGAAGGATCAAGCTATCCTTGCGCCATTAAATAAAGATGTCAGCAAGATTAAAGCCGAAATTATTGAAAAGCTTCCTGGAGAGTATAAAATCAACCACAGCTACTATTCTGTCAAAGATCAACCTAAAGGAGCAGTCCAGTTTACGACGGAATTTCTCAATTCCATCGAAATAGCTGATTTGCCACCTCATGAGTTAAAGCTTAAAAATAACGCAATAATCATACTATTGCGCAATTTAGATGTTTCAGAAGCCTTTTGCAATGGAACAAGGCTAATTGTTAAAGATCTTTGCAATAACATAATCAAAGCAAAAATAATCACGGGAGAATATTCAGGTATCGAAGTACACATCGTCGCGAATAACTCTCGATTCAAGCAGAGGTCAACTTGGATGCACGATGCAAATGCATCAATTTCTTGTGAAGCTAGCATTTGCAATAACTATACATAAAGCTCAAGGTCAGACCTTTGAATTTGTTGGCGTCGACTTACGGACACCTGTTTTTATGCATGAATGCTCTACGTTGCTTTTTCCAGGGTTAAGAGGCAAAACAACTTAAAGGTACTTCTACCAACAGAAAATCCTCATCACACTCATAATGTTGTATGGAAAGAAGTATTGAACACACCAACAACCAATCAATGAGTATTTAAAAGACTGCAGAAATATGTAACAAAATGGCTTACTAGAAAGTACTAAGAAAGGGATATAGATTTGTAAATAAATGAAAAGCTAAAAAAAAAACGAATATTTAGTATATGTTATTATTATTTTTAGAAAGTAAAAATGACATGTTCATGTAGAAATAAATACGCTTAAATAATAAATAAATAACATTTTTTCAATGCAATATGATTGCAGAATAAAAAAATCACCGAGTGATGCTCGGTGTACCAGGTACTTATTATTATTGCTACAGAAAAAATTAGCACACTAGGTGTATATTTTCAGGAGATATTATTAAAAATATGAAAATGTAATTTAATATTAGAAGCACTAAATTTTGAATTTTTATAATTCAAAAACTTATCATTCAAATGACTTGAAATTTGGTGTCCAGGCATAGTTTGAACCGAAGATTTAAAATATCATGTTAAAATTTGGAATTGCCATTAAACAAATGAAGATTGGGTTCGTTGCAATATGTAGATGGCCCCCTAAGCAAATTTTATGTACATCATTTAAAAGTACACTTTATTTCCAATCAACTTTCTTCGATAATAATTTGTTGAGGAGTTAGTAGGAGGTATTTACTTTTTTTTTCCAGGACTATACCTTTCTCCTTTTGCATAAATAAGCATAAAACGCCGTATCTCGGATAAGATATAGTTCCCCTCAAAATAATTTAACGATGGTTATTACTCTAATTGTGGTAAAAGTAGGCAAAACCTAAAACTGTCATTTGATGGGAAATGAATTTTTCATTCAATAATTGTTAAAATATAAGTTTAGGGGACCGTCATCATGCTTAAACTGTACGATTTTCAGAAATTTTGAATGACAACATTCTACGTTGACATCATATTCGGAGTTTTCTGTGAGTTCACCCTTGAATACCAACATTTGATGAAATGGTTTAGGAATTATGAATTTTAAAGCTTGGAACTCCTAATGTTAAATCCAGTTTTAATCGTTTAAAAAGTGCTTGCAATATGCGTAGTTTTTTCTCATAACTCAAAAAACAATTTAGCATGATCAGCTGAATTTTGGATTCGCACGTTTTATATTTCTAGAAAATATAAAACTTCGATTACTGTTTAAAAAATGATGAGTAACTGCTCATATTTTTTTTAATTAATTGCGAAAACACATATATTTTGAAATTTATTTTCGAAATAATATGAATTATAATCTATGTATTTATTAAACATATATCGATTTTTAGAAACTTCAAATATGTATATGAAATGTTACAATTTATTCGGCGTAGTAGTTTTTGAGTTTTGCTTACAAAATTACTCGTATTGTAACACATGTCGTAATGATTTAAAAATCATTATTAGGAACTCCAATTTTTAAACATTCATAATTCTTAAACTGCTTGATGTAATGACCTCACAATTTGTTTTCAAAGGTGTCATGTAATGAAAATTTCAAGTATGCTGATTTAACTAGGTGATCATATTGAAATTTTGTTAAATAATTTCTGGATAAAGACATCTCCAAAAGCTTATTTTTTTAACAGGAATAGAGAGAAGACATATCTTCCCATTGAACTGCAACTTTAGTTTTTTTTTCTACGATTTTTAGCATTATAGTAATAACTACCGTTTTGAATGTTTGGAATATATAAACGCGCATATAAAAAAATTAATATAATTTACCCGCATCTATTGTGATTAGTACTTGGTAATCCTACCATGGGTTTCCGGCATAGTATTTATAATGTGATAAGGTTCTGTATGCAGACTACCTTCGATGCTGATATGATTGTCGACATCAGCTTCCATCTACTTCCACATGTCGAATTAGAATGAACCCACCGTTTTCCATGATGTTTAACACTAAACGTACCGATATTTTTTTATATCTATTATTACCGGAAGGGGTCGAATGACCCTCATATAAAAAATTATCTATTTTACGATGTTTTGCGAAAAATATACCAGTTGATACACTTTGGTGTATGAATAAAACATTTTTTTTTCAAATAATTATTAAAAATAGTTTATTTATTAAAGTAAAAAAAATTATAATTACGCAAAAATTTAAAGAAAAATTAATTATTTCAAGAAATTCGAAAATTTAATAAACAAATATTGTGCAAATTTGTTATATGTTCAGCACATATTTATTTCATTCTCGATATAACCTGAAATGTTCAAACTAGAATCTCACTCGGTGTAAAGTGAATTTCTAATTATACCATCACACATTAACCCTTTCGTGGGCAGTGTCCTTAAAAAAAGACACCTAATTTTAATTCGAAAATTGACAATCGGCACCAATAATATTCAATTAAAATTTTCCTTTTATAATGTACGTAAAAATAAGCAAGTTCGTATTTTCTAATAAATTCGTTTATAAATCCTGGTGTCAGTCCTTGATTTCATCAGTTTATAAACAGAATTACTCCGCGCCGGAAAGGGTTAACAAATTGATGCAATGCAGCAGAATAAATGATGTAATAGCAAGAATACGCAATTTACTAATATTGTTACAAAATAAAACTTTTATATCTTTATGATTTCACATAAATTTATTCAGGGGTCAAATGACCCCTTGCGGTAGTTAAGCCTAATTTTTTTTTTCTAGGCAAAAAAAGTAGTTCGGAGATGAGGCATTTTAAGGAATAATATGATCACATATTTTAATAAAAGTCGTGAAATATAAAGAAATTTCATAATGTTTTAGTTTAAGAAATTCAAAAAGGGTCACTTGACCCTTCGCGGTAGCTTTAGTGTTAATTCTGGGATTCTAAAGAGCCAGACTGAAAATTTGATCATATTCTTGCGAAACTATTAATTCGACATATGTGCTATGTGGATCACTGCGCAATTTTGCTGAAAGATGTAATTTCTCCCAGATTTTGGAACAAATTATTGACAGTGTTATTTTGGAACAAATTATTGACAGTGTTTCCTCTTAAGAAGCAGAACATAACCATCAGACTACATAGTGAAGTCAATGAACACAAATTACAAAGTTCTTTTAAGCGGCGATAGCTCCCTATACCATCAGAGAACCATCTCCATTTTCAGGGTTTAAGAGGCTGCTTCAGTCACGCGAAAATACCCGTTTGATAATGGGTGAAATTTTTTAAGATGTCCCGTTTGCATTTCGCAATTTTTAAATAATTTCTTTTGGATTAGATAGTTGAGGTCGATCTGTAAAAAGGGCGTTTTTTTACTTTTTCAATTTTGTTTGCAGATTTTATTTATGAGGATGCTTTCGCTTTCTAAATCAATTCCGAAATTGAAAGTATCCTAATTAAAAATACCTGAAAACAACAAAGAAAAAGTAAAAAACGGCCGATGTAAAGATCGATCTCAGCAATCCAAAGAAAAAAAATCATTTAAAAATATTAAAATGCAAACGAGATATCTTTAAAAAATTCTCCCATTGGATTAACATTAGCGAATGGGTGTTTCCGACTGCCTAAAGTAGCGTCTTAACCTTTTCGAGACGGCATCTCTTACACAAATTTTATTTGGTTGGTAACGCTTATTTTAAACAGTTCCTTTTAATGGTTAAATACCCAAAAATGTTCTAATTATAAAATACAAATATTACATTTATTTATTATTGATGCCAGAAAAAGAAATTCCACATGCATCTTTTGACGATGCATATATGCATCACCTGTCCTGAAAGGGTTAAGCAGCCTTTCGGTACGCAATTCCTCCAATACCTATGAAACCCATCTTGACGTTACAGATTAAACTTCTTTTCGATCTTCTAAACTTCTTCTACAGATGTACTTTTCCCAGTTCTACCGTTCCGAGTTCCATTCCTTTACTCTTCCAAGCCTTCATCTCTAAATCTCCCTTCTCTCTAAAAAGCATCTGTTTGGGGATAGTTTAGTCTTTGTTTTCGTATTCTAGTGTCCACTTTACACTTGAACTGTTTGCTGGCTGAAAAAAATCTCGGTCGAACACTCAATGGTCGTCAATACAAGGGTTGCTAGTTTATCCTCCAATTTCAATCCGAAATTGCAATTTCACACAGGAAATTTCGAAGGAAGAATTTTTGCTTCATTTGATAGCCAAATGTCTCTTTTTAAAAAAAGCATGAAATACTATTTTTTATTTCTGGTATGAACTCGAAATTTCTGAATCAAAATAGAAGACAATCTGGCAATCGGATTAATACTACTGGACTTCTGCTTCGATCCGATGCAATCAGGTTATTTGTGTATTTCATTTGAGCGTTCGACCAAGGATTTCCCCCTTTACAAGCATTTGAAGTAGATGGTGAACACGAGCATTAGGTGGCAGACACGAAGTGGTTTTATGTGTTCTCCAAATGGTCTAATGGAAGATAGTTCGTATTGATTATTAATTTCCGAGTCTGTCTGTCCGCGCTCTAACTCCCGTAAATATACTGTGATTTTCATGAAATTGATAAAGGTTATTTAGGGTCAACGAAGCATGTTTGTTATTGTATATGAAGTATGTAGGATTAATTGTTCATTTACAGGAAATCCAAAAGTATTACATTACATTATGATATATGGGGAAAAATCGTTCGCAGAGTACTTTAATGAAATTATGCCATTTCAAATACATTGAAATTTATATAAATCACTGAATTTCACTACGATCACGTTAGAATAGAACATTCATAGCTTCTTTATTGATTTACAGGGACACACAAAAGAAATCGGTTACAGTACATTACTGTCGTTCAATAATAATTGCTGGAGTGTACGGTTTAAAATTCAGTATGCGCTGTTAAATTTAATTAATTTTACTCCTAATTTTACTCCGAATTAATCTTACTCCTTATATATAGCTTACATACCTCAAATACGCCTGCTTAGGGTGGGCCGAAAAAAACTTTTTTTTGAATATCAAAGATGGGTAGTGCGGAAAAGTGGCTACTAGTGGCACCAAGTTTACACAAAAAATTTGAGATTTTTAGAACAATTCCTATATTTGCCGCTGTTGGCTTGAAGTTTTGCTAAAATGCTGATTTTTGAACATTTTTAGCAAAAAGTTTAAAAATGTTAAATTAAATTTATTTTGATTGTATTTACTTGAAAAGGCATATTTAATGTGCGAAATGTTTAAATATGCCCTGGTTATGCACTATTTTTGTGCTACGTGCTTTTAAAATGTACAGCTTTTAGCTTGTTTTGCGTTCTGTACCAACGCGAAACAACCCAGAACTCACCGCGAGGAGGCAGATGTACTGCTAGTTCCACCCGCCTCCTACCCACAGAATATTATATATTCAAAGTGCATACCTTTTTAGGTTACGAAGTCCTTCTTAGGAATGAATTTTGTCATCTTTTCCTGCACTTGCAGTTTTGCTCTAATGAAGGCATCTCTTCCTTCACTCCCACATACCTTTGATGCAGCTTCTGTAATAATTTTAACGACTTTTTCCAGAACCTGGGAGTGACTTGGAAAGCAGATTAATGCTTTATACAACATGGATCCTGAAATTATGTTTTCTTCAATTTCTTCTAATGAAAGTGTTTTTGTTATAAGAGGCTCGCTGATTTCGGTGGCTACCCAGTCTATGGAATCATAGTATTCCGTTGCTTTAAAGTTCAGCTTTGGAACCTGGAACTCTCGCATTTTGTTGGGTTTTATCTTTTTTAAATTGCGGATTTTTTTTTCTTTCCCATGCCTTTCTTCTAAAAGCTATGCTATCATCAATCATCGGTTGCCATTGCTATCAGTAAATTCTCGGGATGCCCATAGTATCCATTTGTCTGTACGACTGAATGGACTGTCTCTTTTAACTCATCTTGTAGAAACGTCGACAGTCTGCCACAGATGTCTAGGCCCGTCCGCGCAACCTGGCTTTTTCCTTACAGAAAACCACACTATCGCATAAACTTTTATCACGTACTGCGCGAGATATTTAAGCGCTTCAGCAGGATTTGAACTACTAATGTACAATCGTAAAATTCTGCAGGCTGTTGTGATCCATCTCGATTGCACAATTGGTTCAGATTTTTCTGTTTTCCAGCCCTCTAGGACACTGTCCGCTTGAAACCACTGTATAAATAGCAAATAAATATTTTTGATCTGTACTCAGATCTTCAGTCTTTTCCATTTTTGATGTCCATGAAGCAGCAATAGGTTCGAACGAAGTGACACGTAGATTTTCGCACCATGTTAGTCTAGAACCGATTGGGCCGGAAAAGGACTTAGGTCCCATGGTTCCACCATCACGTTTAGACAGTAGATGTCGGAGTGGAAGTTCATTCGTATGAAGAATACATATAAAATGTTGCAGCTCACTTCTTAATTTTTTTTTTCAAGACAGGCAATGACGCCATTGCGTTTACCTGTATTAACAGCGGTGCCATCACACCCGAGTGCTATCATTTCAGAAAAGTCCTCTTTGTTCTGACATAGAAAATGATATAAGGATTTTGCTATTTCTTTTCCGTGACCGGAACGAGGTGTCAAATGACCCAAATATTCTGAACCAGGTTCAGACAACACGGTGATATGTTCCTCTCCTTTCTCTCGGCGGTGTCGCTTGTTCCCTTTTTTTCTACCATGATCGTTTTATCCTTCCTACCATCAAAGAATATGGTTATAATGTTCCTTCCTTTAAGAATTTCCTCCTCATGTATCTTCTTTCCAATTTTATGTTTCTCTCTTCTGACCTTGTTTTTTCGATGACGAGATTCTTATCTTTTTCTGTGGCAATTCCTGCATCGTGAAGCATGGATAAAGATATTAATGCAACTTCCCTTTCTAATACACCAGTCCTAAATGCGGCGGACGCTGTGTGAGACAGGGATATGCGTTTAGGAGTGTCTGACTTTGAAGGGCCTGCTTCAAATACAGATTCAGTCGAACTGCTTGCTTGAAAGCTCCCACAACTTGAATCTTCCAACAATATATCTGTATTCCATCTGGATCTAACTCCACTCATTGAAAGATTTGTCGCAGAACCACTATTCCTCGTTGAAATTGGATCCCTTTTCATTTCCTGCGATATTTTCTTTGCAAGAGTTTTGCTTGTTTTTAAATCAATATTTCCGATAAACATTTTTCGAACAGTTCTTTGATCCTTCAAGAAGATCACCTCTCGATGTGGAACTTTATGCCTGATGTCGCAGCTACAATTTTTCAAGTTTCTACACTTACAAGCTGCAATGTCAAAGAGAGAGGATTCCGCATTTCCTACGAAATCTTCGCGGATCGTCTTGCCTTTAACGCCCGTATGTTTACAGGATTTCTCCAATGATCTACACTTATAGTAATAGTTTTTGCTTAACGCATGATTTTTCTTACTTGTTTGTATCTAAAGATAAAATTTTGTACTATCTTTTAACACTTATATTCCGATAGGCTAGATTTCTAAAAATTAAATACAAATGTGTGTTTCTAATGATAATGCAACATTTCAGTATTTAACTATAAATTAATACACTAATTTTAAGGAATTTTTTTGTTACCCGCAACAGGTGGTAAATTGCCAAATATTATATACTAGCCACCTCTGGCGACCAGTTTGGTCTCCCTTAAATGTATGCGAAGCATTGCATTATGTTACTTTCATTCTTAAACTAATTGACTTGCTCAATCCTTCCCCCGAGTCCAAAGATTCTGCTACAGAAATCAAGAATTTTTTGCGAACTTGATAACATTTCATATATTTTTGTTGCTATGCGTACTTCGTGTTTTTTTGACAAATACCATTTAATTTCTGTAGCTGTAAAAATGAGTGAAATTCCAAGTGTTTAAACTGAGGTTTGTGACGCTCAATACAACGCAGTAAACTGTTAGTTAATATGATTAACATTTTTGGAGTAATAAGGATGTTTCTTTTACGCAATTCAATACTACTCGATTATCCCGTCGACCAAAAAACTATCGGCAAACTATAAGATTAAATGCCAATAATGGCTTATCATAAATGTCACATTCACTTGACATTAAACACGTTCCACGTGTTTGTTGTGTTATCAAGTGATTTTTATTTCGACGTTTTATTTATATTTGTATTTTTATACTAATTTATTTGTTCTTACCGTTATTGAAAATAAAAATTATGCCAATTTGTATAATTTTGCGAGTAGTTTGGCGATTTATATAATTTGTCGAAATGGGTCAACAGGATAATCAAGTAGTACCCGCAATTCAGTAATAGAACTATGTATTAAAAATATGTAAATATACGTTTAAATTTTATTTTGAAATTGCTATGCATTTTGAAAATCGATTACACATTTTTATTTTCATATTTTATATTATGCGTATACACGATGCGTAAGTATTACGGTGGCCCCCAACGACTAATTTTTAATACTATTAGCTGTACATTTCATTACTTATCTTTAGACTCTTTTAATACAATATCATTTTAGTAAAGCATAAAACGACACTTAGTTCTATAAATATATATTTTAAGATTTATGACTTTTATTCTTAGTTTCATTCCCTACGGAACCATGTTTTTGATAATAACTCTTTCCGTACAAGCAATCTAGACATAAATAGACATCTGGAATATAAATAGAACGTATCTAATAGAACGTCTTAGTTTGCATTTTTATGATAAGAAAAAAATTGAATGACATTTGGGTGCGTTTGTAGTTATATAAATACGTAGCACCGATATTAGTCGCCTGATCTGTCCGTCATACCGCTATAAAAGCGCAAACACTACCCAACCGATTGGTTTGAATATTAATATATATAATCGTTACCGAATTTCGTCGAATCATTTCAAATATTCTGAAAATCGAATCAAAACTTTAAAATATATTAATAAAAGTTTTCTTCATTCTAATAACCTAATTCCCATTCATAGCATACGTAATTAATTCAATGATATCCTATGACAGGTAATGATTCTAGGTCGCCGTGGTGTCTGCGCCCTATTTATGAAGGAGTCTTATTAATTCCGTATTACTGAATTTAATATATATATAATCGTAATAAATTTTGTATTTATGTAATTTTCGCATAGGAACAGCTATTGTACCAAGATCTGAAGATTTATTAAACTAGTTATAGCACGAACGCAGCTCATTTGCGTAGTTTGACGTATAAGTTCAGACTTGTTTAAAAATGATACCTATGAACGTTAATAAATCAATGTCAAGAATCTATTTGCATAGTCATCCTATGTGATAATGATAAAATTTGATTTGAAAATTTAGAGAAATATAATTTTAAGTGTGTTTTCTATCTATCATTAAAAACTTTTGTTTCAAAATAAGTTCATTGTACACACATGAAATTCTGATTCATATTTTAAGTGTTTTAACTGCTAAAACTCTAACAATTTAGCATGAAAGGCATTTGAAAATATATGTATTTACTTTACATTAAAGCTGTATTTAAAAATTGTCTGACATCAACGGTATTTTTAAATGGTCAAACATTAAAATAAAAATGTATAAAAAGCTTTAAAACCACCTTGTCTACTCAGAAGCCATTTCTCTATTCCTCGAAAGTGATAGTACAAGTACAGTAATATTTTAGTCTAAAGTGAAATCCTGAATATATATATATATACATATATATATATTTAAGAATCGTGCTATAAATTAAACAAAAGTAAAAGTATGTTTCTGGAAATTTTCTGTATTTACTTTAACGGAAAGGTTTAAAGTATATCGCAACAAAAAACCGGAAATATTTCTTTAAAACTTCTGTAAGTACATAATGCCACTATGTTTATACTCAAATAAGATTATATTTGTTTAAAGCAAGATTTTTGAAAGCATTTGATCTCTAAATGGTTCAAAGGGAATTTAACTTTTCAGTTTTTAATGTTTACTAAGGTATTTGTGACAAACATACCAATATGGATTTCTATAAGAGAAAATTGAGGACTAAGAATGGAATACGCTGAACGTACCAAAAATTCGAAAATCTTTTTTTTTTTTTTTTTTAACGAAAAGATTAAGGGTCAGCCTTAAGAAATATTAAAACGCTTGAACTGCTAACCGTAGTAGTAGTGGTTCAAATAAATTGAAAAGTATCCGTTAAACTGATGGCATTGATCTCTCAGGCTATTCACACTAATTGTATATTATACTTTTATTTCAAAGAACAATGCCCTCGAAAAATAATTAAAGGGGGATTAGGCCCCACTCCTGTGTTTCCCATCTTTATACTTAACAAATGTGCCTCCAAATCTCATCAGGGAAGCGCCTTATCAGAATAAACCGGTATACAAAATTGCAAGCAAATGGGACAGAAAAACCCATGTATCTAAGCTAAGGGGATTACCCCCCACGTTCCCCTTTTATACTTAACAAAAGAACTCCCAAAACTAGTAAAAGTACCTTATCAGAATGAACCTATTTGTAAAATTTGAGGCAAATCGGATAATTCTGCCGAAAAAATGCATTTATCTAAATTAAGGGGGATTTGCCCCCGAGCCTCCAATACTTAACCAATACTACTTAACCAATGAACACCCAAAATTAATCGGAGAAGCACCTTATCAGAATGAACCTATTTACAAAATTTGATACAAATCGGAAAATTGTGACTGAAAAACACATTTATCTAAATTAACGGGGGATTTGCCACTCATAACCCCCCCCCCACTTTATACTTAACCAATGAGACCCAAAACTAATCAGGGAAGCGCCTCACCAGAATGAACCTAGAATTTTTTTAAGCAAATCGGATATTTCTATCAAGAGTTATCGCGTTACGTACGTACATATAGAACCTGCGGGCACATTAGCTCTCAGGATTTGATAGCCTATGTGCTAAAAAGTCGGAAAATTTACATCAAACGTGGAAAATGAGGTGCTTTTGCCTTCATTTTTTCAGTCTGAAAAATTTCCTTTTTTAGAATTTCAGCGTTTCCTATTTTAATTTGTGAAGTTAGTGAAATATAATTTTAAGTTTGTGATTTTCTATCATTGAAAACTTTATGTATTTAAATCAATTTATTTTTTTTAATTTATGATATCATAATTGTAAAATTTAAATTTTATTTCAAAATAAATTTTTTGTACACACATGAAATTCTGATTCATGTTTTATTTGTTTTAAATGCTGAACTGCTAACAGTTTGCATAAAAGACATTTGAAAAAGTATATGTTTACATAAAAGCTATATTTACCATTTGTCTAACATGAGGGGCATTTTTAAATGGACTAACAAGGATTCAATGAAATTAACCATGTACACAAATAATTTAGTCTAAAGTAAAATCCTGACTATACGTATATATACTAAAAATACTTTTCAGTTGATTTCTTAGAGTAGGATTTGGTAAAGAAAAGAGAATGGCATGCAATATACTAAAACCATTGCTGAAAAAATGTCAAAGTAACAGTGCGAGACTCCTCAATTTCCATACTTTTAAAAAAGGCTAATCTTTCATAATCGGTTTCACCTGATTATAGATCTTTTCCCAATAATTCTATGACTAAACAGCGTACAATGATATTCACTATACTGATACCATCCCTGGAAAATTATCTAATGAACGCTGCAAGTCTCATCAAAATCCACTGAGTAGAACTTAAAAAGACTAATCGTTAACAATCAGATTTTCCTGATTGTATAACATACTCCTATAATCCTACAGTTAAGCAACGTAGAATGATATGTTACATACTAAAACTTTTCCTGAAAAATCATTTGACTAACAGTGCAAGTCCTATCGAAATCTGTAAAGTAGAACTTTTATAAAACGCTAATTTTTACTAACCAAATTTACTTAGATATAGAACTTTCCCTTTTAATTCTATATCTAAGCAACATAGAACTATAAGTTATGTACTAAAACTTTCCCTGAAAAATTATCTAACTAAAAGAGCAAGTTCCATAGAAATCCATTCAGCAAATTCTTTTTTAAAAGGACAATCTTTCATATTTTGGTTCACCTGATTATACATCTTGCATCCATAATTCTAATGCTAATCAATGTATAACTGTTTATTATATACTAAAACATTCCCTGGAAATAGATCTAATTGACATTGTAAGCCCCATCAAAATCCATTCAGCAGATCTCAAGTTATAATCAGTCGGAACGGAATTTACATTTGAATTTTGTATACATAATAGGTGTGAAAGTATGTGTCGACGTTTAGGTGAAAGTCAAAACAGGTGATTTCATTTCCTTTGAACCTATGCATATAGATAAATTATAAACCAGAGAAGCTTTTAGGCTATTTCATACTTGTTTTTTTTTTAAAAAAATTAGGAATTATATTACTTCCATAGCTATTAATATTCAATTGAAACTTTTATATGTCAAAAAAGAATATAAAATATATTTTTTATATAATTATGTAAAAGAAATAAGTTATTATCATTAAAATTAAAATAAATATGCTAAAACTGATTACAGTATACTTAAAAGCTATCTTCAGAATGTCGCCGACTCTGTGTACGAAACTAGTCTATGTGTATCTTAAAAGGTTATTAACAACCTTTAAGTGTAGTGCAATCACTTTTATTATATATATTTCTATTCTAATATAGAAAAATTAAGAGTTTCTAAGCAGGTGAATATGGTGTCATATATTAAAGGAAAAATAGAATTTTCTTTTGTATTGCTATAAGGTCTGTCCAACAAGTAATGATACTGAATTTTTTGCGCCAAGCAGAAGGCAAAATGTGCACTGTTTGCGGTCGGTACGTGCGGTGGCAGCTGTCAGCTACGATGTCTGGCGGAAGTCAGTTGGCCTAGTGCCTTTACAGTGTACATATTGCTGATGAAGCAGACACGTGTTTGAAAGTGGCGGTTTTCAGTGAAAGGTTTCCAGAATGCAACGAAGTGTTGAGCAGCGATACGCCATAAAGTTTTGAGTAAAACTAAAGAAATAGGCGACTAAGACGCTTGCCATGTTACAAGAATCCTACAGGAAGGATTCTTTGTCCATGGCTCAAGCGTTTAAGTGCAAACAGCCTTCAAAGACGGAAGAGAGGACGTCGATGACGAACAACGAGCTGAGTGTCCATCAAGTTCTCGAACTTCAGACAATGAGGAAAAAAAATTAAAGTGCTTTTGCATTCTGATCGTCGAATGAGTGTCCAAATGATTCGCAGACATTGGGACTTAAAAAATCGATTGTACATAAAAGCGTTCAGTACTACTTGGTTATCCCGCCGACTAAAAGTCTATCGCCAAACTATAAGATTAAATGCCAATAATGGTTGATCGTAAATATCGAATTCACTTGACTTTAAGCAAGTTATACGTATTTACGTCATCAAGTGATTTTTATTTCGACGTTTTATTTGTATTGGTACTACTTAGTTATCCCGTCGACCAACAATCTATCGCCAAATTATAAGATTAAATGCCAATAATCGTTGATCGTAAATGTCATATTCACTTCAGTTTAAGCACGTTACACGTATTTACGTCATCACGTGATTTTTATTTCGACGTTTTATTTGTGTTTTTATTAATATTATACTAATTTATTTGTTCTTTCGTTATTTAAAATAAAAATTATGTCAATTTGTATAATTTGGCGAGTAGTTTGGCGATTTGTATAATTTGGCGAAATTGGTCGACGGGATAACTAAGTAGTACCTTTGTATTTTTATTAATGTTATACTAATGTATTTGTTCTTTCGTTATTTAAAATAAAAATTACGCGAATTTGTATAATTTGGCGAAATCGGTCGACGGGATAATTAAGTTGTGCCAATCGTTCAAATGCGGAAGAAGTTCGAAAGCGGAAAATTTGTGCCAAGCTGGTTCCAACAACTCCTTCAAAGTGATTCAGTCACTGACAAAACACAGCGTCGTAACTCTGACCAAACACCGTACATGCCCGATCTGTCACCGCAGGACTTTTTCCTACTCCCATGGTTAAAAGTTCATCGTTTTGAGAATCTGGTAAACTTGCAGAAAAATGTAATGCGCGTTCTGTGCAGCATTCAAGTTGAAGACTTCCAGGTGGGCTTAAATTGGTGGCAGAGTTGTTGGCAACGGCTTATTAATGCAGGAGAAGTCAATTTTGAAGAATATTAAGTGTCTGTAAAACTATCATCAAATAAATCAATTTTATTGAATCAGTCTCATTAATTTCTAGATAGACCCTGTACATGAAGCATGAATATCCGTTAGGAAGAAAAAAGATTTTCTCTCAAAAATTACTCTGTTAAAGTAGTAAAATGTTTCGGAAAGTATATAAATACTTCCACATTTCCGCATTTAATCGTTATTATATCACTTAAAAACTGCATCATAATTGCAATGTTAACAACTAAAACGTTATTTTATTAGCCCCCGGTATGATATTTCTTTCTCACAGAACTTATTTTGTGTCGCCTCCAAAAAATAACGTTGCGTTGTATAAGCCAGCCGTAAAACAAAGCAGATGTATCATTGTACGATTGAATACTCAACAGCAATCTTTTAACTTCTAAGCATAGTACATTTCATTTTTAGGTGCGTTCGTAATTATATAAATACGTAGCACCTATAGTCGTCGTTCAGTCCGTCCGTCTGTCCGTCTGTCCGTCCGTCTGTCCGTCCGTCTGTCCGTCCGTCTGTCTGTCCACATGTATCAGAGCAAAAACTACCCAACCGAATGGTCTGAAATTTCAAATATATGATTGTTGCAAAATTTTGTCGAGCCATTTCAAATTTTATGAAAATCGGATGCATAGTTTAATTACAGGGACAGTCAAAACTTTTTCTTTACATTACGGCCAATGGGAAAAAATATTGCAAGTGCATTTTAATGATATTACAGCCTTCCGAATGATCTGAAATTTTAAAGATATAACTGTTGCAAAATTTTGTCGAGCCCTTTCAAATTTTAGGAAAATCGGATGTATAGTTTAATTACAGGGACAGTCAAAAGTTTTTCCTTACATTACGGCCAATGGGAAAAATTATTGCAAGTGCATTTTAATGATATTAGAGCCTTCCGAATGATCTGAAATTTTAAAGATATAACTGTTGAAAAATTTTGTCGAGCCCTTTCAAATTTTAGGAAAATCGGATGTATAGTTTAATTACAGGGACAGTCAAAAGTTTTTCTTTACATTACGGCCAATGGGAAAAATTATTGCAAGTGCATTTTAATGATATGAGAGCCTTCCGAATGATCTGAAATTTTAAAGATATAACTGTTGCAAAATTTTGTCGAGCCCTTTCAAATTTTAGAAAAATCGGATGTATAGTTTAATTACAGGGACAGTCAAAAGTTTTTCTTTACATTACGGCCAATGGGAAAAATTATTGCAAGTGGATTTTAATGATATTAGAGCCTTCCGAATGATCTGAAATTTTAAAGATATAACTGTTGCAAAATTTTGTCGAGCCCTTTCAAATTTTAGGAAAATCGGATGTATAGTTTAATTACAGGGACAGTCAAAAGTTTTTCTTTACATTACGGCCAATGGGAAAAATTATTGCAAGTGCATTTTAATGATATGAGAGCCTTCCGAATGATCTGAAATTTTAAAGATATAACTGTTGCAAAATTTTGTCGTGCCCTTTCAAATTTTAGAAAAATCGGATGTATAGTTTAATTACAGGGACAGTCAAAAGTTTTTCCTTACATTACGGCCAATGGGAAAAATTATTGCAAGTGGATTTTAATGATATTAGAGCCTTCCGAATGATCTGAAATTTTAAAGATATAACTGTTGCAAAATTTTGTCGAGCCCTTTCAAATTTTAGAAAAATCGGATGTATAGTTTAATTACAGGGACAGTCAAAAGTTTTTCCTTACATTACGGCCAATGGGAAAAATTATTGCAAGTGCATTTTAATGATATTAGAGCCTTCCGAATGATCTGAAATTTTAAAGATATAACTGTTGCAAAATTTTGTCGAGCCCTTTCAAATTTTAGGAAAATCGGATGTATAGTTTAATTACAGGGACAGTCAAAAGTTTTTCCTTACATTACGGCCAATGGGAAAAATTATTGCAAGTGCATTTTAATGATATTAGAGCCTTCCGAATGATCTGAAATTTTAAAGATATAACTGTTGAAAAATTTTGTCGAGCCCTTTCAAATTTTAGGAAAATCGGATGTATAGTTTAATTACAGGGACAGTCAAAAGTTTTTCTTTACATTACGGCCAATGGGAAAAATTATTGCAAGTGCATTTTAATGATATGAGAACCTTCCGAATGATCTGAAATTTTAAAGATATAACTGTTGCAAAATTTTGTCGAGCCCTTTCAAATTTTAGAAAAATCGGATGTATAGTTTAATTACAGGGACAGTCAAAAGTTTTTCTTTACATTACGGCCAATGGGAAAAATTATTGCAAGTGGATTTTAATGATATTAGAGCCTTCCGAATGATCTGAAATTTTAAAGATATAACTGTTGCAAAATTTTGTCGAGCCCTTTCAAATTTTAGGAAAATCGGATGCATAGTTTAATTACAGGGACAGTCAAAAGTTTTTCTTTACATTTCGGCCAATGGGAAAAATTATTGCAAGTGCATTTTATTGATATTACAGCCTTCCGAATGGTCTGAAATTTTAAAGATATAATTGTTGCAAAATTTTGTTGAGCTATTTAAAATTTTAGGAAAATCGGATGTATAGTTTAATTACAGGGACAGTCAAAAGTGTTCCGTTACATTACGGGGAATGGGAAAAAAATATTGGAAGTGCATTTTAATGATGTATCAGACTATGCGCTTTATGAAGTGCAAAAATTTATACATTCAGTACAATATGGGGTGCAAAAAATAATTATAAAACTAGTTATAGTATGAATGCACCTCATTTGCCACGTTTGACGAGCAATTTCCAACTTGTTTATATCGTCGTATAAGGAAAAAAAAGTACTTTTAAATGCAATTTGTTTGAAAACTGCATCTTCATTTATTTTTGAAATATAATTTTTTTTTTTTTGTAGTTTTTAAAGCCATTTGCTTAATGTTGGTAATGAAAGTACTCCATTTCTGTAGAAAGTAAAGAAAAAATAGTGGTAAAATGGTGATTGTATATTTTTGTTGCCATTTTCTCATGACAACCGAAAAAAAATGTAATTAAAATACGCGCTATTTTGAAAAAAATATAATCGAATGATTTTTGTTAAAACATGTAGCTATTATAAACTGTATTTAATTTTTAGTATCTATACTAACGTTACAAACAAATGAAGGCATTTGAATCATTAGACAGCCGTTTTTTTTGTCGAGTTTCTTTAATGACGCAATATTTTTGCTTCATTTGTGTATTATCTCACGATAGTGACGTCCTATGCATACTTTACTGTAGCTGTTTAAGAGTGGATCGTAAATGTGGAATTCTTAAGCGGATGCGAATGACGTCATTTTACATAAAATATAAGTTTGTGATTTAAGTCTTGATTTTGAAATATGCTTTGTACTAGTTATATATAGATATACAGTAAACTCTGTCTAAGGCGGAATCCATCGTGACCAAGAAATAAGGCAATATTCCGCCTTAGACAAATTTTTCTATATGTCTATGGATTTGCAGGGGCTTGAAAATCTTTCGAGTTAGATAGATTTCCGTCTTATACAGAGTCCACCTTACAGAAAGCTTACTCTATTATTTTTTCATCGAGGGCGACACTAAATTCTGAAAAAGCAGAATTCCTATTTTCTAGTTTTATTTTTTCATTCTTAAAACAAACAACAAAACTAGAAAGTTGCCAGATTCCCATAAAAATGCATGCCGACAATTTTCTAAACAAACAATAAAATAGAATAATGCAAAAATGGATTCAGGAAAAATTACATTTTTAAATAATTTAATATTTAGTACTCTTAATACTGTCTAAATTGCATAACCGACACACTAAAACGGCATGATTTAGAGGTACGTCTAATAAAAAAGTAATTAAGTTATTAAAACGAATTTCGCTTGGAAAAAATGGCTTCATATAAAAACAAAACTATGTCATTTTCAAATAATTTTAATAACATAACAAGCATGAATATTAATAAATACAGAAAACTTTCTACCCACCAAAATGACATTATGATAAGCATGATAATGTTGATTTTAATCGTGTTTTGTTAATTTATTTAATTTTTTACAATTATTTGAAATACTTAATTTAATTTTTAACATTATTATTTGATATCTTCGGATATGAGTTCACTTCTTTTTCTTTCCTGTTGCCATTTTTTGTTTGAAGCCGAATTTTGTTAATCGTTCATTAAATATAAATTTGTTAATGTTTGGTTTTTGCATGCGAAAGTGATGTCATAAGCGCATCTTAATTTAGAAACATAACAAAACATGTCTTTCAATGTTTCTTTAGATTCAAGACTATATTTATTTAAATTGGGAACGAACTATTTATTAATACTAACACAAAAGTAAAATTTTTAAACACTATCATGTTTGAAATAAATAGAGATGAATATTTGTATATGATTCATAAAGTTTTTTTTTTTTTTTTTTTTTTTTTTTTTTTTTTTTTTAATGCAAATAAGCAAGTCCGTAGGAAAAACTATTCTTCATGAAAGTGTCGTCATATTTTAAAACATGCACCTATTTTCATTCAGGAAAAATAAGTATTCTATTGCAATTACACAAAGTGGCATAATTTCTACAGAAAGTATCGCCGCGAGTACTTTAGTTTAACAAAATACTGATTTCATTAAAAAAAAAAAAAAAAAAAAATCTATTACAGTTGATGTAGCAGATATTGTAATTTACTTACAATGGAGACAAGTGTTTGCTTGTTAGACCCTGATATGCCAATTCTTTTAGGGAACAAGTAAAGTGTCGTCACTAAAAAATAACGTTACTTTACATATGCCAGCCGTAAAACAAAGAAAGCATCATTGTACGGTTAAATACTGATAATATCTACTGAAACTTTTTAAACTGCTAAGCATCACACATTTTCATTTTTTACACCTTCGTATAGGGGAAGAAAGGTACCTTGAACTGCAATTTGTTTGAAAACTTCATCTGAAATTACTTTTGAGATATTAATTTTTTTGTAGTTTTTAATGCCATTTCTGTAATGATGGCAACTGAAGTACTCCATTTCTGTAGAAATAAGTAAGAAGAAAATAATACATTACTATATATTTTTTTGCTATTTTCTCATAAAAACTGAAAAATATGTAATTAAAATAAGTGCTATTTTGAAAAATGTAAATGGAGTATTTCTGATAAAACATGGAGCTATTATAAACTATATTTAATTTTTTTTCAGTATTCATATTAATATTACAATTAAAATAAGGCATATGAATAATCAGATAGGCAATTTTTTGTAGAGTTTACGACATCGCTTTTTGCTGAGTTTGTGTATTATTCCGCGATAGCGTTCATTTTAAGTCTTACAACTGAAATACGTTTTGTAGGAGTGCATTATTTTCACTCCAGCGGCTTTGAAATTCTTCACATGTGGAAACTCTTCACTTTTGAAAATAACACAATTAAAATCACACACTGTGGTATTATAACGCAAAGTAAAAAAAAAATAAATAAATAAAATAGAGAGAGTCTTTATAGAAGAGCAGTGATCTTTACGTTAAAATAATATTTGTTAGAGAATTAGTCTGACCAATATAAGATGCATTTTTGTATTGCAACTAATTTTGTAAGTTTATTATAAATTAATGAAAGAGTTCCATCTTAAGGCTGTTCTCAACTGCTCTGCTCAACAAGCGCAAAACGTTTTGACACATTTACAAATTCATTTTTTAACGGAAAGATATAAAATTGGAAAGCCTGACCATGGAAGCGATTTGGAATCGAACTGTGTTTTCCTTTTTTTGATCAATATATTACTTATTGAGTTATAAGCGATTTTGATCACGTGACACGGCATTTTTTTGCGCTTACTGACTGGATTTTCTTCTTTCATTCGGAAGTCCGGTTAAAAATGCCAACTTTGACAGTATTTTCTGAAAGATCTATTGCGATTATACTAAAACGGAAAAAAATAGTTCGATGACATAGTTTCTGAATAATAACACCTGCTAGTTTCATGCGTTTCTGAACAAAAACTTATCTCAGAAAGTTAACCCTTTGCATTTGAGAACAGCCTTAAACATTTTCTTTCATCTGAATCCAGCGGGTTCCACCTCGTAATAATAATATTTTTTTTTTTACTCATCGGGGACGACACTAAATTCTAAAAATCAAAATTTCTTCTTCCTGCTTTTCATATACTTTACCTTAATTTCAAAAGATTGAGGATGCCACTGATTAAGCAAGAAACTTTCACTTTGTCCTGTATTATTTTATGCGCCCGTTGGTCATATAAAGTCGCTAGATGAAATTAGCAAGAGATCCGGATATTATTCGGTTATGCGATTCTAATTCTTATCAGGTATCCAGAGTACATATAACTGGGTAATGGTTATTTAAATTTTCAATAATTCTTTTAGGGTTTCTTAAATTTTAAAATATCTAAATCTATGTTTTACAATATCTCTGCAAATTAACATCTGTCCCACATTTGAGTATGTTCTTTCAAAATTTTAAACTTCCATAATTCTAATTTACAACAGGATATTTGATATGACAATGGTTATCCATAATCGGGATGTGTTATTTTTTTCATAAATAATACATTTTGTCGCGGTTGAAAGCGATATGCAACTCTATTTACTGACAAATAAACATTTAAGATTTGAAAGTCTTTTGGGAAGTATACAGATTTAGACAATGATAGTAGTTCTACAGCTGTAAAAAATATTTCACTATCAATGCAAATGCAAAAAATATACGAGGCTCAAAGCTATATGTCTTTTTTTATATTTATTTTTTATTATTTGCGCTTCGCATCATTTTAATTTCCTTTTTTAATACCAGACATTTTCATTTTTGATCAAAAAACAAACTGTTTTGGAATAAAAACCAAATGTTATATGTTGATTTCTTATTATTCTTGTCACCTCAAATTTAGCCCTAAAATGATCTGTTAGTGAACAAATTTCTTTGAAAATATTTACTAACATAATCTCTTTAGACAATATTCTTTGACGCGAATACAAAAATTAAATTAATATCTAGAAACGAAATAAATAGAACACATAATAGTTATAAAATAAAATAACAAGGAAGTAAGTTTACTCGACACTTAGTCTTAGAGAAAGCGTATGAAACTTATATCACATTAAATAAATTGTGATGATAGTATAAATAGAAACATAAATATGCAAATTGGGATCATCAAATGTATTTTCTATTATAAAATGCGATAAAAAAATTCGTTAATACCTATGTTTTTAAAAATCAGCGCATTTTTACTTTATAACTCCCTTGATTCTTCTTTAATGGTTACGCAACGGAGTCATGGGTAACAGCTAATCTTGCATTAAGAGAAAATATGGTTTTTGCAAGTTGTTTCATGAATCTAATTTTAAGTAACGATATATAAAATCACAATGTTTATCCATGCACCATATTGTTCCAAAATAAATCCAATATTGATACAACATACGAAATGCAGGACGTAATGTTTACATTTAAAAACAGGATAATTACAGAAGTTTCATTTTGTATTACAGTGATACATATGTTACGTAATAAGTAGCTCTAAATTTAAATTTAGAAATAAATTTCTCACGAGTCCTAAAACATTTTATACTATTAATTTTATCTATAAGATATAGTACTCGATTGGATATATTAAAATACATAATATATATTAATTTATGACAGTTGTGGCCTAAGAAGGTAGTATTTTGGAAAGTGACATTAGGGGTTGTGGAGAATATAACAAATTGGTTTGATAGGGTGTAAACGGAACTGAAATTATTGCTCATACAAAATATACAAAACTTTTCAAAGATTAGTTTCAAAGACATCTGAACTATTATTGAAATGTCAAAAAATTTATATCAATTTAATGTTTTTTTTTTCTATTAAAGTACATCTACAGGCATCAGGAAAATTAAATACAAAATATTTCAGGGTAATTAATGACAACTAATGAGACATTCTTTCAATAAAAATGAATATTTAGAGTAAGTATTCTATACATCAAGCTGTTTAATTAAAGTTCAATTAAAAATACATTGGGAATGTTATTCCAATTAATAATATGTTACAAAAAACTATTTAAATACTTAGTTGCACTCAAATGGGTATATGTTTAGAGAGCTTCATAATCAATAATCAATATCGTTAATTAACTATATTTCTTTAACATTGTGCATAAATTATACATTGTTGTGTGATTCTAATGGGGACGCTTAGCTTAAATGTTACTTTAGGGAATCTATCTTTGTATAATGCTGTTTAATAGTACGACGTTAAATTATGCAGCAAATTATCATGATAAATAAAAGAATTGTATTTAATTAATGGTGCATTGTATAAAATGAAGTTTGCAACATTTACGTTTAATGGGATTATTATAACAGAAAATCTATTTAGTGTTACAATGATAGATTATTAGAAATATAACATGTCAAAATATAATATTTTGTATATAAGTTCCAGAGAATTAAATATTTTTAGCATTGGAGTAATTCTGATCAAGTAAAATCTTTGGCTACGGCAATTTGTCATTTCTTATGTTTACATATGCTGAAATTAATAAATTTTTAACATGAAATATAACAAATAAAATATAACTATTAAATCTGCAGATCAGAGGCAAAAGCGTCAGCTCTGGAAGTCATAGTTTCTTAATATTACTTTGTATAATATTTAAAAACCTACAATCCTCAATTTAAAATTTCAAAATTATATATAGTATTTATATTTATAAACACACAAAATCCCCCCGAAGCTTACGGGAATCAAAAGAGTCAAATTAAACCCGGTTTTATGCAATAATTTTTTGAATGAACTGCTTTTTCTTGTATTATGTTAGAAGAAAATTTGCATTACGAAATATTTACTTTTATTACCATGAAACATTCTACTTAATCTTTCGTAAACGCGATTTTTTTCATGACGTTTTATAGGCTATGAAATAAAGTTTCTAGAGAATTGATAAAAGAAAAGGGAAAACAAAATTAAGATGTATCGTCTCAGATAAGTAAAGTGATAAAACAAAATGCTTCGTATTTTTCGAACCGATTCATAATGTTTCCTCAAAATTTATACACCTAATTTATAAAAAATGACAAATGTATTGACAAAATTTCAACTTAAACGGAATAATATCAAACTAACATTGATAAATTTAATCATCCGTAAATTAACATGTAGAAAAAAGTTATTAAAATGCGCTATTTTCTTTTCCATGAAGGGTAAAATTTGAAAATCGTCTGAATTCCCACGGAAAAGCACCATGGCGTAACGGAAAATGTTCTATATTTTCCGAATGAATTACCGAAATTTAATCAAAACTATATAAATGACTAAGTAAAATAAATAAAGTAATACAGACTTTTTCAATACCATAAAATTTATATATGTTTTTTAAATATTAAAAACATTTCAAGTAGATATAGTGTATATATATATATATCAAGTAGATATAGTATGTAAAAATAGCAAATAAAGTCTTTGTGCAACAATATTAAAAAGCAGAAAAACCAACGTTTAAAATGCACAAATAATATACGAAAAGCAGCAAACAGCTGTTTCGAATCTACTAGCGAGATTCTTCTTCAGTGCAAAAGGAACAGCGTGCTAGAAAAAGCAAGGCTGAGCAAAATCATAGACAGAGACGCGCTGGCTTTTATACCCTATGCGGGTGGCGAAGGCGCCGAAACAACCAATGAGAGAGAAGCAATGGAAACGACTGGGTGGACAAGTAGCGACATCTACCGGAGAAGTAGAGAAAAGAAACCAAAAAAGGGGAATTAAATTAACGCTTTCCAAATACTTGGAAAATCTGGAGTACTAGATAAGTCATTGACTAAAGAGTGAGAATTTTTAATGATATGGTAAGCTTCCCAAAAATCAAGATCAAGGTTAGAAGAACATTTTTGGATAATGATGGCTGAGGAAAAATCGAACCTATGTTGAGAAGACCAAGAATGTTGAGCAATAGAAGAACGTTTGAGCTCCTGATTTTTAACATAACCTTCATGCTCTTTTAAACGAAATCTAAGAGCACGTTTAGTCTGACCAATATAAGAAAGACCACACTGACAATAGATCTGGTAAATGCCCCAATTATCTAGGCGATCAACGGGGTGTTTGAGATTTGAAAAAGGGATTTTATTAACAGGAGAAAAAATAACTTTAAAATCAAACCTTCTTAGGATTTTAGCAACTTGCTGACTGATTTTAGGAAAAAATGGTAATACAACTGAAGTATTAGAGATGGAATTAGAATGTTTTGCAGAATGGTCGGATTTCGTCAATTTCTTATAAATAGAATCGATAATATTAGAGGAATAACCACGATCGACAGCAATAGCGTTGAGGTAATTAAGTTCAGCACTAAGTAATTGAGGAGTGGAACAAATATTAGTAGCCCGAAAAACAAAAGTATTGAAAGCAGCGAATTTCTGGTTAGGGGGATGAGAAGAATACCTGTGAGGTGGGAGACTGACAGCAAAAGGTTTACGAAAGACGGTAGTCTGAAAGCCATTTCCACAACGAATAACAAGGACATCCAGGAAAGAAAGACAGTTATTGGTCTCAATTTCAGAGGTAAATTGAATGCAGGGATCAATGGAATTCACAATAGAGAGAATATGATTAATATCCGAATTCATTTCAATCAGGACAGAAACATCATCAACATAACGAACATAGAACGGAAATTTTAAGATTTCAAAAAGCTTGACCTCAAAATAGTGCATATAAATATCGCATAAAATTGGACTAAGAGGATTACCCATAGCCAAACCGTCAATCATACGGAAGAAATTACCATTGAAAACAAAAGTATTTTGCGACAAGCAAGCGCGAGTGAGAAGTATAAGTTCCTCGATTTCAAAATAAGAGAAATGGAACTCACAAAGCCTTTTCTTGAGGCAATCTAAAGCCCCCTCAACCGGAACGTTTGTAAATAATGATTTAACATCAAAAGAAACCATCATGTGACCCTGCGGCTTAAAATTATGAAGTTTTTTAACAAAATCAAAAGAATTCTTAACAGTGAAACAGTTACTGCTCAAAAGTGGGGAAAAAACAGAAACTAAATATTTGGCAAGCTTATAAGAAGCTGTACCGATACTAGAGACAATAGGTCTAAAAGGAATGTCAGGTTTATGGACCTTAGGTAAAGCATAAAACCTGGCACAATGCGCAATAGACGGAATAAGGGACTTCTTAAAGTTAGCAGGAATAACGGAAGAAGACTTAATGGCAGACTTAATAGAGTTAATTTCACTAGTGGAAGGGTCTTTGCGGATATCCACATACGGACCATCATTAATTAATTTATGGGTTTTTTCCAAATACGTAGATTTGTCGAGAAGAACAATCTGACCACCTTTGTCGGCCTTAGTAATAATTAAGTTTTGATCAGAACGCAAATTTTTCAGACATTGTTTAACAGGATGTTTAAGATTGGGTTTATAAACATTAGAATTGAAATCAACAGTATTGGCAATGAGATGCCTAATAGACTCTTTTTGAGAAGAAGATAGAGCGCTATGCTTAAAGGCTCTTTCAATAGGAGCAATAAGATTAGGTAAAGAAGGAATATAAGAGACAGAAAAATTGTTATTCAATTTGAGAGCATCGAGCTGATTGTTACTTAATGGAACACTAGAAAGATTGATAACAGCATTTTGGTTAACAAGAGGCAAATTACTGCAGTTATTAGCGACAGAACTTCCACAAAGCGCATTAAATTTCTTCTTTAAAACCGAACAATGAGCAGAAGACGCTGTGAGAACTCTGCTCCATGACCTTCTGTCAATGGACTGAAAATCAGTAGTAGAATTAGCGAGGCTGATATGTAAAGAATATAACTCGCGCTCTATATGAGCAATTTTGTGGCGAGTCTCTTGAATCAAAGCTCTTAAAAGAGCTAATTTAGAACGAAATAAGACCTTCTCAATCCTATTTGAAGAAAATAAATTACAACGAATGGAAATGAATTTAGGAATAACCTTCTTACGCCTACAATCAAGTAGGAAATGTAAGTGTTCCAAAAACCTGTACTTTTTTAATCGTAAATTACAAAACCTATCGATTTGAGACATTGCGAAAAAAAAAAAAAATTACAGAAGAATAAAGGCCCGTTAACGCCAAATACATAAAAATAGCAAATAAAGTCTTTGTGCAACAATATTAAAAAGCAGAAAAACCAACGTTTAAAATGCACAAATAATATACGAAAAGCAGCAAACAGCTGTTTCGAATCTACTAGCGAGATTCTTCTTCAGTGCAAAAGGAACAGCGTGCTAGAAAAAGCAGTCAGCAAGTTGCTAAAATCCTAAGAAGGTTTGATTTTAAAGTTATTTTTTCTCCTGTTAATAAAATCCCTTTTTCAAATCTCAAACACCCCGTTGATCGCCTAGATAATTGGGGCATTTACCAGATCTATTGTCAGTGTGGTCTTTCTTATATTGGTCAGACTAAACGTGCTCTTAGATTTCGTTTAAAAGAGCATGAAGGTTATGTTAAAAATCAGGAGCTCAAACGTTCTTCTATTGCTCAACATTCTTGGTCTTCTCAACATAGGTTCGATTTTTCCTCAGCCATCATTATCCAAAAATGTTCTTCTAACCTTGATCTTGATTTTTGGGAAGCTTACCATATCATTAAAAATTCTCACTCTTTAGTCAATGACTTATCTAGTACTCCAGATTTTCCAAGTATTTGGAAAGCGTTAATTTAATTCCCCTTTTTTGGTTTCTTTTCTCTACTTCTCCGGTAGATGTCGCTACTTGTCCACCCAGTCGTTTCCACTGCTTCTCTCTCATTGGTTGTTTCGGCGCCTTCGCCACCCGCATAGGGTATAAAAGCCAGCGCGTCTCTGTCTATGATTTTGCTCAGCCTTGCTTTTTCTAGCACGCTGTTCCTTTTGCACTGAAGAAGAATCTCGCTAGTAGATTCGAAACAGCTGTTTGCTGCTTTTCGTATATTATTTGTGCATTTTAAACGTCGGTTTTTCTGCTTTTTAGATATAGTATGTTTTATCAAGCAACCGCAAGGCCTCCTGAGTACCATATATTTATATAAAATCCAAGTCTCTGTGTGTCCCTCACAATTCCGGTAGGACCGCCTCATTGTAATGAGAAATTGTTGAAAAATACTAATGCAGGGTTACTACAGTTGCGCCAAATATTGACCAACTTGGCGACGTATCACCAAATTTGACGATATATCGCCAAATTTGGAGACAAGAATAAGTTGTCATATATGAAGCCAACTTGGCGATAGCTGGCTAATATCGTGAAATTCCCATTTAAAACCACTAATCTTTCTTATCGTAATCAAGGTCACCGCAATTAATTTGAACTCCGCGCTTTTAAGGGGTTTTTTTTTCAAAATCTATGGGCGAGAATTTAAAGTGTAATATACGAAAATGTGCGTCTTTACATCATCATCCCAATGCTACTAATAACATAATCGCCAATAGACGGCACTGTACTGTCTAAGCTTCTAACTGCAGATTTTAATTTGCTTTAGATATTTTTCCAGTATAGGGGCCTTGGCGAGATACATAAAATTAAATTTGGCAACATAAATTTTAGCAACGTATTCACAGTTTCATATACACAAATACTTTTTAATATTTATACAATCTGTTTAATATAAAGAAGCCATTAAACTATTTTCGTATACAAACAGAAGTAAATTGTATATAAAAAACAACAATAATATAGATAAAGTTAAAAAATGCTATAAAAAGTGATAGAAAATCTTTATTAAGATTGACGATCATTTCGTTGCACAAACGGCAACATTTTCAAAATCATTCAACGATAGAAAATATTTTCACATAATTTAAAAACAATAAACATAGTAAACAATGTCACGTGACATGATGCACAATGAGAAACATTCTAAACATAAAATTAATTTAAAAGATTAGATTAGCTATTGGTGAGCGTGGATTAATTTTCAAAACAATAACAGGGTAAACAATGTCACGAGACAACATGCATAATGAAAAGCATTGCAAAATATAAAATAAAAATAAAATTATCTTGGCTATTTACGAGCGTGGATTAATTTCTACTATTGTTACTAAAATTACATAGCATCTCTTTCCAAATTTTAGGTAATTCTATGGACACTGATTCATTGCAAATATTCTTGTTGCGTAAAAATATATTTATTGATTCTCGGATTATGGATGGTAAATAAAATCTTGATGTATAAATTAACTTGCTATTTTAAAAATCGATCTGTAAAGGTTCTTCCAAAACTTATAAGCGACACAGTCCAAAAATTATTTCTTATGCTGATGACTCTGTTATTGTTGAAGGCAGTGATACAAGACCTGCACTTGAGAATACCATCAATGCTAGCATTTCCCACTTTGCTGCAGCCTGTAGTGGTTCACATCTGTCAATTAGTGTTGAAAAATCTGCTTCAATGCTTTTTGGAAAATATATATCAAGAAAGCGTCGACCTATTTTTAAACTCCAGGGTAGGAGCATATCTGTTAAGGATAATTTGCTGTACTTGGGATTTTATCTTGACAGTAGATTCCATTGGTTGGAGCATCTCGATATGACCCGCGATAAAATAAAAGATTTTACTTGTAATATCCAAAAGACAAGAATTCGTGATAAAGGATTACCACTTGAGTTTCTAAAAATTTGGTACAATTCAGTGCTAAAGAAACAGATTACTTACGGTTACGAAATTTGGTTTAATGATTTACGGAGCCATGGAATTAAGCGTTTATCCTCATGCCAAAGGCTATGTCTCTTATCTATCATTCGCGCATATCGGTCAATATCAACACAGGCACTTTGTGTACTTTCAGGAGTTCCTCCAATCGAAGAGGAATTAAAACAACTGGCTTTATGTTTTGAAGTTCAGAATAATGATGGTTCAGATTGAATAGAAGATGTTTATGTTTCAACAGATCGTTTGATGAAAAAAGTTTATACTTTTAACTATCCCTACTTTTATTATGATCATCATGTCAATTTCGTACGTGCTATTACTGAGAAGGTCCCTTTGTACAACCACCCAGTTTTATATACAGATGGTTCTAAGATGCCTACGGGCGTTGGAGCGGCTTTTGTGGTATTTTTGAAAGAAGATATTATCTTTGAGAAGGAATTAGACTTAAATTATTTAATACGGTATACAAGGCTGAACTTATCGCCTTAGATTCCGCAATTGAGTGGTGTAGAGACTCCTCATACAGTGTATTCCACATTTATACAGACAGCTTGTCCTCAGTTCAAGCGCTTCAAAATCTTTTTCAAACGGACGAAATTCTTTTTAATATTTATACGAATTTACGACTATTGCATAATAAAACTATTAATATAGGCTGGATTAAATCCCACGTTGGTTTCGTCGGAAATGATCGCGCAGACTACCTTGCCAAATCAGTCACTGAGACTGGTACATTTGATGCTGAAATAAACATTTCTATCCCTGTTTCGTTTGTGAAGCAGTTCTACAAAAGCAATATTATTAAAATTTGGCAGAACGAATGGTCTTATAGCGATAAGGGAAGAGACACGCATAGTATTATTAAAAAAGTAGATACCTCATTTTTGTGTTTCTCGCAAGTCCATGCCTATTTTATATCTGCACATGGGGCATTTCCTAGTTATCTTTATAAAAGGGGAAAACGCCAGAGTGATAAATGCTTATGTGGAAACATCGGTGATGTCAAACATTATCTGTTTGGTAAATGTCCATTTATGCCTACTTCATTTAACTTTATCCGTAACCGGACACTTTGCTGGAACATGCGTAACATACTGTTCTCGAAATCAAATTATCACAGACTCAGATATTTTACAACGAACTAAATAAACATTTTTCGTTTATAAAATATAAATTTTGATTTTTAATCTTTGTTTTATTTTAACCACTTTTCAAGCGCCAGGGCGCTCTTCGTGAGTTTTACTTTTATTTTTTTTTTTTGTCATTGTATTTCTTGGGCTATTCCCCAGCTGTGGTTTTGCAGGTCGCAGAGGGTACTTTTCTGTCAGGGGTTCATGCCTATGCCATTTTTGGTTGGCTCCCTGGCAGAGTGATCCTGATCCTGTAAAGGTTCTTCGCTGTATAATCTGGCCAAAGCTGTGGTTCTTCTGTTGTATTTGATGTCTGCTATATGTTCTTTGATTCTAGTTTTAAGTTTTCTAGTTGTCATACCTATATAAAACTGCTTGGTTCCATCATCTTTGGTGAAAGGTATTTCGTATACTCCCGATAACTGGTTTGACTCAATTGGATCTATTTTCTTGCATACTATATTTCTTAATTTCATAGAAGGTTTTGCGACTAGGGAGATATTGTATTTATTGAGTTTATATTTCAGACGTTCGAAGAAACTAGGAAAATATTGTAAAGTGGATAACATGGAATTTCGTGGATTGAAATTTCTTTTCTTGTTATTCTTTAAGCTCTTAATTATTTTTTCCATGGTACTTTCTTTGTATCCATTGTTTCTTGCAATATCATATATTTTATTTATTTCGTTATATAACTGCACTGGGGTACAAACTGTGAAAGCTCTATGAATAGAATGTCTAAGTGCAGAAACTTTGTATGAAAAAGTTGCTTGAGCAATATGAGGGATAATGGATTGACTGGCTATGGGTTTTCTGCAAACATCGCGTTCTAATTCCTTGGTGCGTCTTGATTAGTAATACATCTAAGTAAGGTAGCGTACCATTTTGTTCTATTTTCAATGTAAATTTAATTTTAGAATCAAGGTTATTAATCTGGTTTAAAAAGTTATTGAGCAAGGTATCTGCATGTTGCCAAATGATGAAAATATCGTCTACGTATCTGATCCGGATCAGATACGTAGACGATATTTTCATCATCTGTCTGCACCAGCGTGTTTATCAAACATTTTTCTATAATACCGTCGATTTTCATATTTTGTATGCAATATTTTTCTTAATATTAACGGAGAAAGACCTCCGGTCACAAAAAATTCAAAACCGGCGGCGGCGGTGACAGCGTAAGTTACTTTTTTTAGAATAGAGAGATTTGCCTGCAAATGTGCAAAAATTGAGAATAAGACTTTATTTCACCGTGTGAGTCCAACAACAAGTATCCAAAAAAGAATCGAGCAAAATGCCTCATAGGAGTACAAGGAAGTCATATGGCAGATTTACGCTTGGCTGCAATCAGTATGCATAAGATATAGAAGTATTCCGTGTTGTCCGACCTTTCCATATTTCCTGAACTTCCTCTATAATTTGAGTAGTTATTTTCGACTTCAACGGACATGAAGATCATTAACTAAGAATACATAACCCATTAGAGACCGACAGCTCTTTTACAATATTTTTCTTTTGAATACCACTATTTTAGAATAGTAACATCTGGCTTATTTACTCGCAGAAATTCTGTGATTTAATATACCAAAGATTACCATTGCAAAATAGTTGTATTAAGGTTTAGAATCATACGCAACCTCTACGGCAGGTATAATTGACATGCTGATAAAATTATATATACATTTTTTTTTCATTTCAAGTGGAAAGAAAACAAAATGTACGTTATGAAAAGGCATTTGCAATAAAATATTTAATATTTAATTTTGCTTTTTTGTCATTAAGTGGTAAGTGTAAATTAAATATACGAAAATTATCGTTTGTTGACGAACTGATATCTCTGCTGTAAAAAATTAAGCAATTCGTGGAACAGACCTATTCTACCTGCTTAACAGTGGCAACAGTTTATCTGTGCTTGATATTTTATTCACAAGAAGACCTTAAAACTTTTATCGTAAATTAAATCTTCCCTATAACATTTTAAGTTTTCTTCATTTCTATTTTCTTTTAAGCTATACCATTACTGCGTAATTAACTTTAAAAACTGCAATTATGTGAAACAAATTATTTTTATTTTACAAATGAAATACAATTAAAATAATATAACGTTTAGTTTTCGTATTATTTCTACTTTTTAAGGGTTTTAATACAGATAGCGATGCTATTTTAATTAGAAAATTTAAATTTTAATCATAATCTTTCTGGATTAACTCATCAGTATCTAATTCGATTATGGTTTTAAAGACTTAATAGGTTATGAAATTTTTAACTACATTTAGCGAATTAAAAGAGCTTCATCAAATAATTTATTATTAAACTGATTTTTATCTTATATTTCATATTTTAAAGATATTTCTTAAATTAAATTTCGTAAGATATTTGTCCTAAAGCAATCAGGGTGGCTAACATTAGAGCTGTATTCAAAATATATTAAGTTTGAAATAATATCAGAATCATTTATTGTATTATGAAGTTCTAATCTTTAAAGAGTGATTTTTTTTCTCAATATTCCGCCTGTTTTCTCAGAGTGTAAATAAGTGGGATGAGCACATGTCAGTTCTGAAATGTTAAGGTGATGCGGCGTAAATGCAATAAAAATATAACTATAAAATATTTAAAAGGTTTAATTCTTACGTTTAAATTTTTCAACCTTCCAGAAGTTTAAACTTTCAAAGGAACAAGTTTTACTGTATATGAAATATGTGACGTACCTCATTTTCTGGCGATGAAGTGATGTATACCAAGAAATCTGTTTAGATGCATAAATTATTGCGTTTTTGTTGAAACAGATAAATATTAAATGCAAGCATGTGATTTAAAGTCGATTGTTTAAAAATTTGAAAATGCATGTTTACTGATTATATCACTTTTAGTTATTGTTATCGATAGGCGTATATCAAGTACATTTCATTTAAATATTCTGAAACAAAATGTCGGATTGCATTATTACTTCTGACACAAGAATTCAGGGTGGTGGTGATAAACATGTGATATAACATGTGTGATATAACATGAATAAATGGGTCACACTAAATAAAGTATTGCATTCACTTCTTTTTAAATCGATTTATAGATGATCGATATTGTGCAGAAAATCATCATATTTCAGAAACAAGAAAAAAAGAAATATTTAGAACTTTGCGAAACACCCCTAAAAAGACACATTGAATGGAAAAATACAGAAAAAAATAGTTTCAACCAAACATCCACGATCTACAACTATCAAGCACACGGTGATGCACATCCAATAATGTACAGTCGTGGGAAAAAAAAAAAAAAAGTAAACACCCCTTACTAACTCTGCGAAAAATTATCGTAGACGAAAGTTACTGTTACCCACGATTGGAAATAAAGTGTGCGTTTAAATGATGTACATAAAATCATGCTTAGGGGGCCATCTGCATATTAAAACGAAACATAATTTTGCTTTTTTTTTAAATAGCAGTACACAATTATGACAGCATAAATGAACTCTACACCCTTGAATTAGCTTAAAAACAAATTTTATGCAATTCGTACGATAAGTTTTAGAGAAATTAATTATTTTAAAACAAGCGTATTTTAGGGGCTGTATCCAAATTTATGTTCGGTAATCGATTATTGACTCAGAGAGCAACATCCTTGATCAAGGCAGTTTAAGCGCCGCTCTAGCGGTCATTTAAAACTGTTAGGTTACAGAATAGCATAAGAAATTTCAAAATACCTAGTTACTTCTATCATAAACGGCCACTTAGACCAACATTTTGATGTTTTTTAAGTTTGAAAATTACTTGGAAGAAAAATGCGAACTTTTGGATTTCCATAAAGCAGGAATTAATAAATCGAAATCCATCAAAAAATTGCAGGTTGCAATTCACAACTTGAATATTATTTTCATAATTCATATCATAAAATTATAAAAATTGCAAATTCAACTTATTTATATTTGGGTATTTCAGTAATATCGGTACACAAAAAATTAGCGCATTAGGAGGATAATTTTAGGAGATATTAGTATAAGTATGAAAATGTAATTTAACATTAGAAGCACTAAATTTTGAATGTTTCTAATTCAAAAACTTATCATTCAAATGAGTTGAAATTTGGTGTCTAGGCATAGTTTGAACCGGAGATTTGAAATATCTTGTTAAAATTGGGTATCGCCATTGAAAAAAATGAAGTTTGGGTTCGTTTTAATATGTAGATGTCCCTCTAAGCAAATTTTATATACATCATTTAAAAGTAGATTTTATTCCCAATCGTTCGGTATCACTAACTTTCTTCTACAATAATTTTCTGAGTAGTTAGTGGCGGTGTTTACTTTTTTTCCACGACTGTACTTTTACTACTTCCAAAAATAATACACACATAGGACAGCGATAGCAATGTTGGGATAATGGAGAGATGTGTGGCAAAAATAAGTTTACTTAAATTAAGCGGAGATTCTTCTTCTTTTGATCAAATAGTCCTTTTATTTTATTTTTTATTTTTTTGCATGACTTAAGTGTGTAGATAGTGCCCTAAAGCGGTTTCGTAATACTCCAATTTCTCACATTATCTTCTGTTCATTAAACGTCACGTCGAGCACCTAGAAATGGCTTTTTACGTGTAGCTCTTGGCTCGATATTGCGTCTCAAAACCATACCAAAAACAGCCCATCTTGATACAATATCGAAAAAAAAAAAAACATCGTTAAACGACGTCAAAAAAACGTCTTGAAATGACTTGATTCCAGAGTTGATTCAAGCCTTGTCGTTAAAACTTTGGTGAAAATTCTATAAATCACTGATAGTAAGCTGATCGGTCGATAGTTTTTAATGTTTTCCTTCTCTCCTTTCTTCTAAAGTAGCACCATGACAGCATTATTCTAATCTTGTCGTACATCTGGCTTCTGGAAATATTTGGAAAACAATAAGGAGAGCAGTTTTGCAAATTATTCTCCTGCTTCTTTGATAAGGTCGATTGTAATTCCATCTTCGCCAGGGCATTTGCCTTTTTTCATAAATCTAATGCCTTGCAAAACTTTGTCTGTCATCACTGGGATTATCGCTTCGGTTATATGCTATCTATATTATAAAGGCAAACCTATCCGTGCGTAACGTTGAAGTCATTTTGTCAGTGGCAACAGTAGATGACTAAACTTGACGTTAATTAACTTTTATTGCAAATATTTTAACTTCTAAACATCGCATATTTTCAATTTTTACACAGTCGGAAAGGGGAAAAAAGTACTTTCAAATGAAATTTGTTTGAAAACTGTATCGCAATTTGTTTGAAAAAATGTAATGCTATGTGCTAAATTTTTATTGTTTTTAAAACATTTTTCAGGCATTAATTTATTTTAATCTATGTCTATGGCATATTTTGAATTATTTGAGAACTGAAATGATAATCTTTGAATTGTCGGAATAATTGTTATCACATATGTAACAGAGATAACTGTGCAGTCTAATAATAAATTTATTTAGATACACAGTATACTCAGGTGTTATATTTCATCTTCAAGATTTCAGAAATTCTAAAGGAAAGTAGGTGCGATTCCACTTGACAGTTCGAACAATGTATGAAATACAGGGTTATTACAAATGAATCATCGGGTTTGATACGTTACTGCGTGTAAACTAGGAATTGTATATGTTTTCATGACAACTGAAACGAGAGGGCATTAACAACAGTTTTGCGCTGCGTATGTGTCATGCGCATGTGACTGCCATGGTCGAACGTCATATCCAAAATGGCGACTGGACACCAGAGATTTTCCACACAGTTGGCTGTGGAACGGAAAGTTCGCGGCTAGCGCGATTTGTTAATTTCTTGGGACTACGGATGTAACTCTCTCTAACTCAGTTCACTGTTTCTTCAGTAACGCTTGGTCTGCCGGAATTTTTGCCTTTACATAAACAACCGGTTTCTTTGAACTGTCGATACCAGCATAGTATGCTTTGTTGGGCTGGTGGTTTGCATTTGTATGCCTTCCGGAATGCTCTCTGAACGGTTATAAGCGATTCACACTTTGAAAGTTCTAGTATATAAAACACTTTCTGCTCTCCAGTCGCCATTTTGAGTATGACGTTCGCGCAGCAAATATGGCAACATCACGCGCATGACACATACGCAGCGCGAAACTGTAATTAATGCCCTCTCGTTTGAGTTGTCATGGAAACAAATACGTTTCCTATTTCACACGTAGTAACGCATCAAAACCCGATGATTCATTTGTAATAACCCTGTACTATGCGCTCAGATACAGATTGATCTAACAGTAATTGAAAAACTGGGTAGTCACCACTGGAATTATAGATGTTTAAGCATGTAACACGTTTTCAAAATTGAGGAATAAACCTCATTCATTTTTAAAAATTTATATTTTATTCATTTTATTTGTTTTATTTAAATTTATTGTATGTTATTTTATGTCTAAATATGTTATTTTAGACTAGAGTAACTATCGTTACAGAAGTAACATTCTCTTAAAATCTCATAATTCTGCGTGAGATCTCAACAAAAGAATTTGTTTAAAAGAGAGTGTCTCATCGTGCTTAACTTGCGTAATAAACGCAAATGATAATGTAGGCCATCACATTTTTTTATAATAAAAAATATCAACGAAGGAATTAACCTAAAACATTTCCTCGTATTTATTTACTCCTTTTTAAAACACGCTTGTCGTTTGATCACAAGGACATTCGTTTCTTAATTAAAACCATGACCATTAAAAGTTAAACCACTTCTTAATGAAAGAAATCAAAGAAACGTAACAGCGTAAAGATAGGAACATTTTTTAACTTTATGAAAGAAAATCAGCTAACCCTAAAGTAAAGCTATACTACAATTTGCGTAATCGTGTTTTTATCATGATTACAATACATTTCTTTTGAATTCACGTTCGGATGAATTGAATAATTGTTGTACCGGCATAGCATAAACGTGAGCAATAAAACTTTTTATTTGATTGAAAGGGTAAAATATGTAGAACATAACATAATTTGACACGTAGTCGTGGAAAAAAAAAAAAAAAAAAAAAAAAAAAAAAAAAAAAAAACCGTAAACACCCCCTACTAAATCCTCGACAAATTATCGTAGAAGAAAGTTACTGGCACCGTCCGATTGGAGAGTACCAGTTTAATACGAGTTAAAGTTACTGGTACCATCCGATTGGAGAGTATACCAGTTTAATACAAGTTTAAGTTACTGGTACCGTCCGATTGGAGAGTACCAGTTTAATACGAGATACGTATAATACGAGTCGTGAAAAAAAAAAAAAAGAAAAACGTAAACACCCCCTACTATCTTCTTGACAAATTATCGTAGAAGAAAGTTACAGGTACCGTCCGATTGGTGATAAAGTCTACTTTTAAATGATGTATATAAAATTTGCTTAAGGAACCATATACATATTAAAACAAACCCAAACTTCATTTTTTTTCTTTGGAAATACCCACTTTTAACAAGATATTTCAAATCTTCTGTTCACACTATGCCTAGACACCAAATTTTAAGTCATTTTAATGACAAGTTTTCGAATTATAATCATTTAAATTTAGTGCTTCTAATGTTAAATTACATTTTCAAATTTTCAAAAATATCTCCTGAAATTATACTCCTAATGTGCTAATTTTTTTGTGTAGCAATAATACTAAAATACCCAAATATGAATACGTTGAATTTGAATTTTTTATAATTTTATGATATGAATTAGGAATTAGGAAATTAATAATTCGTAAAAATTATGAATTGCAATCTACAATTTTTTTGATGGATTTAGATTTATTAAGTCCTGCTTTATGGAAATCCAAAATTTCACATTTTTCTTTCAAGTGGTTTTCATATTATGCTTTAAAGGGCTTATTATTATGCTCATTTCATATTATGCTCATATTATGTTTAAGGGGTCGTCTATGATAGAAATGACCAGACATTTTGAAATTTCTTATGCTATCCTGTAGTCTAGCAGTCTTCAATGACTGCTTGAGTGGGGTTAAGATGCCTTGATCAAGAAGATCTCTTTCTCGTGTACAATGAGTACCGAACTTCAATTTGGATACAGCCCCTAAAATACGCTCGTTTTAAAATAATTAATTTCTCGGAAACTTATCGCACGAATTGCATAAAAATTTGTTTTTAGGCTAATTGGAGGGTGAAGAGTTCATTTATACTGTCAAAATTGTATACTTCTATTGAAAATAAAGATATGGTTCTTTTTAATATGTAGATAGCCCCCTAAGCAAATTTTATATACATCATTTAAAAGTAGACTTTATTACCAATCGTGTGGTACCAGTAACTTTCTTCTACGATAATTTTTTGCAGAGTTAGTGAGGGGTGTTTACTTCTTTTCCCCACGACTGTACATCTAGGCCGATAGTTTCTGGGCATTTGGGTTGAGGAAAATTTTGGATTTACAGTCTCGGCGAAATCCTACATTATCGATTTTGAGTTCAATTTCGGTGTCAATACGAGTAATACTTTTTACAGCCACTTTGTTGACAAAAGAAAGTTTTCTGATGGGAAGCTGTAGATTTTGTCAGACCAAAAAAGAGGTAATTTTTACATTGGAAAACGGAATTGTACTTCATTTCATACAGAAAATATACTTTAATCATTAAAAAATAGTTATTTATGTATATAATTTTAGACTTAATATAAACACTATCAATATACAGTCGAACCTCTATTTAACGAACCTCTATTTTGCGAACTTTTCCTTGGAACCAAGAACATTTTGCGAATTTCTTCGTAAAATAACCTCCAAATAGCGAAGTGCATTCTCTATTTAACGAACTTTTTCTTGTGATCTAATTTTTTTTCCCCATTTCTGAAAATATTTCTGGACATTTCAAACTTATTCTTTCTTTAAACACATTTTATGATGTTCAGTGGCCTTGAACTGGTTTTACAAGGCGCCTTCTTTGTCAGCAGTCAGAATTCGGTAAGTACGGAGCACGAAGCTGATAATCCCTTAGAGTAACTTTTAAAAATGTGGATATAGATGAGAAAAAAAGAAGAAATTAACCATGATGTGCTGATTGATGACTGTATTTCACCTAATTCTGAAATTGAGACTTCGGAAACATTATCCGAATTGGATATTTTCGACAGAGTGAAAAATAAAAGCAATACAGCAATCAATTGCGATGAAGACGAATATGAGGATGATGGAAATGATTATGATGCAGGAATTAACAAAACTTCGTATGATGAAATGCTAAAATCACATGAAACAATCCGACGCGGATTATAGTTAGAAGAAAATACACATGAGGGGGTTTTTGGTGCATTGCAATGATGCGAGACGTATTATGAGAGAAAGGACTTTTTAAAAGAAAAAAACTCAGGCAGAATTAACAGAGTTTTTCAGAAATTAAATTTAAGGACGCATATGTTAATGTATGGTTAAAATTATTTGCCATAATAATAATAATAAATACGATAATGTCATTAAAATTCGTTAATTTTAATGTAAAGCTATTTACTTTAAACAGAAAGTACACTGCATTCCCGGAGAATGTTTTGTTTTGCTTGCAGATTTCAAAGATTTAAACACATAGAAAAAATGAATTGATGATGGATATTGGTGGATAAAATAAATAAAACAAATCGATATAATTTATTAAAAAAATGTGATTAATTACTTTTTGTAAAAATATTTAGTGTTTATAAATTTAAAATATTTTTTATGTAGTTTAAAGTATTTTTAAAGGTGAATCTCTATTTAACGAATTTTCCATATAACGAACTTTTTTCCGGGGTTTAGCGACTTCGTTAAATAGAGGTTCGGCTGTATTTTTTTTTCGCATTTCAAGGTAATAGCCCTGCAAAAATGCAACATCGAAGAGACATATTGAAATTGATAGCTTAAGTATGAGATATTATTTTCACTGAAAACTGTAGTAAGAATTATTATATAATATATTTCAATTAATCAAACTAAAATTAAAGATTCTGTGTGCGGAATTAAATACCCAATTAAGAAATTAAAAGTAAAATATTGAAAGTTTTATAAGCATATATATTACATTTTGTATATCTTTTAAATAAACCAGTTAAACATGAAATGCTATGATTAAAATAGATAATTTATGACAGTAATCATGTATGTCAAACGCTATTAACTGGATAAATTTGTCTTCGATATTTTAATCCAATAGTTTTAGTTAATAAAATCACATTATTGATTCTTTAAACGTTCTGTTTTGACCTTTCGCCATCCTTCATTTTACTAGTTTAAGTTATGAAAAAGGTAGCTGTAGAACACTTATATTAATCATTAATTCATAATTTTTTATTATATTTATTGTCAATTAACGGTTATTAATCATAAATCATAGCCCAAAACTTCGTTTTATGATTGATATTATAAACAGTAGCAACTTTACGTTCTTTTATTTAAAGACAAAGTTTTATGATACTTTCTTTTTCTATTGTCAGGTTTTCTAGTCTTATTTATAAATTTTCTTCAGGTATAGATAGATGACTTGATAAAATTGCTAAATAAATTCATGAAATAATTCTCCCGGGAATTCAGAACAATCTTGCTGTTATTTATGTAAATGAGCTTACACTGATAAAATATACTTATCCTAGCGCAAATTAAATGCAAGTTTATGATATGAACATAAATTAAATTTCTAAAGATGTCAAATTTTAATGAAATAATGTTTAGTTTATGTACCTTTTTTTAAATTATGCGTAATTAAATTGCAGTTTTGTTTGTGTAAGATAAGAAAGTATTAGGGTAACTCCGGGAGCGTCGCCGCATACAAAATAGATGACGCACCCCTTGTATTTCTTGTAATTATCGATAGATGGTCGTCAAACGCACAGTATAGGGTGCGCAATGAGTTTATTTTAACCAGTGTATAGCGTTAATCCCATTTCGATGTTTAGTTGTAGGGGTACTATCCTTAAATTGACGTAAGTGCATGATTTCATTGTCCAAATTTTTAAACACGTTATGTTTAAATACTTTTCATACACTAATTACTAAATGCATGCATGATTTCGAAGTTAAAACTAAGTATAGCGTTTGTATAGACTATAGAGTACTGTGTTTATGGTTACGCCATTCCCTTTAGCGATGGCAGGTAACTGTGATGGTCGACGTCTGCACCATGCAAAACGGGATACATGCTGCACTGCTATTCCGGTATACATGCCGCAGTTTCTTTTGTACAGGATGTTAAGTGTTATTAACTTTTCTTTTTATTTTTGCACAGACTAACCCTTTTAGGCATCTTATCAGGTTTACAAAAACAAAGGAGAAAAAGGGAAAAATAAAAAGTAAGAATGACAAGAAAGATGCAAGTCATGATGATAATAATGAAAAATTGGATTACGCATAACGCAGACGTTTTTTGCAGACTACTCCAAAAAAGAGGAAGTGTAATAGGCTTCGTTACATCATGTGTTTAAATGTAGTTACATAAAGACTGTAAAGTACTTTTACGACAATTTTTCTGTAGATTGTAGTCGAAAAAACAGGTCTCTTAACCCATTCGGGACCATAGGTGCATATAAGCACCTTCATAAAAAGCTGACAAAATTTGTTTCTGGCACCAGTAAAAAGAAAAGTAATATTTGCTTTGTTTAATTAGAGCATTTTCATGATTATTTAAGTAAAGGTAACTTCTTTTAGAAAAGTGGTACCAACGGAATAAAATTTGTGTAAAAGCCACCGGTTCCGAAAGGGTAAACAAAAAAATTATGTTAACAGAATTTTACTTTTTTTTCTTTTTCCTTTCTAATGCATTGAGGTTACGTTGTTGCTGAAATAACAATTCAATTTTAATGTAAAAAAAAAAATAAAATAAAATAAGTCGATAATTTTAATAGTGAAAGTAGGCAACAATTATTAATTTGAATCTACTAATACGTTTTATTGTACTCATTTAGTTTCATTTTGTTATTACATCGTTAATTATAGTCCAGAAATGAATACATTTTTTAAATATTTTTATTTATAATTTCATTCTGTTATTATTACAAGCGCGGCATAACTACCGCACAAGTGCGGCGTCTCAGCCTGAATGTACGGGTGAATCGCCGCAGTGTAATGCTTTAGAAAAAAAATTGTTAAAAAATATTAATAATTTGTCTTTAATTTTTTTGTCGCAGCACACGCGTTGTATATTTAACATTAAATAGCACAGCATGATTTTTTAAAAATTTTATGTCCATCATGGGACATCATACACAAATTTAAAAAAAATGCGCGGCATAAATACCGGAATTACTTTAAGCTTTAAATAAATTAAATGAGTAAAAAACAACAGAAAATATTTTGTACAAAGGGAGAGGCTTAACAGTGAAAAATCAAAGCATCACAAAATAACAGATTTAATAACAGATTAATTAACGCAAAAATTACTAATCGGAAATAGTGGTAGATATTTGAATAAAACAAAAACTTGCTAAATTGGTAAAACTGCAATTTTTTATACCGCTTCCTAGCATTCTTTGTGTTTCGCTTCATATACGTTTTTACTGTAGTAGAGCGATGTAGACGAATTCAGATTACTCAGATAGGTCATAAAAATTATATGATTAGAGATGATGATACCTGTTGTTAATGAGGTTTTAAATGTACGTTATATCACTACTATGTTTTGAAAGGCATATTATTGGCAATAAAAAATGAAATTCGTAAAGATGAAACAACAGCGGTTGAATAATGCTTTTGTTATCTTTACTTTTTCTTATGTTAATATAACAATATTATTTACAGAAAAATTAATAAAGATAGTTTTTTGTTATATTAAAAAGGGGGATTAATTATAATGGTACTTATTAATACAACTACTGAATACGATTTTAAAAATTGGGTTATGCTTCAAATATTTAATATTTTTTTTCTTTCTGTTAAAAAAAATTAGTCTAGTAGGAAAATTATTTTTGTTGTTTCATTTTTGGTTGCAACATACAAATCGACAATAAAACCATATTGGAATCCATATTTATTTTCTGTTATTATCCTAGTCTGTCCTATAAAAGTAAACAATAAGTTAAAGAGGAATATAATTAAATTTTTATATAAATGACGCAAGTTTCGACCGTAAACATATAAATGAAAGCTGTAAAGTTCATTTAGATGATTAAGTGTGTAAATAAGCCCATTTCCTGCAACATTATGCAAATCCCGTTTAATACGCGCAACCGCTTAATATGCGACTTTTGTCCACTCCCTCTTGACCGGGTTCGACTTGTATCTCTCTATTCTAAAAAAAAGTAACTTACGCTGTCAGCGCCGCCACCGGTTTGAAATTTTTGTGAGCGGAGGTCTTTCTCCGTTAATATTAAGAAAAATACTGCACACAAAAAATATGAAAATCGGCGGTATTATAGAGAAATGTTTGATAAACAATTTGATGCAGACAGTTTTCAAATCGAATAATTATTTTAAGAGATATTTAATGCTAAATTTGGACAAAATCGTTCCATTAAAAAATTTTATAGGAGCAAAAACTATACATGCGAATTAATTCATTTTTAGATCATTTTATGCGATAGAATTTCCCGGTGTGCAGACTGCATTCAGTTTTTTAATTTGACTCATTTTTTGAGGTTTTATTTCTATTTTAAATTCAAATTTTCAGCATTTCGAGAGGTATTTTTTACTTATTTTAGAAAATGGTATTAATTTAACTGTTGCCAATTGTATAAACAGCGCAAATAATAATGTTTGCTTCAAATTAAAAAAATATTTACAAGTGGCTATTATTAACAGGAAAAAAACTTTCAAATTAGAATTCAATAATTACGTATGAAAAGCAGGAACTCATTGAAAATTACTTCATCAAAACTATATTTGCACGTGAATTTTAAAAGAAAAAGGATATTGTAAAGTAATAAACTCATTAACATGCGTTAGAAGACTTAAATAGGAAAAATTACGTCACATTTACGTCACATTACACTTATTATGTAAAATGAACGAAAAGTAATATTTCAAAACAGTTTAAATTTAAAAATTGCGCGGAACATTAATTTGATATTTTGAGATTATATTAATAAGACTAGGGGGCTCGGGCCCCCTACGAGCTACGCTCGCCAACCACCGTCCAGACACCACAGACTCTAAATGCACGCTAATTTGATCGGCTTTAAAAAGATTTCGAAAGATTGAATTATAATTTAAAAAACAGTGGCGATCTCCCTATAAACAAATTTCTATTCATTTCTCTTTGATTGGGGAATTTTAACGCCAAATCCGCTGCGGTACTACTTGATTATCCTGTCGACCAATTTCGTCAAATTATATAAATCGCCAAACTACTCGCCAAATTATACAAATTGATATAATTTTTATTTTAAATAACGAAAGAACAAGTAAATTCGTACAACATTAATAAAAACACAAATAAAACGTCAAAATAAAAATAACTTGATGACGTATACACGTGTAACAACATTTCAAAATAAGCTAATATAAAAGGAATTAAGTAAAGAGAGTCTTTGTCTCCTGGTATTTTGTAACAAAGCGAAAAGAAAGTTCTTTTAAATGAGACATTTTAAATTAATTTTCAAAATATCAAATAACTGTCTAGCGCAATTTCTAAATTTAAACTTTTTTGCACTATTATTTTGTGTTCATTTTATGTAATAACTATAATGTGACGTAAATATGACGTAATTTCTCCTAAGACTTCTAACGCATGTTAATGAATTTATTATTTTACAATATCCTTTCTCTTTTAAAATTCACGTGTATCCTTTTTATGACGTAATTTTTAATAAGTTCCTGCTTTTTATACGTAATTATTTAATTCTAATTTGAAAGTTTTTTTCCTGTTTATAATAGTCACGTGTAAATAAATTTTTAATTTGAAGCAAACATTATTGCTTGCGCTTTTTATACAGTTGGCAACAGTTTAAATTAGTACAATTTTCTGAAATCTGTAAAAAATATCTCTAGAAATGATGAAAATTTGAATTTAAAATAGAAATAAAACCTGAAAAAATGAGTCAAAATAAAAAAAATAATGCAATCTGCACTCCGGCAAATTCTAACGCATAAAATTATCTAAAAATGATTACACTGCCATGTATAGTTTTTGCTGCTATAAAACTTTTTTAGTGGAACGATTTTGTCCAAGTTTAGCATTAAAAATCTCTTAAAATAATTCTTCGATTTGAAAACTGTCTGCATCACCCTCTTTATCAACCATTTCTGTATAAAACCACCGATTTTCATATTTTTGTATGCATTATTTTTGTTAATATTAACGAAAAAAGGCCTCCGGTCACAGAAAAATCAAAACCGGCGGCGGCGGCGGCGGCGGCGGTGACAGTGGTAGTTACTTTTTTTTAGAATAGAGAGATTAATATTAATTTTATTGAACGCGTTTAGACTGCTTTCGAGTGACTGTTTAGTAATTAAATAAAAATAAAAAAGATTACAAGCTGAAAATGAAGTGTCATAAACAAAAAATATGATTTGAAAGAGAAAAATCTGTGAAGCAGTAAATAAAGAAATTTCTTAAATGGTTTAGTTAAGTTTCGTTAACCTTCTGTATCTTTTCCGCCAAAAGAAGGCATTGGTATTTGTAAAGTATATTTGCATTTTGTTGCAGATTTGCTTATTATATTAGCTTATTTTGAAATGTTTAACTGATTTTATTTAATCAAAGACGAAAACAGCCATTGTATCTTTTAACAGCAGCTGATTTTTCCTTAAAATTCCACAATCGAAGAGAAATGAATAGAAACCCGTTTATAGGGAGATTGCCACTGTTTTTTAAATTATGATTCAATCTTTCAAAATCCTTTTAAAGTCGATCAAATTAGCGTGCTTTTGGAGACTGCAGTGTCTGAACGGGGGTTGGCGAGCGTAGCTCGTAGGGGGCCTAGTTTTAGAAAATATACAAGGTGGAATCCGTTGAATCTCGACGACAAAAAAGTCTTAAAAGGAACTGTTACATTGATTCCTAATAAATCTACAAAATCTATCAAAATACTATTCCCGTAAACTTAAATCGTTCAACCTATTGAAAAATTAAAATGATGAAGCCATCAATTCAGGTTCTTATGTTTGGTATTACGGGATGGAAAATCAACAAAAATGATTTCATTTTGACACAATCATAGAATTTTTTCTCGATGAAATCTAAACATAACGTCATAGTTGCTGTCTCAAAACTTACATAGGCACCTCTCATATGTGTATTCTCCATTTAAAAATAGTTTAGCATACATGGTATTATTAATAAATATATTATTCCTAAACGTCATGTATGTCAATTAAAACTTTGCATTTGAAAAAAGAAAATATTTAGTTTTCGAAAGTAAAATGATCGTCGTATTCTAAATATGACGTAATTTTTACTCACTGAAGCATTTCGTTTAGCAAAAATATTGAAATGTAAGAGCATTGTGAGGTAAAATGCGTAATTTTTAAAACAAGAGGTTATTTTCTATTTTTTTAAATTTATCTTTAATTCTAATGAGTAAATGGCTTCAATAAGGATATAATGATTAAAGATTAATAAACTGCATTGTTTCTATTTTCTCTTAAATAATTAAAGTAATCCGATTGCCACCAGCTTGAAGAAATTCCATGAAAAGCTTTTAAAATTCAATTAAGAATATAAAAAATTAATATTAAAAAAATAGCTAGTGCGGAAATATCTACAAATAAACGGCTTTCATTTATAACAATAGTTAGTAAATTTGGTTTAGTAGAAAGCTCACGCAGATGACTAAAAAAACCCCTTGTTATTTAAATATACCTGGGGGCACGAGAAAGCACAGCATTTCATAAAGTGAGCATCCTTTTCTGGAAGCAAATCAGGGTACTTTTGACACCCTCATATCTTTTTGCTGGAATTTTCCAGGAACTTGAATCTTCGTTTTCTAAACAACCTCTTCAAACGGAGCCAAATTTTCAAATTTTCACGTTTCTATATTTTCTAGTTAAGAAAATATATGAACTTAAAGTTTTGCTTTTCTGACACTGGTTGACTGTCTGACTCACCGATCCTCAAAAATCCGAGGTACGTCCTGTAGCACTAGAAACTTGAAATTTGGTAAGAAGGTAGTGTTTGGGATACAAAAAAAGGAAACATTAAAAAATTCGGAAAATTCGAAAATCAAAAAAAATAAAAAAAAATAAAAAAAATATCTTCCGTAATCGGAATTCTTGTTAATACTGTTGGTCACTGATTATCAGCACGAGAAACGCAGCATTATCGGTTTGCCATCTATACTAAATCGAGCACCAAATAGCTGGATCCTGAATACAGTAAAATTCGTTTCAATTGATTAAAACAAATAAAGATAATTCTTGATTATCCCGTCAATCAAAAACTACCGCCATACTATAAGATTAAAGGCCAAATAATTGATGATCGTAAATATCACATTCACTTGACATTAAACACCATTCACGTATTTGTTGCGTCATAAAATGATTTTTAATTCGACTTTTTATTTGTATTTTTATTAAAGTTTTAATAAGTTATTTGTTCTTTCATTATTTAAAATAAAAATTATGTCGATTTGTATAATTTAGCGAATAGTTTGGCGAAATTGGTGGATGGGATAATCATGTAGTACCCAAATAAAATTAATTTATTTTACCAAATGTGAATTTCGTGAATTTAAATATTTTATAAACATTCTGCAAATATATTAACATTTCTTGATAGCACAATTGCCAAGTCACAAAATAATCATTAACTAAAGGTGTAGGGAGTAGGAGTAATTTGTAAATTAAAATGTCAGAGTTAATAAGAGAGCTAAACATGGCTCTACACATTATCTCAAAATTTTTTACGATCAAAACGTCACGAGACTTTGCTTATATTTTACATGAGATTTTTTGATAGGATATAGGGTAAATCTAGGATAGATGGCTATAGAGGAGATATGGTCTGTCTAAATATTTCCAAAACTTGATCACAGATTGCAATGTAAACTTATTCGTATGAAATAGTTCAACGAATTTATTTATTGCGACGTGCAGTTGTGTTTTTCGATTATAAAAATTAAGTGTAATCTTAAGGTTTATTTAATTTAGTGGTTGAATATTTTTTTGACTTAGCTGAATGTTTTGCAGTACGTACATTACATACATATATTACTATATGGACTTTTAATGTACGTATATAATCTAATCTTTACTTCTAAGCCTAGAAGAATGATGTACAATGGCTATTGATTCTTTAAATTGGGCGACCATCAGTCCTTCAATTTCAGGAGAGATGACCACAAGGAATCGAGTAGAGATGGCCACCTTTAATCAATATTTCAAAATTGCACGGATTGATGATTTTAACTAACTATAACTAAATTAAAAATAAACATATAACGTTTATGTTTATAAATATATTAACTGATGTAATTGTTTAAATTTTAACTAATATAAATATTTTAATAATAATAATAATAATAATAATAATAATATAAGACCTAATGATTTATTTGTTTAAGAAAATACTGAAAAACAACTCGAAAACTTTCACAACAGAAAATAATAAGGTTTATAAATAAACTAAATTAGCGTAATAAAACTAAAATTAACGCGAGAAAAAAACACGACACTTCCAGTACGAAGAAAAAGAGATACATTTAAAATTATCAGATTCTACAGAATTCGAGGAAATAGAATTGTATTAGGATCACTGTGTTGGTTGTGCAAAACAATATAATATCACATACAAAAAGGATATCTGGATACAATGCATAAGGTATCTGAAGTGATTCCATGAAACGTGTACAAATTATCGAGACCTTTGCTAAACATGTGGTAAGATTTTATGAAAAGTGAAGTATTGAAATTATACTTCAAATTTTGTTTATTCGAGTTTTATTCACTCATTTTCCATCATGTAACTGCATCTTTACAAATTGCTGTATGTTTTTCATGATTAACTATATGAAATGTTTTATCTTTTTTAGGTGCGTTCGTAATTATATAAATGCGTAGCACCCATAGTCGTCGTTCAGTCCGTCTGTCTGTCCGTCCGTCCGTCCGCATATAACAGAGCAAAAACTACCCGACCGAATGATCTGAAATTTTTAATATATAATTGCTGCAAAATTTTGTCGAGCCATTTCCAATTTTATGAAAATCGGATGTATAGTTTAATTACAGGGACAGTCAAAAGTTTTTCTTTACATTACGGCCAATGGGAAAAATTATTGCAAGTGAATTTTAATGATGTTACAGACTTCCGAATGGTCTGAAATTTTTAATATATAATTGCTGCAAAATTTTGTCGAGCCATTTCCAATTTTATGAAAATCGGATGTATAGTTTAATTACAGGGACACCGAAAACTTTTCCGTTACATTATGGCCAATGGGAAAAAATTATTGCAAATGCATTTTAATGGTTTTACAGCCTTCCGAATGGTCTGAAATTTTAAATATATAATTGCTGCAAAATTTTGTCGAGCCATTTCAAATTTTATGAAAATAGAATGTATAGTTTAATTACAGGAACAGTCAAAAGTTTTGCGTTACATTACGGGGAATGGGGAAACAATTATTGTAAGTGCATTTTAATGATGTTACAGACTACGCACTTATGAAGCGCAAAAAAATGTACATTCAGTACAATATGGGGTGCAAAAAATAATTATAAAACTAGTTATAGTACGAACGCACCTCATTTGCCACGTTTGACGAGCAGTTTCCAACTTGTTTATATTTAACTTCACTTTTTCTTTCTTGCATTGGATGGCCATCTCTCTTCTTGTTTAAAACCACTTCACCGGCTGCCCCGAGATAACTCGGGGGTAAAAGCACTGTTTCCCCATACCATTCGCCGGTGAAGTGGTTAACACTTTTTGTTTTCAATATTTAATTATTTTTTGCATAAAATATGATGAGTATATGTATAGGAATTTTAAATATGCATAAATATTTCTTGTATTTGCATTCTAAGATTTTTTATTACAATCTTTAAAAACTATGGCCATCTATTCTAGAGTTACCCTATATTACAGAAAATGGATATTTGAAATATAGTTCAAGTATTCGAAATTATTACCTTTATTCATATTTAATAAGAACATATAAGTCCTGTAATTAAAGGGAAGCAACCTTAAACAATATCCAATCATTATCTTCTATTATGCTGGAAAACCTATAAACTTTAAATCGCTCCTCGAATAAAAACAACGCAAAATATTGTATTAGATATAGATTATAAAACACTTTACAACAATAACAGTATAAAACTAAGAAATTTAATTTTTTTCTAGCATGAAGAGAGATATCGAAATAAGGAACTTTATTAAATACATAATTCAGTAAAAACCTATTTTCAGCAACTGCTGTCCGTATTCGGTAAAATAAGCGAAGTCTTTCGCGCAGCCGTGTATACAAAATATAGATTTTTTACACACCACCGAATACATTCGAAATTAGATCAGTTTAAAAATGCATACTACAGATGAAAACACACTTTCAGCAATTACAGATCTTAGTCCTTTGACGAATTCTTTTCTGCATCTATATAAACGAGAAATGCTACGCACTTTATAATCTGTAGAAAATATGCACAGATCCTAAGGAATTTTGTCATGTTTGAAGTATAACAGCGGCATTGGTTTACGCCGCAAACGATTTTTTTTCCATAGATCATAATGTAAAGGAATCATTTTGTGCATCCCTTCAAACGAACTATAAAGGCTACTTATTCTATATACTCCTGAGAAAGCATTTAGTAGTCTATTTCAATTATGTATATCGATTTCTTTATGTTTGAAATGTCTAACCTCAATAAAATGCCCCACAAACAATTGAATTATTTTCTGTGTCCCTGTAAATGATCTCTAATGCCATACACTTTATTTTAAGTACCGAGCATTCTATAGTACACCTCAGGACATATCAAATTTTCATAGAAGTCCGAGAGTAAAAACACAGGCTGACAGGCGGCTGAATAGGAAACCGAATTCATAAAACTTCTCAAATATGTTCAAGTCATATATGTTTTCATAAGACATTAAAAAATGTGCGGTATTTTATTTAACAAATTTTAATGTATTTCGATGATAAAAAAAAATTTGTATGCAGCATTTATAACACCATCATAATATTGACAATGATTTTCACATATTAACCCTTAACGGTGAAAGTACTGCTCACAGGCACAGGCAAAGTTTTGTTTGTAATCCTCAAATGTCACAAAGGGACAGGAATTTAAGATAAAATTTATTTGTAAATAAGAAAATGCATTTAATCATATACATAAGAAACTGCAAATTTTGTTTAAAAATATTGGTATCAATGTGACATTTGTAGATTAAAAGGAAATGCCGCCACTGTGCCGGCATTTAGTTAGTGGCCTTAACATGCGTAAGAGTTAACATGCATAAAATCTAAGATAGTGTTATGAGCAAGCACACTTCATAAAAAAGAAAAACAAATTCGTATACTAAAATTCCACAAACGTTGTTATGAAAACCTATGCTTCATCAAACAAAAATCAATAGGATAATCATTAAATATTGTTGATAAATTACGCTAAAATGATCAAAATACGTTAGAAAAACAAAAACATTTGATTTTATCGAGGCGGGTGATGGAGGTGAGAAAAAAAGCAATGGCTATTTACTCATCTATTTTCATAGAAATTAAAACCATGCATTCGCAGTCATCCTAAAAATCAATTTCAATATTTGAACTCAACAGTGCTTACCGAAGTATATATTAGGCTGACATCAGTCTCGTGTGAGTTTATTTGGAAATAGGATTTAACAGATGAATATCTTAATGATGGAGCACGCCGCTGCTACAAAGTTTATCGCAAATCCTTCTTTAATGATGTGAAGATTAACAATATATATAAGCTCGAGATTGATTTTTAAGAACTATTTATTTCCAAACAATATATGGAGAGAAATATTAAATTAAAAGAAATCTTATGAACGTAAAAATCTCCTTAAAAAAAAAAAAAATATATATATATATATATATACATATATATATATATATTTTAGAGAATAATTGAAAACTGCACGATTTTATATGCATCATTTAAGATACTATTCAACTCAACTAAAAAAAAAAAAATCGTTTTTTTTTAGTCATTCATTTAAATTGAGTTACTTAATATTACAGTAAAACTTTATTCATCCGGACTGTGTAGTTATCCAAATAGCCAAATATCCGGATCGATACCAGGAAATAAATAACTTAAAAAAAAAAAAAAAAAAAAAAAAAAAAAAAAAAAAAAAAAACAGAAAGAATGAATTCTGGTTTTTTAGAATGTAGTGTCGTCACGGATAAATAAATATATATATACATATATGAAAGGAATTTTGGCTTCAGGGGTGTTTCTCTGTCGCAGGTTTGGTCGTCTCCGGTCCGGTGGAGGCAGGTGCGTGGGACGGAAACTGGTCCGCGCATCATAGGATCACTCCCTCTGAGCTCTTTGTTTTCAAGTAGTCATGGTACGAAGTGATGCGTTAAGTCCCGTGAAGTCGGACAAAATGTGCGTGCAGTAAAGGAAGACACAGTCTTTTACGGGGACCTGGTTTATTTCTTTTTGATTACATGAGTCCTTTTAAAACAGGCTCAGATGGGTTGAGGCGGAGTCTCGCTTACTTGCGAGATATCTTCGGGACTTCGGTATCGCAAAGCAAACCCTGGAGAGAAAAGTGGCGTGTTATTAGGGCATTATTTAGATGTTAAAATCTTCTCTCCTGAGACTCGTGCAAAGGTATAAATATGAGTTATTTCGCATTATTTCTGCCAGAGGTCCTCGCTAACAAATCGCTATTTTAACTGCAGTTGGCCGCGAGCTGAATGATTGATTGTCTGGGGTAAGGCGTTGCCTCAAATTCGGCCTACGGGATGCAGAAGGAATTTAATGTTGCGCTAACGTCAGCAAAAAGTATTCTTATGAAATGTGACAAAACGATCTGTTAAAGTTATAGGATCCGATGCGGAAAAACGGACTTAACAGGGTCAAAGGATGTTTCAATCATTGAGAAACAATTACTAAAGCATTTAAAAAGTTTGAATTATAATTTTTTAATTTAAATTAAAACTTTTTAAAACGGGGATTTCAAATTTTAAAAGAGGCAAACAGGGGATTTTAAAATTTAAAAAGGGGCTTATCTTTATCGTTTCATATATATAAATACAGATATTACAAAACAGATTTAAGTTTTAAGACTTAAAATACACTTTATAAATATATATATATAAAGTTTTAATTGACATCATTGCACCCGCTGGAGAATTCCAAATTTACGATCCAGTCCTAAGCATCATCTATAGAAAAGTATGCATATGACGCCACTATCGCAGAATAATTGTAACATTAATATGGATACTGAAAATTCAATATAGTTTATAATAGCTCCATGTTTTATCAGAAATCATTTATTTATATTCATTCAAAATTCGGAAAATGTTATTGCACACTGATTAATAAAATTCTATTATTTCTGTTTTTTGACAGGAATTAAGTAAAAGCGGTGAAAATAAGTCACACGAATATTCTTTAAAATACATTTTAGTAGCAGATTTTCTTGGCATACTACGTATTTTAATTACTATTTTTTTTTTATTAAGTTATTATAAGAAAATGGCTGCAAAAGGATATAGTAGTCTAATATTTTTCCTGTATTTTCTACATAAATGGAGTACTTCAGTTGCCACAATTACAAAAATGGCATTCAAAACTACGAAAAAATTATTATCTCAAAAAAAAAAAAATGAGATGCAGTTTTCAAACAAATTGTATTTAAAGGTTCTTTTTTCTTTCTATATAATGGTGTAAAAATTGAAACTGTGCAGTGTTTAGAAGTTTGAACTATTTGTATTTATTCATAAGAACATAGTTGCTTTGAAATTCTTATTTAAACCAACATTAAAAGTTATTTTTAATTTGAAATTTCTAAATATTTCCTATATATTAATTCCAATTCGTTATTTTTCAGAAATGCTTTTTTTATTATTATTCTCATATGTACATTATAAAGCAGAAACTGACGTCATATTGACTATTGAAAAATTTTCTTTTACTGCATTTTTTTTTTATATCGTGCAATTTTTACATAGTTAAATATGCAAAGTAAACTTTTTTAAAAATACGATTTATTTGAAAAGTTTATCTGAATGTACTGCTTTTATGGTTTTTAAATGACTTTTATACTATTTAAATATATATATATATCTACTGCGTGCAATCTTATTTCTAAAGCTTTGCCTGTTTTCACTTGCGTATATTATAAAGAAGAAACGTTTGTTTGTAAGTTTATTTGCGAGTTTCTTTGTTTATAGGAGATAATGTAATACTGGCAAAATAATAGTGACAGTCTTCGTTCCAAACATAGTCCATATTTGATGTCCGTATTACTATTTCCAAGAAGGTTCAGAAGTAAAAAGCGTTCTAAAAATGCGATTTTTTGTATACTGAAGGGCCAGGAACTTGAAATTTGGCGTTGTGGTTGTATTTAAGATATAAATGCTCACTAAGAACGACTTCTGAAGAACCCGAAATTTAAAACGTGAAATAGTTGCAAAACATTCTCAATTAAGATTAATTTGTGATTTTTAAGGTTAGAAATTTGAAATTTTACATGGATTTTACTTTCAAGACTTTAATGTGTCGCAAAGAGCAGTTTTAATAAAATTCTAAATTTAAAATGGTGAAGGAACAAAATACGTTCTAAAATTGCCATTTCTGCAATACTGCCGGAGCTTGTTGTCTGAGTATAACAAACACTAATACAAAGCGCAGTTTCAAGAATAGCGCTTTTACTATAGTTATTATGAAAGTTATTACGAAAATAACTCAATTAAGTAAATAAATAAATATAAATAAAACATAAATTTAACAGACATGTTATCGAAGTATGCCTTTAAACACTGAAATAAACAGATTTAAGGCTTTTGTAAGTAACGGAATTGTTGGCAATTTCTAACACTGTTGACGTCTGGGATGCGGTTTACTGAAATATAGCTTTTAATAAATTTCAATTCTTTACACGAATACATAATCTATATATTTTTTATGTTTTTCTCTTTCTTTTTGGTGTAGATTTTTCTTTATATTTACATACGTCAGTCGAAAAAATATATTTAATGTAAACTAGTCGTGAGGGCCACCGTAATGCTTATCATCATGATATGCATAATGTAAAATATGAAAATAAAACATGTGTAAACTATTTATAAAACGCATTGCAAGAAATATAGAATATTGTGAAAGGAAAAGGAAATTATTGAAAAAAAATCAATCAGATTTGGCTAATTTAAGACATTGCATAGCAAAAAAATAGTATTTATAATGTAACACCAATTATTTTAAGCATTATTTTGTCCAATTATTTTGTCTGAACGAATCAAATTTTATATATGGTATGTCGCTACACTCATTCAAAAGCACACTGTTCTTCAGTGACGTATGATTTCCTTAATATTCTGACGTATAAATGTTTGACAACGTTCTTCAATATATTTATTTAACGTTATAATTTTGGCGATCATTTTTTTTTTTTTTTTTTTTTTTTTTTAACGTGAAGTGGTCGACGGGATAACAGACAAGTACCAAAAATTATTTCGGGATTCTTTTATTACTAATTTCGAGAAGTCAAGTTGTTTTTAAATATTAACAAATAATGTACGTATAAATATTATCATCAATTATAAAAAGTCCTTCCGGCCAGTGCCGGGAGGAAGAGGTAGCTTTCATATTCCTTATTTTAAAAAAGCCAACTTATATTATTCAAACACACGAAGCTCAATTTAGTGGAAACCGAATATAGGAGATTCAATACTAATTTTTATCAATATAATGAATGAGAATTTCGCGAAATTAGTCAGCTTTATTCAAGCTGCTTTTCTTTAAAGTAACTTATATTTGGCTGCCAAATTCGGGGATTTCTTAAAGTGCCTGCTATTTTAAGACAACATTGTGGATGAGGCTAACCAGTGAACCTAGTTGAGATCTTAGTAATTTCTGTGCACATGCTCACTCACATCGGAATTGGTTGATATATACGAGTGCTGTCGCTGGCAAAAAATCAGATTTTTCAAAATGTCACCCACATTAGAAACTGAAACTGCTATATCTGAGCCATTTTTTAAGATAAAGCAATCAAAAAATGCTCCTGAATCCTTATATCAAGGTCAAATACTTAAGAAAGAAACCTTTTTCAATTTCAAATTTTTTTGCACCTCACTTTAAATATTATTTTTTTTTTTTTAATCTAATGGCCGCCATTTTGAAACAAGATGGCTGATGAATCTGGCCAGCGAACTTGGTCGAGATATTGATGTATACTATCCACATGCCTTCTTACATCGAAATAGGCGAATACGTGAGGCCTACGAACTATGAAATATAATCCTTAGATCTGTAAAATATAATGATTCAAAATTGTGAAACAAACTTTATGAACTGTGAAATACAAAGACTTTCGAATTTAGAACTCTAAAATTAATAATAATCAATGATCTATATCTCAAATTTGTTTAACAGGTCATCACTCAGGAACATAATTAAATTCAGCAAGTTTAATGTGTAATTTAAATATTATTCAAATTTTCAAATTCTTGCATTGATTTAATTATCTGTTTTATCCTAAATGGATTACTTATTTAGTTGTATTAAGAATTTATTAAGATTTATCAAAACTTCTATGACTTTTTAAGATTTAATGCTAATCTCCTTGATGAATTAGTTTTTTAAATTTCAAATTTTAAATTTCAGGCTTCAAGATTTCAAGCTTTTAAGCTATTTCTATTAAACTTTAAATAAATCATATTCTTTCTACTCACAAGTAGTTTTCACAATAACTGATTGATGATCTGTAATATCCATGCATAAAAGATCGAAAGTTTCAAAACATTGTTTAATTTGGGCTCGCCCAGCTTATGCAACATTGGGTATCTCTTGTGAGAAGATTGTACTACATCCCCTAAGTGAAATTTCAAAATAGAGGGGTCTTCCATCCTGCTGAGGCCTCTGGGCCCGCTCTGGTGTCTGGGGGTTTCGTGGGATGGGGGATATGGTTTTTTTTCCCCTCGTGGACATTTAGCTCCTATACCGCAAGGTTGGCTGTCCACGAGTGGGTGATTTCTGTGATTTCTGTTATCGCGTGACAAATACAAGATCGTTTCAAAATGTTAGCCATGCTAGAAATTTAAAATGCTATAATTCAACCATTTTTTAAGATATAAACAAAAGAACAAATTTTCAGAAACAAAAACTGCTCCGGAATCTTTGTATCAAGGGCAAACACATAAAAAAAATTTTTCATTTTCCAATTTTTTAATACCTCATTTTTAAATTTTAAATTTAATTTTTTTTTAAATGGCAGGCCTTTTGAAACAAGATGGCGAATGAAGCTGGCCAACGAACTCGGTCGAGACATTAGTATGTACTATGTACAGACCAAGTTACATCCAAATCGGTTCATAAACACGCCTGTTATCGCGTGACAAAAATCAGGTCGTTTTAAAATGTCAGTCAGGATAGAAATTCAAAATGCTATAACTCAGCCATTTTTTTAGATATAGACGAAACAAAAACTGTTACGGAATCTTTGTATTAAGGTCAAACACATACGAAAAAAATCTTTTTCATTTTCCAATTTTTTGGTATCTCATTTTAAAGTTTAATTTTTTTTAAATTTTATTAATTGGCCGCCATTTTGAAACAAGGTGACGGATGAAGCTGGCCAGCGAACTCGGTCGAGATATTTGTATGTACTATGTACACACCAAGGTACGTCCAAATCGGTTGATAAATACGCCTGTTATCACGTGACAAAAATCAGCACGTTTCAAAATGTCAGCCACGCTAGAATTTCAAAATGCTATAACTCAGCCATTTTTTAGGATATAGACGAAACAAAAACTGCTCCGGAATCTTTGTATAAAGGTCAAATACATAAGAAAAAAAGTATTTTTCCATTTTCAATTTTTTGGTACCACATTTCAAATTTTAAATTTTTTTAAAAATTTTATAGCTGCCATTTTGAAAGAAAACGGCGGATGAAGCTGGCCAACGAACTAGGTCGAGACATTGGTATGTACTATGTACACACCGAATTCACACCGAACATCAGAAAACTTGACGCCTATACTAATTCGAGCTCAAGAAATCGATCTATCTAGGTTACTGATGTAAGAAAAATCGTTTTCTGTGTTTAAAAAAAGCTCATTACTCAAACAGTTGGTATAAATAAAAATAATTTATTTTATTATGAGAAAACTGTCTAACGAAGAAGAATTTTTTTTATGATAGGTTTAAGCAATTTTTTTCAAACTTCCGTAATCAGAATGTTTGCCAATGCTAACGGTCATTTTTCATAATCACAATAAAAATTATCTAGAAGACTACACTAATGGTTTGCCTTCTGTAGTAAATTAAACACTAGATAACGGCTTAACCTCCTGAGACCCCGCGTCCATTCTATTGGACATTTTTATTTTTTATGTAAAATACTTAATTTCAGTTGGAACTTGTAAATACTTGCTTTCAATTATACTAGATAGTCTGGTGCTGCTATCTGTACGCCGAAATAATAAAAAAAAATGCAAATAAATATGTATTTTAATCATTTGAAAGCGGCAGGCAACAAGAGAAAGACTGTTGAAGGTAAGCAGCAGTTTTAATGCTTTTTGTTTAATATTTTTAAAAAGTATTTTGATATTAATGCTACATACATCTCATGTTAAGTGTTGAAAGAGTGAAATGACATCGCAGTTAAAGTAATCTAATGTATATTTTAGAGAATAAACAAAATTTTTTTAAATGTCCATTCTATTGGACGTTGGGTCTTTATCAGTTGTTTTTATTCATATTAGACTCTTTTCGTATACTGAAGAGAGACATTAGTTTTTACTTAAAAATCAACACAGTATTGAAACAAATAATAGATACCGAAGTAGATAATATATATTTTTAAATAAATAAAAAATATTATCCTAAAAATGTATAATTTTACTGATAAAATGCTTGATCTGAATCTGTACATTGTTGAATTTTGGATTTCAATGATTTTTTTTTTTTTTTTTTTTTTTTTGTGCAGCATTTTGTAAGTATAGATAATTAAGCCTTTATTATGTTTTATTCTTAATCATAACTAGTTTTGGAATTATTTTTCTGTTAGTCTACTATTTATAATTTAATTAATAAATTTAATTATATTTAATTAGCAAAAAAATTTTAAGAAACTATAATTAAAGTTAACGTTCTAAGATTCTAAATAAACTCATTTTGATTTCTTTTAAATTTCTTCTTGGCATTTACTTGCCAATTGTGGTAGCTGTGCCACTATTTATTATCATTATTCTAAAAAACAAATTACTGGTGTTGAGAAGAGTTAAAAACAAACAAAATATCATTAACTTTTTATTATTATTACTCTTAGTTAAAAGACACTTTTTCTATTTGATGATGCAAAAATTGAATTTATGTGATATTTGGAAGTGACGTATAAACGATAAAAACACACTTCTGATGTCAGCAAAGTTTGTAGTGAAAAAAATAGGAACTTGACGCTAAAAATCTGTTTTTTGAAGCCTATGTAGCAATCTCATCTTACTTGATAAGTATAAAATAAAATAAGTAAACATGTAAAATAAGTAAGCGTGAAATGCAACTTGTATTTGTATATTCGTTTAACTACAAAAAATAAATGCAAGCTTTTTATATTATTTTACTTTTGTAAGTCGTTTATAATTAAATTAGTTAACACTAGAAAGACGGAAGGGGCCAATCTGGTCCCTATCGCTATTTGCGACTTTGTAATTTCTAAATTAATGAACTGTATATTTCGATATTTCATGACGTTTATTTTTTTTGGCTTACTGTCACTATATTTGAAATAAGTTTTTTTCCGACTTCAATAGAATCACCGATTTCAAACAATATACCTGGAATGACGGGAGGGGCCAAATTGGCCCTCCATAACGTTCCCCTTTTTTGAACTTCGAATTTCACTGCTACATTCTCGGAATGACCTTGTAAATAGCATTCCTAGTAGTTCGAGTTCATGTTCCTCCTTTACATCTTGTTTACATTCACCCTCCTTTCGTAAAAGTCCAGTTTAGATGGATATAAAGTATATATACCTCCAAAAGAAGACACGGAAAGCAACAGTTCCATTCATAATGAAAATTTCTCGTAATAGTGAATGCAGATAGAAGATTGCGATAGAAGAATCTTGTAAAAAATACCAAAAAAAAATCCGCATATCTGATAATTTATTATCATCTAAATTACAGTCAACAGTAAGCAAATTTATTTATGAAAGTGATTCCGATGATGAATTTTCTAAAAATGCTTTCTAGCCTTTTACATCTACGACAGGAAGACGAGCACATTCTCAATGGCGTAGTCAAAAACGCTTTCGTAAAACATCTATTGGTCTTCTTGGTCCAACTATAATTGGACCTAAGAAACTGCCGTCGACGCGACAATTTGGAAAGTGATCGCACATTCTGCTACTAAAGGACTTCATGTCATGTCATTAAACCAGAAAATAAATTATGGTCATGCAGCACAGAACGTATTGCGGGAATCGCAAGAGCCGACATCATATGCAAAAATGAATATAAATTCTCAAAATGTAATTAGTGCGTGGCGTCTAATATTCATTCATAAAATGGTGTGCCATATAAAAAAAAAACGTACGGAAGCAGAAATTCGCCGTCAACTTGGAATGACACATGCATATTACACAGTAACATTGGATGAATTGGACGCTGTTTTTTCCCTTGTGTATGCAAGAAGAGTATACGAAGGAAAGAATTTTCCAGAAAATAAATTATGGTCATCAGTTTGGGGACCGCCATTACTTTCACAAATTAGGCCAAGAGATCGTTTCAAAGATGTCATTCAATTTTTTCGTTTCGATTTGAAAACTGACAGATCGGAGAGATATAAAACAAATAAGCTCGCATTGGAATCGGCACAGTGGGATTCGTTCATTAAAAGCAGTACAACCTGCTAGAAACCAGGAGAAAATATCACGGTTGATGAATAATTGTTGCCATCAAAAGCCAAGTGTTGTTTTACTCTGTACATTCCAAACAAACCGGACAGGTTTGGCATAAAATTTTGGTTTCTTGTCCGTGTAGATTCGAAATATTTCCTCAACTGATTTCCGTATACTGGCCAGGATATCAACTGGCCTGCAGATCAAGGTGTTCATGAATATGTAGTGATGAGACTCACTAAAGGATATTTAGGGAAAGGTAGATATGTAACTACTGACAACTATTTTACATCGATAAAACTGCCTAAACATTTGAGAGCCAACTCAACAAGTTTAGTTGGAAAACTTAGAAAAGATCGCAAAGAAGTGCCACCAACGTCCAAGATAAGGAATCAAGAATTGTACCCTACAACTTTATTCCAAAAAGACATTGATATACCTATCACGTCGTATCAGAGAAAGAATAAGAAACATGTTCTGTTACTAAGCTCAGTCCATCCCAATGTTATCATTGATAATAATGAAAAAAAGACACCTGAGACAGTACAGTTTTATAACCAGACAAAGTATGGAGTGGACCTTGTAGACCAAATGTTACGCCTGTATACCACAAAATCTGAAACACGTCGTTGGCTTATGCAAGTCTTTTACAATGTTTTAAATATGTCTGCACTAAATGCTTGGATTTTATATAAAGAAGTGACAGGAAACTCAGTCGGACAAATTTTATTCTGAAACTATGTGAAGAGCTGCGAGGTCCATACACTACAGTATCCCAATGTGGTACAACATCTAATGAGACTAAAAAAATGACATAAAAGACAGCAGTGGAACGAAAAGATCCAAATGCAAAATAAAAACAAGCTTCAAACTAAATCATATAAGAAAAACTTGCCTCGAATGTAAAAGACCAGTTTGCGGCAAATGCGGATATAAAAAATTTCGTTGTACTGATTGCACTAAGAATGTATAAAGTGTAAAGTTTAAAGAATAAAAAGTCAGTATAAAGTTTATTTGCCTTTTCTTTAATTTTCCGTATTTTCTTTTCTTATTAATTAGCATTTAACATACTCAAGAGATCAAGAAGCATTGAGGGGCCAAATTGGCCCCTTCCGTCTTTCTAGGTATAAGGCAAGTTGCCGTCTTTCTAGTGTTAATATAATCGAATTTAAACAGAAATAAAAATTTCATGAAAAGATAACTGAAGATAATAATTTAAGAGTATATTTAAACTGCATTTTATTTCGTTTTAATTCCCTTTGGCATCCAAATGTCAATTGTGATAACCGTGCCACTAACTTTATAATTTTTTTTAGTAAAAACTTTTATTGATGTGATATTTTTCTGTAATTCCTTTTTTAAAAAACTATTTCAAAAGTAACTAAATTGATTTATGCTTTTCAAATAAATTACATCCAAAAATAGTTTTTCTTTTTAATAATGAAAAAATTAAAGTTGTGCAATATTTACATGTGATGTATGAACAATAAAAGCACATTTATAATGAAAGAAAATATAACTGAAGATAATAATTTAAGATTATAAATAAATTGCGTTTTATTTCTTTTTACTTTCTTTTTGGCATTTAAATGTCAATTGTGATAACCGTGCTACTAACTATTTATAATTTTATTTAGAAAAAAAAACTTTTATTGATGTGATAGATTTTTTTTGTTCCTTTAAAAAAAACTATTTAAAAATCACTAAATTGATTTATACTTTTCAAATAAATTTCATCAAAAAGTACTTTTTTCTCTTTGATAATGAAAAAACTATAATTGTGCAATATTTAAAGGTGATGTATGAACGATAAAAATACATTTATAATGAAAGAAAATTTTTCAATTAAGATTTTTTCATTCAGAATCATGTACTTCAATAATATGGTTTTTATAGGACTAAGACCCAATGTCCATTATATTGGACACGCCAAAAATCTATATATTTTTTAGTTTTAAAAATAAATGAATATATATAAAGTTTTCTAGCCCCATAAAGAGCCTTAATCCTAAAAATGGTAAAATTTGCACGAAAAATGCGAGCTTGGGTCTCAAGAGGCCATATGTAAGTCAAAAAAATGGTAAAAGTTGTTTTAACTGGCTAGAAAAAATAAAATTATTTGATTTTACCAACTGTTAATTTCGTGAATTTAAGTATTTTCAGAAGCTTTCTATAAATAGGCTAATATTTCTTGAGAGTTAACAGTGATTATGCTTTTGTTATATTTAAAACCACTACCATATTATTAGAAACATTGCTATAATCGTAGTTTTATTTGGCGATATACACCTTGGTGAAAAATTAGAAGCAATTTTAAAGACAATATAGTTTTTCCGCCAAATTTCCTAATTGCTCCCGAAAAAGTTCCTTTTTGCCGCCAACAAATGAGTTGGACAACTATTGTTCAAGAATAGTCATTAAAATCTTTATAAAACTTTGAGAATACAACTCAGGATATATCTGAGATTATCACTCTCGTATAAAAACGTTTATTTTTATAAATAATAATCCAAATTTCTTGCCGTATAGACTATTATTGTCATTAAAATCTGTTTTTTACGCAATCCAATGAACGCTTCGGAATTCAAATTGTAAGTTCTACCCTGCCGCCTTCCCTCCTTTAACAAATGACATTATTTAAAGTTTCTTTTTGTATTTAAATGACAATATATTTAAAAGAAAAGAAGCATTTTTATATTTAAAACTTAAATATGTCATCATTTTTGCACCACTATGACACCGTTTTCACTGGTTTTACCTTTTCGACCGTGATAAGTCTACGAGCTGTAGATTCCTCATAACTTATTGATTTTTTGCGTGTAGTAACTTTCGATTTTCTATGTTTATTGTGGAATGTAAGTAAAAATATGTTAACTTTTAAATTATACTGCCAACCACTTTCCATACAAAAAAAAAAAAAAAAAAAAAAAAAAAAAAAAAAAAAAAAAAACTACCGTCAAATTTACGATATTATTGTCGATTTTACACCTTATTTGCATGATTAACGTTACATTCACTTGACGTCAGATACGTTACACGTCTTTGATGCCATTGATATTCGATTCGACACTTATCTGTATTATTAATGATGTTCTACTGATTTATTTGTTATTTCGTTATTTCAGGGACTACTTCACTCACGCGAAAACACCCGCTGGCTAATGTTAATCCTATAGGACATATTTTTGTTAAATATCTCGCTTGCTTCGTTATTTCAATATTTTTATTTATTTATTTATTTTGCATTGGATAGCAGAGATTGATCTCTACAACTGCCGTTTTTACTTTTTTTTTTTTTTTTTTTTTTGATGACGACACTTTAGTTTCAAAACCGATTCCGAAAGTGAAAGCATCTTTATATATATATAAAAAAAACTTCTGTAAATTCTATCGAAACAAAATCGTAAAAGTAAGATAGGTTCTTTCTCCACATCGACCTCACCTACCCAGTGCAAAAAAAGAAATAAAGGGTAAAAATGCAGAAATATGGAAATGCAAACGAGATATTTTCGAAAATATGTCCCATATGGCTAAATTAAGCGAAAGGATGTTTTTGCGTGAGTAAAGTATCCCCTTTAAATAACAGTTCTGTACTTAAACGGCGGCGACATAATTACTAAATAGAAAAAGCATTAAAATAATGTTTCGATGCATAGTTACATACAATAGATCGGTTTCTACTGACGTCACAAGCATTCATCAATCAAGAGGGATAATTAAGAAAAGTGGTGTAAATAAATAAATATCCAAGATTTTTTTTCTGTTTTCATTAATATATTTTAAAATTTCTATTTTGTAAAAATGTTGGGGTGCTATTCCGATTTCTTTTTATTTTTTATTTTTTTAGTGGTTTTTTTAGTGCTTTTTTTTTATTATTATAATCCCAACATTTATCTATTTGTTTATTTGGCGTTAGAATCTGATAATTAGTTTGGTGATAGTTTAGGTCATGGAAAGTAGTCGGCAGGGTAATGGGAAGTACTAAAAATAGTTTTTAAAAATCCACTCTTTTATAAGCAAACCATGGTCTTCTTTGAAAATAATCGCCGAGTTTTTTAACTGTAGCTCATATTTTTTTTCCAAAAAAAATTCTATAATAATACATTATTTTGGCCTGTGAAACAACCTCGATTATGAAAAATTCACTGCTTTGTTTTTTTTTTTTTTTTTTTTACAGTTGCTAGAAAGCTCAAGACAATACGTTTATTAAAAATATATACTTTTTACTCTGTTTATTTATCAACAAAAAAGAGAACCAGAAAGGAAAAAATTAAACAGTATTTAAGTTATCGTTTTAGTCTTTTAAATTTATTTTCATCGTGTAATCGTAAATTTATTGATATTTCTTTAGCAATTGATAAAAGCGTTTTTTTTTTTTTTTTTTTTTTTTTTTTTTTTTTTTTATAATTTATTTTCTATTTTGAACTCCTTAAAATATTTCACTGTTGCCATTTCATAGCGCTTTGGCATATTTTGGTGAGCATTTATTGTCACATAATTAAATCCATCGTTTTTTTTTAAACTCCCATACAATTTCAAGAGATACAGAGAATATTTGGCGATTTATCACCTGTGGTCGCCTTATTGAAAAACGCCTTAGAATTAGTTGGTTGGTTGGTTGTGTTTATGACGGCCAATTATCAGCACGAGGGATATAGGCCCTAAGGTGGGTGTGCCCTCCATGGGGGTCTTTCTAAGGGAACCTAACCCGTATTTACGCTTGGAAAACCAAGGTTCGAAGAAAACCACGAAATCTCCGAACGGTTAGGCCGACGGGCGCGATTGGGATCGAACCCAGCACCTCCCGTCTACCAGCTTCGAGAGCAGAACCTCTCGGCCACTGGTGGGGCGCCTTACAATTAATGTGTTAATTTTTAATTACTTTGTAAAAATATTAAAGTGATGTATTGTCATCGGAACCATACATTTGTACATAATTTACATAATTCTAACCTATCAGGAAGTGATTTAAAATTTGACTGCAAAATTCCATGCATAAAAAAGAACAGGTTTTAAGTTAAATAAACTAGAAAAATATATATATACTAGAGAACAGGAATTCAGCTTTTTCAGAATTTAGTGTCGGCCCCGATGAAAAAAAATATATGCATATAAATTTGTATTATACATTTTATAGATAACAGAACCGTAGAAATTGCCAAATATACGATTCTATTAGTGTCACGAAAATTGCAGGTGTAGTCTCTTCTTTCTTTCTAAAGTATTAAATAGTTTTTCAATCGAACTTATACCTTTGGAATGGATAATTTTCTTCTGATGGACTGATGGTTTCCATTATTATGAAACAGCCATTATAAATGAAGTGTTAGGTGAAGATCAAAGAGCTGCCGTAAAAAGTTAGAACTCTGATTTTCTGGTCAGAATGGGGAAAAAATGGCCATTTTTTATTATATTATTATTTTATTATTATTATTATTATTATTATTATTATTATAATTTTTATAAGTTAAGTATGAAAGAACAAGTACGATAAAAAAAAACAGCTAAATAAATCAAGCATCAATAAAATATCGTCTACTTCTGCTTCGTTTAGGAAAGAATAGATATTCAAAATATAGAGCGCAAAAGTATTTCATCAACATAGGTACATTTCAGAGTCTTGTTAATTCTACCCCCTTGTCCGTAGTGACCCTAGTATTGTTTCCATTACAGATTTTGCCCTAAATGTCCCATCTTGTATATTAATCTATGGTATTATCATACCAACAATTGCAGATTCGCCAAGATGCTTGGTGATTCGTTTTAGTCCAAAATGTCTCAACCAATCGAATTTTATATCCCGTATGTCGCTACTGTCATATAGAGACACCTTGGCAGCATCTACCACTCAGACACTTAGACAGTGTAAGTAAGTTGTGAATTAATTAGAATAGTATGCTTAGTTACTTTTCTATAAGGTTTCTAGGTGTCGAAAGAGCTTTGGATTTTTTTTTCTGTTTTTGCGTATATAAATGTGGGGCATTCTCACAGTCTTTTGACTTTTGGGGAAAAAAGTCTGACAAAATTAAACTTGCTAAAATAACATTTTAATCTGATAGACGAATGCCTTAATGATTCAAAATAAAGAAAAAATGGTCAGCAGCGAAATTTTTTTTTTATTTAACTGAGGTTTAAGTTAAACTTGCGAGTTTAATTTTCCTTACCATTTTACCCCTGTAACTTTTTATTTTCTTCTAAGTTTTTACTTATAAAGATTTTTCATAGTACCCACAGGACATTCAAATAAGAAGTAATAACAATGTAGTACTTTTAAAGCAGAATTTTTGTATAACATTGTCTTAAAGGGGTGTTAAAGAAGGGACGGTAAGGTAAAAAAAAGGGATGGTATTGGAAAAAAGGGACGGTAAGGATGGAACGGTAAGGAAAATTACCACATATTTTTAGGAAAATCATGTTAATACAAAGTGATAGACATAATGTTCAATGATTTTTAGAAACAGTTGTTAACATTGCATTGAATTATTTTTTTTATTTTTTTATTTACCTCGAAAAGTGCAGGAATAAACCTTGGGGACGGTGAGGCTACCCATAAAGCCACGATGCTTGAAATTGATATTTAAATGCTGATTTAAAATCTACAGTAAATTTCCTGCCAAAGAATTTTAGACATTATTTCTCTAGCATACTTCTGCATGAGAAAAAACTTGAAAAATATTCTGTGGCTGCATCTGAAATGATTTTCTGTATAATTTTAGAAGAAGGGTGGTAAGGAATCTAAAACCCAGGGACAGAGTTTAAAAAATAATAATTACCCTAAAAATGTGTGCAGGTTAATTTTTAGCTACATATTTATATAAAACAATAGCTCTAGTTTCAGAAAAAAATTACATCGAATTATTTTTATTGAAACAATTTTATCCAGACAGCTCCAAACTTAAAAATCATCATCAGGGACACTTGACGGTATAGGAGTTTTCCAGGTGTTTGGACCCCCAACATCGTCCAAAACTTATTTATATCGTTAATATTGTTGTGCAATCATGTAATGGGGTGTTCCCCAGTATATTAAATTAAAAAAAGTGTATTAAAATAAAAATTATTATTCAGGACATGAAAGTCAAAAGATTGTGAGAATGCCCCATGTGTCTGAATGAATTTTACTTTTCTTTAACACTTATAAAATGCTAAAGAATCTTCAGAATTTAGCTATGATTATTATTTTGCCCGAAAATGTTAATCAGATAATTGTGGTTGTGTAGTTACCATGTATAGTAAAGTTTTGGCGAGAAAATTCGGATTTACAGTGGATACTGTTTTTCTAGATTTTCAATCGCATCAAACATGTGCCGTTAAAGTCGCTTTCACCACAAGCAAAAGAGTAGCGTCTTCTTACAACGTGCGATAACAAATTGTTGGAAGATGGTGAGCGTTTCGGTAAGAAGTTGATTCTTCTGCTTTAAACAAGCTAGAAATTGCACATCAATCGTGGCAAATGAGGTGCGTCCATACTGTAACTAACTTTATAAATATTTTCTGCACCGCATATTGTACTGAATGTATATTTTAGTGCATTTCATAAATGCATATAAATCTCATTCTTTTCAGCATCATTAAAATGCACTATTTTTTTTCCGATTGGCCGTAATGTAACGCAAAACTTTTGACTGTCCCTGTAATTAAACTATACATCCGATTGTCATAAAATTTAAAATGACTCGACAAAATATTACAACAATTACATATTTAAAATTTCAGACCATTCGGTTGAGTAGTTTTTGCTCTGTTATATGTAGACAGACATGCGGACGGTCAGACGGACAGGCAGACAGAAGACGGACTGAATAAATACTATAGGTGCTACGTATTTACATAATTACGAACGCACCTAAAAAGTGTTGACTCTGATAACCAAAATTATCTCTATGCATAATTTCTGATTCTAGTGAGGGATCTTTGTTATGACAATTTAAGAACCAAGTAAAATACCTTAGGATTTTGCAAGTTTAGTTGAAGCCGCCCAAGTAAGCCGGCATTTGTTGTGCTGTTCATGTCCACTTAACATTTTTTTATAAAAGAACAACTTTACCATGTCACATTGCGAGAATTTTAAAATAAACACCAATAGGGGGGGGGGATATTTAAATTATTCCTCCCTGATGTCCAATAAACAGTCTTCTTCGTGATGGTAACAGACCAACAGACGCGTGGCTGTTGTCATTCGTTGGAATTGCCCATTGTTTTATTTCTGTTATTAAATATTAGATATGAATGCATTTCAATTCGACGAGACCGAAAGAGTCATCACAGTGTTGCAAAAAAAATTGCTTATTAATTATATATAATATATAAAGTTTTTGCAATGATTTAGATGATATCGTAATTTTCTTTAATTTAATGCTTATTGTTTCTTTTTTTTGTTTGAATCTCTTTTATTTTAAATTATATGTAAGTGTGCTTACATATAGTACATCGCATATTCTTGGATAACTTTTATTAATTATATGTAATATCAATATCTATCAATGTTTTAAAAGAAAGAATGTTTAGTCAAGGTATTTTCAGTAGTTCATTTAATTATTTTTGAAGCCATTTACCCCCCCCCCCTCTTGAATATCTTTTATCAAACTTGTGTGCAAGCATTTTATGTGTTTTATTTACTTACATAAAGAACATATATTTTCAGAAAGATCATTGAGCTATCATTGAACTCGTTTTCCAGTATGAAAATAAAAAATAATTCTATTAATATAAACTTATAATAGAATTTCACTATATAATTAATTCAGATAAGAATAAAAAAACAAGAAATTAACAAATATCATCTTAGAAAATATTATGTAACTATTTTGTTATTCAAACATTTAATTTAAAACCTTATCCTGGCAAAGACCTTTTAAACACAATTTTACGTAGCATTTTCCGAAGGATTTATTGATAATCTTGAATTGATATATTTTGAAAATACTGCATTACAAGAAATTTGAAAATCACTATAATGTAAACAATAGTTTAAAATTTTAATTGAACTCATAGCTTAAACCACTAAGAAAACAATGTGCTGAACTTAATCCTGAAAGGAAAATCTGGTTACTTTTGGAAACATAGTGAAAATACTTATTTAATTAAACTTTACGTTGCTTTTCCATCGATAGTATTAAAATCTTATGCATTCAAAATATTTGTATTTTTTTCTGTTGCTTGGAGAATTTCAGAATGCATTCGAATGAAAATTCAAAGGAAATCAGAATTTCTAAAGGGTCGAAATTGATGCAAAAATGTTTTTAACGAACAACTTTTCTGTATCTGTGAGAAAATAATTCATCAAATTGCCGATAGTGAATTTAGTTAAATCTCTTAAACGGACAGTTTCATCATTCTCAGTCAAAAGCGGTAGAAGTAGTTTACAGAGATATTTTCATATAGTGTCTTCTTTTATAGTAGGAGAACTCATTGTAGAAAAGTACAACTTTCATATGTTTTAGTTTTCTTAGCTTAAAAAACGTTTCCCATCGATATAAAATCCTTATTAGATAAATTTTTATCTCAATTATTCAATTGGTAAATAAATCATGGTTCGAACCCTTGCTCGGATTTAGTTCACCCACTTGGAAATTTTACAACTGTTATAAAATCTGTATTTTACTTCAAATTAGGGAAGTTATTTAATTACATGAGAAAATAGGCTTTAAATTGAAGTTTGAAAGTTCACTTAAAACATTCGAAGAATAATTTAAAAAAAAGAATTTTTTAATAAAAATTTGGATTTTTTTTGTCATTTAGGGATTTTTACTGATCTTTCTGTGAGCTATTATGTTTTACTTACGTGTGATAACATGCATTTACGGTCTTGAAGTCTGTTTTTTGTTGTGTTTGGTTATCTCTGGGAGGTCACATTTTAGATTGTTGATACTGCTTGCAATGTGCTTTACTGGCGTTTATTCGCTGAATTTACAAACTACTCATTATTAGTTCTGCAAACTATGAAAAGCGTTATAAAAGTTATTGTATCGTTGAACAGTTGTTTTTGAGTTGTGTAAACACTTTAAAGTAAATATATAATTTAAAATGAGCAATTTTTGTTATGCAAATAAGAAGTGACATTATGACAAACTTAAACATTATAAGTATTTTCTTTTTGTTTTTCTTGTGATGATTAACACCACCCAAAAATCCCCCCCCCCACTAAATCCACCCATTAAATAGACCCAAAACTAATGATTTCCGAACAAAATAAAAAAGCATACGTTATAAGGTTAATAATTGAACTATGGAACCCATTTTCAAGTCTTCGGGGAATATTGTTTTTAAGGGGTCTTGTACCTTTTAAACGCATCGAAAATTAACGAAAAACTTAAAAGTTTGAATTAGTCTACCTTCAAAAACTTTTTATGTATAAATTTGAAATTTTGAATATTGATTAAATAGATTGTGCTTTGTAATATACTACCAACGGAAATTTATTAACCCTTTACAGAGTTTGTGTATTGTTGAAATCAAAATAGCTCTTTTTTTTACCCCATAAGTCATTGCGCGCATGATATCTTGAGAAAGTATGTATGGATTTTCATTAAATTTGGTAAATATACTAAACAAATATGTGTGTTTAAAATGATCTACTTTTAAGTATTTACAATGGTAATATTTTTGTTATGACTATTTTTATTCATTAAAAATACAAAATTTTTATTTTTTTTTTACGAAAATATTTTTTTATATAGTTAATGAAATAATTTCATCCTAAGAGTAGATCATTTTAAACACACATATATGTTTAATATCTTTACCGAATTTTATGCCAATCCATACATACTTTCTCAAGATATCATGCGCGCAATGACTTATGGAGTAAAAAAAGAGCTATTTTGATTTTAACAACACGCAATTTCTGTAAAGGGTTAATAAATTTCTAATGGTAGCATATTACAAAGCACAATCTGTTTAATCAATAACCAAAATTTCATGTTTATACATAAGAAATCTTTAAAGATAGACTAATTCAAACTTTGAAGTTTTTCGTTAATTTTCGACGCGTTTAAAAGGCACAAGACCCCTTAAACCTGTAAAATAATCAGCGAATCTAAGCCTAATTAACCATATATAGATGCCCTATATGTTGTCCGGTGTACAGAATGCACCAGAAAACATTTTTAATTAACAAAATCTCATGAATTTTTACGTTTCGTATATTTTTTTAGGTTGCCCACTAACTACATCAAAAAAAATTTTGCATGCCAGCGGTTGATAGGAAAATATTTCACCATTTATAGCAAACTTTTTGATGCATAATTTTAATTAATTTTGTAATTAGGTCCAAGCCTTCCGTGTTCGATTCCCGGCTTGGACATTTTTCACATTGTTGGTTCTACGCTTCGTTAGTAATGTGATAGATAATTCACGTTATACATATTCAATAATTTCGAGCGTAATTTAAATGCTGAAAATTAATTGAAATATTAATTAAAATTATATATGTATTCTCCGATGCTGGGTTTGTTTGTGTCTCACGTTTCGCCGCAGGATTATGTGCTCATGAGGACTGTTCCATTTTGTGCTGCAGTTGCATCCTTGCCAACATATGTGGGAAATGCTAAGCTGGGCATCGTCCTCGTAGCTTAAATGGCAGCTCTATCTCCGGTATGTTAAAATACACCACCTTTATGTACCATTTTCTGAGAAATGGTGAAATATGGAGTTCTATAATTAATACATGGAAAATTTTCCAGAGAGAAACAAGTCCAGAGTCTTTCTCTCTGGAAAAATTTCCATGTATTAATATAATTTCTATCGATGCTGGATTTAATTATGTTTCGTGTTTGTCCCAGGTCGGTGACTCACGATAAATATTCCATCTTGTGCTGCGTTTGTAGCCTTGCCAACATATAATAGTGAGAAATTTTCCGAGCTAGGTATCGTTCCAAGTGGTTTAGTCGGTAGAACGTCAGTGCGCTATACTGATGGCCCGAGTTCGAGTCCCGGCTTGGAATCTTTTTCAGTATGTTGGCCTTTGCGCTTTTAAGCAATTACTTTGAAATTTGAAATTTGATTTTCATTTGAAATAGAGTTCTATAAATTTTAGAGTAGTTTGAGTAACATGCTCTACGTATTTTAACAGACCATTTTCTTTCTAAGGGAACCTGAAAATTAATTATTTATTAAAAGGCATTTTTACTTAGCATTTTTGGTAAGCTTTCAGTGCATAAAATAAATAATTCTCAACAAATCATCAAATCCCTCTGTTAAAGTATACAATATAATACAATAAAAGTATTAAAACAAAAATTGAGTTCTTAAGTTTAATAGATATTAAAAAAAGGAACAAAATCATGAAAAATCCAAGTTTTGGGATAAAGTCAATTAAAGACTTAAATGGCCATTAAGCTGTGAAGTGCTCTTAAAAAGAATGACTTATTCCAACACTTCTTGTTTCAATGTATAAACACGTGTAACACATCGTTGGAAAGATAAAAGTCTAAACTATTTAATGACATAAAAAAATAAAAATCGATTTTTTCCCCAAATTTCGCTTACTTGATCTCCTTAAGAGTCCTGAGACCCCTTGAGATAAGACTTGGCAAGATTTTATATTTTTTTCGAAATTTAACCACCAAGTCTAAATCTGTTTGGATAGATTTTCTTTTAGCCCTCCGAGCGTCTTGCAAAAGGGTAAAAATGTAAAGTTGTTTTATTTGCATTTTGTTTTAAATGCTAAGAAAATATGATTCTTTCAACATTATAAAAAAAAAACTCAATTACAAATATGAATGCAATCCTTGAGAGTATTAATAATTCTTCAATGTATTTAAAATTCATTAAATCTATAGAATTATATTATTTTAAATGTTGCTTGTATTGCTGTGAAACCTGCAGCTTAGTGAACGGAATATTACGCCCCAAACACTTAGAGGGTTAAAACTATAAAATTATATGCGCATATCCTTAGGGTTTATGATGCTGATGCCAGTGTCGCCAGGAATATTAGGTCAGTTTGGAAATATTTTCCTTTAAAAATATACCATCTCTCAACAGTCATTTTAGGTATATTTATTTTATAATCATGGTCAAGGGCAATGCCGGGAGCGTCAGCCAGTAAGAAGGGTGAAAATACGATTTTTAACAATATCAAAATATCACCATTTATTGCATTCCACTCTCTGTAGCATTCAGCGTAATGTCGTACGTGCAGGGTTCGTAAATATCATGATACTTTCGTAAATATCATGATACTTTCGAAAATATCAACAATATCCGATATCTTGATATATATAGGATATTTTCGATATATATCCGATATTTTCAAAATAGTCAATTTATTGATAATTATAAATATTTTGAGATCTAATATAAATTATAAAATAAAACACATTGCTTTTAGCATGAAAACTTAAAAAAAAAAAAATCTAAATGTATTTTTTTTTCAGTTATGTAAAAAAAAATGAAGATTGAATAATCTAACATAAATGTAAGCTTGTGTGCTTTTTCATTCTCTTACAAGTTGTATAGTTTAAGATAAAGAAAACTAAATCCAGAAAAGATTCTAATGATGCTGTAAATAACTTCTCTAAATTAGACAGTTTATCTTCCAGTGGCTGTTTTAAGTAAATATTGTAATTATACAAGTAAATGTTGTATTGGTTCTACATTTAAAAATTAATTTTCAAACGTAAAGATTGGACAAGATTTTCTTAATGGAAGGCGGGTCGGGGTGCCGGGAAGCAAAAACCGGCCTACCAAAGCAAAAGTTCTTATCTACAGAATAACACAATCAATAACAGTTAAAAAAACCATTTACACTTGTTTTAACTGAAAATAACAAAAATATCATACACAATATTTTGAAAATTAGTGTTAAATATACTAAAATATCGAAAATATCAAACTTCATGATATTTTGAAAAGAAACATCGGATATATATCATGATATATATCAAGATATATATCCATTGATACATATCACCGAAACCTGCGTACGTACAATTTTTTTTTTCTACAAGAATGCTTCTTTTTCTACATTTGAAGAAATTTCTTTTTCATACACATTTGAGATGCTGAAAATCTTGGTAAATCTTTTGGTTCTGAAAGCTAGAAAAAGATTTTGTTTATGTATATTTATTTTTTGACTATTTCAGATTTTAGAATTTTATCTGTGATGCTCCGTGTTCTTTTTGAGATTTTCTTTTGATTATTCGGATAAACCGGTCTGTCGGGTTTCCTCTAAGTGCACACAACTTTGAAGAAATCCTTTACTATTTATATGCTGTCACCACCGATATGATTACGTGATATCGGTCACGCTATGAGAGGATTGTTGAACAGAAATCCAACTCTTTCAATTAAACTTAATTAACAGTTTATTTACACATTATTCACAAAACACAAAACACAATTTACACTTAAGAACTCGGATATATTGGTGATCCAGTTCAACATTAAATTAAATACAGTAAATACTTGCTGTGTACTGTTAAACTACTTTATATCACTCTCACCCTACGCTAGTTAAATAGATTTATCGGAGATCACTATTAATCTCCCAACACATTAGCTCTATACTCTAAGAGCTTCACTCCTAATCAAGCTCTATGCACGATCTCCTCTGGAACGAACTCACACAATGAGTTCCAAGCATCAACCCTGCTCTATGAGAAAGCGACTACACACTTTCAGCTAAAATGCCTTAACTGATCTCCCTCAGTTATCTAACCCCTCTCCCAGAACATAATCAGGTTTTCCCTTCTGATCCCAAGGTCCGCTATTTTGCTCTCTGGTGAAATCATTTTGTCTGCCTTATCTGAGGTCTGCATTTGAACAGCAGGGAAAACCCCTCTCTATTGATAAACTACATTCCTTTGCCTATTCTGTATAACTCACTAACCCGGATTAAGTTTCAGATAAGAAAAAGAATGTTACTTTAAAATTCCGAGTACACAGACAATATACAAGCAAGAAAAATAATATATCACCATAGTTCTAAGAGTAGATGTTTCTCAGAACCTGACAAGGTCCATGGAAGAGACATTATGTTTTAAATCTCTCTATACTTATTTCAACTATGATTTTTTAAGCAATTATTTTAAATTTTGCCGAAATTTGTCTAATTGTGTGAATAAGAGTAATTCTCAGAAAAAGGGAAATTTTATTTATTAAAGAAATGAAGCTTAATGAGTCTAACAGGAAAGCTTCAATTTTGCAAAATACTCAATATTGACTTTGAAAAGCTCGAGTTTTTACTTAACCCTTTCGAGGGTGGTGTTCTTAAAAAAGGGCACCTAATTTTTATTCCAAAATTGACAAACGGCACCAAGAATATTTAATTAAAATTTTGCATTTACAATGTACATGAAAATAAGCAAGTTCGTATTTTCTAATACATTCGTTTATTGATTCTGGTGTCAGTCCATTATTTCATCCGTTTATAAACAGAATTACTCCGCGTTAGAAAGGGTTAAAAGGCGGTGAAAATAATAAAATAGGTGTTATAAGTTAGAATGTACATTTTAATTAAAATTATTTAGTACTTCCGGCCTGCATTTTCCGCTGCCAATATCAGAAATTTATTTTTAAATTAATTGCTGTTCCATTCGTACAAATATTATGAATCATCGCCCGATGATGGCAGCGGCAAATGCAGGCCAAAAGTACTAGGAAATTTTAAATAAAATGTATATATTTTACTTGTTATATCCATTTTATTATTTTCATTGCCTTCTAAGTAAAATGGTGAGCTTTTTAAAGTTCATATTGAGTATTTTGTGATTGAATCAAGGTGGAATATTGAATTTCATCTTATGATTTCGTTTTAATTTTATTTTAAGAAATACCGTAATGAAGTGCATTGAGCAATAGTATGAACATGGGGAAAATAATTTGAATAATTAAAAAATAAATAAAAAGTTGCAAATGTCAAGAATGTCCCTAACTCCAAAATTTAATTGTTCAAAATTACAGTTTGGAGCGTTGGAAAGTATTAGAAAGAAAGAAAGAAAAAATGAGATTAAATTTAAAAAATCAAAAAAACCCGACAGCATAAAAAGCGAACTAATTAATTATTTCTTGTCAATGTGAAAGTATATTTTATATTACTTACCTATTTTTTATTTACTTTTATTGATGGCTTTTAAGTTGTGTTTAATTGTCAGTTCCTATCTATAAACACTGTTTTGATGAGGCCTATAGATGTCGACGATGGTTAGAGTTGCAGTAAAGTTACAGATCCTACCTACACAACTTCCAGGCTGTATAATATTTAAACGAAACTTCTGATTGTAAAGTAGTCAATGAAACATCGTCTTCATTTTGAAAGACCTATCCAATGATATGCCACTCAATAGGGTGCGTAATTTTTTTCGTCTCTACAGCCATTTAGTATTTTACGGTCGCCATTTTGAATTTATAAAAAACAAAACCTAGACTATAACCTTCGGATGGTTAAGACGAATTGATAGAGGCCTAATTCATTAAAATCCATCCAGACGTTGGGATGTTTCGAGGGAATAAAGTAATCCACATCCCCAGATACGTGTAAAACACATAATCCTTCTTGGTAGTCGAGTACAAAACAATATTATGAAATTTCACCTCTTTGCTTATAATAAAGGGTGATTTTTCTTAAAGTTGTGAAAGTAAATCCCAATAAAAAAGAACCACTGAACCAAATGACCTGAAGTTTCACCAGTAGCTCCCAAAGCAATGGGAATTTTTTAAAACATGGTTAAAAAAACTTAAAATGGCACAAACAGACGGCGCTTTAACCCTCTTGCTGCGTATGTAATTCTTTGCGATGAGCATCTTTTACAGAATTTTTTATCTTTTATCCCCGGTTCTTTAAAGCAGAAATTTTTTACGATTGTAATCGGGGATAATGTCCTGATTAAATCAGACAAAGTTTTCGCTAAAAAATAACTGGTGGGAATAACCAAATAGTATTGATTAGATGGAAAAATGCATTCTCGAGAATATCTCGGGCTGCACAGCGAGAGGGTTAAGTTAACAAAAACAAAGAATATCGTCAGTGGGAGGAAAACAATGGTGAGTATTTTGAGAAAAATAAAACTTTATAAGGAACTTCAAATACCTTCTCAGAAACATAACGAAATAAAAATATGAAGTAAATCATTCGTACTCGTGCAGAACTGCGGCGCAACTACGAAGGAGATTTTCAATGGAATGTCCACGGTTTTGAGCTACGAGTTGGAAACGTGAAACCGCATGTTTCACAACAGAGCGAAGAGTATCAGGCTGGATGCGGTGGATAAAGTGGACAAGGTGTGCCTTCAGGTCCGCTAAGTTCGTAACACCACCACAATACGCAGTATTCTTAAAAGGATGCATCACAAAAGTCGAAAAACGCCTTTTCTCAATAGATGGCGCGGACTTTCACAGGTCGGGCGCGAATACTTTCATTTTCTGGCAACCCATGTGAACCACCAACGTTTCATATATGTTCCCGAGATAGTCCCCTATCTTTCCTCCGAGGTATCACTCCCGGTTCGAAGTCAAATCCACCACATTAAAAACATAGACGAAAGCACAGAAAGAAAAGGAGACACGGCTGATCTTTATCTACATACTTTATCTTATACATGGATCGGGCTGGTCAATTTTGGATTCTGGTCAATTTTTACTTTCATCTATCTTTATAGGAAGAATATTGGATTCGGGAATTTTTTTTTCTTTTTTTTTTTTTTTTTTTTACTTTCTTCTACAGTGTTAAATTCAGACACTTTTCTCCGGGAGGGATTTCTATTGCTCTGGGAGGGGACATTATAGAATTCAGGTGGGGGGGGGGGATTGCACTTTTTGAACATTGAAAATACAAAATCTCAAATCTTCCGGACAAGAAGAAAATATTGGATTCGTGAAAATTTTCGAATTCCGGTTTTCGGTGAATTTACACGTTTTAGGGGTCAAACATTCCAAAAAACATGTTTTTACAAAAAGTCTGTGTGTATGGGACACAATGTATGAGGCGCTTTATCTCAAACTAATGCACGGAATTTAATAAAAATTTATATTCAGTTAGTCGATGATATAAATTGATGCTGATTAGTTTTTGGTGTAAATTGTTCAACAGGTGGCGCTGCTATGCTGCATTTTTCGCAATTTCCGCAATAGTTCTATCTCAAGAACTAAAGCACGGATTTCCATCAAACCTCAGATTCGGTTAATCCTTAACATGAGTTGATGCTGTTTACATTTTGGTGTGAATCGCCCAACAGGTGGTGCTGCTATGCTGCATTTTTCACGATTTCCGCAATAGCTCTATCGCAAGAATTAATGCACGAATTTTCATCAAACTTCATATTCAGTTTATCCCGGCCCACAGCGTGAACTAAACTAAGGAAATGTAAGTAGTTTGCGTTGGGCCTGGAGTAAGATGATTATCATTAGAGACCGGGTTCAAAATTTCAACCCAATTTATAAATATGGATCAGACAATATTACTCCCGTGTTATTTATGTCTAATAATAAACTATTTTAAATCTAATATTTTCTTTAATATAATTTTGCTATGTAACGCTTTAAATTAAAGAACTTAAATTCGGAATTTCAACAATATTGACATATTTTAAACCTTTTAGGGGCAGAAGAGTTCTGTTTGTAAAATGATGAAATAATTGACTGACACCAGAATATTCAAACGAATTTCTTAGAAAGTAAAAACTTGCTATTTTTCACTTTCATTACAAAAGCAAAGTTTTATTAAAATATCCTTGGTGCAATTTGTCTGTTTTGGAATTAAAATTAGGTGGCTAGACCCTCCAGCCACCGCCCTTGAAACTGTTAATTATTATTTCCACAAATTTACAGTTACATTGCTAATGCATTTAACTAGCCAAAGGCCAAATTATGGGATAATTCTGGGGGGAAATATTTTCGTTCATGCATTTTAGTTGAACCCTAGCAATCCAAACCAAATTTTGAAAAAGAAAAAAAAAAAAAAAGGAATCATGGTAAATGAAATCTAATTAAAAAGAAAAAAAAAGTATTTAGAATTTAAAATTTATGCTATATTTTCGCGTGTACATTTTATTTACATAATATATCTGTTTCGACTTACCAATTTAAATTTTAGCATGTATATTTTATTTACTTAATGCTGTTCTCAAATTCAAACTGGCTAATTTCTGACACATTTTTTAATTCGTTTTTAGAGTTCCATACTTAAAAAGTATAAACGAAACCATTATAAGATTACTCCTCTGTTTGTCTGTTTGTCTGGCACAGCCATTTTACTCGTAAACTACGGAACGTGGAAAGTTCAAATTGGGGGAAGTAATAAAGACTACTGACCCACATATTTACAGATTATTATACATTCACAAATATATTTAGGGAAAATGTAGAGGGCTAATTAAGTTACTTAAAAATATATTTTTTTTTCTTTGTATATCGTGTCTTTGTATATCTTTCGTAAAGCTGGACTCAAAAATACATTTCTTTTGATTTTAGGTATTATATTTTCAGAGATATCGTCGAAAAAGTGGTGCAAAAATATGCCCCCTTCCATCTATTTCCAAATCTACTGAAACTAAAATTATGAAAAAATTACAGGTAGTAGACGTTAATTTAAACCTTGCAGGAAAAATATAAGCGATTACCCTAGGTCACATAGTTTTTGAGAAAAGCTGATTTTTCCGTTACACACAAATTTTGATTTGCGGGCATTCAGCAAAAGGTATTGAGAAGCGCTGGAAGTACCTATCGTAGCAGAAGTATAAAAGAATTGATGATGATTTTCGAAAAAAATCATCAATAATTAGCCGAGAACGAGGGGTGGCGTATTCTGAGTACCATCGGTTTTTAAAGTCTAGATAACAACTTTGGATTATATATTTGTTTAATACATACCCAGTAGCAGTATAAAAGCAATAAAAGCCAAATTGTTAAAAACAGACTGAATTAATCGCATAAACTACTTTGGCATTCGCGACTAGTTTGCATTGAGGGGATCTTTCAATAAGCATCCCGTATCTTACAAAGTTAATTAAAAACCTATCTGGAAAAAGGCGGCACGGACCAAGTCGGCATTGCAAATTCGCGACATCCTTTCGAAGCGCGCTTAGCACAATGCCAAATTTAAACTTTGAACAAGGATTTTGTTTTACCTGCACTTTAAAAAGAAAAGATTATTACTGCGCTGAATTTAGTTTTATGAAATGCCAAATGAAGTTTAAATATGAGCTACTTTTATTGTCAGTACCAAATTAAGATCATAAAAAGAAAAAAAAAAGAAAAAAAAATTAAAATATAAAAAAGAAAAAGAAAAGTGCCCAGTTAAACTGATGGCATTGAGCTCACAGGTTATTCACACTAATTGTATATTATACTATTATTTCAAAGAATAATACCCTCAAAAAATAAATGAAGGAGGAGTAGCCCCCGTTTCCCCCCGTTATACTTAACCAATGAACCTACAAATCTAATTAGGGAACCCCCTTAACATAATAAAGTGGTATACCAAATTTGAAGCAAATCAGATAATTCTGCATGAAAAAACCTTATCGCTAAATTAAGAGAGGGTCTAACACCCCCCCCCCTTTATACTTAGCTAATGAATCTCTAAATCTAATCAGGAAAGCTCTTTATCAGAATGAACATAGAAAAAAAATAAAGTAAATTGGATAATTCTGCATGAAAATCCATTTAGCTAAATTAAGGGGAGGGGACTTGCCCCCTTTTCCCCCTTTTATACTTAACCAACGAACCTCCAAATCGTAATTGAAGTACTAGTTTCTTTTTTTGGTAAAGGCAAAAAAAAAAAAATCCGACAAGTCTGTCAACAGAATTTCTTGTCGTGACAGAGAAGCGTAAGAAAAGAAAAAAACTATCACTCTGAGACAACAATCGCTTATACCTAAAGATGCAGTTATTCATTAATCGGAAAATGAAAAATCTGTCCGATTACAAATCATTTCAGTAATCATCCCTACAAGTATCTAGCTTTAATGTTTATAAATGAGTCAGAAAATGTGGCAAGAATTTTCGCGTTGACCAGCAAAGGAATTTTTTTTTTTTAACCTTAAATTAATAACAAGTGGGTAAGTGTGATCACAGATCGCACAGAGGGTTTCGTTTAATATTCATTTCAAAACACTTTATCCTTTTGAAAAATCTGTTAGTTCCGCAATTCGCAACCATGGGCGCACTCTATTCTAAACAAATCTCTATCCGAACGAAACTCCGTTTTACGAATCTCCGAAGGGATTGGGCCCATAGCACCCGATATAAGTAGGCGCCCCTGGCGGTAAAAAGTGGAACTCAAATATGTAAGGCTATGGTGCATAATATGAAAGAATGGTCAAAGGGGTGTCGGCAAAAGTTGGAAAAGTGCTCCCCGGGTGAAAAGGGCGGAGGTTAGAAAAATTGCTTAAAATATACGTTAGAGCACGGAGGAGTAAATAATGTAAGACTTTTTGAAAATTTTATGATTTGTCGTGCGGTGTGAGGTATTCAGCTATACGCATGCAATATTTCATGTCTCCAACTTAATTATGGGCTCTCTTAGAAAGAATTGCTTAAAATACATATGCGGTAGCTCAAAGGGTTAAACGTAAGACTTTTTCAAGATTTTATAATTTGTCGCCTGGTCTCAGGTGTTCTGCTATAATAAGCATGCAAAATTTCAAATCTCCAATTTAATAAGGGGCTCAGTTAGGAAGAATTGCTTAAAACACGCATGTGGGAGCCCAAAGGGTTAAATGTACGACTTTTTCAAATTTTTATGATTTGTCGCCTGATGGTGTTCAGCTAGTATGCAAAATTTCACGCCTCCAACCTAAATAGAGTATAACTTAGAAAGAATTGTTTAAAATACACATGTAGGAACCCAAAAGCTTAAATGTACGACTTTTTCAAAATTTTATGATTTGCCGTTTGATGTGTGATGCTCAGCTATAAGTATGCAGAATTTCACGCCTCCAACCTAATTAAGGGCTCACTTAGAAAGAATTGTTTAAAATACACATGTTGGAGATCAAAGGGTTAAATGTACGACTTTTTGAAAATTTTATGATTTGTCGTTTGATGCGAGGTGCTCAGCTATAAGTATGCAAAATTTCACGCCTCCAACCTAATTAGGAGCTCACTTAGAAAGAATTGTTTAAAATGCACATGTGGGAGCCCAAGGGGTTAAATGTACGACTTTTCAAAATTTTATGGTTTGTCATTTGATGTGAGGTGTTCAGCTATAAGTATGCAAAATTTCACACCTCCAACATAAATAGGGTGTCACTTAGAAAGAATTGTTTAAAGTACACATGTGGGAGCCCAAAAGGTTAAATGTACGACTTTTTCAAAATTTTATGGTTTGTCATTTGATGTGAGGTGTTCGGCTATAATTATGCAAAATTTCAAACCTCCAACCTAAATAAGTGCTCACTTAAAAAGAATTGTTTAAAAAACACTTGTGGGAGCCCAAAAGGTTAAATGTACGACTTTTTGAAAATTTATGATTTGTCGTTTGATGTGAGGTATTCAACTATACGTATCCAAAATTTCACGCCTCCAACCTAATTAGGGTTCACTTAGAAAGAATTGTTTAAAATACACATGTGGGAGCCCAAAGGGTTAAATGTATGACTTTTTCAAAATTTTATGATTTGCCGTTTGATGTGGGGTATTCAGCTATAATTATGCAAAATTTCACACCTCCAACCTAAATAGGGGCTCACTTAAAAAGAATTGTTTAGAATACACATGTGGGAGCCCAAAGGGTTAAATATACAACTTTTTGAAAATTTTATGATTTGTCGTTTGATGTGAGGTATTCAGCTATAAGTATGCAATATTTCACTCCTCCAACCTAATTAGGGTTCACTTAGAAAGCATTGTTTAAAATACACATGTGGGAGCCCAAAGGGTTAAATGTACGACTTTTTCAAAATTTTATAGTTTGTCGTTTGATGTGAGGTGTTCAGCTATAAGTTTGTAAAATTTCACGCCTCCAACCTAATTAGAGGCTCACATAGAAAGAATTGTTTGAAATACACTTGGGGGAGCCCAAAGGGTTAAATGTACTACTTATTCAAAATTTTATGATTTGTCGTTTGATGTGAGGTATACAGCTATAAGTATGCAAATTTCACTCCTCCAACCTAATTAGGGACTCATTTAGAAAGAATTGTTTAAAATACACATGTGGGAGCCCAAAGGATTAAATGTACGACTTTTTCAAAATTTTATGATTTGTCGTATGATGTGTGGTGGTCATCTATAAGTACGCAAAATTTCAAATCTCCAACATGTGTAGTTTCTGAGAACGGGCTCTGTGACGGACAGACAGACAGAGGAGCGAGACGAATAGGGTTTCGTCAGATGAACGAAACCCTAAAAAACTAATAAAAATATCCGAAAAATGCCTTGAGCGCACGTTTTGCTGACACATTTCTTATAAAATCTCGTATTTCTATGTGTATTTTTATAAGTTAGAAAATGAACTAGTTCAAAATAATAATAATAATTCCGTGCGCAAGCGAGGATATCGGAAATGTTCTTGGAACTCTTTTTTTTTTTTAAATCTCCAATATTCTATTCCTTGCAGGCAACAATTAAAATGTCATCCCTAAAAAACTAAGATACGTTATATATAAGTCAGCCGTAAAACGAAGCAGATGTATCATTGTACCGTTCAATACTGAGAATCTCTACTACATTTTTTTTTTTTTTAAATTCTAAACATCGCACATTTTCAATTTTTACAACTTCGTATAGGGAAGAAAAGTAACTGCAATTTATTTGAAAACTGCATCATAATTTATTTTTGAGATATTAATATTTTTGTAGTTTTTGATGACATTTCTGTAATGGTGGCAACTGAAGTACTCCATTTTTGTAAAAAAAAAAAGAAAATAGTAGATTACTATATCTTTTGTTGCCATTTTCTCATAACAACTGAAAAAAAAGTAATTAAAATGAGTGCTATTTTGAAAAAAATATAAGAAAGATTATTTTTTCTCATCGGGGGCGCACTAAATTCTGAAAAAACAGAATTCCTGCATTTTTTTTTTTTTTTTTTTTTTTTTTTTTTTTTTAAGCAGGAACGGTATCTAACAATTATGTTACCAAACTTCTCATGATAATCAATACTCGCGAAATTTTCAGATTTGAAGTTGCCTGTTCATTAGTTTATTTGCATACAATGAATGAACAATATTTGTTGTGTTATATATTGAATGAAACATTTAGTGTTTTATAAGAACAGATACTGGATATATTTTTTAGACAAATCAGAGCCGAGTAAATGTTGTTTTAACTTGTCAAAACGAGGTTTACCAGTGAAAGTTGCGTAATATCTGAATCTCCAGCAAAATGATCGCTTTTCAAGGAGGGACAAATTTCTTTTCATAGAAGGAAGAGATGTCAACAAATGCCCTGTCCCTTTCCTATCCCTTTCAAAGGAAGGTCAACAGGTCAATCGTCGTCTTTCTAGTCGAAAAAAACGCTTCCCCTAGCTGGTCTAAGCGGAATCCTCCAGGTTTACTGTATTTTTGGGAAATATTCTCATTATGGCATGTTATGCCAAGAATAAAATAGCATTACGAAAAAACTAAAAGGCTTCTTGGAGGATATTTTATATAATATTGTCTAAAATATATCACTTATTAAATTTACAAGAAAAATAATGATAATAATTTACAAGAAAATATACAAAAATGATAAAATATATTGCTTCGTACTCGATTCCTTCATAGTACAGGACATCTAATGCCATCTGGTGATGTCTACTGGAACCAAAGAAAAAAAAAATTTAAAATAGATTAAAAGAATAGGCTATATATTTCATTTATAAAATTAAACTACGTTGAAGAAATAAGTTATATCAATCCCCTCAAAAAATTTTAAAGAAATTGGTTCAATAGCAAATGCGCAGGTGTGATTTGAAAAATGTAACATGGGCAGCATAGAGCAAAATATAACTGACAGTTACCCTTAAGGTACCTCTAGAGCCAGAAATCGCAAGAATTGTGATCAGGAGATCAAGCTGGCCAGGCTGTTGGTAAATTGCGACTTATAACTCGATCATTTCCGAATGTTCTCTGCAACAAATCATTAACGTGTGTGGCAATGTGTGGAGTAGCACCATCTTAGATAAATACGTTGCTACCCAGACACTGACGCTTACTGGAGTGCTGGAATGACGTAATTGGACAACAGAAGTTCGTAGTTGTTGGCATTGACAGTGTAAGTAACAGCACCTGCAGAAGTGATTTTCTCGAAAAAGTACGGACCAACGACAAACTCCGCCGTAAACCCGCACCACACAGTCATATTTGGGGAATAAAGATGTGACGGTTTATAAATGTTCGGATTTTCGTTGCTTATATTCGGCAATTCTGTGTATTGACCGCTTTCTGCAGATGGAATTGGGTCTCATCTGTTCACAAAATATTGTAAGGCCTGGTGATGTCCACTTCCATGCGTGCAAGGAATTGCAAAGCAGAATTTTCTTGTTTTAAAAGGTCTGCAGCAAGCAATTCTTCCACATGAGTTATTTTGTACGGATAGCATCGCAGAATTATTCTTAAAACTTTATATTCCATACTGACCGTCATGTCCAAAGTTTTGGCAATGCCCCATGCACTGCAGCTTCCCGCACCACTTCTGGATCCTTCTTCTAATGCAGTAGATACGCTTTCCACCGCAGTAACTTCAACTGGTTTCCTTCCTCAACTGGGTTTTAGGCTCAGTGAACAAGTCTGTTCAAATTTCAAAACCCTCTTCCGTAGGCCTTCTTTCGCCACTGGAACCTTTCTTAAATTCTTAAGTGGCCTAAATCTCCTAAGAACTGTTGCTGCGCTGTCATTATTTTGATAATGCAGTTTCACTAACAACGCATGGTCCGTCAACGGAACAGTCATTGCGAGGTTATCTGTAGAATAATGAACACGAGATGTGCGTGCTTCACGTTTTCATCGCCACTGTGCGTGTGTCGTGCGAAAGCTCGTCCTCCGACTTTACTGCATATACAGTGCCATCTATCGGTGTGACTTAAAGTTTTTTTTTTTTTTTTTTAACCATGCCTAAAACATTCACATTGCTTTGGTCCTTTCGATCAGTGGTTCTTTTGTTATACGGTTTTACTTTCACAACTTAAAAAAATCACCCTGTATAATTAGCATTTTATATTCAATATAAAAATATTTTAATTATCTTTAATTATAACTTTGACCCTGGAGCTAATTATCATTACCATGGTGCAAAGTATTTGCTTTTTTACCTCAATCACTACAGCTTTTTAAAATACTCTTTATATTGCTGCATTGTTGGGTAACGCATAACATTATAAGCAGCAGGTGCCTTTCTTTGTTGAATTAGCAAGTACTATTTCATTTTGATAATTTTATTAAAAAATCGGGAACAATGTGTTTTTATGCGTCATCACCATGTTTCATATTACTAAAATATAACATTTGATATTAATAATTTATTGATTTAATTATAAAAAGCTCTGAGACTATTTTCAAAATAAATATACTATAAATCTTTAATCGCTACATTTAAACAGAAAACCGAACTTGATATAAAAAAGGTATGTTTTTTTTTTGCGTCATCGCCATGTTTCATATTACTAAAATATAACAATTGATATTAGTAATTTATTGATTTAATTATAAAGAGCTTTGAGACCATTTTCAAAATATATATATTATAAGTCTTTAATCGCTACATTTAAACAGAAAACCGAACTTTGCATTAAAAAAATGTCATTACTATGGTTGTCATTACCACGCCTTTTTGAAAACACGGTAATGCCAACATACCATAGAAATGACAAAATTGAAGATTTTCCTGTTTTATTTAACTTATTTAAGATCAGAACATAAGAAATATATTTGTTCATGGAGTTTTTGTACACACTCTATTTGAGTTTATTAGCAAATATAGCTGTTATTTGTTATACTCAAAATGGACAAGATAAAAAACTGACCACAGAAGAAACTCTTCTTCGTTAACGAAAACTGGAAGGGAAATGCTGTGAATAAATTAACAAGTTGGAAATTGCTCGTCAAACGTGGCAAATGAGGTGCGTTCGTACTATAACTAGTTTTATAATTATTTTTTGCAGCCGATATTGTACTGAATGTGTATTTGTTTGCACTTCATAAGTGCATAGTCTGTAACATCATTAAAATGCACTTGCAATAATTTTTTCCCATTCCCCTTAATGTAACGCGAAACTTTTGACTGTTCCTGTAATTAAATTACACATCCGATTTTCATAAAATTTGAAATGGCTCGACAAAATTTTGCGGCAATTATATATTTAAATTTTCAGCCCATTCGGAAGGCTGTAAAATCATTAAAATGCACTTGCAATAATTTTCCCCATTGGCCGCAATGTAAAGAAAAACTTTTGACTGTCCCTGTCATTAAACTATGCATCCGATTTTCATAAAATTTGAAATGGCTCGACAAAATTTTGCAACAATCTTATATTTAAAATTTCAGACTATTCGGTTGGGTTCTGTTCGAAAGGCTGTAACATCATTAAAATGCACTTGAATTTTTTTTTCCATTGGCCTTAATGTAACGGAAAACTTTTGACTGTCCCTGTAATTAAACTATACATCCGATTTTCATAAAATTTGAAATGGCTCGACAAAATGCCGCAATAATTATATGTTTAAAATTTCAGACCATTTGGAAAGCCTTAACATCATTAAAATGCACTTGCAATAATTTTTCCCATTGGTCGTAATGTAAAGAAAAACTTTTGACTGTCCCTGTAATTAAACTATACATCCGATTTTCATAAAATTTGAAATGGCTCGACAAAATTTTGCAACAATCATATATTTAAAATTTCAGCCCATTCGGTTGGGTAGTTTTTGCTGTGTTACATGCGGACGGACAGACGGACAGACGGACTGAACGACGACTATAGGTGCTACGTATTTATATAATTACGAACGCACCTAAAAATGATTGAACTGCATAATCCCATATCATTATAATATCGCACAAGAAATCAAATTAGTTAATTACCCCTAGAACCGCGATAAGGTGTCGTTTTGATCAGTACCAAATCAGTAAATTTCGACTCGAACCAGAAAAATTATTTTATCTCATATTATTTTTATCATTTATTATTTTATCTCGTAAAATAATACTACAGAACACTGGAACGATGTGATCAACTTTTTGGACTTCCTAGTTGTGTGGCAATATAACATCCAATAGAGATTTATTCATATTGCAGATGCATTAGGGAGCCGTAAAAAAGGGAAAATGTTTAGATGTGGATGGTAGCCACAGGCAAAATTGTTAAAAAACATGAAAAAGAGAAATTGAACTGCTGTATATCAAGTTATTGAAAAGTTTAACAATATATAAAAAAGAAAACAGAAGAAAGAAAAAGAAAAGAAAAAAGTTGAGAGAAATGAAAGATTTCCTTTAATTCAAGACAGGCAAAAAAGCTACCGTGGGAAAGCCCCAACTAAAAAAAAAGGCTTCTTTCAGAAACGATACATTACACTGTGACGCAAAAGTTTAGACAATGACGTCATTCAGCTTTAAAATGTAGAATTATGACGTCAGAATTACAAAAACCTGTAAATATATTCAAAAACTGATTTAAAATGCTATGTACAAAAGACAGTCGTTTTATTTGCTATAATACTAATTTTTTTCATAAAAATTCAAATGTGCTTGTCGCAAAAGTTTAGACACTATTCTAAATTTCTTTGAATATTCGCTGGCATATGCAAATTTAGAATCGATGATGTCACAAATTTGGAGTACTTAAGTTCTGCAAACGATTGCGCTTCATAGTCGACATGCCGAGAGCTAAAGAAATTCAAGTGAATGAGGTTTCAAGGATTTGGCAGTTGAAAGGTGAAGGGAAGAGCGTTTCTGAAATTTCTGCTATTATTAATAGGTCAAAAAAAATCTATTTATCGAGTTTTATCGAGTGGTTCCGAATATAAAGCAAAATGTCGGTCTGGGAGGCCACGTGTGACAAATGTACGAGAGGATCGCCTGATACAAAGACTAGCGAGTACTCAACAAATGAGCGTACGTGGAGTTCAAAGCTCATCGGGACTCTCTGTATCAAAGGATACGATTCGTAGACGAATTTTGGAAAAAGGAACAATCGTTTATAGCAAAATGCAGAAGAAACCAGCTCTGAAACCACATCATAAGTTACAAAGACTTATGTGGGCTCGAAAGCATATGTCATATGGAGAGAAATGGCAGTCAGTCATATTTAGCGATGAAAAAAAGTGGAATCTGGATGGTCCAGATGGTTGTTTATCGTATTGGCATGACTTGCGGAAGGAACCTCGACGTTTTTTTAGTCGCAGACAAGGAGGGGGCTCGGTGATGGTTTGGGCAGCCTTTTGCTATAGTGGAAAAGTATCTCTGACCTTCACCAGTGGTCGTCAAACTTCACAGCATTATACACAGACATTAGAAGAAAACCTACTGCCATTTGCTGAGCTTCTAGGGGGTCCTCAGTGGGAATTTCAGCAAGACATTGCTTCAATTCACACTGCAAAACATTCAAAATATTGGTTTAATTCCCATAATATAAGAGTTCTCGACTGACCAGCATGAAGCCCAGATCTTAACCCTATAGAAAACCTTTGGAGCATCATGTGTCGCAAAGTTTATAGCAACGCTAGACAATACTCTTCTGAAAAGGAACTTAAGACATCTATTGAGAATGCATGGTACGATATCGATCCACAAACTATGCAAGATTTAGTTTCTTCCATGCAATCTCGTGTATATGACGTAATACATAAGCATGGATGCGCAACCAGGTTTTAAAAATTGTTTATTTCGATTTTATTTAATTTGTGTCTAAACTTTTGAGACAGCAGTTTATTTTTGTTACCATTTAATTTATTGCAATATGCACAATTCCACTTTTCTTTGTTATAAATATTGTTTATATGTACAGCACATTAATTTCAAGCAGTGATTTGAAAATTGAATAAATATTTTTCAAAGTATGTAAGAATTTCTTCATTGTCTAAACTTTTGCGTCATAGTGTATAACTTAAGAATAATAAAAAAAATGTTAAAAGATAGCGGATTAACAGATTTTGTTTTTAAACAAAGCAAGGACAAGAAAGACACAAAGAAGGATTAATTATAGATGAAGACTGAGGAAATCTCATTCGTCGTCATTTAGTAAAACGTATATTTAAGTCGTTTCTGATTATCGGAATCACAGATCACATAATATGGTCATTCCGAGACAATTTCATTTGGAAAGTTATAAAAAGTTATAAACAGTTTTATGGAAATTTTTCAAAAGCTGGTTATTTTTTTTTTTTTTTATTTTTTTTTTTTAGTAAGGTAGTGCCAAGATTCCTTCGGATACAGGTGTTACGAAGATATCGATTAGCATCTCTAATAATACGAAGGTTTTTATTATGTGATCTATAAAGTTGGTTCATATATTAGTTTTACATGGGAAACCCCGGGTTGGTCAGGCATAGGTTAGTATAGATATCTTATAATTGCACTATATATAAGAAGTTTTTTTTTTTTTTTTTTTTTTTTTTTTTTTTTTTTTTTTTTAATAGATAATGCATTGCTTTTAAGTAGAGGTGAAAGTGATTTAGAAATTACGGCGACTTTGCTACTGATCTTAATGAAGTGCTTGTTCCAGGGAAGTGTCCTGTCAAGGGTAACCCCCAGATATCTATCATGGATTGACCATGGGATAGTATCATTATATTGAGAGTAATGTGATTAGGTGAAATTATTTTTCTTGAGAACAAGATAGCAGCAGTTTTTTTTTCATTAAGTTTAACATGCCATTGAGTACACCAGCTAATAAATTCATTCATGTGTTTATGGTGAATTGTGGAAAGGACGTATGGGTAATGTTCAGAGGCGTACATTGCCGTGTCGTCCGCGTACAGCGCAACATAAGTCTTCAGTGTGCGTGTCATTGAAAAAAAAAAGTTGAATAGGATAGGGTCAAGAACGGAGCCTTGAAGAATACCAGCAAGTATACGGTAGAGTGTAGATAAGATATTATTAATGCGGTATCAAAGGTATGATGTATGAGGTGCATGAGTCTACCATGAATGCCAAGCTTAATTAGTTTGTAAATAAGGCCCACATGCCAGACCTTATTAAAAGCCTTAGCGACATCGAGAAAAACCGTTGCAGCTGGAGTGTTCGTGTTGATGTTTTCACTAAGGAATTCCACAACACGGATAAGTTGGTGTAGTGTAGGGTGTTTATGTGTGAAGCGAAATTGTTCTGGTATAAGAATGTTTCTTTTTGTCTAAAATGTGGTGGAAGTGGAACCTAATGACTCGCTCAAAACCTTTACTAATAGAGGGTAGTAGAGGAATGAGGCGAAAGTTAATCGGATTCTGTAGGTTAAATTGAGGTTTAAAGATAGGAGAAATTATTCAAGCTTTCCAATTTTTAGGGAAATAGAAGAATATCATTTGAAATGTCAGATAAATAGATAATACATTTGAGAGTTAGATTTTTTTAGTGCAATATTTCAGATGTTATCTTATCCAGGAGCTTTCCGAATTTTGAGATTTTTTATAACATTAGAGAGGATGACTGACTGGATTTCAGGGAGGGGATCAGTACTGGCGAGGAATGGGAGGGGGGGCGGGGGGGGGTAGCTAAGACATTTTGGACAGTTTCAATACGGTTCTGGTATTAAAGCCATAAATCACGCAAATGATTTCCGGTGATATTTTTATTTTAATGCCAGATACTCGAACATTTTATTAGTAAAAAAGGGGATTAAAAACAAAAAAAAAAGTTTCTATTTTCTGAATCCAAAATTACTTTTTTTTTTTTTTAATGACCCATCAGTAGTACCCTAGACTTGTTCAATCAACTTCTTAATTTTTCATTTATTTTTTCATAGCTGCACACGAATAACTATTTTGAATATTCTGCAGGTTAAGCAAATGAACTAGTCATGCTTTTAAATTCAATGCAAAAGTGGTAGATTTTGTTTATTTTTATCTTTTCCGAAAAATATATGTTAAAATTTTAAACATCTATTATCTGTATATGTTAATGAAAAAAACGAAAACTTATTAATTGATTCATTTAAATATTTTCTCTTAATCAAAAAAAAAAAAAAAAAAAAAAATCTTTGACCATGTGTCTAATACAATCTATATCTTTGAACTTGTATTATCAATTAAAGTTATTTAAATTTGGAATCTTTAAAAAAGATTTAAAATGATAATACAAGAAGAAAAAATATGAAAAACATAATAGCACGGTCAGTTTATTTAAATTTGTGTTTCTATGTCACTTTTATGTAGACATTACTAATTAATGGGATACATTAGAAAATCTAATCAATAGAACCTGTATTCGAAAATGCATAATTAAGTTCAAATTTACATAAAAAATAATTTGGCAGATGTTATTATCTTAATAAGTAAATAAATGTAATTAATTTCCAATTTAGATTAGTCAAATAAATACTTTTTCATACGCAATAATGTAAAAAAATAATTACTTTATTGCTTGACTAAATATGTTTGCTTTTCATTTTGCATATTGTAAATGGAAATAGAAAGGAAATAAACTAAACAGAAATAATTAACGAGTAAACAATTCACCTACAATTATTTTTCATAGTTAATTATAATTTGATACTAAGATGCACATATTAATTTCTAAACGATACACTTCATTTTACTAATTAAATGTGAAATTGTTTGTTTATTAGACAGTTAGCCTTCTCAAATATAATTTGCATTTTACAAAAGTCCTAAATTATTAAAGAAATTTGTATGGTAAATTAAATTAACTTAAGTTTTCAAACAAATGATTTTGTATGAGGTTCCACTTGTCTGTTGAATTGAAAATTTATATTATTTTTTTTTCCTGTGATTACGCAGTTAGTTTTTTTAAGATGGAAATATTTTTTAAACTTGGATTAACTGAAGAAAAAAAATAGTATTTGTAATAAATAAATGATTAGAAATATACTATGTATTTACTCCTGTGCAGATTTTTGAATATGTACCTTCATATAAACCAAAAAAAAATACTTCGAAAAAGTTCAAATTGAAATTTAAAAACACTACTAAATATTTTTCCTTACATGCGAAATAAACTTAATCAGGTTGTTCACGATACTTAACAGAGATTGTTTAAATTTTGTGATAATGGTCTCTTAAAAATATGTGTGATTCTCACATTTAATTCTGAAATCCATAAGACCAAGGGAATTTGTTCGGGTGCTGAAACTTTAAACAAGGGCAGCATTGGATGCTGAAAAACGGTTCCAACAGATTGGCCACAGTAGGGTCAGATTAGGTTGAGGTAAAAAATGTACACTCCACATTTCTGGAAACATCAAACTAAGGAGCAAACATTTCTGGAAACATCAAACTAAGGGGCAAACATTTCAATGAAACAAGTCGCAAAAAAATATGAAAATCAACCGGGAACAGGTTCAAAAAATAGTTAAACTGTTTCTTTAATATCAGTCAATAGAACTTTTCTCTGTGAGAGGAAGACGTAAGCAACCAATGTTGATGACAGCTACAAAGTACACGGGCTGTTTATGTACCCCCTCGAAGTCTATCACATGTGATTTGCAAAGAGTATCTTGCAGTTGAGTCTATTTTTTCTTTCGAGAGTGTTCTCAAGGCCAAGGATGCAAAATACTCCCTGATATGTTTTAACACTAGAAGCGCCAAGTATTCTCCCTACCTAAAAGCGCCAACAGCAGTCAAATTGACTGCTCAGTGCATTAAATGTATATTAAATTATAAATGCTTTATACCACTTTATAATGCTATTTATAATATTTTAAATATCTTTAATTATTTGTGCTAAGTACTTCTCTTAAGGAACAACAGCTTTATATATATATAAATATGTATAAAAGATAGTTTTGTAGTAAAATTCTACTTACTTTTAATAATACTCATTTTATTGGCATTCGAACACAACATTTTCAATGCTGGAAGTGCATTTCCTACATACATAATAGGAACCTTTTTTACATACATCACTTCTTTTGATGTTGTTACTAAGTACAATCTTGCACTGACGTCTTTTTCTTTTCAGAATCTATTGCTAATATTGGAAATTTCTTGAAACAATCTTGAGCTTGTTTTTCTATTCAAATGAAGCTGTTTTAACTCATACGCTAACTGAAATCAGAAGCTATGCCTTGAAATATTTTTACTAATCAATTTTCCTTAGATAATATAGGCATTTATTCCTGGTAAATCCAGTACATTATAGAAAACATGGACTGGCAATCTATGTGAACCAGCCCGAATAGAATATTTACTCTTTATCTGGCCAACGATATCAACTCCACATTTGATTTATTGGTAGAACTCTACTGTTTCTGGATGTTTCTTGTTATTTTGCAATTCAACATTTAGATTTGGATGCAAGGACTCAGTAGTAGCATATTTTTAATTTTTACCCTGATAGACCGTAAGAATAGTTTCTTCGTTCTTTAGTAAAACGGTTTCACACAGCTGGGCTTTATAATTAATTACTTCAGGCGGAATTTCTCATCGATGTCTTCTTACTGTGCCACAAAACTTGTTACTCGTTCTTTTTAAGGTTTTTAGCCAATGATAGTTAGGAAAAATAGTTGTCAACTGTCACATTTCTACCAGTATTCAGATATAGATTTAGAAGACGCTGTTACATTTCCCCCAAAAAAGCATGAAAGAGGGAAATGTGTAAAATATTTACTGTCTGAAAGAAACGTTGAATGAAAGGCATGTGTTTTGCAAAACAGGCTGCAAACTGAAGTGACAGGAGAAAAACGAATGGCTACTTAGGAGAAATAAACAGGTTGAAAGAAAGAAAAAAGATGTTTCATACCACTTTTAAACTTATTTTTTCTCCGAAATCGAGCAACATTTTTCCATGTGTTGCCTCAGTGTAAAGCCTGCCTTGCAGTTAGCAAAAAAGGGAGATGGAAGAAAAGGAGGGGGAGAAAAGGAGGGGGTGCGTATTTCCGGTTGTATGGGAACCGGGAATGAAAAGAATGTGTAGGAAATATGTCTTTCCAAGAAAATGTGTTTTCGGAGCGAGAAAACAAGATGAATCTACTCAATTTTAGTAGCAGTCAATTTGACTGCTCGTGGCGCTTCTAGGTACAAGATAAAAATAATCTTCGTTAATTTTAATTTCATTCGACTCATATTTGGTAGAATAATTTCCGATGTTTTTTAGGAAAATTCAAAAAATTGTAACACCCTAAGATAGAGGGTTTTTTAGAAATCCAAGCTAAAATTGTGAAAACAGTAAAAATGACTGCTCTGGCGCTTCTAGTGTTAACGGTTTGCCAGCTGAGCAATTCCCAACCCAAATCATAACCGAGAAGAACGTTTGCTGTGTTTAGACAATGGCTGATGCACTACAAGCACAATTTCGTTGAATTCGATTCATGCGTCGGTTGTAAAAGTATTGAAAATAGCCATTAATTTTGAAAAGTCCACATAATTGATGTTGTCAGTTTTTCAATTCTTACATTTTCTTTGGCTAACGTAACATTTTTTTTTGCCAATTTTTGTGTGTTTAATATTTTATACTCTTATATAAACGTTTCTTATTTTGTTATCCCAAAATAAAAGCATTTTTCTTCAATTTTATTTAAGAATTTTTAAATTCTCTGTCGCGTCATTTAGTGTGATACCTTACTTCCTTCAGCTAATCTACTTTTACAGATGTACATGCTTAAAATAGTATCTTATGTCACTTCAAAGAAATAACAAAAGCTAAATTATTTAAATTCAAGATATATTAATTTTTTTTATCGCTGTTGTTTTCTTGACAAGTGTTTTTAATAATTTCAATATGTTTATGTCTTTAGCATAGTTATAATGTCGGTATGCAGAGTATATATGGGAATTCCTGTCGTCTTATATTCATATAAGCGGTTGGTCTTGCTTGAATTATTTAAATTATTCATTTTCTCATTTAAAAGTTCTATTAATTTTTATTTATTTTTTAAACTATTTTCAAAATATTACTCCAAAGCTCTTTACTAACTCGGAATAGTCTTACAATAATGCATCGAAAGCCTGCTACAATTAGTAATGCATAAAAGCACTATTATTAGCTGATGTAATAAGGAAAATTTAGTTTATCATTAAAATTTAGGGTATAATGAAATAATATGTTGTAACAAACAAATAAAAATCATGATTTTACATTTTTTCAAGTAAAATACAAGAATTAATGAGGCAGATCGGGCCATATTGGCCATAGAGGCACGATGGCCCATCCGCAATATTTTTCAAACTATCCGGTCGATAGCGTTACTATCAAAGTGACGTGTGTCTTAATACGTCTTCTTTTAACCACAACAGCGTCATTGGACATGAAACAATGAAACGAAAATCACTTCAAATATTCACCCAGGTAAGTTTTTTCCCACTTATAAATTGTCTTTTCACATTTGTTTCTAAATTAAAATTTCACTTTGGTGAATGCCGATGTAAAAGACTATTGTTCAGACCTTATTTTTCATCTAGTTAAATATATATATATATATATTAATGGGATATTTTGACACGATGATCAGAAACCAAAATGGCGATATGAGGCAAGTTGGCCCATTTAAGGCGAAGAATCTTGGCACACTTCTTCTAATGCTTTCTTTTGGCCCTGATTCAACAGATTTTGTTAAAGGAAATGAAAAGGAAATTTCAGTCAAATAAAAAACTTCAATTCAATCAGAAACACTTACCCTTTTTACAACCCAAGACCGAAGAAAACTACAGATATCACTTTACATCTGATGTCCTAATGCCCCTGTAGCAACAGTCTCGGTTCCAATGCCAAATGATCTGAAACCTTGGGATACCATTGAACAAAATATCTTTTCTTGTCATTTTTATCTTTAATATACCAAATTAGAATTACATTTGATATTTTATGTATTTTTACATTTCCGATAGCAATCCGAACATCAAATCAATTTAGAAGGTCAACCTGCCCCGTTCGATGGCGCAGGTTGGCCCAGTGACTTGGTGTAAAGCCGCTGTCTACCGTACTCTTAAGTATCAGATTAATAATTAATTTATTAGAAATATTCTTGGGTAATATCATTTTTAATTGAGTCTACTCTTAAGTACAGTAATACCTCGACTTACGTCAACAATTCCTCCCAAGACTGGCGACGTAAGCCTAGATACATTTAGATGATCAAAAAGGGATAAAAGTTCCCCAAAATCTGATGAACATATTCTATTGTATTTAGGGATTATGTTACATGCATTTAACATTAGGAAAAAAATGCGTTTGCAATACAAGAATTTGGAATAAATCACTAAGTTGTTAACTTATAATTTATTATTTTGCTAGCTGCGCGATTCGAGTCTTTGAGCGTGCGAAAAAATCTTGCAATGACGTTTGAACCGACATTATTTTGTATCAGCAGAATGAGTTTTCTAAGCTTTTTCTTCTACTCATTGCTATACTTTGTTCGTCTGAATCAATATTTTCAAGAACCGTCATTCCAGCTTCAATAATGTTTAGTCCTTCTATTAATTTTTCAACCGTCATAATCTTAGGCTTATCCGTTAGGCTCAAATCTTCATCTATTTCTTCGACAGTATTTTGTTTCTTTAATTCGATAAGTTCGTCGCTGGTTAATTCCGGATCAGGAGAATTTATGAGTTCAACAACACCTTCAGCATCCATCTCTAAGTTGGGTTCTCTTTCTTTTTCAACGATTTCATCAATTACGAGAGATACAGAATCACAATTTTCATAGTCTATGCGAAGGAAAAGGGCACAGTCTTTTTCAGGAATCTCTCTTTTTTTGCTGAATTTCACCTCATGAATCTCCTATGACTGTGACTGCATCTCAGATGTTAAATTTCTTCCAAAAGTTTTCAAAGAAGTTCAAAGTGCGTCTAAATCAAGGAATTTTTTTTTCCAGGCCAGACGAAGTAAATGTGGGGTGAGGTACGTCGAGGGGACGTAAGTCGGGGTATTATTGTATATTAATTGCTCTTAAGAGCCAATATTCTTGAGAATACTAATGGTATTTGCTGATTACGCTTAAGTATTCAAACTTATTCTGCAAAGAATTTAAGGATTTTTTGCACGAATATTAAGAAATAACGACAGGATTATACGATTTTTAGCAAATGTTAAATGTTGTTTTATTTACAGTAAAATTTTTATGTAGTGAAGAAAATTATTAGAACTTAAAGAACTCTTCACTAATAAATATTTGCGTGATTGGGAGTCAGATTTTTCCAGAGAACTTACGCTATTTCTTAGTGAAAAAATAGATATTAAAATTATATAAACCATTAAAATCACGAAATCTACCATTAAAGAGTAAAATAATTTGGAATCTGATGTATGAATCTTTTGTTTACATGTAGTAAATTTTCAGAAATGTGATAATGGTAGTTTCTAGTAATAACCATTAACGTAGTAATTTATTTATATCATAACTAAAGCAGCTAACTATAGAAAATAGCAGACCTCCCATTAACAGAAAAGGATCATAGGACCTGTAACTCTTTTATTATTCAAATATTTATTTCAATAAACATTTACTCTTAATGTCATTTCCGTCATAATTTTAGGAAATGTTTCTTAAATAATGTAATATTTTATCTTCGATTGGTTTAATTTCGAAAGGTTGCACTACAAGAAAAAAAAAAAAAAAAAAAAAAAAAAAAAAAAAAAAAAACATTTTATTCTAAACAATTAATTTTAATTGTAATTGAGATTCTAGATTTTTCATTTTTTAAACTTCGAAGAAAAAATAGCGGGAATCGTCGTCTTAAACCGGAAATTAAAAGTTGTTTACTTTTTGTAACATATTGAGAATACTCATGTGATTAAAAAGTTACATTGTTTTCGTTTAATAAAGTTAAAGTATTTTGTAATAAATTGTATTTAAACGTGTTATTTTTTTAAGAAATTTTAAAATTTGCTCTGGTCTTGTGAAATATAATTTAAGTCTAAGTGATTACAAACTAAATAACAGCATTAGCAGCAAAAATTATTTTAATATTCAACATTTATATTTATCTGCCACAATGCATCTATAAAATAAATTCCGGCTCTAGAAAAAATGGCTCTATGCCATCCTTATAAATTCTAGTGCCCTTTTCTAGAGCGTTCTAATTGTCCCTATTGAAATTCTAGGGCATTTGTATATATTTTGGCTATCAAACGTATTTAAAAATCTCTGCAAGTAAATGCGAATCACCTAGAAAATTATAGACTAGAAATTTTCGATCATTTCGCCTACTCAGTTTATTTGTTTACCTTATTCGCATAACTAGGAAATCTATATTTCTAGTGTAGGGATTTAGAAGATGACTATTCGTTCTAAATGAATGCGGTATATTTTCTTTCAGTGTAACGGTTTCAATCATTTCCGGCGTCTCCAACTCGTAAGACGCCATTTATAAGAAAGTTGATGCATAGACGGTCCCCTGTAACACATATAAATGAAATCACGAGCCGATACCTGTCTGCGAAATTTGGTATCGTCTTGGAATGCTAACTCCCGTTATGTTTAGGTACTTTGCAAAAAATTAAGAAAAGCTACCGAGGGATTTTTAAAAAAAAAACTGGTTTTTCGGATGTAGAATATTTTTCTACATATGTCTGGCAAATTTCAGACCTGTACTTCCAATATTTTTTTTTTCTAAATTCGATGATTATTGAATATTAAAAATTACTTTGCTCCGGAAATTCCAGTATATTTCACAACAGGTGAGAAAAAAATCTCCTAAAATAACAGTAATATTACTAAAATTTTATCTGTAACCCGGGTTGCAGTTGCATAAAAAGTTCTAGGCATCCCAGTTTCCTAAAACATTCTTAATAACGCTACAGGTGTATTGATTTACGGTACAAAACTGTATCTGTTACATAAATTTTCCTTGTTGCCGTTACATAAAATATTCTAGGAATCCTAGTTTCCTAGAAAAATTTTAGTAATTTTACAGATTTTTTTTTTTTTTTTTTTACAGTGTTCCATGTCTACAACAACCATGCAAACAACTATCATGTTGTTAAATTCCATTAAAAATTGATTCATGGTTCCCCAAATTAAATATGTTTTCTGTAAAATATCATTTTGTTTATTTCAGATGACTTTGACAAGCTGTGAACAACATTGTCCATATGCCACAATATCTCGATCAATTTTAATAAGTATTGTACGATAAAAATACTTTTTTTATTATTAACAGTACTGAATAATAAGTAAGTAAATTCAATACGTTGTTACTTTATTCTTTCTGAGACAAAGAAAATCCCGAAGTTTGTCCATTTTTCTGGCCGATAAACAGTAAACTCCCCTTAACTCCCTTTATGTACTGGATTATGAATTCATGAAAATTGTATCTTCTAAAGCATTTTTCGTGAATTTTTTTAACTACATTAGAAGATTTACATAATCATTTAATAAATTTTAGAAGGATTTTAGAAGGATTGAATGATTTAGAAGGTTTAATTAAATTTGAATTTATAGGGATTTTGTGCAATATTTATAATCCCACTGAAATCTTTTATTTTAAATATTTTTCTTAGTATTTTGTAGAATTAGGAAATGTACAAATATAATGTTCTTGCAAAAAATATATAGAAATATTTCAGAATTGAAAAATCTCCCCCCCCCCTCCCCGCAACGCCAAGAATGCTGAAAAGATTAAAAGGCAAAAGAAATCATCCTTTTAAAGAATTCTTGTTTTGTGTAACCAATAATGCTTTTGGAACAAGGTAAAGTAATGTATCTATAACTTATTCTAAACTATACTACAACTAATCGACGTATTAAATGAATTTTATAACAAGTTATTTTAATGGTACTTATAATGGTACCATCAGTAGATAGAGGGTTAATAATCCTTCGCTATTCACTGCTGTTAGATGCAATTGCGCAATTTTCTGACTGGAGAGCAGATTCTTATTAAACACGTTTCATTCTAAAGTCCAATTTAAATAATATAGAGTCTTTGTACGTAAATATATAGCATTTCATTACACAACACACGCATCTACGCATAACATATAGAAACAATTTAACGTAATAAAAACATTAAATTTTGGACTTATTTTCGGAGTACTTACACACCTATAATTAAGTTCCAAACTATTAGCAATTAAACACATATCACTCTATACGCATTAAAAGGATTATAAATAGTTTCTATCCAAAGAATGTTAATTAAATTTAAAGGTTTGACTTTATCAAATGTGATAAAGTCCTAATAGGGCGTATTTATTGCGTGGAATTTTAAATATTTTAATATACGAGTACACATTTACTAGAATTTGTATACATATTTTCTTAAATTGCCCAGATACATCACACAGACTTAAAATGGGGAACTGAAGTCAACTTTAAATAGTTGATCTTAGTAAGATTCATGTAAACATATTGTAAATTTTTAGTGTTAATCTAGTAGAGAGTTGAATCATGATATTTTAAAATTACATTGAAAAGTTTTATTACACTGAAAAAAAATATTGTGTAATCTAGATTTGAAATATATTAACATTAATATAAACTTCTTAATTTATTTTACATATTCCTAAAAATGTTTTGTTCTTTTTTAACCGCCATGAAGGTTGTTATAATATTAATCTTCCAAATCCATCGGAAAATCATAAAGTAGTTTACATTTAGGTTTTGTATGTTTTATATTTTTAGGAAATACTTTTAGATTGTGTATCTATGTTCTCAGTAATAGAAATTAAAAACATTAATTATTTTTTGCTACATTTTTTAATAGTATTCTTTTATCGAAAAAAAAAATAAAATTCCACGATAATACATTTATATTTTTTATAGCTCAATCTGTCCGTTTGTGGGATCCATCCCATGAAAAGTATTTTGTTTATTAAAAACTGAATTTATGAATTTTTTCAGACTGAAAACTAAACATATCAAAAGCATTTTTATATGAAAAATATTATTATGCATTTCTATAAAGTCTTGGAATTTATTTTCGTATTAGCCGCACGCCAGGGTTTATTAGCTAAAGAAATCGTTAAAAATATTGCTACTTAGAGGAGATTTTTGGTTCTGTAAAATTTAAGTGGCATTAGCGTGTAGTTCGATTACATTTATATCAAATTTGTGTTTATTTATATTATTTTATTTGCTGATTTATGAAGTTTTAATTTCGCTATGGAATATTGGCTGGAAACAAACGCTGAACTATTTAAATTGTTTGATGTGCATAGTGTTAATCTTTCATCATCGGACAACATGCGCTGGGGAATAATCTAAGAGGCTATTTTTAAAGAAATATGCTCAGAAATTATTTTGAAACCGTAACATATCAGTAAATTGACATACAGTTTTCAGAAAATTACATTTCAAAAAACATTTTGGGTTCCTGTCCAGCGGTATAACAATTTAAATTGTACAATGTTTAGAAAACAAAAATTGCAGTTAAAGCAAAATTTTTTTGTCAGGTATTGTCATCCTCAATACCACGTCAGCAATACCCAGCATATTGCTTTATGACATACATATTTCGATTTTTGAAAAGAATATCCTAATAATGAGAATTCTGAAAGAGAAACCCACAAAGATTATAATGAGATATTTTGCATAAATTAATGTTCGGATTGTGCAACATTTACAAATCTATGGCTGAATATATCATTTATGTAGATATTGCTAATAATCTAAATATTTTTCTGGCCAGGATTTGTCACCTTCAGTATAACATCATCGTTACTCAGGGATATGTTTTTGCTTTATAAAAATAGATTTAGGTTTTGAAAAGGATATCCTCATAATGAAAATTTTGAAAGAGAAACCCACGAAGATTATAATAGGTTTTTGTGCAAAAATTAATATTTGGATTGTTCAACATTTACAGATGAAGGGCTATGCGTATTATTTAAGTAGCTATTGCTAATAATTTTAAATAATTTTTTTGACCAGATTTTGTCACCGTCAATATGATGTCAGCGTTACTCATGGGCATGTTATTGTTTTATAAAATATAGGCTTCCCTTTTTGAAAAAATATCCTAATAATGAAAATTCTGAAAGTGAAATCCACGATGATTATAATGAGATATTTTGCATAAATTAATGTTCCGATTGTGCAACATTTACAAATCTATGGATGAATATATCATTTATGTAGATATTGCTAATAATCTAAATATTTTTTTTTCTGGCCAGGATTTGTCCCCTTTAGTATAACATCATCGTTACTCAGGGATATGTTTTTGCTTTATAAAAATAGATTTAGGTTTTTGAAAAGGATATCCTCACAATGGGAATTTTGAAAGAGAAACCCACGAAGATTATAATAGGTTTTTGTGCAAAAATTAATATTTGGAATGTTCAACATTTACAGATCAAGGGCTATACGTATTATTTATACGTATTACTATTGCTAATAATCTAAATACTTTTTTGGCCAGATTTTGTCACCGTCAATATGACGTCAGCGTTACTCATAGGCATATTATTGCTTTATAAAATATAAACTTCGATTTTTGAAAAAATATCCTAATAATGAAAATTCTGAAAGTGAAACCCACGAAGATTATAATGAGATATTTTCCATAAAAAAATTTCTTTTCTGAAATTTGTTGGTAAAATCACTTTAACATGTTGCAAAATGAAATGGAAAAATGTTTTAAAAAATTACGCTAAAATATTTTTGCATTTATTTGATAAAATTTAGACGCAATAAATATGGGAATATCCATATGTGGAAAAATGCATAATTATATGTTTTGTCTAAATTTGTATAAATTAAGCCTTTAAATTGTATATTATATACTATAATTAGTATTTTTCTGAACTATTTAAAAAATATATTTATTTCTTTATAGAGACTAATAGCATTATAATTATAATTAATAATAAATTATGAATAATTACATTTGAGGCTAAAACACAATTAACTTCAAAATCATCTTGAAAAGGACTTTACATCAATAGCTATCCCCTAAATGACTAATAGAAATATATACCACTTGCGTCTGGTGCCCTATATTTTGTACGTTACAAACATGTATAAAAAAATAGGCTTGAATATATAATTTAGCAATTTAAAAAATACGTATTTCAAAGAATTCTACAAGCTAAGATTATGAACTATTTATTTGGATCCTTGATACAAAAAATACAAATAAACTTACTTTTTACATTTCGCTATCTTGGAAAATGAAAAATCTATAAACACCGAAAAAAGACCTTCATTTAAGCAAATAAATATCAATCTTATGCTGTCATCTCTCGGTAACAGATAAAGACATTTATAGACGTTCATGTTGTAAAGAAGAAGAAAATTCTAAAAATATATAAAAATTCGAAACGTCTCAAAAATGGGACGCTAGTCATAAATGGGTTGGATTTCGGATTGTTCAACATTTGTCGATATAGGGCTATACCTATCATTCATGTAGGTATTGCTATCTAAATAATTTTAAACATCCCAAGTACATAATTTTTATTTAAAAAAGGGCTAATTAAGACAAAATGGGCATAAAAACGATTTGGAAAATGTTATTATGTTGAAAAGTAAGCAAAATGTAATTCATTTACTTAATAATTTCGCGAATTAAACTTTTAATAAGCATGTATGTTAAAAAAATAATTACCTCAATGAATAATTAAAGACTTCTGAATATATCATATATCCAAATTCAACGTTAAAATGAAAGAAATAAAGCAGAAAGAAATAATGAGAACACAATTTATCTTCAGTAATTTTTATGATTCATTATATTTTAATAGTAGGATGCACACATTAATTTCTAAACGATACACCCCAAACACTAATTAAAAGTGAAACTATATGTTTAATACATAGTTTGCATTCTTTAATAAAATTTAGATTTTACAAAAGTTTTCAATTAGCTTAAGGATTTCAATTGCTAAATTAATTTAACATAGCTCATTACAAAATGATTTTGAAAGAGGTTCCACTTGTATATTAATTTAAATTGTAATTTTGCATCCATGCGTAATTGTAATTATGCGAAATATATGCATTTTGTTTTCACTCTTCCTTACGGGATTATATTTATTCTAGATGAAAATACATTATATATGATTAACCAAAGGGATTTCATGGGTTTCGAAGGTTAAAAAAAGGCATATATTCTCTAGTTTTTTAATATAATAAATAAATTATTTTCTTCAAAATTTTAAGCATATATAAAAGACCAACATGTAGGCTATATTTTATAACATTTTCATTCAATAATGTTGAAAATTTAGTCGGAATGACCTGCTTTCCCGAAACCACTAAAAATAGTGTGCTTGTTGATGCAGGATAACTCATGATAGCTTTATCTGAAATAATAAAAAAAAAAACCAATTTTTTTCTGTTAGTAGATAAGTATCGCTCATGATTGAACGAAGGATTTAAATAAAAATCCCAATTTCAACTTTTGGAAAAGTGCTGTATAATGCACACTAGGATGGGCCGAAAAAAACTTTTTTCTGATTTTCGAAGATGGGTAGTGCGGAAAAGCTGCCACTGGTGGTGCTAATTTCACAAAAAAAAAATTGAGATTTTTCGGACAATTCCTCCATTTGCCGCAAATGGTTTTGCCCAAATGCTGATTTTTCAACTTTTTTAGCAAAAATTTAAAAAATGTTAAATTTAAGTTAATTTTAGCCGAATTTACTTGAAATGTCATGTTTAGTGTATGAAATGTTTAAATGAGCTCTGATTATGTATTATTTAATAGTATTGTGCATTTTGAATTAGGTGACTTTTATAGCTTTTTCGCGTATAAGTGAGCAAAAATTGCAGGAATTGTGACAACAGGGAATAAGGATCTCGTCATCGATAAAGACTTGGTCAGGAGGCAGAAAACGAAACTTGTAAATAATATACAGGAGGAGGAATATCTTAGAGGAAGAAAAATTACAAGCATCATTTTTGATAGTAAAAAAAAAAAAAAAAAATAATAAATAAATAAATAAAACGATTTTCATAGAAAAAAAGGGGTCTAGCAACATCGTTGACAGAAAGACGAAACAAATATCACCATGTTGTGTGAACGTGGTTCGGAATATTTGGGTCATTTGACACCTCCTTCTGGTCACTGCGGAAAAATAGTAAAATCCTTATGTTATGTTTTTATAACATAACATTCATTAATGTTAAGTGAGGTGCTGGGTATGTGAATTCCGAGAATGTGAAATGAACTCAAGATGATTAATTCATATATAATCACCCCGAATTCACATTTGAAGTCTCAAAGCCCACACACCCAACATCCCACTTTGGCCTGAGCGAAAGTAGCTGTACAATCGCGCCATGAAAAGTTAATTTAAAGTTTTCACAATTAATATTAATTCCCTTCTATTTATTATTCAATATGAGAATCGAGCTGAAATAAAGAAAGTTGAAATAATTAATCTCACCCTTCAAACATCTACTGAATATAGCTGACATGACATTCTTAAAACAAATATATTCAAACACAATAAATATATCAAAGAGATAAATTTAAATGGATATTTATTTAATATACTTGAAATTGATTATATATATGGAAGTTATCTGCGCAGATAAAAAAGAAGAATTACAACATTAAAATTACCAACAAACATTCATGAATAATAGATTACAGCTCTGTAAGATACATCATACATGATTTTCTGCGATCTCCAACTGAGATGAAACATTTTTTTTAAATCTGTTCAAATAATGGTGTAGACGCGTAGCATGCAAATAGAATAACGTTTCAAGATTAAAATCCAGTTATGAAGAGTTAATTAAAATGAAGAAAATTTCTATTATTTCTGCTTCAGGATTCAAATCCTGAAGTTCGGTATAAATTCAGTATGCTGCTAATTTACAGTCACAAAATTAAACGTTCTCACAATCTTCTTTTTTTTAAGTGGATGTAACGGCAAATATACATCTAGGATAAAAGGAATGTTCTCACCTCTGAAGTACGAAGATTTTTACTTGATATATTTCACACTAAAATACCTCCTAGAATGGAATTGCTCACATTGAGGTTTGGCACTTTCACTTTGAAATAATTTGGGAGGCGATCGGCTCCCAAGACGACAGATATCCATCATTGAAGAATAAGTGAGTCGTTGAACCTTCTCCAACCGCTCATTCCTATGAGTGAACTTAATCATAAACTTTCATCACATCTCATAACTTTAATCTTGTTATTATTAGTATTGAAGAAAATATCTGTAATAAAGTTATATCTGTAGTAGAGCCAGCCAACTGATGTGCCGCTATTTTAACACGGCATCACCAGCCGGCCGCCTCCTACGCGCTTTTTCTTTCAGAGCTAACGCCTAAGAAAGAGAAAATCGCGTCGCTTGGGGAGAAACGAAGTTAGCGGCAAGCCTGTGATTGGCTGGTCTGATAACGTTCTCAAACGAACTCAAAATGAGTATTATTTGAAAAATGAATGAAAATAAATTGTTTTTGAATGAAAATTGAAGTGATGAAATTTATTATAAATGGGAAAAAATAATTTAAAATGTATATTTATTTTACAAATGAATTCAGATGATTATTTTAATTCTGATAGATTTATTATTTCCCAACTGTCTTGATATTGAAAATAAAACTTTTATTAAAATTGGAAGAACATTTTTAATTTATAATATAAATTAAGTTAAGTATTATTTCTTAATTTTTGATAGCTGAAAAAGTTTAGAAATTATATTTGAAATATCTTTTTAAAGATTGGCAACACGAAAACGAAACTTTGAATTTAAAAAGTAAATAAAGATCGTTAGAAAGATAAATAATGTCATAGGCGATTCCATAATTTGAAATATAAAAATTTTAGGGGGTAATTATTATTAAGTTAAAATATTTAAATTGTTTTATAAAGGGAAAAAAATATGTTATGTTTTTATAACATAACGCCTTATATCATTTTCTAAGCCAGAATAAAGTCTGCTTTGGAAAAATCAAGAAGAGAACTGCAACATTTGATATGTATTCTTCTTATGAACGAGCTTTCAGACTGACAGCGAAATCAACTTTCTAAAACAGATAGTAGAACCACTTGACCTAAGACCTTTACCAACTTAAACGGAGCTAGATTAATACAGTACTCAAATCTTCAGCCTTTTGCCTTTCTGATGTCCATGAAATAGGAATAGGCTCGTAGAGATGGACACGTACATTTTCGCAAGCCATTAGTGATATGTGCTTCGTATTTCTCTTGACGGTGCCGCTTGTTCCCTTTTTTCTATGAAGATCGTGTTATTTTTACTATAAAAAACGTGGATGTAATTTTTCATCCTCCGAGATAGCCCTCCTCCTGTATCTCCTTTTCAAGTTTCTTTTTCTGTCTACTGACCAAAACTTTATTAATGACGACATCCTTATTTCTTGTTGTCACAATTCCTGAACCCTGATCCACAGATGAAGCTCTTAACGCAATTTACCTATATGGCATATCAATTCTAAATCCGGCGAACGGTGTGTGAGAAAGGGATATGCGTTTAGGAGTGTCTGCTTTTGAAGACTCTTGTTCAAATTCTGATCCAGACAAACTGCCTGCTTGAAAGTTCCCACCTTTTGAATCTTCTGACAATAGATGTATTTCAGAGCAGAAAAATAATTAGCATCCTATCTCGCAGTTACTCCAATCTCCTATTTCCTTCCTCAAACTCATGATGACTGATTGCGTTTTCATTGTTTCTACTCCGCATTCTCCTCTTTTTCCAGAAATACTGCCAAGACATGCTATGGTCCGGCATTCAAATATGTGACTCTGAACGCGTCGAAAAACCGAAGGAAGAGAGAGGAACATAATGAAGACAAACGAGAGAGACCTACGAACGAACCAAACAATACTTACAATTTTGGCTCAGTTATACGCGAAAAGGCTATAAAAATCGCCTAATTTAAAATACACATAATAATAAATAATATATAATCAGTGCTTATTTAAACATTTCGTAGAGTAAACATGACATTTCAAGTAAATTCAGCGAAAATACATTTAATTTAACATTTTTAAAAAATTTACTAATAAAGTTCAAAAATCAGAATTTGGGCAAAACTTCAAGCCATTTGCGGCAAATGAAGGAATTGTCCGAAAAATCTCAATATTTTTTTGTATAAACTGAGTGCTACCAGTGGCACCTTTTCCGCACTACCCATCTTCGAAAATCGAAAGAAAGATTTTTTTCGGCCCACCCTAATGCACACATTAATTTCTAAACGATACACCCCAATGTACTTATTAAAAGTGAAACTATATGTTTAATACATAGTTTGCATTCTTTAATAAAATTTAGATTTTACAAAAGTTTTCAATTAGCTTAAGGATTTCAATAGCTAAATTAATTTAACATAGTTCATTACAAAATGATTTTGAAAGAGGTTCCACTTGTATATTAATTTAAATTGTAATTATGCATTTAATCGTAATTGTAATTATGCGGAATATATGCATTTTGTTTTCGCTCTTCCTTACGGGATTATATTTATTCCAGATGAAAATACGTTATATATGATTAGCCAAAGGGTTTACATGGGTTTCGAAGGCTAAAAAAACAGCATATATTCTCTAGTTTTTTAATATAGTAAATAACTTATTTTCTTCTAAATTTTAAGCATATATAAAAGAGCAAAATGTAAGCAATATTTTATAAAATTTTCATTCAAAAACGTTGAAAATTTAGTCGGATGGGCCTGCTTTCCTGAAACCCCTAAAAAAAAGTGTGCTTGTTGAGGTCAGGATAACTCATGATAGCTTTATCTGAAATAAAAAAAAAACCCAATTTTTTCTGTTAGTAGATAAGTATCGCTCATGATTGAACGAAAGATTTAAATAAAAATCTCAATTTCAACTTTTAGCAAAGTTCTTTACGATGCACACGTTAATTTCTAAACGATACACTCCAATGTACTTATTAAAAGTGAAACTATGTGTTTAATACATAGTTTGCATTCTTTAATAAAATTTACATTTTACAAAAGTTTTCAATTAGCTTAAGGATTTCAATTACTAAATTAATTTAACATTGTTCATTACAAAATGATTTTGAAAGAGGTTCCACTTGTATATTAATTTAAATTGTAATTGTGCATTTTATCGTAATTCTAATTATGTGGAATATATGCATATTGTTTTCGCTCTTCCTTACGGAATTATATTTATTCCAGATCAAAATACATTATATATGATTAACCAAAAGGGTTGCATGGGTTTAGAAGGCTAAAAAAAAACAGCATATAATCTCTAGTTTTTTAATAAAATAAATAAATTATTTTCTTCAAAATTTCAAGCATATATAAAAGAGCAATATGTAAGCAATATTTTATAACATTTTTATTCAAAAATGTTGAAAATTTAGTCGGGGGGACCTGCTTTCCTGAAACACCTAAAAAAAGTGTGCTTGTTGAAGTCAGGATACTCATGATAGCTTTATCTGATTTTAAAAAAAAATAAATAAAAAAAAATTAATAAAATCTGTTAGTAGATAAGTATCGTTCATGATTGAACGAAGAATTTATATGAAAATCTCAATTGAACCTTGTAAAGTTAGTTGAAATCGAAAAACAAAACAAACAAACAAACAATAAAACTTTCGATCAAGCATTAGTTAATCCTATTTTGAAAAAGTGTGCAAAATTTCAATAAGATCTGTGCATTAGTTTTTGAGAAATCGTGCTCACCGATTTGAAAAAAACTGTTTTTAGAAAAAACGTTCATAGAATCTCCTATTCCAGATTCATAAAGCTCCAGCTGCTGTTACAGTGTCCAGGGCTTCCTTTTGCTCCTGCCTGAACGGGTTCTTCTTCTCGGATCCCAGTCTCATGTTTATTCTCAACTATGAATATGCGATGATCATCCTTTTTCCACGTTTACTCGTGGCTATTTCTGACTAGTTTTATATCCATGCCGGACTCCAATTCAGGAGCAAGTACTGCATTCGCATCTTACGGAGTATATCCAGAGTTTATTTTTGGTTTCGCATAAGCAAATTAAATTGATTTCAAACGCAACATTTTTTTTTCAAATAAATGAGTATTTAAGGGGTTAAACTAAAATATTTTAAATATGTGACCTTTAGAAAGTGATAGAAGTAAGCGAGAGAAGCAGACAAACAATAGCTAAGAAGCTGCCTCAATATTCCTGTGTCGCACCTTTCCGGTATTGAAATTCCCCTAATGAGGGGGATTTCGAAAGGATCTCAGTCCTAGATTTTTACTTCGTATGACTTGGAACTTTGGGAGAATTTCTAGACATATTGTACTATTAAGATAAAATAATAATAATAATAATAAAATAATGAATTTTTTGAAATTCCCAAATTTTTTGAAATTTCCAATTTGTAACCCCTTAAAATTTCAGAATAAGTTAAAACATATATATTATTTTAAATAAATAAATAATACTATGCTTTGTGATTTCACTTGTATGATGTTTATATGTGTGCATTCAGGTATATATATATATATATATATATATATATATATATAGTTAAAAAACAACTGTAAACCACAAACTGTAAACTTTAATTGAAGCACAAAATTAACTTAACCAAACCAAATAAGGACTATAATTTAACTTAATAAACAAACTTAAAGAAACACAACATAACCAACTTTAACTTAAACAAAACAACCATAAGAAACAAGGCAAATAACTAATTAAACATGGAGACAGGTCTGCGTGGCTTATGACACGCTAATGCAGGGTTAAAACTGTTTTTAAGCATGCAACATTCCCCAGATTTACCTGTCGAGACCATATTGAAAAAAGAAATGAAACAAGATTAAAGCTAAATGAAACCGACCGACCGAAATCAATCCATATCAAAAGCGATCTGTTTCCACTACATTCCGTAAACCACACGCTTCGAGTAAAGGCATCAATTCACTTCTGTTCTTGCAAGTTCTAACATAATTATACGTCATATTTTTGACCAGACTCACAAGATAACCCTGTTTCACAGCAGTGACGTACCATTTCAGCATATCCTCATTCAAAATGACACTATCCGATGTCAATCGGTTTAATCTGTTTAAACCGTTAATATAAATGTTTCTGAATACCGATATATGGACATTTGAATTGAAATTCAATATTGCAATTGTTTTAAAGTTAAAATCGTCTCTTTTATCATAAACCGATGTAATTAAATTTCTGTTTTCTAATTTTAGATTTACATCTAAGTAATTTGTATTGCAACTATTATAGCTACCGGAAAGCTTCAATTCTAAATTTTTAGGATAATATTTAAATTCATGGTTAATCTTTATTCCATTCAGCTCGACAACCAAAACGTCGTCGATATATCTGAAACTCATTATGTCCTTATGTAATTCACTTATATTTTCATATATATCTAGATACATGTCGGCCAAAATTGAACTGCAACTCCCCCCCATGGGGATACCCTTAATCTGCTTATATACCTTATTGCCCTCATATAAAAAATTCTCTTGAACCACCAATTGAAACAAATTTTGAAATTCACTTAAATCCATGTATGAATCACCATACCTATTATACACCTCCAATATCTTCTCCCTCAAATCCTCAATCTCTATGTTGTTAAACAAATCTGCAAAATCATATGCATACAATCCTGTAATCTTATTTTTATACCTTTTTACTTTTTCCAACAGTTCATAACTATTACTTATTATAAAAGTTGAATTCTCACTTTTAATCTTCAAAAATATTCTCTTCAATACCTTTAATAATTTTTTATTCGCACATTCAATATAGGAATTATAACCACATGTAACGGTTCTATATTTCACAGGGCATTTATGGAACTTGGGTATTAAAACCAAATAAGGAAAATTCAAATTATCTTGTTTTGTTTTAATTTTTTTATACATTGCCCTAATTCTGTTCTTCACCTCATTAATTTTTGCCCTAATTAACTCATAATTATTTGTGTTTTCATAACTTTCTCTTAATATTTTTTCATATAATTTTTTACAGATAATTGCATAGTTAGTACTTGCCTTATCTACATATGTTATTATAAAATCATCTTGGATGATTTTTATAGCTTTTCTTAAATCAATATATTTCTCTTCGGACAAACCCTCAAAGTTTTTAACGTATGTCTCCTCCAGTTCCTTTAAAATATGATATTTCCATTCTTCAAATAATTCTCCAGGTAGTCTGTATTTATAAGTTAACTTTTGTATAAAGATTTCTATATTATATTTAAACCGTTTAACTGCATTACTTTTCGTGAAATTCCGTTTTATTCTGTATTTTGCTCCATAACTCATTTGATTTTTCAGTTCGACATTTTGTACGATATCTAGATTCCCAGTTATTACATGTCCATAATGTTTGTCTACATATTTGTTGTACACATCCTCATTACATTTACAAATGTCTGCATTTTCGTTCCTATTAATATTTTTAACATAATAATTATAATTAAAGATCATTCTACTTAAAGGCTTGTCATACTTAAATGCTTTAACAATATTTAAATTTTTTATTGGTAACATGTCCTTATATTTATTAAAAATCCTTTTGTAATTTACATTACTGTAGCACCCTCCTATGTAGTCTATAACGAAATATACTTTATGTGCATCTTCCTGATTTTCACACTTTGACTTACAGTAACTTTGCCAATTATTTAATTTTATTCTATATTTTAATAGATCAATACCCAGATCTATGTTATGTATTCCTATTTTTTGCGATAGCAAAATCAAAACCTTAGGTATCAACATCTTTTTGACATTGAATATGATATATTTGATACTCTTGAACTTGTCATTACCGTTACAATTCATTAAAGCTGTTACAATGCTTTCACCGTCCTTCAATCCAACCAATTTTTCTCTAGTAATCCCTAAATCACGATTACTTTTTCCATCTTTATAAACGTTATAACCATTAATATCACACTTTATCTTTGCATAGATGGAGTCAGTCATGTCTCGATTTTTAAAGGTTTGTATAATGTTGCACCGACCAAACATAACGTTCAACCCATAGGGATATAGTGTACCATGTGCAATCATCATATCCTTTTCATATATTTTTCTTTTAATTTTATTTTGGACAATTTTTAAAATTGATATTTTAATGTTATCTATACCATGTTCAGCGAAGTGTTTTATTTCTATATCTTCATGCTCTTTCTTAACTTTTAAATTTCTTATATCTGACTTATGGTTATTGAAGCGTTTGTTCAGTGGAGTTGAAGTTTGACCAATGTATGCAACATTACATACTTGACATCTTAGCTTATACACGCAATTGTATGTTTTACAAAATTTTAAACATTTCTTATTATTTTGTCCAAAATCGTTTTTCGTGTTTTCCGCACAGATACATACCTTACATCTTTTATCTGTACACTTATCAAAATTTAATACATTATTGTTCTTAAAAGTTTTTGTTGTAAAAATATCTAGTTTTATAACATTTATATTTGATACCTATATATATATATATATATATATACAGTGTGTCCACGTATAACCTGACCGACCTTTATTTTCGAAACCGTTGGTCCTAGATGCATACTTCCAATTACAAAAGTGGTCAAAATTAGGTGTAGAGTTAAGATAAAAAAAAGTTTGAAGCAAAAAACAATTTAGTAAAGAATAACAGAATCTAAATTTTTATACGGTCCCCCAGTCCTATAAGTTATATTTAGTAAAATTTTCCTGTTACACTGACAAGTAAAGCAAAAAAAGTCCCGTTATTCTACGATTAAAATTGACCGAGTAATTGATGTTTAAATTTGGAGCATAAGTTTTGCTGCAAATTAGGGATCATTCACAAATTTAGTAGAAATATCATTTCGTCGATATAATAAAAAAAAAATGATTGAGAGTAAAATTAGCAATGCAATATTAATTTGAAATCTTTAATCATTCTGACATATTACTGCAAAATATACAATTTATACTGAACATATAAGAGGATAAAAACAACAGAATTTTTGTTAAGTAAAAGGATGAAAAACAATAACCTCAATTCTTTACAGAATGTTACATTTTTAAAATACTGTTAGATTATACTGTCTTCTAAATTTTGGGTTGTGCCATGTTTTTTAGCCTTTGAAAATTGATTCTTATGTATTTTTAGCGCAGAATCCGAAAATGACTTTCATTTTAAACCATCACGTCAGGAATTTTCTCAAATCGCAAATTTCAAAGTTAAAAAGCTAAAAGTTAAAATTGATCCTCCCTCCACTCCCAACCTCATCGGACCCCCGAGCTGTTTAGCAGTAAGAAACCCAGTATAAGCCAAAAAATCTAATAAATTATTGAATTAAATAAAATTAAAGTGAATAAAAAAGTCGTACATCTTTTTTACAGTATCAGACTTTTCGCTATTTTTTAACCTTGAAATTTACGAATTGTGAAAAATCCTGACATAACGGTTAAAAGTGAAGGTATTTTTTTTTATTCAACGTTAAAAAATACATAAAACGTAATTATGAAAGTTAAAAAACACAGCCATCGCAGATTTATGTTATCTAATCTAAAACTCTTTCTTAAACTTCTTCACGGTAATCTGATTTTTTTTGTGTATTATCCTCTAGTATAGCTATGTATAAGATGGTAAGCGTCGAAAATAATAATAATATTACATTGTCATAGGATTTGAGTCGCTACGTAAAATTTAACTTCGATCATTTGAAAGTCAGTTAAAGTTCGAGTACAAATTTTAAACTGGAAAAACGATCGTTGTAAGTTAAATAAAACCTTATGAAAATAACATAATTTTTGTTCAAAGAAATCATAACCTTAAATCCTTACAAAATAAAACATATGTTAAAATACAATTATTTTAACTAATCTGAAACTTAGCTAATAAAATTTAACTCAATCGTAATAGTTGTACGATTTCTTTCAAAGCGCAGATACCTTGAAATAAGTTTAAGTACTTTACATACGACCTCTGAAAGCATCGCCGAAATCATCTGTTTTGATAGGCAAAAAAGTGGTATAAGTCATGCATTTTAAAGTTTCATAATTTGGTCAATTTTAATGTTAGATGAATGGGACTTTTTTTGTCTTACCTGCTAGTGCCACAGTGAATATTTACTAAATGTCACTTATAGGACCGGAGGACCATGTAAAAATTTAAATTTCGTAATTTTTTAATAAATGTTTTTCTTGGCCCAAATTGCTTTAAAAATAATTCGTTACCTTATTTAAACCATTTTTGTAATTTGAAGTATGCATCTAAGACCAACGGTTGAGAAAATAAAGGTCGGTCAGGTTATACGTGGACACACTGTATATATATATATATATAAAATTTCATATAAAGTTTAAAGCTCTAAATTCACTCCAACTTTTATATTTCGCGAATTAAATATCTACGTTTATACAGATTCGAAACAAGTGGATAAGTGTGGTCAAAGATCTCACAGATGGTTTCGTTTAATATTCCTTTAATCAATAAAGCTAAGTCGTTATTTATAATTTTTAAATCCTTAAACTTTCATTAGGAACATAGCTGGCACAGCATACGTTTGTATATCTGCAAAGCATATTTAATTACAGGATTTAATTTTAGCTAAACAAGAAAAGAACTCCTCAAAATGAATAAAAAAATACGAAATTTCTTTTAATTAAATCCATCGTACACTGAAATATAGTCATTTGAAATTTCGTAAATTTTCAAAAAAGAATTTTTGGATTAATAAAGAAAATATTTTACAACAACCTTTAGCCTTAAAACAGCAAAAAAGATTACAAAAACTCTGTAAAATTATATCTATTAGATAATGGGGTCTATTCCTTCGAAAAAATTTTAGGCTCTGAAGCCGGGGTTTGAAACATTAAACACTGGATTAGCAGACAGATGCTTTACCACGGATTGATCCAGATTACGAACGAAAGGGACTGAAATTAAAACTTTGTTTTAAAATCTAAATCGCAAAAATAGTCAGATGTCATTAAATTAATTCATTTAATTAAAATAATGTAAGAATTTCTCAAAATTTTATGATTTGTCGAGTAATAGGAGGTATTCAGCTATAAGTATACAAAACGACAAGTCTATAACATATACAGTTCCTGACAACAAACTCTGTGACGGCAGGGACGTGCAAAGCGAGGGGAGAAGGCGGCGGTCTCCCCGGGCGCGAAAATTGAGGGGATGCTAAATTTATACCACAAATCTGGTTTCTTCTTCTATTTTTGAGAAAAAAATTATATATTTACAGATTGGAAATTCTTTCCCAATGAAAGTACGTTCATTTTTCACTTCTAAGTTATCGCATTGTCGCTTAGCCTACATCCTCCAAAAAATTATGAATAAGGACGACTTTCTTTTCAAAACTTGTTTTAAGTCTTTGTCTTGGTCTCCTTCGCTAATCTTCTGGTTTTTGCGTCTGTAATTTTTTTCTGTACTTGTGAGAAAAAAATATGCTCTCAAACTAGCATAGGGTTTTCTTTTGAGAATACAAAAGGGTTGTATACTGCTATACTGTTCTGTTAGATACATTTTTTCTACACCCATTTCCCAGATTCTCTTTGCCAAAATCTAAGTGCAATTTTCTTTTATGTTATTTAGTTGATTGGAGTTTCTGAATTAAAATTAAACATAAAGTACCAAAATAAACGCGAAATACGTATTCAATAGAATTTATTTCTGTTTGTACACTTTTCAGTTTTGTGATACATCTGACAAAGAACAAGTGTGTATGTGTGGGGGGCACCAAATTGAAACTTTGCCCCGGGCGCAGTTTTCACTTCGCATGGTGCTGTGTGATGGACTGTGTCAGACAAACAGAGGAGTGAGACTAAGAATATTTTGCCAGATGAACGAAACCCTAAAAATGGACGATTATAAAGTCACCGCGTTATGCGTCCTTCAAATAATTATACAAATATATTTAGTTTCTTTCCCATGTCGTTAATATAGTATATCCTGTATAATTATCAAGACTTTTTCAAATATGCTATGAATTTCTGTGATAATTGCATTTTATAAATTGCTAAAAAAATTCGTTAGTTAATTTTGTGATCTCACATTTTGTGCTTTTGTGTATTCGCTGATATATGAGTTACTTTTTTTATGAATTTAATAGATTTTTTTTTTTAAATTTACATCTCTGTATATCATTTGCTGAGAATTAAGTCAATTTGTTAAAGGTGAAATCTTGTAAGTGGTTTAATTTATACTAGACAGTTCACAAAACAAACGAAAAAAGCACACAAAAAAATTCAGATAAATATAGAAATATACTATTATTATCACATTAAAGCAGAAATATGTAATAAATGTTTAAAAATGTATAATGTTACAATCTATACAAATTTTATAAATAAGTAAAGTTTGTTTGTTTGTTTATTTTTAGGAGGTAATCTCTGAAACTACTGAAACGATTTCAAAAGTAATGGTATCAAAATGATGATGTCCCTGAAGTCCCTGTTCGAACATAGGCTATATCTTATGTCCTTGCCACTACCACCTTGGTGTTGTAGGACCAAAAAACCTTCTAAATTGATAGTTACTTATAAGATATAAATGATCTCTAAGAACATTTCATAAAAAATTCGAAATTTAAGAGGTATGAAAATTAGCGAAAACCGTTCTAAACACGTTCTAAATGGCTATTTCTACTTAATCTGAGGAAGTATCGAAACGATTTCCAAAGTAATTATTGGAAATTTATGGTGACAATCCTGCTCTAACATAGACTCTATTCCATGTCGGTGTCACTACCACCTTGGTGTTGCAGGAGCAAAGAACCTTCTAAATTAATGTTTTGTGATACTGTAAGGGCTAGCAATATGAAATTAGGAATGGTAGTTACTGAAAAGATATAAATGATCCTAAAAAATTCGAAATTTAAGAGGGGTGAAAATGGGCGAAAAGCGTTCTAAACACGTTCTAAATGGCGATTTCTACACAATCTCAGGAATTATCAAACCGATTTCAAAAGTAATGATTGCAAATTGATGATGATAGTCCTTGCTCTAACATAGGTTCTATTTCATGTTGGTGTCACTAACACCTGGGGGTTGCAAGAGCAAAAAACGTTCTAAATTGAGATTTTTGCGATACTGCAAGGGCTAGCTACGTCAAATTTGGCATGTTAATTATTTATAAGATGTAAATTTGTATGTTGTCAAGAAGAGTTTCTAAAAAATTCGAAATTTAAAAGATGTGAAAATGCGCGAAAAGCGTTCTAAAAACCTTCTGAATTGTAATTACTACGCAATCTCAAGAAATATCAAACCTATTTCCAAAGCAATGGTTGAAAATTGATGGTGACAGTCCCTGCTCCATCATAGGCTAGATTTTATGTTGTTGTCCCTACCACCTGGGGATTGCAGGAGCAAAAAATGTTCTAAATCGCGTTTTTTTTTTATACTAAGGGGTCTAAGATTTTGAAATTTGGCATGGTAATTACTTAAAGATGGAAATGCTTTATAAGAATTATCGAAAGAAAATTCCAAATTTAAAAGGATGAATTGAGCGAAAAGCGTTCTAAATTACGATTTTTGTGGAATCTTATGAAATACCAAACTGATTTAAAAAATAAGGGTTGCAAGTTGGTGGTGATAGATCCTTCTCAAACTTAAGCTATATTTTATGTAGGTGCCACTACAACCAGAGCGTTGTAGGCGCAAAAAACTTTCTAAATTGCGATTTCAGGGATACTGAAGAGGCTAGAAACTTTAAATATGCCATGGAAGTTACTTATAAAATTTAAATACCCTCTGTACAGTCAAAAATAAATTAGAAATTTAGAAGGGGTGGAGCGAAGAGAACGACCGAAAAGGACGATTTGTATGCAATCTCAGGAAATAATAAACCGATTACAAAGGTAATGGTTGCGAATCAATGATACCCGTCTGTGGTCCTACACACGCTATATTTTATACGGGGGCCACTATCGCCTGGTGTTTGCAGGAGCAAAAAACGTTCTAAACAAGCATTTAAAAACTTTCTAAATTGCGATTTTTATGAAATATTAAGAAATACCAAACGGATTTCAAAATTAATGTTCGCAAATTAATGGTGACAGTCTCTGTTTCAACATAGGTATTTTACGATGGTGTCACTACCACGAGAGAAACAATCTTGGAACCTGACATGATGGTTAATTTTAAGATATAAATGCGTACTAAGAACGGTTTCTAAAAAATTCAAAACTTCAAATGAATACTGAAATGAGCGTATGAAATGAGTATAAAAGCTTCAAAATACTTTCTAAATTATCATGTATTTGGAATCAGTTTTAGTTCTTATTAATTTAAGTCTTATATCTGCCTAATGCAGTGTAATAATGAAGTTTAGACAAACTGTAGCTCAATTAGTAATTTTTGAATTATTCCTTAAAGTATAATTTCTTCTAATAAAAGTTAGACATACAAATATCACTTGGCATATTTCAACTATTGTGCGAGCAAAGCCGTGGGCATAGCAAATGTATAAATTTAAAAAAAAAATGATAAATACTGTCTTTCTCTAAAAACCACATGTGTTTTTGGAGTACATTTTCTTCAATACACTCTTACATTGAATATTTAATTAGAGTTATATATTTTGATTATTTATTCGCTTTTCATTTATATACCTATTATCTGTACAAGTATTTCCAATCGGGGGTTTCCGGGTTACAGAATATACATTGGTTATCAAAAATTAAGGAAAAGTCACAAAATGCTAATTTTCAAATACGCGAACACTCAAAAGGAAATAATATAATTCGAGTAATTACTATCTCTACAACACAGCTAGCCCATATAACATCTCATTCATGTCACACATGGTCGCAAGTGTAAGAATCCCTACGGTGAAGCAAAAAAATAGGAGATTCCATACATCTCATTATGAGTCTCAAATGATCACTATATGTGACTCCACTGAGACGTCAATGTGACTGCTGCTTTGTGACGAGTCACCATGTGACTTTACAATGTAGTTACATTCTGACTATCATGTGACTGTCATTTGTAGACTAAATTTCAAAGTCATCGTGAACGTTGCATTATGATAAGTCATCAAATAATATCACATTATAGTCACATGGTGACTTTCAGGTGACAAAGAGACTACTGTGAAGTCACCATTGTGCTCTTTTGGGAAAAGTCTCCACGTGACTATAATATGATATTATTTGGTGACTTATCATAATGCAACGTGATGACTATGAAATTGGGCCTAAAAATGACAGTCACATGAGAGTCACAATTTAACTACATTGTAAAGTCACCTGGTGACTCGTCACAAAGCAGCAGTCACATTGACTTCTCAGTGGAGTCACATATAGCGATCATTTGAGACTCATAATGAGATGTATGGAATTTCCTATTTTTTTTTGCTTCACCGTAGTGACTGTGACACTTGTGACCATGTGTGACATGAATGAGATGATATATGGGCTAGCTGTGTTCTAGAGATAGTAATTACTCGAATTATATTATTTCCTTTTGAGTGTTCGCGTATTTGAAAATTAGCATTTTGTGACTTTTCCTTAATTTTTGATAACTAGTGTAGGTAAAAACCACATATATATATATATTTGTTATTGAAAACTCTAATAGATTTTTTTACATTTAATATATATATATTTGGATTTTTCACTAACAATACCAATAAGAATTTTTATATTAAAAATAGCAATTATGTATTCTAATAAAGTTTTTAAATTTATTAAAAGCGACACTTTCGTACTGGCCTCGTGACAGGAATTAACAGTCCAAAGAAATCGACAAAGAGCGCCAGCATTTTTTATCTTCATAATGTCAGCAGTTTAAACATGGTTCGATTACATGTCATAAATTTGAGTTTTATTTGTATTTTATTATTAGATTGATAAAGTTTTAATTTCGTTATGCGATATAAGCCGGAAACAAATACTGAACTATTTTATTTATACTAATTTAAGTACAAACAGATTTATCTTTTGTAATCATCTCTCTGCAAGTGACAGAGATAGATTTAAAAATATTACGCTGGAAAATTATTTTAAAAGCAATAAAAAATAAGTGAATTATGATACAGTTGTCAAACGAATTACAATATAGTTTTCAAACAAATTGTACTTGAAAGTACATATTTTTCTCTATTCGATAATCTAAAAATTAAAAATGAGCAGTATTTAGAAATTAAAAAATTGCAGTAAAAGTTAATAAAAATTCAATTTAATGGTCTGCTGTTCCCACTGTGAAAATAACGTCGGCTTAACGCTCGGACACATTTCTTCTTTATAATATAGATTCAGAAATTTATATAGAAATCAGAAATAGTCTATACATCAGACTCTATTTTCAAATATTTTTTTTTTAATTGCATTTAATTTTTTCATAAATATTTTTTTACCTCCGTTTGTACTACGTTTCTAGTATAAATATCTATAGTCGTTGCTAATCCTTTATCTGTCTTCCCCTTCGTCGAAACTTACTAAGCTTAAAACACTTATTATATATTACCCTACCAACAGCTGAAAGGGTCTGCTCCCAAAGCTGGTAGACGGGTGGTGCTAAGTTCGATCCACCCTCGAAGCTGCCGGCATAAGCATTCGGAGTTTTCTTCGAACCTTGGCGTAAAAATTTATTTGGTTTCCTTTGAAAGACACACACTAAGTGCAACACCTCATCAGCATATACCCCTCGTGAAATTTAAACGCCATAATCAAAACACTACCGCCTATTAAACATTTCTTTATGAAAATACTACCGAATATGAAAACAAATCTGATAAAGTTAAAAAAAATAGATTAAAGTGTTTATATAATTTAATTTAATACAAACACTCCTTTTTTACATCGCATTATTTAAAAGAATAGCTTTAAAAAATTCATTCGTACAGCAAATTCTTCTTTTCATTTACGTTAAAAAGCTCAGAAAGGAAATATATTTTGCTCAGATAAACATTGAATTACGATATTGAAGTGACATTAAAGAAAATAGCTACAAAACATAGTCTCAAATTATTCCGTCTATAAATTTTATAGGAAAGGTTAGATTGTCTTTTTTATAAAACATATTTTTTTTTGGTATCAACTTTATAAAAATCAACTGCAATCAATATTCAGAGCCATATTTTTTCATAGATTGTTCTTTTCTATAGATATAGATGTCAGATAATATTGAACTGCTGTTTTATCGATATCTTATAAAAATATTTTTGTAAGTAGTCTATTTTATATCATAGTAATGGATAATATTTTGAATTTTTAGCTTTAACAATGACATTCACGACTTTGAAAGAATAAAATATTTATCCATTTTTTTACGCTTTTACATAAATTTTTAATGCTCAGAAATTTTAAAAATTGAAAACAATGCATTACAAAACGTTTCTTTTACAAAATTTCATCAGTGAATAGATGCACTTAAATGTATGCATAAATATAAGAAAAGAAAAATAATAGTTGCAGATAAGGTCAAGGATATTTGAATTTTCCTCTTTAATTTAGAAATCAAAACAATTATTTTGAAATTTTCTTGATATTGATATTTTTGCGATATTTTGAATTTTAAGAAAAAATATTCAATAGTCGTTGTTTTTATAAATGATATAATTCAAACGGTTAAACAATTAAAAAATATAACAAGATAATTAAATAATTCAATTATAAAATAATTAACAACTTTAGACTGTTTTTTCTAATTTAACTTATAGCTCGAAATCAATTTAAAATAGACTACACTAACAGTGTAAAATACAAATAATTGCTAAAAAAATATTAACATATATTAACAATTTCTTATGGGGCATACTATTCTTAAATGTTCAAAAAATTCAATTTTTCTTGAAGCATACGTAATGAAATATCCGCATTTTCTGTGCATTTAAACAGCAATTGCATAAAAAATGCCTATAACTACCAAAGTTATGACTAGAAAATTATCAAGGGATTATTATGTAATGAATTATTTACGCATAATTTAAAGTCGTTTATTTCAAAATTTTGAAAGTGTTCTTTTTTAAACACTGCGCGCAAGATTTGCCTTGAATGACTTAATATTTTTACATGCAATCCTCACAGATTTGTAGACTATAGCGATATCTTAAGGCTCCTGTGCCTGCAGGCGATGACACTCGCGAGATAATGCTAAACCTATGGAGAGGTTATTTTCTAATATCTCGTTTGCATCTTGACATTTTTATTTCATTTTATTTATTTATTTATTTATTTTATTTTATTTTATTTTTTTTTTTTTGCATTGGATACCTGAGGTCCATCTCCACATCACTCCCTGTTTACTTTTTCGATTTTGGCTGTAGATATTTTTTAGAATGTCACTGTCATTTTCGGAACCACTTTTGAAAGTGAAAGTAACTTTTAAAACAATATCTGCAACCAAAATCTAAAAATTAAAAAAATGGCGATATAGAGACTGACCTGAGTTATCCAATGTAAAAAAAAAAAAAAAAAAAAAAAAAAATGTCGAAATGCAAACGAGATATTAGAAAACAACCTTCCCATATGTTTAGCACAAGCTCGAGAGTATCTTCGGCTACAGGGACAGGATCCTTAAGACTGAACCTAAACGCATAAACATGAGTATATTTTAACAAAATTTATATTTAAAAAATAAAGTTACCGTGTGCTGTAAGGTATTGCAATTTTATTTTTCAGGTTTTATCCATACAAGAAAATAAAAAAAAGGAACAATAATAAACATATAGGATACAATTTTAGGATATCGATATAATCCAGTAAAACTGCTTGTAAAAATATTAAGAGAAATCTTGCGCGCAAGCTTAAGGAGGCTGGTCACTCAGTTTCCGATTTCCTCCCACTAATATAAAGTCTATGGGCATTTGATGCATTCGTATATTTAAAATATCTCCTCCGAAAATAAATATTTTTAACTTCTATTTTTGTGCACACTTCCTAAAAGATTTCTCTTATTTTTTAGTTCTCAAAATATTTCTAAAGTATAGACTTAACTTTATATGAAGTGTTAAAATCTTACTCACAGTTCGCCCGCTTTTAACGCATAAAATATTAAATTCAGCAGAGATTTTAGAAATATTTGAAAACTAAGAAAAAAAAAGAGACATCATTAAAGAACAGTATACAGAAAAAGATGTTAAAAATATGAGTTTCCCGAGAAGATATTTTAAATATACGAATGCAACAAAAGTCCATACACGGAGGAGGCACATTACGGAGGAAATTTTCAAAGCTGAGTGACCAGCCTCCTTAAGGGGGTCCGGGACACAAAAATCTTCAAATTTTCAATTTTTTTTATTTTTTATTATTGGATTAAAAATTTCTCTGCCGTCTTCTGCTTAAAATGATCTTTAAATCATGTTTCTACCTTAATTAGAACAGGTAATATTAATTTTTTCGTTTTGGTTTGTTTTCAAAATCTGCCTTTCAAGCTATGGTTGTCAAGGAAACAAGTTCTTGTGAAATTGCGTTTCTCTTCATCATAGGTTTTTTCACCATTTCTCATATTTAAATTCTTATAACTCGAGAACCGTTAAAAATACAGGGTTGAAACTCGGAACATATCTTTTTCAATTATTTTACTTTAAGTTTGAGCCAGCATATTTGAAAAAAATATTTACTTTTGAAAATATGATTTTTTTTAAAAGTTGCACCACTTTTTTTGTAATTTTTTCGTTAAATATTTTAATTTTTTTAAAAAAATTAATATTTTTTAAAAGGCTGGCTCTAAATTAAAATTTATATATTTCTGTGTATTTAAATGAAAAAAAAAATGAAATTCTATATATAATATTTCGAGTTATAACGATTTTAAACTACCCCACTTTTTTAACAAAATTTAAAATTTAAATATTTTTAAAAAAATTATGAGAAGTTTTATCACGCAATTTTGTTTACAAATGAAATGGTTAACCATCACAAAAAATTCAAATTTTTAACTCAATAAATAATTTTTTTTTGAAAATGTGTCCCGGACCCCCTTAAGCGGGGTTAGAAAGCTTTGAATCCACCATCTTAAATTAATGTACATTTTCTAAGAAACTACCAACGATATTAACCTGAAATTTATAACGAGGGCAATTCTAAACAAACCTCCGTTGTGGCGTGGCGCTAGTAGTTGCGGGCTGAGTGCAGCCATAGTTACATCAAATAATCTGTAATTTAGTAACCCTCCAGCTATTCTAGTCAGAGTGTCGTACTGCGACGCGTTTGCCGGTTATAGCGTCACAAAATGGTGCGCTGCCGTTGAAAATCCCGCCAAATGCGAGATAAGAGGAGTTAAAAGATTTCTTTGGATTAAAAAAAAAAAAAAAAAAAAAAAAAAAAAAAAAAAACATTCATTGGCAGACGGCCTGCTGACGCCTGGGTTGGTGTTCCTGTACGGTAACGCTCGCCTTCACATTCCTCAGCGAACATAAGATCTTTTGCGCCAATTCAAATGGGGCATGTTTAATCATACCCCCTCCCCCCTACAGTTCGGACTAGGCTCCTTCTGATTACCACCTGTTCATCGAAATGAAGAAGTGGCTTGGGACAGAGCACTTTCCTGACGATGAGGAACTTTAACCCTTTATGTACGAATTATGAATTTATGAAAAGTTTATCTTCTAAAGCATTTTTCGTGAATTGTATAAACTACATTAGAAGATTTACATAATCCTTTAATAAATTTTAGAAGTATTTTAGAAAGATTGAAGGATTTAGAAGGATTGATTCAATTTGAATTTATTGGGATTTTGTGCAATATTTATAACCCCATTCAAATCTTTTATTTTACATCTTTTTCTTAGTATTTTGTGGAGCTAGGAAATGTACAAATATAATGTTCTTACAATAGATATATAGAAATATTTCCGAATTGAAAAATTCCCCCTCCCCCCTCAACCCCTCTTATTAACTTCTCGTCGTCGTAGAGACAAATGTAATACAGGAAACTCTGTCTAAGGCGGAATCGATCGGGACCAAGAAAATTATCCGCAGTAGGCAATATTCCACCTTAGAAAAATTTTACTCTATGTCTATGGATTCGCAGGGACTTTAAAAATTTTCTTAAAAGACAGATTTCCGTCTTACACAGAGTCCGCCTTACACAGAGTTTACTGCATACTATTGAAAAGGAGAGAAGTAAATGATTCAAAATGTTAAAAAAATTAAAAGATAATTTTTTTTTCACAAATTTGCCTTCCAACTGCTTTTGAAAAAGCACATTTACAACATTTTGAATTAAACAACTTTAAAATATTCATTAAAGCACTGATTACATAAGGATTACCTGATATGCTTATAGTCATGATGCACGTAGTTATAGGTATTTTTTATGCTATTGATTTTAAAATACTAAGCAGAAAAGTTGTATTTTATATATATGCTTCTCAGAAAATTGTTTTGAAGAATTTAAAGTAGTATGCCGACTTAGCGCTATCAGTAAAATGAATCCTATTCATGGACTTCTATATTCATGAACTATTCATGTACTATTCATGGACTTCTATTGTATTCGTAGCTGGAAACATTACAGCTAACTTTAAACTATTATTAAAGCTGTACACATAACAATGAATTAAAGGCTACATCCTGTTACTTACATTGAAACACTTTAAGACTTTTCATACATCTTTTTAAAACATACTGGACGTGTGAACAATTTTTTTCCATTATCCAAATTTATAACAGCTGAAGTTTACTCGTGATTACGACAAACCGACCGCACTATTATTACTGGGTACGAGATTAAGAAAACGCATTATATATAAACATAATGTCTGGTGTTTTTAATAATATTTAAAGGTTAATCATCTATTTTTTTCGCACCTATTGCCGAAACCTATAAAAATAATAACTTTATTATAATTTCTTTTAATGCTTATTGTACATTTAATTACCCAAAGACAAGCTACACCGTTCATTTATGATTTTGCCGTCACAGATTTTGAAATAACTTTTTTTTTTTCAAGGTAACGTAGGTGACAAGAAGAAACTTCTTTTGTGACATACGTGACAAATGTATACTTTAATGAAGCGAAAAAAATGTCTTAAAAGAGCCACTCACAAACATAAAATTACAGATTTTAACGAAACTTTGCAGGGTAGTAAAAAGCACCAAAATATACACCACCGCCAATGTTTATCATCAGTTGGTACTTTGGGGCACAGATATTGAGATTTAAAAATGCCACAGACGAATAATTTGAAATTTGAAATGCCGCCATGTTTATCCATCTTGTATAAATTTCATTATAGATAGACAAACTAAATCGTCTAGTATCCACTAAGGATAGTGACCTAGATTGTCCAGCACTGTTTTCTTGACCATGAGACCTGATGTGCTATGCAGCATATATCACGGTCATGTGGTTAGCCTAAGCTGTAACCCTCCACGTTTAGTTTTCACGCATGTTTGGTATTCATTTTATCATCATTTGAACTATTTTTTTCGCTCAAATTCCCATTCCATCATTATGTCCATCACAAAATTTTACAACTTTCTGACCAATAGTTTCGTCTATAGACAGCTTTAAAGTAGGGTCGTTTAACTATGGACATCCTATTTATACTAAGAATTTAAATTACGAAGTAATTGGAGCTTGTGATGAAGATGCACTGCACATATAAAATAAGTCATTGTTTTGGTTTCTCAACCGTTGAAACGAGTTAACATGCTAAATTTAATTTATTTACTGTATAGAATATTTAGCAAACAATCAGAAAACCAAGGCAAGCCCAAATTTGTTTTGTCGCTATTTAAAAAAAGAAAGAAAGAAAAACAGAAGCGAGACAATATGGAAAATGTAACCTTTGGTTACTGATATATTACAAGGAGCAGAACGAGATTTTTATGTAAATGAAACAAAAGTACCTACGATTTAAAGAAAAATGCTCCCTGAAGTTGGCTTTACGTGTAAAAAAATCACAAAGTAAACAAAACTTTTCTTCTAACTGATAAACGCATATGAAAGTTAAAAAAAAAATGTTAATTACATTTAAAATTATGTTTTCATAAGTTATTTTTGCATTACATTTATTTTTTTAAATCCATTGCTAGGATATGTCTTCTATTTTCGCATTTCAATTATGTCTAAGTATAAAAATGAAAATTTTACGTATTGTAAATATTTTTATTGCCCACCAAAATACACATTTGTTTATTTAGAATTTTAGAATTTCTTTACTCTTTCGTAGTTGCTCTGAACTTCAGAATTTAAATTTTTAGTTTTTAAACTGCTTGACTGCAGGTCCTGTTTCTTATCCCGAAGTAACATTTGCCGAAAATGCTTTAAAAATGTTACAAATATATACTTGTATTTAAAAATTGTGCATTTTGAATTTGTATTTGAAAATTTTGTGTGAGTTGTGCAATTTAATATGAACATGACTCCTTGAACATTTTTTTTTTTTTTTTTTTTTGCATAGATAGAAATAATACATAATGTTCAGTGCAGTGACTATTTCCTACTATTTAGCTGACTCTACATATAAAAATTTTATTTCTAACTCTATATGCAGTTGAAATACTAATATTATTAAAAATTATATATTTTCTTTGAAAAATCAATGCGAATTCTTCGGTAGAAATTCTGTACTAATTTTATTTTCCTACATGAAAATTTTTTTCACATATTTGCCTTCAAGTGATATGAAATCAAGGATCGATATATTACTTTCCCGATAAAAAGAACTAATATCTTATTAACATCAATATGTTTTTTGTTTTTTTTTGTCATTTTTTATAACATATGTCTTAATAACAAACTGAAGATGTCTGAAATTAATGAATTTATACTGCGAACAATCATAAGCTTATTATAATTAGTAGTGTATTTTTTTCAATTGATCCATAATATTCAATGCAATTATATCTTTATATTTATATATAATTGCACTCATCATAAAAATATGTTAAGTTATTAAAAATACAGTGATATATAAAAAAAAATTATAATAAAGAATCTTTAAAAAATTACATACAAAGTGCACAAATCTAAAGAATCAAATATTTTACAAACATAACATTATTTAGATAAATACAATTACTCATGCTAAAAGCTTAAAATGGCATTATTACTTTAAAGTGCATGTTGTTTTACATTTCATACAAATTTAATTATTACAATATAAATATATGTAGATAAATAAACACTTACTTTAATTCTATGAATATATTGGATCCATTAAAGCTTTTTTACCTAAATAAAAGATAAAATCTAATTAGCTAGTGAAAATATAAATTTGTAAGAACAAAGATAAATAATAATAAAAAAGTTAAAATATTCTTTAGTTTGCATTTTAAAATTTTTTATGAAACTATTTAAATATGAAATAGCTGCTGCATATCCATCTCTATATTAATATACTTCTGTCTGTCTTTCTCCCTACATGCTTGTTAGAATTTAAGTGTACTTGAATATTAAATACGGTGAATTATCATATTGCTAATTATGCGTAAAGCTAACACAGTGCAAAATGTCTAAGACGGGATTCGAACACGGATCTTTGGAATAACACTCCAATGCACTAATATTTGACCTACGAGGACGATACACAGCTTGTCATCTCTCACTCCCATTCGGGCTTAATTACATGACTGAAAATTAATTGAAAATTTAATTAAAATTATACATTTAAGTATGCCTATGCCTATTGAAAACTCTGTAGAGTTAAGAAAATCACCAGAAGGTTGTAAGAACGTCACGTGTGCTTTTGGAATACATTTCAGAAGATGTGAATATCAATGAAATATATGGTACTTTTCCGTAATACTAACAACACTGTCGCCAAGCGTAACAGTTGGCGGCAAATGAAACATTTGAAAAATATTAACACTTTTTCTGCGGTCAGGGTTCAAATAAATAGCGCATTAACATATATCAGGGTTCAAATAAATAGCACATTAACATATATTTTGTATCGCGCTGATATAACGGAAAAATATGGAATGTAAATGAGGACTATAAAACGCTAAAAGCACCAAAAAAAAATAGTTTTTTTCATTTTTTACTAAAAAAATATCTTAAATGCCAAGCTTAACAAACAAGAGAACCATTGAAGTGCCAACACATGTAGAAATAGTTTAAAAAAAGAGTAGAAAAATGTTGCTGGTTGAGAGTGCCACACGAAGTGAAGTGCGGAACGATGAATGGGACACACGAAGTGAAGTGGACAACAGTGAAAGTGCCAGTGATACGATGCGCGCCGACTGGTGGCCATTACAAAACTTAATCATGTTGTTATTGTTTACATCAATGGAATATTTTTAATCAATGTGAAAAATCTATGTATATAAAAGAAAGTCTGGATTTGGGATTAATCAATGCACAGCCGAAACTACTGTACCTAAAATCATGAAAATTGAGGTAAAAATATTTCTTATGACATAGAGTACCGCTAAGAAAGTGTTTTCTAAATTCCACTTATAATACGGGTAAAAATGAGAACGAACTTTCAAAAAAAAATTCTTAAAAATCTGATTTTATAGTTATTTTTTAACTGATAACATATTTTAGTGTATTTTTGTATGCTGGATCGAATGGTACTAACTAAATTCTTTTGAGTCAAAAGTTGTTTTTTTTCTAGTTTGGCGAAGTCTATGGCACCAACATCTCATTCATTCATATTGTACATCCGTTACTATAGCAATGGAAGAAATTCAAATTAAATATTTTGGTTAATTTTTTTTTTTTTTGTTAAAAAGTTAAAATGGCTATATGAGTGTGAAAAAAAAAAAAATACAAACCCCTTAAAAAAAAGAAAAAAGAATTACTGATTTTATTTAAAAATACAAGGAAGCGATCCACAGAGAAATTAACATTATAAAACGAAAAGATGTAAAAATGAAAGCAATGTTTGTACGACTTAAAAAAAATGTTTTGGTAATTACATATTATCCTGTCCACGTCAGATACAAATGCGCCAAGCATGGCGCCAATTACACTAATTACAGCAACATCTTATTTTTTTCCTCATTTGGTAGTTTATTTATTATAGTTTTAAATTTATTTTATTATTATACTTCTTTTAAAAATTATAGTTTGTAATATATAATTTTATGTTACATATTTTATTTATTTATTTACTTTAAACAATTTGCCATTTTAACAAGATTATGTATTTACGAATGTTAAATTACTGTTTTGGACGTAATTGGCAAACGATAAACAATAATGGCAATTGCCAACCATTTTTGGCGATCTATCTCATGGCCCGGATAATACGTAAGTACTAATTTTTTCAATGGAAGAAATTGGAATTGAAATAATACATGGCGGTTTATCATGTGCTCTTGGCTGAGAATAAAAAATGGATACTTTTATGTCAGCCGTGTGCAAATCTCGACATTAGTATTTTCTAAATTCCGAATATCAATAGTTACATTTTGGGTATGTAAATTAAAAACTATTTTTTTTAGTTATGGCGTTATTTCCTATTATTAGCCCCCGGAATGTTATTTCTTTCTCCCAGCTTATTTTGTCTCCAATAAATAACGTTACTTTGTATAACCGTAAAACAAAAGCCGATGTTTCTTTGTGCTCTTAAATACTCTACAGCATTTTTTAAAACTTCTAAGCATCGCACATTTTCAACGTTTATACCGCCGTATTGGGGAAAAAAAGTACTTTTCAATGCAATTTGTTTGTAAACTGCATCTCCAGTTGTTTTTGAAATATTAATTTTTTTGTAGTTTTTAGTGACATGAGTTTCATTTTGGAAACTCAAGTACTCCATTTCTATAGAAAATAAGGAAAAATTGTTGAAAAATAGCAATTATATCTTTTTGTTCCCATTTTCTCATAAAAATTGAAAAAAAAAAATTAAAATACGTGCTATTTTGAGAAAAACATAAATGAAGGATTTATGATAAAACATGGAGCTATTATGAACTATATTTAATTTTAAGTATCTATATCAATGCGAATGACGTCATTTTACGGTCTTAAAATTAAAATATGTTTTGCAGTAGAGTCCCGATTATCCGAGTCCCGCTTAATCAAGTTATTTTCTTCTGGTGGACTGGTGGCTTCTATTATTATGAAACATCCATTATAAATGAAGCGTTAGGTGAAGATGAAAGAGCAGCCGTAAAAAGTTAGAACTCTGATTTTCTGGTCTGAATGGAAAAAAAAAATGGCCATAATTTTTTTTTTTTTTTTTTTTTTTTTTGCAAAAAAAAAAAAAAAAAAATATGGCCATTTTTTTAGCCCAAAAGAAGTGAAGTAGAAAACGCTGTATATACCAGAAGTAGGAGTTTTTCTTTTCTTCGGTCTCTGGAAAAATTTTCGCTTTTGGACTTTCAGGGTTTTCCATTTTTAGTCCTCATTTCAAAATATGTCCTGTTGAAGAGAAAATTCCTAAGCAAATCACCACTACCACTTTTATGTCAGATGTAGTACCATTCAGTCCCAAGCTACAATCAAAACCTACTCTTTTATTTGAGAAGAGTACTACAGACCGTTTATCACCAATAAAATTGCAATGACTAAAATAAAAGAAATAAGTTTGTGCGTAAAAGAGGCAACTTGAAGTATTTATTACGATTAAATGAAACATTTGTTAATGATCTACCGTTTTACTTTAATGCTACTACTAAAATAGACTATAGTTAAAAATTTTCATTGCATTTTAATTAATGCTAAACTTTTTTATTTAGTTTTATTTTAACAATTTGTAAACTTAATGTGCTTCACATTAAAAGAAATCAGTGTAATTCCAGCTATTTTAGAAAATATATTCAAACTATCCTTAATACAGTATTTTAAAGATAAAATGTGACTTTTAATCGCGTTTTGAAAGCGAAAATTCAAGATTTTATCAGTTTAATCAAAGTGTAAGAATACATTTAATAACTAAAATTTTTTTAAACTTCCTTATCATAGGCTTTTTAATTAAAAAAAGGTATTCTTAAATAATTTGATGTAATGCGTCTTTTAGGGCGTTCTTTAAAGTTTAAGGGATATAGATTAAATATAATAAACTATACTTGATTAAAATACATCTAAAAAAAACAAATATCATTGAAAAAAAAAAGAAAATGACTAAAAGAAAAATTCTCTAAATATTAATATATATAGCGGCTTCTAACAATTTAATAAGTATTTCTTTTCTATTTTTTAATAAACACGAAAGATTTCTTTGCGTTGTTGATCATAAATCCCCCCCCCCCCCCTAAAAAAAATCACATTACACATGGGAAGCTCATAAAAAAGATATTTTATTTCGATAAAAAATAGGTTATTTTGAATAAAAGTATATACTTCTTCAGGATCCACTGTAGATTTTTATGTGATAAAAATTTTTTCTTGTTGTTTGCACTTTAAACTGAAACGATTTGTATCACTGTTGATACATTAAAAATAATGGAAAATATTTGAGCTTTATTTGTAAATTATTGTGTTAATAGTCTTAAAAACGATTAATTATGATTGATTAATCAATTGACTGATTGATTGAGGAATTAATTCACTTGTAAATCGTGTGTTGCTTGTGATTTTTGTTAATTGCGTTACTTTACGTTGTATTTATTTATTGTGCTAATTTAGGACAACTTAAAAACATTTTATGATAATCATCAAAATATGCGTTAAATAAAATTTTGAAATACAGTTTAAAGTTATTCAGTTATTATTATTAAGTTTTCAATTAATATTGAAAAAGTAAAATTAATTTTCAATTTTTATTTATCTTCATGTGAAATGCGTATATTTCATTTGTAAAAAAAAAAAATAAATAAATAAAAATAAAAAATAATAATAATAAATATGAGTGTATTTTCGTTTGAATATCTTTCATTAATGCAAGTATTTGATAATTCTGCAAATATATGCGTTTATATTACAAGAAATTTAATCTTTTAATTATGCGTTGTACCGAATATATTTAAGTTAATTATATTTATACGTTTTATGATCATTTGTCTTTTGATTAGTTTTAGCCAGCATCATTACTAATTTGGTTATTACAAAGTTTTTACTTTCTAGTTTACATTCATACATGGTTTTACTGAAAAAATAAGTAAAAAACGTAGCAAATTTTGATCACATTGTATCTCACAAAGCCAATATATTGTAGAATCTTATGAATTTCACAAAACACTGATGTTAACAGCTATTATTCAATACTAGATGGAACCAGTCAAAACGTGACAGAAAAACTATCACAATAATATCAGTAAAATAAGCTTCTTTATTGCGTAAGAAGGGAAAAGAGTATGAAACAGTGTTTCGAGAAATTTATTTTTAAAGTTTTTTTCTGCTAGTGAAATACAGTACTATTTTTGATGTAAACTCCAAGAAACCAATTTATAAACAAATTTGTAACGCAATTCGACATTACCGTCATAATCACCACTGAAAGAAAGAAAACTTCATGGACCTATGGAGTATCATATAAATAATAAGTATGTTCCTACATCAATATCATATTCTATAAATAAATAAGAGACTTAAATAAAGTACACATTATCGGTGACAATGTAAACGAGCGAGCTCATATTCGCATGTACTTATATCTGTCCAAAAGCACATATTTGTATATACATGTTGCGTATACTCAGAAGTAAAATTTTAATTGAAAAATTCTTCTAATAATAATAAAAAAAAAAGTTTTTAACAAACAAATGCACTATAAAACATTTGTGACCAAACATCTTTTATTTTAAATAAGAATCGTGTAATTTGATGAAGTAGTCTTTCCTCACAAACTGTCCAAAGAAAACGCTTAGCGTTTAAATATATGGATGCTTACACATCTCAGTTGTATTAATCGGTAACAACATTTTAACTTTGAAGCTATTTGGAAACTTGAGGGGAAAAATAATATCATCGTCAATTCACAAGATATCTAATCCGCTTAAATTTATTATACATCTTCTTAATATTATCTACAACTTTTATATTGCTATGTTTTTGATAGGGCTAACTCTTACAGCAAAAATAAATTAAACAAAAATAGGAGTTGAAGAAAAATTTTCGTATTAAGGATATACTCAAACCCAAAATGCTTATTTTCTGACTCATTTTTAAATTCATTTTTCAATTCAAATGCATCCAATTGGCAGGTTCTCTTATTCAGAATATTTATAATGTGCCGTATTGGTCGACATTTTGATAAAAACAGAATAAATTTTTAAAAAATGCTGTCAAAGTAGACATTTTGATCCGAATTTGCCGAAGGTGGTCCCGTGCTAGAAACTAAAAAAATGGTCATAGTGGGAAAATAATTGCTTTTAAATCAAGTTTTCATTAATTGAACGAAAAAAAAAAAAAAAAAAAAACAGGTAGCTTATAAATCTCTTCAAAAAATCACGTCAGTAGGTTTAATTTTTTACTTTTAAAAATGAGTCTGTAAATGTGTCGAGTTGTTGAGCGTGGAAAAATATTTTTTTGAATACATCTTTTACATGATTATGATAAAACCAGCTTTTACAAAAAAAGAACAAAAGAAAAGAAAAAGAAAAAGAAATTAAAAACTCGTCAAAGGCGGCCAAATAAAATGGTTAAATTGGGTTTATCTCTAATCTTGATTTAGTTTTTCTTGATGAAATTAATACTTAATTTTTAAATCTACCTCCCCCTGTAGGCCGAGCCGGAGGGTTTATTTTATATTATTTTTATTTTTATTTATTTTTTTTTTTTTTGTAACAATAGCGTGCATTGAATTGCCTTTGAATTATGGTATAACGAAATGTTTCTATTCGTATTTTAATATATTTACTTACATCTGATTTCAAAAGCTAAAAACGTTATTTCTTCATTTTAAATCATTCAAATGCAACTAAACTAAACTTCAGGGATTTCATCTCAAAAATACTTAGAGGTAAAAATTATTAAATAGTAAGATGCGTATAAATAACTTTTGTGATATAAATAATAATAATAAAAGACTATTAGATTCAAACTATACAAAACAGTGTTTTATCAAATGTGTGATTGGTTAAAATGAAAACTATTACTTCTTACTACTTAAAACTAAACTTCGAAATCTACCTCCGCCTGTAGACCGAGCAGGCAGGGATTATTTAATTTTGTAACAATAACATCCATTGAATTGCCTTTGAATTATGATATAATGAAATGTTTTTACTCGTATCTATATAATAAGAGCTTAAGTCATGTGACTGTCATTAACAGTTCCGGGCTGGTCGCTTTATTTTTTATATGCCAGGTGGCCATTTTGGTACTTTAATGTTAGCCAGGTACTGTGATAAATCGCCAAATATTGTTCCATCGCCATCATCTCATCTGTATTATTATAGTCCAAGTCATTTGACTGTCATAAATAATTTCGGGTTCACCCTTTCGCTTTCATGTGCGAAGCTTCCACTTTGATTAAAAAATCAAAATTATTTTTTCGAACTACTTCATAAAAGTTGCCATGATCGCAAAGAATTCTTGGTATTTTTATGTTAGCCGGGTACATATCTCGCCAATAGCATTTTTTTAACTCGAAAGTTGGCATTTTTTATTTTACGCGTGGTCAATTCAAACAATGCTTTGATGTTCAAATTAAATGTCATGGTTTATGGTTTATGGTACTATTATTTATTATTTTTATTATTTATTATTATTATTATGGTACTATTATTTATTATTTATTATTTATTTAAAAAGAAATAATTGAAAGCCATTAATTTTAAAATTTTCAGTTTTAAATGAAAGTTTTGTATTTTAAATAAAATGAGTGAAATGATTATATTTTAAATGAAATCAATAAAATACGAAAAAAGGAGACGAGAACAATGTTTGGCGATTTATCGCCTGCGCCCGGCTAACATAAAAATACCGAGTTCCTGATTTCTCTATCAGAATATTCCTATTTGGGAAAGAATTGAGCAAGTAAAGTAAATTATGAATAAAAGTAAAATGATACAATGGTTAGCATACATTTAAAGGATACCAATCTGGTCGCCAAGGGTGGCTAGTTTAAATATACTGGTGTCCAACATTAAGGACCAGTCACAAAATGCTAATTTTTAAGCAAGCGAATACTCAAAAGGAAATAATATAATTCGAATAATTACTATCGCTACAGTACAGCAAATCCATATAGCATATCATTCATGTCACACATGGTCACAATTGTCACAGTCACTACGGTGAAACAAAAATAGGAAATTCCACACATCTCATTATAAGTCTCAAATGATCACTATATGTGACTCCACTGAGACGTCAATGTGACTGCTGCTTTGTGACGAGTCACCAGGTGACTTTACCATGTAGTTACATTGTGACTCTCATGTGACTGTCAATTTTAGACTCAATTTCAAAGTCATCATGGACGTTGCATTATGATAAGTCATCAAATAATATCACATTATAGTCACATGGTGACTTTTCACTAAAGAACACAATTGTGACTTCACAGTAGTCTCTTTGTCACCTGAAAGTCTTCATGTGACTTTAATGTGACATTATTTGGTAACTTATCACAATGCAGCGTTCACGATGATTTTGAAATTGAGCCTACAGATGACAGTCAAGTGAGAGTCACAATGTAACTACATTGTAAAGTCACCTGGTGACTCGTCACAAAGCAGCAGTCACATTGACTTCTCAGTGGAGTCACATATAGTGATCATTTGAGACTCATAATGAGTTGTATGGAATCTCCTATTTTTTTGCTTCACCGCAGTGACTGTGACACGTGTGACCATGTGCGACATGAATGAGATGTTATATGGGCTAACTGTGCTGTAGAGATAGTAATTATCCGAATTATATTATTTCCTTTTGAGTATACGCGTACTTGAAAATTAGCATTTTGTGATTGGTCATTAATTTTGGACACCACTGTATATTTACTTATATCTGGTTTCAAAAGCTAAAAATTATCAAATAGTAAGATGCGCATAAATAACTTCTGTGATATAATTTTTTTTAAAAAGGCTATTCGATTCTCAAACTATTCAAAACTGTGTATTTATAAAATGTGTGATTGGTTAAAATGAAAACTATTACAGAAATTGTATTTTAAAATAAAGGTATAATCATGTATTGGTTAGTTTCATTCAAATTATTTAGTTTTTAGGCATTAACTAAATTTAATACCGGACACGATATCAATACCCTCGTAATAGAAATTTTTGTCAAAAAAATCTTACATAGATACAAAACCAAATTAAAGGATTTTTACTAATAATTATATTAAATAGTTTATTATGATTATTCCTAATACAATTTTAAAGTATCATTTTATTAATTTTTAATAAATTTTTCACAAAACTTTATTAAAAAACCAAGTTTTTTTTTCTTCTTCTTCTTTTTTTTAAAATGAAATACGTAAGAATTGATGCAATTTTAACTATATGTCATTATTAGTTAACTCAAAAGATAATATACAATTAACTCGAAAATGTTAAATCAAATTCTAATTATTCTATTACTCCTACTGATTAGAAATGAATAGAAAAAAATTATTATTTCTCATAGCTTTTAAAACAGTAATTTCGAATCATTCTGCAAAAAATATAAAGTTATTTAAAAATAATACTTTTAGAACTTGAGATAAAATGCTTCAGATATATCACCTGTTATTTAATCAATGATAGAATATTCCATATAAATGATTTTCAACTAATTTCCTATATTTCAGTTATTTCCTATTCTATGGAAACTTATTGGAGCTTTTATATAAAATTACTCGAGTGCATGTTTTAGCAACAAGTACTTTTTCAAAATATTGGAAGCCCATTCATTATAAAAATATGCTTTTTTGTTTTATTTTAATTAGTAAGTCATTAATATTTTACTGTTTCCCTGAGAATTTTTTTTTATAACGATTAAGCTGTTTTGTTTAGATACATATTTTTTACTCGGTATTTTAATGCTCATGTAACAAACTTTCAAGTGTGCTAATATTTACAATTATCATTATTAGCAGTAATTTGCTCAAAATGTGAGAAAGAAACTGAAGTATTAATTTATGAAAGAGTTATCTTTTATTATGGAAAAGACACGTTTATGTTTCAAACGATACGTGATTTCGGTTTAAAGCGAATCATTAAAAAAACTTCGAAATCAAATAAAAAAATCACATGAAAAAAATATAGGAAAACGAAAACAAGTTAAACGTTTTAAAAAAAGAATTATAAGAGTCTGACCGACTGAAGATTCATAATACCTCTAAAGGCAACAGAATAAAAAAAATGGAAGATTGAATGACTTTTAAACGTTCTTGACTTGAGAGTTTTTGGTACTTAATAAATAAGGATCATTTTGCACTTTTCTGTTTCATTTTATATCCGCGTACATTGTTATATATATTAGTGTAATTTGATCATGTTATCTATTAAAATAAAGCAAAAAATATTTTTTAAACGAATACTCTTTTAACCCCTTAACGGTCGCATTAAATTACGGTTTAAAAATTCAAATTGCTTATTGGCACCACTTTTTTGAAAACTAAATATTCACTTAATTTAATGACAGGTAAAACAATACCATAATAAAGCCAATTACAGTATTTTATAAAACTGGTGTGAATCAAACAATCTGAATAGATGACACAGCCCCTGAATATCACGGGAGCGAGAATAAAGGGGTTAAAAGCATCCAATGTTTACCTTAAAAATCATGCCTAATTTTCCGAATACTGTTGATGTACATCCAAAATATATTCGTTAAAATACGTTAATTTTGCGTAGAACCAAATTACTGAAAATTCACCCCTTTCATTTATGCTTGATAGAACGCGAGAACTAGTGCATTTATTAGAAAAATGATAATTTTTTATCAGTTTCTCTGTATCACCTGTAAAGACAAATGAAAAATAAAATATTTGCACTTTATTTTTAGGATTTCTGAACTGTTTTCTTAACGTACAATCATAATTTAACCTATTAAATGATAACAGACTATTTTTATATGTACTATACTCGTTATCTACTATTTATACATTCTTTTTTTAACATTTAAAGTATTTAGTTGTTGTAGTTTCGAAGTAATTTTGGCATATTTCGACAAGCGTGCTTTGGCGCAACAATAAATCCATTGTTTTAGGTAGATTTCGTATGAAATACTACCTATTACAATCTCCCTTATGTTGAGATTTCTGAAACATTTTTGCAGATCTACGCCAATCATGATATATATATATATATATATATAATAAATTTGAAATCACAAATATATGAAGAAATTTATAAAGTTCTGAAGATGATTTAGAAATGAACATATAAAACCAGTATGTAAAATAAGAAACTATGAATGACTCACAGAATCATCAGAGGAGTTTGTGAGTTCATTCATAGAAGATGCGTTATTTCATCCAATTTTGTCGGCATTAAGCCTAAAATGACAAAATTTAGCTCCTTATAACGCAAACATTACAGAAAATAGATTGGATCTGGATTAATAAATTGGAACTGGATTAATAACAATAATATTTAGAGTTGCCATCTTAAGTCCAAAAAAAAATAAAATAAAATAAAGGGAATGAAAATGATTGAAGAAATCAAGAAAATACTTAGATTAACTTTTATTTAAACTAGAATGAAAAAATAGGTATAAACTTAATGAGTACTGAATGAATACAAAATAAAATAAAGAAAAGGAATAAATTAATACAAATAAATAAAGAAAGAAATAAAGAATTATATAAAAACAAATAAAAGGGCAATTGATTAAATTAATGTTTTAAAGACGAAAAATTATAATATAAAAAAATGAGAATATAAATAACATTTAAAAAGATGAGGAATATTTGAGATAGTAAAATTTAGTCTTGTATTATGTAAATAAATGTGAAAATTTAAAAAGCAATTAGGAATATTGAGATAGTAAAATATATCCTTAAATGATGATGCAATATGTGAAATTTTTTTATGTTAAATGCATGATACCCCATACTTTTTTTTCTTTTATATATATATATCCCTTTTTTATGGACACGATAGCTTCCATAATTCTCGACAAATGTCTTCCAAACTGATTCATAAAATCAAGGTGCGTAAAATCTCGGTCAATTTCGTTAATGGGATTATCAGACCAAGGGCGTGGAAATAAGGAGGGGGTTTCTGAAAACCAAAAAAAACCCCATAACTTCTTAATTATAATACATATAAAACTCGTTTAAAGTTATTATGTCTTCTAGGAAAAGGGTTAAAAATTTATGTATGACACATTTTTGATAAATTAAAAAATGGGCTCAAGAGTCGAAAAAAAAAATAGCGTTTTGTGGAGAAAAAAATCATAATTTCGACAGTTCTCAAGATATCAGATCCAATTAAATTTATTATAAATCTTCTTAATATTACCCACAACTTTTATATTGACAAGTTTTTGATAGGACCAATTCTTGCAGCAAAAACAAATTAAAAATACATAACGGTTGAAGAAAAAATCATCGTATTAAGGATGTACTCAAATCCAAACTGCTTATTTCCTGATTCATTTTTAAATTCATTTTTGCTCTCAAACGCATACAAATGGTAGGTTTTCTTATTCAGAAACTATGTAATGTACCGTAATGGTCGATTTTGTGATAGATGCAGAATATATTAAAAATTGATGTCAAAGTGGCCATTTTGAACCGAATTTCCCGAAACGATTGCGTTGGAAACGAAAAATATTGTTCTACTTATAAAATAACTGTTTATAAATCAATTTATAATTAATTAAATGAAAAAAAAACTCATCGCTTATAAATCCCTTCAAAAATCACGTAAGCAAGTTTCATGTTTTTTCTTTTAAAAATGAATCTGAAAATGTGCCAGAAATTTTCGAGTTGTTGAGCATGGGAAAGTATTTTTTTTTTTAATACTGCCTTGACATAATTCTGATCAAACCAGCTCTTTTATAAAAATGAAATTAAAAATTCGTCAAAAGCGGCTAGATAAAATTGTTAAAGTGTGTTTCTCTCTAATCATGATTTAATTTTTGTTGTAAATATTGGTACTTAACTTCGAAATCTACGTGCGCCTGTAGGCCGCGCTGACAGGGATTTTTTTTTTCATAAAGACTTTTTGGCGATGTGTCACCTGCCACTAGCTAAATAAAAAACGCCTTAAAAATAATTTATTATTTTATAGTTAGGTTCTAAATATATTAAATTGTTATTCTGTTCACTGGAATCCCACATATGTACACAATTTTAATAATTCTAGCATATCAGGAAGTGAGTGAAAATTCCTTTGCAGGATTATATCTTCATATACAAAAATCAAGTTAAGTTAGGTAAAAGAGTGTAATAGGGGAGAGTAGCCATGTTTGGACCGCCGCTTTAATTGGACCGTTGCCATTCTGCCGTTAATTACAGGAAGAGACTCCATCTGCCGTTGAAATCCTACTCATCAGAATGACATCACTCATGATTAGAAGAAGCAGCCGCCTACCAAGTGCTGTTTTCAGACAATTTAAAAAAACCTAAAGTTACCTGTTTTGATCTAATTTTTTCCTACTAAACGTAAGTGAATATTTTAAAACTAATGGAAGTTGTTATGTTTTCATATACATATATGAATTCATCTGTTTATTGAGCATATTTTTCACGCAGATTTGTTTGATTTCATTTTTGTTCTTAGTCTTGAAATTAACTTTTTTAAAAATGGCGCAGTTGCCGTAATTGGGCCAATTTAAGTTGCTTAAATTGGACCAGATATGCGATCATAAATTTGAAAATTAAGTAATGAATTTCGAGGACGGTACGATTTGTACACTACTTTTTGTTATATTTTATAATGGATTACTATCTCCAAGCAAGTTTTTCTTTTTTTTTTCTTTTTTTTTTTTGGGGGGGGGGGGGGGGGTTATATCTGGATTAATTTTTTATGCAGTTTAGGCCTATATAAACATAAAAATATTTTTACATGTCTATGCAATAAATTTTGTTTGCAAAGTCTTTTATCTTATATGTAATTGTATTTATTTTCCTTGAATTCTTTATTCCTACGGCATATTTAATTTACAGAGTTTAATTCAAACATTTTTCTACTGCAGGATATTTGTGGTGGAAGACCTTTTACAGTTCTGGAGGATGGAATTATACTTTTTTGCCATTAAAACGCATAAAATCTCAAACCTTGATAAAAATGTTGAAAAAGACGTGGACAAACTGTCTGGAAGAAAAACACCCGTGACAGAAAAAGCTGTTAAAGATATAGGAAACAAAAAGCAGACCCTAAGTTGTGAAGAAATTACCTGCAACAAGGCTGCAGCTACAAATCCTACCTAAAAAATCCATTTTTTATGGGTTTTTTTTTTTTTTCAAAAACATTAGAAATATTATTTTCCTTGCTAAATTCAGTTAAATCAAAATACAGAGGGAGACAACAAACTGTTGTGTTAACATCATCGACATATAAATTAAACCTTCAAGTAAAAAAAAAAAAAAAAAAAGAAAAAAAAAAGAAAAAGAAAAAGGAAGCTTTCACAGCACAAAAGCAATTGGAACATCGAGTTTTAAAAAATAGGCATAACGCAATTAGCAAGAAAATGATGGAAGAGAAGAACTACAAACATTATGTAAAGAAAATTTCTGTTGCAAAAAAAAAAAAAAAGTCTCATAATTCAGAATCTAATAAGAAAAATCTAGACAGTGATGATTGGTTTTGCCTAATTTGTAAGAAAAATAAAATAGCAAAAATGATTCAGTGTTCAGATTGCCATATACGGTTAAATGTTGTGTGCGTTGGAAAACAAAAACAAACAAAATTCATGTATAAGCTTTGCATCACTCCTTACATGATATTCAAGTAACTGACAATTAGTTCCATAATTTCTATTCTTAATTACTGATAACTTTGCTTTTAATAAAATTAGTTATATTCCCTAGTCATTAAAACAACCTGATATTTATTGGTCCAATTTAGGAGACTGGGGTTCCAACTTAGGCAACCAGTTGCTGAATTTGGACCACTTTTGACAAATTTTTCAAATTAAAATAAAATTTAAGATTTTCAAAAAGAAATTGATCTAAACATTTATTTAGTTAATAGATGAATAGATTGACCCTGTGTAATGATCTTTTGCAGATATTCCAAAAATTAAGTGAGTTACACCTGGAAATAAGTGAAGTGGTCCAAATTAGGCTACTCTCTCCTATAATGAAACGTAGCAACCATTTGCCGCTAGTGAAAAAAACGCTATATTTGCTGCTATCAGAATGCTGTCTAGTATATAACCGCTTCACCAGGCGTTATGTGATGAAAAGTGTCTTTCTCTGTGAGTTTTGTGCCCCTCTTGAAAGTTCTCTTCATTAATATAAAAGCGTAGAGCTAATAAAATAGAACATATTTGATTGCGTTTCAGAATTTAGATCGGTATGAGGTCAATGAAAAGTCCAACGTAATATTTGATACCCAAAGACAAATTAAAATATTGTTTTAACACATGTGAAAATCATATGCCAGAAAATAGTCAAGATAATAAAAAGTATTTCAATTATATTTTTAAATTATCTGGAAATAGCTATACGTCTGTAAATAAAAATTCGATACCTTTAATTTAATACAATATTCCGTTTAGTTTCTAAAAATTCTTTGGTAACTTTATGTATGGAAAAGACGCTGTTAACGGGAAATAATATAAAGAATGTTTTACTTTCGATTATTTTTAATTCATTTCCTGAAGTACCCGGAATCATTAAATAAAACAAACAAATAAAACACATACATTTATTCATCAAAATTTATTTTCTCGAGTTTAAAGTATGTCCCATGCAGTCGAATACAACTATGCCACACCTGACACAATCTCCATACGTTTTTCGTAGGCTGATTGATGTATGATCCAAAATTCACTCAGTGAATTTACTTTTATGGCCTCAATTGACTCAAAATGCCTTGCTTCAAGTGGTAATTCTATCTTCGGGAACAGGAAAAAGTCACATAGGGCTATATCAGAGGAATATGGTACCGAATTTGTAACGTGTTGCTTGGTCGATGACATTTTTTTATGTTTTTATCCTAATTCCTTGACCAATGATAAGTTTGTGCCATAGTGCATCTTACTGGAGCAAACTTTGCATGAAATTTCGGATACTTTCAAGTTCTGCGCACAAAACGGCCTTTGAAACACATAGTTTAAAGCAAACATTTTGTTTAACTGTTTTTTTCGTTGTCACAGATGACGCTTAAAGTCCGCATTGTAGCTATGTAATGTGGTACTTACGGAATCAAATTCTCATGATATCATTTATGCACGTCTTTTAAATGATAAATTCCAGCTACGTTTTACACAGAATGTATAAATAACTATATATATATATATATAAACATGTATATTCAAATTCGTTCCTCTGGTACTTCTTTTCTTATTATTGTTAAACGCTGTTAATTCGTTGCGATTTTGACAATGATTAGAGTTATGAAAAAAAAAAGTCTACCATGAGGTATTTAAACCCAATCAGCTTGCTTTAATTCTCTTTAAAGTTTAAACTTGGTTATGCTTAATGATATTTTAGGTATGCAATAAAAATAAATTAATCTGTACTCAAACTAACCTGCAATGGAAAACATATTTTTGAAAGAATTAAAAAAAAATATTAGATTTATTATGTTTCAAATGCAGAAATGTTCTTAAATTCCATAAAAGTAAAATGTCAATTGTGCTGGGTATATCTATACAAAGGCATCAAATTACGTGTTTTTTTAAATAGTTTCTAATATATCTGCGATATCAAACAGATGTAACAGAAATTTTAATTCTTAAACTTTTATTACGATTTACTTCAGTAAGAAAATCAATTTTCCTTCACCGTTGCTACAATGAAATTGTATGCACATCATGTTTCTCAAATTGAGAATTTGTTTTTTCGTTTACTTTTAAATAGTAAAAAAAAAAAATTGTCGCTCGTCTTCACATTCATTTGAGCAATACGTAACATGATTATCTTTTGAAATGAGCTCTTGCTATTTAATAAAAGATTTTATTTCTCCAGTGATTCTAAAAGTTTTATTATACTTCTGATTTTTTTTTTCAAAAACAAAATTAATTCAGCCAAAGCTTTTGTTAGAGAGCAGATGCGAAATCTTAAGAAATCTAAAATTCAAAATTTATAATAATATAAAGCAAATACTTTCCTAAAAATTAAAAATAAAATTATTCTTCGTATTACTAAAAATATATATAATTTACACATGTAAATCTTAGAGTAATAAAAATATTGAACTTTTTCTTTTGTAAAATTTTATGTATTAATCTAATCTTAACTAGGCAACGTAAAAAAATATACTTCTCCTCCAAAAGTGTAACTAACATATTCTTACTATATCATTATAAAAATCGTATTCGAGTTCTGTACATTTAAAAATTCCCAAATTAATTTTCTACACACAAAGCATGACATCTGTTTTGCTTTGTATTGAATATGTGATACAAACATGATGTATTGAAACAGAAAAACTATTTCGGAGGTACATTTACAAAAGGAAATTTTTTGGACTTGAAAGTATGATTTCAAGACATGATATTATTAAAGATTTTTGAAAGGAAAAAATGAAATTAGATGGTATTAGAAATGAATTATTCTTTTAGAAAATATTTAATTTTTATAGTAAAAGTTTTATTGCAACAGATATTCTGAATATAATCCTTATTATTGAAACTTCTTCTTTACGTATGTAAATTTTCTATTTACAGATGGGAGAAAAGGAAGCTTTATTAATTAAAGTCATTGAAGACAGTATGATACATATAAATGCAAAGTTACATCTACTTGAATAACATTTAAGTTACATGAATGACACTCATGTCATATGATAAGTTACATAAAGGACTATATTTTTAAACTGTTTTCTATGAAGTATATCTTCAAAAAAATTTTGTGGAAGATACACATTTTTTTTTAAATCGACAACCGTAATAGAAAAAAGAATGTAAAAATGGAAATGGAATTGTGTGATTGTATTTTAGAAAAAGTTTTTTTTTTTATTATTTTAGTGCACAGATATAAATAAGCTATTATGAAATAGGTTTTTAATTAATTTAATAGCAAAATTTAAATTTATTTGCGTTATTTGCGAAAATTCAAAGTCATTAAAGAAATAAATGTATACGACCATTTATGTAGGTTTATTTTAATTCATTAAGTCTAAAAATTATTAATGACAAAAATGTAAGACATAATATGACATTGAATACTAAATTAAATTTTCCTCACGAATGTGAACAGTATGTTGACTTTGGGAGAACAGACTGCTTTTATTAAGTTAATTTTTGTACTGGCGTTATATTTTTCAAATACTTTTTTCGTACACGAATTTAAAAAAAAATTACGAATGTCATACACTTTACTTACTAACTTTCTGTTTGTTTCTCGTCCCTACTCTGAGAATATGAAAATAAATAATTGTATGCGCATGTAAATCCCGCACCTTTGTATATTAGAAACTATTTTCTATTTTTAAACAAATCTAAATGCATGAATTAAAATTTAAATACAGTCATGGATTTTAATCGAGTTATTATTCTACATGAATATTTAACTATTGTTTCTTGCCTTTATCATATGTACGAAAACATCCCTTAGTGCATAAAACTTTTTTTCTACAAAATTGAGTTACAAATAAAAACAAAATGCATTCCAGTTTACACGTTTAAACGCCAGACAAAACAGTCAGAACTTTTCCTTGTTGTTTCAGATAAGGTAGGATGCTCGTTCTAGCAAGCTAAGCTCTTGAAAGAATACTAAGCCCGCTTCTTGAAGAAAAGCCACGAAGCAAACATCAGACCGCTTACTTCTTATACACAGGAAAGAGCACCTCCATACTAGTTCAACTAAACATGCCAGGATAAAATATCAGATCTCAAAAGATCCGACCGCTCTTCCCCCAAAAACGGAATATACAAGAGTGTAATGAAAAAAAATTTAATTTGATGCTAAGCATATCTTTATAAGTGAATTATAAACATATATACAGGATATTTTTTTTTTAAATCTGTGGAAATCAATATCTCGCTTTCATCGTCAGATCAAAATTAAAACAACATAGAGACTTTTGAAATGGTCGGAAAAAATAACTTTTGAATTTTTTAAAATGTAATTTAAATTACATTATTTTAGAAACTTTAGTTTATTAAAATTAGTATTACTATTTTTTCAGCAGCAAACAGTTATTTTATCCTAAAATAAACAAAATAATTCAAAATAATGAAAAATTACCAAATAAACGCAGAATACGAAGATCATTATAAAATGGAGTGCTCATTTTCTTATCTGAAAATTCTTGTCGAGATGTCAGTGAGACTTACTATGGAGACTCGAAAAGTTTTTGATTTCTGTCTGCTTGTCTATTTCTCGGCAACTGTCGCAAAAAGTATTCGATTAGCTTGTAATTAAGTGGATATGTTAGTAAGGTACACGGAATGAGCTGTATAGTTTTTAGTTAAATTTGGTCCTGTCTTTTAGAAAATATAGAATAGTTTCATTTACGTCATAATGCTTTTCAACGGGAATTAAGACGATTGTTAAATTTTTCCATTCATTGAAAAAAGTTGCTTCATTTGTATGTTTGATTTACATGTTTACTTATTAATGTTAAATTTTACGTTAATTTTAAATTACTTGGATTTGTTTGGACTTTTTGTCGATACATGCATCAGACAGTATAAATTATATTTTTATATACTATATATTTTTATATACTATTTATTTTTTGATGGATTTTTGCGCATTTGTTCGAAAAATATAAAGAATTGTAACTTTCCAATTTTAGATTTTGCCATTATCTGATTCGAATTTGATCCTTTTCAACTTTTACTTAGCAAATCTATTTAAAAATCCACGAAAGAAAAAAAAGTTAGTAGAATAGTTCATTCATTGTTACATTCCCGATTAGGAATGATTTTAAAAAATAGTATAAAAGAATGAATATATTTTTTTTTTTCTTGTGATCGCATCTTCAACCAAGATTAGCATCAGCCATGAACGATACTAGAAGCAACATGTTTTAAAGTGAATGTGGATACTGTTAAAAAGATACTGTTATCGCAAACTCTATTGCGCCAAATCAATCTTGATAAAATACAGTAGTTGACTTAATTGCGGAAGATTTCGCAGTTGGTTTAAGCATCTACGCTAAGTGAACGCGTCCCAATGCAAGTGGACAATTTGGTGCGTAACTGCCGAAATGAATACGTTTTTGACAAGTTTCTGTACTGGTAAGATGAGTACATACTAACAAAAATATACAAAATGCTTCCATAACGGAAAGTATTATTGCCGTTACTATTGGTTCCTTCTCATTTGCTAGAGATTGAAGTAACTAAATTTAATCTAGAAAGTGCAGGTTTTCAATGCATTGTGTACATTAACCACTTCACCGGCAGCAGAAATTGAGAAACACATCTTTTTCCTCCGATTTATCACTGGGCTGCCATTAAATAACACCACAACAGGATATTTAAACTCAAATTACAGCGTTCTATTTACAAAATACATTTTTACAGTGATTTTTGTTTGATTTTTCCATTGAAAGGGATTTAATTTCATTCGATAAGGGTTTTAAAAAACCCACTGAATCTCTTTTTTCCTGAACAAATTTGATATGTATCTCATAAGGGAATTTACATTTTATAAGTATTTTATTACACCAGATTTTATCAAACATTTGCAAAATAGGCCGATGTTTTGATGTTGACAGGAATGTCAGTATTTTATTACGATACGATAAAATCTCGTGTAGAAGGATCTTGAATATTGTAATAAAACAGAAATTAAGACCCACTTTTAGGTATTCCAGAATCTTGAAATACCGAAATTACTGGAAAATGAAACATAAATTAGTTCAACGTGGCAACAGTGTTTAAGGGGCGGGGGGGGGGGGATAAGCTCACCTGAAGAAATGTACATTTTTATTCCAAAATATTGAAACAAGGACCAGTTGAAGAGTATAATTGTAGGGATCAATGTTTAAAATAATAGTTCTTAAAAGTTAATAATATATGCTTAAAAAAATACATATAATATGTTAGATATTGTCTGATAAAACTTCAAATGTCATTAAAATTGATGTTGAAGATCCTGAACTAAAGATTTAATCGTTAGTTGCAGATTTGGTTATGAAATATCGCGCTTGCTGCAATTCCAATATGTTTGAAAAAGGGTAACATTATTGAAATGCATTCAAGACGATTTTTTTCTATAAATCATAATGTCATGGAATTATTTTGAGTGTCCCTGTAAACAAACTATAAATGCCACACACTTCTAGCATGACAGCATGTCATTTTAATCTCCTAAAACATACATCAATTACGTGAAATTCCAAGTATATCTACGTGGGGTAAAGGACGAACAGACAGGCAGATGACGAGACAAATCGACAGTATATTCACTTTTAAACAAAGTTGGAAAGTATAACAAATAAAATTCTTGACCTAAAAACACAGAAATTTACATCAATACACTTTTATATTATGGATAGTAAGAAACTTCCAAACAAACAAATTTTTAGTTACAACCGTGACCTTGAATTACTTTCGCTTTGCACGATACCCCCGTCCTTCTAGCATGTATTATATTAATGTAAAATAGATATTTATCAATTGGGATATTCTTATCAGAATTTCTCGTTTATAGCTTATTTTTGTCGAGTAGCGCCGCAACTATAAGTTCAAGTTATTCTACTATAAGTATATTGCCACTGTATGCAGAGTAGGGCGGGTGCATCAAATTTAGTATGTATTTATTTTTTTAACTAAAGGGTTAGACCGACAGAGTATAAGCGGCGCTGAATCAAATGTACTATACCTTAAAAAAATTAAATAGTTAAATTTAAAAAAATCTTGATTAAACAACTGGGTAAAGTATGTCGGTGAATTTTAGCTTAATAGGAAAATTGGACAATTTGGCAATCTATGCCAAAATGTTCCGTTTAGACTCCTGCCCTGGACACTTTTTGACTTTTTTTCATTTCGTATAATTCGACTTATTGAATTGTTTTTTAAACACTAGTTAAGATAAATGCTCTGGAGATATCTTTAATTGAATAAAAGTGGTATAATTAACGTAAGTATAATAATGGCAATGCTAACAAAAGAAATAAGTATTGAAAATAAATTTGACTAAGAGCATTACTATACTTCAACAAGCTGACAAAAATTGTTACATTACATCGAAAAAAAAAATAAACATGAATCTGCTAGTGTTTTCTAACGATATAGGTTATTACTACAGAAAACGTTTTCAACTCTAACCCATTTTCATGGTCTTAAAATAAAACAATGTTTTGCCATAAATCCATTATGTTGAGAATAATTTACTTAATGCAATAAATTCTACATTGTACATGAAATGCTCTTCTACTGATCATTTTAAGATAAATGGATGGTTGTATCTGAATGAGCCTTCTGATCGAAAAAAGGATTCCATTTATAAAATTCACAAAAAAATATATAAGTTTGGTATTTTATAAAATGATAAATATAATTTAATGTTATCGTATAAAATTGAAATCTTTGCATTTTTTACAGAATAAAAGATTCCTTCCAAAAATGACGATAAATAAATATGGTATTCTTTATTTTTCTTCTAATGCACGGTGCATTTCTTCAGTAATAGAAATATTATATTTAACATTTCTAAAAATATTTCATAAAATTATACATTAACTTTATAAATAACAATAGTACGCTGATTTAAATAGAGAATAAAAATATGTTAAATTTGTTTCTAGTTGTAATTTTCTAACGGAAAAATGTCCAGTCCTGTATACGAAACAGATATCTCTTGGATGAAGCTGCCAATGTCCTGCCAACTAAACTATCCCGAATGAATCTGGAGGACCTAGTTTATGCAGCTAAACTAGACCGAGCTAATTCTAGATTCGTCCGGAATAGGCCAGTTGTCAGAGAGTCGGCAACTTCAGCCAAGAAATCTCCGGTTCGAAACCTGGCCTGGACATTTTTCGCCCCATGGAAAAATTACAACTCATATGATTTATTTACCAATCACAATAACTGAGTAAAATTTAATCAAGTATAAATTTTATTTACCTACTATTATTTTCTTGAACAACGAAAATAGATAAAATTTTCCAAAATGATTTATTTCAGAATTATTTTGAAAAGATTTAGTGATACTTAGATAACACATTTTTTCCATTTGGCAAACAAATTGTTGAGTCAATAGATTAAGATGCATATATTTTTTTTTATCTATATATATATTACGCTATCTTACGTGACACAGAAATTGCGATTATTTTTTAATTGTTTAATGGCTACGCCCGAATGAAGCAGATCTCATTGGTTATTGTGTAAAAGTCCTTTGGCAGGATTTAGGTAGAGGTAAATCGGGTTTATTTACATTTAGCTCTTTCGCTGTAATTATGGAGTTTCAAAATATCATTAGAAATGCACGTAAAAGATCTCGGCGAATGTTTGAAAGTGAAGAAGCCGAATTAAAATGAAAAAATCGAAATAGATTGGATCGAGAACGCTGTCATACACAGAGAATAAGCGATCGCCAAAATAGGCTTAATAACTATCGCATGCACGAACGCGTTGCTTCTGAAATACAAATTACTGATTTAAACGTTCCAGAGCTTAAGCGTGGGACTTTGAGTGAAACGCGCCATTTCTGCCAAGCACTGTATTGGAAATGCGAATTAAATAGCAGCAAGAAGTTTACAAAATGTTCTCATGACGGTAAAGTAATTTTCTCTCCCTTATCAAAAACTTTTTATTTGCTAAAAGATTTGTTGTGTCAAAATTCACTTGAAGCCAAAAACTTTAAAGAGCATAACGCCCTTTTATCTTTTGCCTCAATGGGGGCAGAAATCAAATTGCCTTCTGGAGCAGGACCATATTGCTTCCGGTTACACGGTCAGATATATCACAGGATTTCTTCTTTGTATATTAATGATAACAGCATTCCCGGAGCAGCTACGGACAGCTTTCTCCCTGAGAGTTTCATTTTTAAAACGTAACTGTTATACTTTTAAAATTTTAGCTTTTATTTAACTTTTTTACAAGTTTTTAGCATAAATAAATATTATTGAGTCTTTTGTTTATGAAGTCCACTCCACTGTTATATTTTTCAAAGACAGTCTGCCCGAGCAACGCCGGGTGGGTCAGCTAATATTTTCTTAAAACGCTTAAAATTTTCGGTATATCATCATTTTTACTACCTTTAGTATCTGCATTTCGTTTTATAGTATGTATATTTTGACTGAGAAACATTTTGTAGCAATATTTATTACAGTTGTCGAGAAAACGTATACAGGTACTCGACTGAGAACAAAATGTATTAACATTTAGTAATTTAAAAAATAAGTTATGTAACTACTATCTTCCTATTGAAATAAACTGAATATATAAAGCTTTATTAGAGTTACTCAGTAGTAAGCAAAAATACCTAAATATGAAATTTCATTAAATTCCAAAAAATATTTAAAAATTCATAACATTGCAGTCATTTAATTGAATATACATATTTCATAATTACCTGCAAATTGAAATTCAGTACTTAAAACATTCCTAATTCTGCTTAAAAATCATAAATGTCAAACAGAAATGAAATATTACTCCCTCATATCAAAGCCTATCAACGTGAGGCTGCATTACAGATTGCAAAAATACTTTTTCATGAAATTAGAATTTTTAAATAACTGATTAAGATACAATTCCTACATGCTTGAAAATAGTATTTCCATGTCACACTCAAATGTCACACAACATGCAATTATTTCATGTTATGGTATAATTACGGTAATTTAAACTAATACCTAAGACTACACAATAAAATTAAAAATAGTCCACTAGGACTAGTGTTGTGAGATGTCCCGATTTTCAGGACTTCGAAGTCCTGTCCCGCGGAACCAATGCAAGGGAAGCCAAAAGTCCCGATTTTTCATGATACATAAATTGATTAAAAGTGATTTTAGTACCATTTTATTTGTTAGCCAGCATCGATTGGAACTTAATACCGCAAAACTTTTGACAACATAACCTGTCTATAATGGAAAAATATATAGTATGTTTAAAAAAAAAAAAAAAAAAAAAAAAAAAAAAAACACCATACAATTTACCGGCTTAGACGGAAATCAATATAAAATGGAATTTTTGCCGTTTCTACCTATTTTGTTTATAAAACTTTTACTGGGTTCTAGAGTTCAGTGAACTGTATGTAAAAGGGGCCTGTTTATAACGGAATTCTCTTTTAAAAGTAAAAGTTCCATTGTTCCAACAATAGGAACACTATATAAATGTACCTGCTAAATTCAAATTTTGTAAGAATCCCAGGCGATTCCGCTTTCAAAAGTTTTACTGAACAAGATTACTGTTTTTTTATGTTAGTAGAATAAAACCCGATAAAACGGAATAGCAAGGTACAGGAGAAAAATTTCGTTTTAAGCGTAGGGTTCAGTTGAGAATACATAAAGCTTCAAAATTTTCGAAATTCAATTCTTTTAGATGTTAAACTTCTATACTTTCTGAACATTTTGGTCTGATTATTTTCTTAAAATTCACATTAGAACAGAAGTTATCGGCACTAGAGTTATACCCGCTCATATTCTAAAGCGGCGTATCCGAAACTTTAAATCATTTTTCTGCAAATGACATTTTTGGGTATAACGTGCAGGATATCACAAAAACTTCTGAATATTTTATCATGAAATTTTCAAAACATATGTTTCATGTTAATCTGTGTAAACTGAACCTAAAATTTCCTTTTTATTGTTGAAAAGAAAATATTTTTTTAGGTGATTATATTGTTGTTGTACTGTGTTGTTAATTTTCTAAGTTTTGCATAAGTTAAATACAACTTTGTATTAAAATATAAAAATGCTAAATACAAATTTATTTAGGTTTAGGATAATTATTATAATCTGAAGTATAAGTAGGCACAAAAGTTTTCATTCTAGTTCCAAAATTTATTTTGTAATCCTGCGCTTAATCCGTTATGCCAATTTTCTGCTCGTCAAATGTCAAATGTCTGACAGTTTGGAGACCCCTGTAAATGCTAATTCTGCACTTTGCAATTTTTCAAATACAGGAAATTAACGAACATACTTATATCTTTCATCCCAATAAAAATTGTGTCTTAATATTAAATACATTTTAAGATAATAAATGTTGAAAATGGTCTTTTTTTTTTCATTTTTTCCAATTTTAAGAATCCTGAGATAACTTAAACAGACTTTTCTTTTAGTAGCTATAATTGTATGATATTCTTATCGTATGTACACGGAAATTTTTTCGCTTAAGGCAGGATTCAGATATAGGGTTAGATAGGTTCCATTTTCATCGTGTTTACTGTCCCGATTTAGAAGCTGCTGCAAAAGAATCTTTTTGTGACACTGGACTTGACCACACGGAATAGGTCGCATATGTCCCAATCCGTAATCAAAGATATCACAATATAAATAGTTTTGCAAAGATATTTTTTTAACCTCTTGAGATTTGAAGTTAAAATAACGTTCTCTGCTTTTGCACAAACTGAATAACACCATAGATGAAGATAATGCCATTTTTATCAAATTGATACTTCAGGGGTCTGGTAATTTAGGTTCAAAAATATTGATTTAAAATTACCAGCCCCCTTACAATATCATTTTAATTATGAATAACGTAAATTCTAGCATTAAAAAAATTTAAAGGATTAAAAAAAATTAATGAAAAGTGTTTAAGTTAAATAATTCTGAAAATTTCTTACATTCCCGGCCACACTCTCTTGAAAACATTTTGAAAACTCAGATTATAATAACATTTATTTTTGCGGAGAAATAACCATTAATGCTGACATTTATTGGTTTTGGTTCAAAGAAAAAAAACTGTGCATAAACAAAGTAAAAAGACAAAACAAATCAAACAGTTTAGTTTTAATGAAGAAAAAAATAGAGGTCCACATTTGCGCAGTTCAAGCATGAAGAGCATAATTCTAAACTAGCTCACTAACAGCACTTGTTTTTTTTTTGTCTATTACCGTTTTATAATTCGGTCTATCTCCTATCTATTAACATTATAAGACCCTTTTATGAAGCAAACTTTATTTGTATGCTATAAACCTCTTGAGTTTTAATATAATAAACTTTATATTTTCGTAGTGAGATTCCTATTTATCAGAAATCACGTTTTATAATGGAACTACAATAAAACGTCTATTCACTTTCTTCATTCACCCAGTCGTAAACATTTAGTTCATTCTGAAAATATCATATATTTACAGAAGCTTTTAATGTTTGTTTCATTCCTGCAATATATATATATTCGATGAAACTAGTTTTTACTTCACAGCTATCACAATATTTAACGAGAAAAATATTTTTAAACTGTAGTCTAGAAAGTTTCCAATGTTACCTATGTAATTTTTAATTGTAAATCTGTTTTTTAAGAGCCATTCTTTTTATTTAAAGGAGACGATTTATAAATCACAAAATCTAGTTGTTTGCCAGCATTTTTTTAAATATTTATACCAGATTTATTTTTGGAGAATTATGTTTCATTCACATATATTTATTTGCGAAAAAGTGTCAATATTTATATTTTAATCTGTTTTGAAAAAACAAACGAGCAATGAATAGCATTAAAATATGATAACAATGATTATTACAATGAATTCGTACTTATTGTGTACAGCGTTGAGATTTCTTCTTTAACTTTCTGATATTTCATGATTAAATTAGAGCATATTAAACAGTTTGCAAACATGAAACATTTACTTTTAGGTTATCATATTTCTATTTTTTTAATGTCTTCAGTAATTTCATCCTTACGGATACTAGAGAATCCAAACGCGGCGTCCCGGGCTGCAGAATGTAGGTGAAAATATTTTATTGTATTCAAAACTCCAATAGATTTTTTATATTTCATTTAGTTTTTTAGATTGGCCCACTAAAGCAACGAAGACTTTTTATATGAAAAATAGCAATTATGTATTCAAATAAATTTTTGAAATTTATTTAAAACGATACTTCCAATTGGTTTATTTCTAGGAGTTAGTACAGGAAGATCCCAAAGATTTCAATACTGACATGAAACTTTTTTACTCGGATCCTTATTGGTACGATTTCCTTTCTTTTAGCATGCAGATCGATTGCATGCGTTAAATATGCGTTTTATTTATGTTTTATTATTTTATTTATTTATAGATGAAGTCTTAATTGCGTTTTTCAATATATCAGCCGGAAAACAGATGCAGAACTATTTACAGTGTTTTTATTGATGGAGGAAAAAGACAGATGGAGATGCAGTTATGCCTTTAAAACTGTTTGCAATATGAAAGCGGTTATCGCTCAAATTTAAATGCCCCCATTCGGCCCAAACAAGACAAGCACGTGGAACAGGGAACAGGTATTTCATGCTATAACTGCCCACATTCTCATTTTTAATCGAAATTTTGATCATACCTACGCTCAACACAGGATTATTGAATAAAATTTTGCAACGGTAAAAGCAAAAGCAAAAAAAATACAGGTTTGAATTGACAAGCGCGTCAAAGCACGTGGTTGTGTTTTGACCGAATGTAACGGATTTTAGTGTTACATTTTCGACGTCCCCCCCAGACACAATACTTCATCTCTATTATTTCTCTTTACTCTATGGCTTTAAGTGCAAATGGATTAATTTTTCTAAATCGTCTGCACGCGATATATGTACTTTTTTTAAAAACATCATGTTTCAAAACTATTTAAAAAATCATAAATAATGTGAAAAATCCAGTTTTCAAATAAATTTTGTTTGAAATACATTTATTCCTTATACGGCTGCGTAAAAATTGAAAATTGAAATCTTAATAAGTTAAAAAATATTGCAGTAAATATGAAATTTTCTCTTCAGCTGTTGCCAACATTAAAACAACGTCAGCATTATTAAAGAATACGTTTGTTTTTTATAATGTAGACATCACGCTTCTGTTATGTCCTCCATCAGGTACTTTTGAACAAAGGGACTAATCTAAATATAATTATAACTAGCAAAAGCCCTGCTTTGTTTGGATTCGCGAAGCATTATTTCTACCCTATATACAGTGTGTCCATGTATAACCTGAACGACCTTTATGACCTTTATTTTCGCAACTGTTGGTCCTAGATGCATACTTCCAATTACAAAAATGGTCAAAATTAGGTCCAGGGTTAAAATATAAAAAGTTTGAAGCGAAAAAACAATTTAGTGAAGAATTACAGAATCTAAATTTTTACATGAACACCCGGTCCTATAAGTTATGTTTAGTAAAATATCCCTGTTACACTGGCAAGTAAGGCAAAAAAAGTCCCGTTATTCTACGATTAAAATTGACCGAGTAATAGCTGTTTAAATTTGGAGTATATTTTTTGCTGCATATTAGGGGTCATTCACAAATTTAGTAGAAATATAATTCCGTCAGATATATTAAAGAAATGGTTCAGAGTAAATTTAGCATTGCAATATAAATTTGAAATCTTTGATCATTCTGACATATTACTGCAAAATGTACAATTTGTACTGAACATTATAAGAGGATAAGAATAACAGTTTTTTTGTTAAATAAAAGGATGAAAAGCAACAGCCTCAATTTTTAAAAAATGATACATATTTTAAAATGCAGTTCGATTACACTGTCTTTCAAATTTTGGGTTGTGGCATGCTTTTTAGCTTATAAAAATTGATTCTTATGTATTTTTTAGCCCTGAATCCGAAAATGACCTTCATTTTAAACCATCACGTCAGGAATTTTCTCAAATCGCAAATTTGAAAGTTAAAAAGCTAAAAGTTAAAACTGATCCCCCCTCCCCTCCCAACCTCATCGGACCCCCGAGCTGTTTAGCTGTACGAAACCCAGTATAAGCCAAAAAATCTAATAAATTACTGAATTAAATAAAATTAAACTGAATAAAAATGTTTTACATCTATTTTATTGCATCAGATTTTTCCCTATTTCTTAATTTTGAAATTTACGATTTGCGAAAAATCTTGACATGATGGTTAAAAGTGAAGGTAATTTTTTGATTTAGCGTTAAAAAATACATAAAATATAATTATAAAAGTTAAAAAACACAACCATCGCAGGTTTATGTTATCTAATCTAAAACTCTTTTTTTTAAACTTTGTTACGGTAATCTATCCGATTTTTTTGTGTTATCCTCTTATAAGTATGTATAAGATGGTAAGAGTCGAAAATCATAATAATATTGCATTGTCATCGGATTTAAGTCAGTATGTAAAATTTAACTTCGACATTTGAAAGTAAATTAAACGCCGTAATTTAAAAATGATGTTTTTGTGTTTATTATGACTGCAATTTCATCGGAAAATGCAATAGTTTCGACCTGATATTATGGAATTTATTCTTATAAGGAAGATCATATCCGACTTTACTATAAAAAGCAGGAGTATGTAGAGAGATGGTTTTTGATGAGATCTATAATTAGCCGATCTAATATGTATGGATTTATGTTGTTGGTTTTAATTTTGGCTTTTCAGTAAGAATATGAAAAGGTTAAAACTACTCATCTTAAAATTTCGATCAGAAGTACACATTTTGTTTCAAATATGCTATCATATTGAACTTTTGAAGACTAGTTTTCGCTTAAATTTGATAGTATGGCAGTACCTTGATTATGGAGGCTAAAATTGATGGCTCAATTTAAATATTGATGGCTCATACACAATGCCTCGGCAAAATATTTTTAAATATTAGTTAATGACAAAAGGCTCCATGAAAAATAAAATTTTTCAGTTAAAAATTTAATTCGCGAAAACGATTTTCATTTTAAATACTGTCAACTTAAAATGATTTTCGCAAGAGTTTAAATTTGATGAAAAATTTATTAAAACGAAATTAGCCCAAATTCTACATAATTAAAAAACTTGTTAATTTTTTTGATGAGATCTATAATTAGCCGATCTAATATGTATGGATTTATGTTGTTGGTTTTAATTTTGGCTTTTCAGTAAGAATATGAAAATGTTAAAACTACTCATCTTAAAATTTCGATCAGAAGTACACATTTTGTTTCAAATATGCTATCATATTGAACTTTTGAAGACTAGTTTTCGCTTAAATTTGATAGTATAGCAGTACCTTGATTATGGAGGCTAAAATTGATGGCTCAATTTAAATATTGATGGCTCATACACAATGCCTCGGCAAAATATTTTTAAATATTAGTTAATGACAAAAGGCTCCATGAAAAATAAAATTTTTTCAGTTAAAAATTTAATTCGCGAAAACGATTTTCATTTTAAATACAGTCAGCTTAAAATGATTTTCGCAAGAGTTTAAAATTGATGAAAAATGTATTAAAACGAAATTAGCCCGAATTCTACATAATTAAAAAAACTTGTTAATTTTTTTTTAAATCAAGGAGATTATGTAAAGGATTACTTAGTTTCTGCACTGTATGTGGTGATTATTTTAAAACAATCTGTGAGGATTAATTTTTAACAGTTCTATTGTTATTGAAATTAAGTAAAGTTCGTATTATAATTTTGTAATAACTTCGTATTTGCATCATTTATTCTCAAAAAGCTGTCTTCAAAAATGGGGAAATAATTAACATTACTTATCCTTCTTATAATATAGTTTCATAATTGCCTAGAGATGCAACAGTTTTAATTCTGAAAATGTATATCTAAAAATGTTTGATAGTAATAAATTTTAATGACATGTTTGTCAAATTTTAATTAACTTTAAAAGTTTAACACCTGATTACAGTAGTTGAGGAAGACTTCTAAAATAAACTTCGCTTATTTGAGAATAACGGAGTAAATGTACCACAAACGTCTGAACCATTACGTGTAATTCTGTAATTCCTCTACAAAACATTATTTGGTTAAAGTTAGTAATGCATCCTGCGAACCATTCTAAGTTATTCTGACAGAAGATAACTTTAATAATACGACTTTAAGCATTTGTAGATTTCGATAATTACTTTCAAAACAAAACGTAATATATTTGGGCTCTTAGTGTATGCTTGTGATGAGAGGTGGGAGCGTGCTTTAATTATTACAAATATAAAACATAAGTAAGTGAAATTTCGTTGCATATAATATATAAAGACGCCTTTGCTGCAAATTTTAATTAATGAAGTTTGAATTAATAAGCTAGTATATTTCAATTTATATTTATTTAAATGCCTACTGATTTATAAAGAAAAATGCAGAGAAAAACTTAAATTAATATATATACAGGGTGATTATTAATTAACGTGAGGTGTTCAGAGTCCTCTAGAGAGTAAAGTATTGGACGAAACATAACCAAATTTGAAGAGCATGCATAGTAGATCATAAGATTTCGAATTCTATAAAAAAGTTTCAAAATTCACCACTAGGGGACATTTTGGCGCTGAAAAAGTGTATTAGTGTAAATATTAAATGATTAAATGCCAACCAATACAGTACACATCAATTTTATTTACAACAAATGTTTTTTTACTTAAAATTAGGTTCAGTATGAGCACCATTGGTATATTTCAAAAACTGCATACGATGCACGACGTTTTCTACTGCCGCTCGCAGTATATCAGAGTTGATTTTCCTCGTAACCATCTTTCAACTTTGCGATATAGGAGACATGTCCTTGATAAACAACACCTTTAAGAAATCTCTACAATCAAAAATCACAAGGATTGAGATCGGGCGATCTCGGTTGCCATGCCGTTGGAAATGCACGAGTAATGATTCTAAAGTCAGAAAAATGTTGCCGCAACACACCCTGTACCCTAATTCCAATGTGGGGTGGTGCACCATCCTGCATGCATATGGTCGAATCGAGACATCCTAGCTGCTGCAGTAGAGGAATCGTGAAGTTCTGTAGCATAAATGCATACCTGGTAGTACACTGTAAAAAAAAATCTGTAGTTTTACAGATGTAAAGTTACATGCTTACTAAACTTTCATCTGTAACTGTACAAAAAAAGCTGCAAATCTACAAAAATAGTTTTTGTAATGCTACAGAAATCTGTAACTTTACAAATGAATCTGCAAAAATTACAGTAATCTTACTAAAATTTTATCTGTAACCCTGGTTGCTATTACATGAAAAGTTCTAGGTATCCCAGTTTCCTATAAAATTCTTAGTAACCTTACAGATTTTTTGATTTTTGGCGCAAAAATGTGTATGTTATACGAATTTTTGTTGTTGCCGTTACATAAAATGTTCTAGGAATCCCAGTTTCCTAGAAAAACTTTAGTAACTTTACAGATTTTTTTTTTTTTACAATGTAGTAACGGCACAGTTCACTGGTCCACTTGCCCCATTTTCCTCATAAAAGTAAGATCCGATGATAAAGGATGCTTTAAAGCCACACCACACCGTGACTTATGGCGAGTGGAGAGGCTCTTGCACATAAGCGTGCGGATTATTCGCAGCCCAAATGCAGCAGTTGCGGTTGTTAATGCCACCGTTCAAATGAAAGTGCGCTTTTTTTTTCAAACTCTTCTTTTTTAAATAATTAAGGCAATTTTCGAGCTCTTTTTGACCAACATTTATTAACAGGTAATACTTAGTTCCCAACTACAATAAATAGCTACATATCATATAAAGTGCCCTCACATGCATCTTTATTTCAGGCAAATGCGGCGGGACTATGGCTTATTAAACCAATAGGTTCGTGTCATTTTTATCAATAGTACTAACCACATTGTTTCATTCAACCCGGCATCGTTTCCTTGAGTATTCCCTTGCTTCTAATTATTTTTAGCAGTTTTTAAGCATTATTTCCTTTTTCTGCCACTAGCCTCTCACATTTTTTGGGAAGTGGGGAAAGAACCCTGTTAAAGTTTCAGTCACTTGACAATCTCGTTCATAATCTGTACATACATTTGTAAATACTTCTCACATATATATAGTAATCATTATTCTAACATTATTTTACTTTATCCTGTACTTATTATTTATTATCTTGTAGTAGTGTTTTATAATGAAGTGTTTTGAAATATTTAGATATGTTACATTGGGTAATATCTTGAATCAATGGAAAGTAAAATGTATCAACTTTTGTGTTCATTATTGTGTATTTTTAAATAGACTAAATACTGTTTTGATTCTCCAACAGCACAGTAGGCCACCGCAGCAACAACACCCTATTTTTATTTATTTTGGCATTTAAATTATTATCTATCTTTTATTTATTTTATTTTATTTCATTATTTAATCAAAGAATTATTCCAAATTATTCCAAATTTATCTTAGTCATTTTCGATAGTTACGACTATCGGTTTTTGCTTTCTCTTTCTATATACCTTTCTTTCAATGATGTATGGTGGGGGCCTAGTGTATCCTCAGATCGTTTTTTTACTATTATTATTCAGAAAATCATCTTTTAAAAATTTCACATTGAAGGAACTAAAATCTTAAAAAATTATATAGTCATAAACATCCACCGCTGACTAAAGTAGTGGAGTTATTTAACAGTTCGAACCAATACCTTGGAAAAAATTTAATTCAACAAATATTTCAGTATATTTAAGTTATCTCTCTGATTTTAAGATTAATCAAAATAACTGAAGGACTCACAAAATTAGAAAACATTCTGAAATCAACAAGAAAATCATTATCTACAATCCATAAATATCACAAGGACATTACCATACGCAGACAACGTTAGAAAAATGGCTCCTAATGAACCAGCTTTCGAAAACAACTTTGGCTCTCAAAAACTGACATCAACTCCAAAAATGCAGAGCAAAAAGAAATTTGTGGAAAGTTCGCTAGGATTAAAGGATATGAACGATAAAATAGGAGTGAGTCAAAGGGAAAGGACATCACGAGAGAAATTAAACGTATCTGAAATACAGAAAAAAGAAAAAGAAGGCTCAAAAGATGTAAAACACAGATCCAGTTCAATTCATGACACTCCAAGACTAATATCGCCATATGATATCTATAAAAGAAGAGGAAAAAAAATATAAGACGGACTGGCTTGCAAGCAGTCTTATGGAAAGTATATCTATATCGAAGGATAGAGACGAAATGGAGGAAGAAGAGAATGAAGAAGAAGGCGATTATATCTCAGAGGAAGATAACAACTATGATTATGATAGTGAAATAGAAGAAAAAGACAGAAATCTAATAGCAAGTGTTAAAAACAAGAAAGGACTGAAAAGGAAAAGAACAAAATGTATATCAACACCGGACTTGACAGAACTACCAAAATTTTCAATAAACAAGGTAGAACAACTGAACCTATGAAATCATACTAATTTATGAAAAATTAGTGAAGAAGAAAACAAAAGGAAGTACTAAAGAAGCAAATGCATATCTAACATATATAATAGATAGAATAAGACAGGCTGAGAGTGAAACATCAGGAAAGCTAATTGTAAAAGCAAGTGAGATATCCTGTATTGAGGAAGATAGGAAAATATATCAGAAAGAAATAGATGAATTTGAAGAACAAGTAAATGAGCTCTAAGAACAAATAAAAAAAAGGAACAAATAATAGAAGAATACACAAAGAAGGTGGAAAATTTAGAAATAGAGATGGGAAACCTCAAAACAGAACAACAGAATAATAAAAGAAATGATGAAAAACCGACAAATAAAAAGGAGAAAGAGAAACATTACAGACTCAATTAAAAGAAAAAATAATATAAAATTAAAGCATTATAAGAAGAACATAATGAAATCAATGATTTGGTAAATAAAAAAAGAAATACAACTGAAAAGCCTAGAAAAACAAATCACTGAAATGCAACAGCAAAGTGCAGAAAATAAGAAAGAAAAGAAACAAGAAATTAAGGACTTGCAAGCAAAACTAAAAAATGCAGAGAAAGAAATTAAGGAGAAGAATGATTAGATAGAAATCCAAGTTAGTGAACTGGAATTCAAAAGATCAAAAGTGTTAGAATATATACAAAGCGAAAAGAAATATAGTGATCAAGAAAAAGAAGTAAAATATTTAAAAATAGAACCACATAATTTGAAACAAACTCAGGAAATTAATCTGAAGGTAAAAAATTCATTAGAAGAAGAAAAAGAGAAGAACGCTCAAATGTCAGAACTAATATGAAAACAAAAGGATCTATTGGACACAAAAATAAAGAAATAGCCAAAAAATCTATAAAAATAGACAACCTCCTAAAAGATATCAAATCAATACAAAAATCCAGAACAAAGATAAACGGCAATCTTGATCAACAAGGGAAAGATCGTATAGATGTCGCCATACAGGTGAACGAAAATTCAACAAGAAAGAACGGACGTCAAACATCAAAGGTTTCACAAATGGAAGAAAGCTTGGAAGCAGATCAAATTAAAGAACTAAACTGAAAAATAAGCTATTTAGAAGGAGAACTAAGATTACAAATAGACCAAGCCTTGAAATTACAGGAGGAAACTAATTGCAAACACAATATTATATCATAAATACAAAGAGAGAAACAGAAACTAATAGATGGAAAAGAAGCAACGCAAATGCTAAAGAAACTTCAGAAAATAGAATGTCTTCTAACAGAAACACCAGTTCACTTAGGTAGAAGAGAACTAGACAGTGAAGAAATGAGAGCAACAAAAGAAAGTCCTCAAGCCAATCAAAACCTAGAATCGGAATATTCAAAATCAGCAATAATAATAAGAAGCTTGGATAAAAAATTAACAGAGGAACGTATACAAGAAATACTTAATACAGAAATATTAAACTTAGACTCATTACCTCCAATCTACAGCAGATTCTCAAGAAATAAACGAACAATATTAATGAAAACAAATATTGAAGATAGCAGAGAAATTTTACTCAAAATAATTAAACAAATAGAATGTCTAAAACACCTTAAGGAAATAACCTAGAAATTGGAAAACACCATTAAAATAAAAATAACAGGAATTCCACTGGACCTTGAACAAGCGAAGTTAACTTCATCTATACAACTCAATCAGCAACAGCCCTCCACGATAAGAAAAAAGTCCTTCCGGCCAGTGCCGGGAGGAAGAGGTAGCTTTCATATTCCTTATTTTTAAAAAGCCAACTTATATTATTCAAACACACGAAGCTCAATTAAGTGGAAACCGAACGTAGGAGATTCAATACTAATTTTTATCAATACTAAATCATTATGAATGAGAATTTCGCGAAATTAGTCAGCTTTATCCAAGCTGCTTTTATTTAAAGTCACTTATATTTGGCTGCCAAATTCGGCGATTTCTTAAGTGCCTGCCATTTTAAGACAACATAGTAGATGAGGCTAACCAGTGAACTTGGTCGAGACCTTAGTAATTGCTGTGCACATGCTCACTCATATCGGAATCGGTTGATATATACGAGTGCTGTCGCAGGCAAAAAATCAGATTTTTCAAAATGTCACCCACTTTAGAAATTGAAACTGCTATATCTGAGCCATTTTTTAAGATAAAGACAAACAAAAAATGCTCCTGAATCCTTATATCGAGGTCAAATACTTAAAAAAGAAACCTTTTTCAATTTCTAATTTTTTTGCACCTCACTTTAAATATAATTTTTTTTTAATTTAATGGCCTCCATTTTGAAACAAGATGGCTGATGAAGCTGGCCAGCGAATTTGGTCGAGATATTGATGTATACTATCCACATGCCTTCTTCCATCGAAATAGGCGAATATGTGTGGTATCGCGTGACGAATACAAGATCGTTTCAAAGTGTTAACCATGATAGAAATTCAAAGTGCTATAATTCAACCACTTTTTAAGATACAAACAAAAGAACAAATTTTCAGAAACAAAAACTGCTCCAGAATCTTTGTATCAAGGCCAAACACGTAAAAAAATCTTTTTCATTTTCCAACTTTTTAATACCTTATTTTAAATTTTAAATTACATTTTTTTTTAAAATGGCAACCCTTTTGAAACAAGATGGCGAATGAAGCTGGCCAACGAACTCGGTCGAGACATTGGTATGTACTATGTACAGACCAAGTTACATTCAAATCAGTTCATAAATACGCCTGTTATCGCGTGACAAAAATCAGGTCGTTTTAAAATGTCAGCCACAATAGAAATTCAAAATGTTATAACTCAGCCATTTTTTTTAGATGTAGACGAAACAAAACCTGTTCCGGAATCTTTGTATTAAGGTCAAACACATACAAAAAAAAATCTTTTTCATTTTCCAATTTTTTGGTATCTCATTTTAAATTGATTTTTTTTTTAATTTTTTTAAATGGCCACCATTTTCAAACAAGATGGCGAATGAAGCTGGTCAACGAACTCGGTTGAGTTATTTGTATGTACTATGAACAAACCAAGGTACATCCAAATCGGTTCATAAATACGTCTGTTATCACGTGGCAAAAATCAGGACGTTTCAAAATGTCCGCCACGCTAGAAATTCAAAATGCTATAACTCGGCCATTTTTTAAGATATAGACGAAACAAAAACTGCTTTCGAATCTTTTTATCAAGGTCAAACACATAAGAAAAAAATATTTTTTTCAATTTTCAACTTTTTGCTACCACATTTCAAATTTAAATTTTTCTTAAAATTTTAAATGGCCGCCATTTTAAACAAGATGGCGGATGAAGCTGGTCAACGAACTCGTTCGAGACATTGGTCTGTACTATGTATAAACGAAGTTACATCCAAATCGGTTCATAAATACGCCTTTTATCGCGTGACAAAATTCAGGACGTTTCAAAATGTCTGCTTCGCTAGAAATTCAAAATGCTATAACTCAGCCATTTTTTAAGATATAGACGAAACAAAAACTGGTACGGAGTCTTTGTATAAAGGTCAAATACATAAGAAAAAAATATTTTTCCATTTTCAATTTTTTGGTACCACATTTCAAATTTTAAATTTTTAAAAAAAATTTAAATGGCCGCCATTTTGAAACAAAATGGCGGATGAAGCTGGCCAACGAACTCGGTCGAGACATTGGTATGTACTATGTACACACCGAATTACATCCAAATCGGTTCATAAATACGAGAGTTACAGTGTGACATAGGTCAGATATATATATGTGGGATCCCATTTCCCGAAACCCCACAGAGCTGGCTTAGATCCAAAACCCTACAAAACTAGCTTACAAAAGCACCGCCAGGAGTCTGTCTCACAACTCCGAATTGAAGGACTCTAGTGATGCTGACGCATGCGCGCAGCAAGTGGCTGTCGGCGGCAGGCGTGCTGCGAGTTTGAAAGGAACTGAAGTGACGGGGAAAAACGAGAGAACAGAATTCGATGGTTGGTGCTGATATGAGGTGGTGGACGCAAGAAGGTAGTAATAAAAAGACGTAGCTCGAATTAAGATGTATTAAATGTTTTTTGTGAGTGCTTGTCATCATGTATTCGCCCTGTAAATATAGCTTTTTCCAATATAACTATTTTTTCAAGAGAAGTCGTCTTTATTTCGGTTTTAAGTGTCAATTTTACTTGTGATCAAAAGATGTTCCATAAATTTTGGTGTCAGAAGTGGGATGAATGATTTAATATTCTGACGTTGTCGCCCACAAGTCTGACGAATGAGTTTGAAATCGCCGATGGAAAAATAAAAGTACGGAATTCTGTGTTCAAGTGATATTGTTCTTAGTGGTGAGTACTGTATACAATTCTTTTTTTATTTCATGATGAAATTGATCGATATTCCTGAACTGGAACTTGCCATTAAAAATGAAAAAACTAGTAAAATTAAGATTTTGCATAAATTTCTTTTCGATGCTGAAGGTGATAGATCAAATAGAAAAAGAATCAGAGAATTTTCTGGTTTTGGTTATCAAACCGATAGTCCCGAATTTAAAAGCAAAATAACAAAAAGTCAAGCTGATTTTTCTCTGAATGATTTAATTACAATTTGTAATGTACTTTGCATCTCGAATGAAGGATCTTTAGTCGATCTTACGACGCGATTAGTTACTTATTTATCGGATTTAAGCTTGCTACAAGCAAATGTTCAGAACGACAGTGATACAGATTCAGAACAGGAAGTACCTTTAAATAATAGTTCGGCAAGTAATGACATAGAATCATCAAATTTGGATCAGAACAAGCAATTTCCAGTTCAAAGTTTTGTGCCATCAACTGTTAATTTTAGTGACATTGAAAATGTTGTACCTCCGTTTGATGGTAGTGCATGTCAGGATATAAAAATATGGCTGAACAATTTTGATGATGTCACTAGTATATTTAATCTGTCCGAGTTACATAAGTATATTTTTGTAAAAAGATCCTTAAGAGGCAAAGCTAAATTGTTGGTTCAGACCGAATTACATATAAATTCATATGAGAAATTGAAGCAACTTTTGATTGCTGAATTTAGCACTACTTATAATTCTGCGGAGTTGCATCATTTGTTAAATAAAAGAAAGTTACATGAAAATGAAACACTTGAAGAGTATTTTTTAATAATGAAGCAGTTAGGTGCTCGTGGTAATATAGAGGATTCGGCGTTGATGCAGTATGTTATAAATGGAATACCCGACCCTGTTTTTAGGAAATCAATATTGTATGGATGTCAATCAATTTTAGAATTTAAACAAAAATTAAAAGTCTATGAGAAGTTACGGTCGGAATATGAAAACACAAAATCTAATAAACATGAAGGAGCTAAGCCTAAAATTAAATCCGAAGTTGAAGTTAAGAACAGATTTAGGCCTGTAAAGCCAAATATACGCTGTTATAATTGTGGCGGGAATAATCATAAAAGCATTAACTGCGTTAATAAAGATAAAGGGCCCCTTTGTTTCTCTTGTAACGGTTATGGTCACAAATCATTTCAGTGTAGTAATAAATCGAAAGATACAAATGTTAAAAATGCTCAGCCACAAGTTAACAATATTACATCCCAAGATTTAATTCTAAAAGAGGTAAAGCTTTATTCTTTACATTTAACCTCCTTGATAGATACTGGTAGTCAAAAGACTCTGTTAAAGAAAAGTGTTTATGATAATTTGAAGAACTTTGTGGAATTAAAACCTACGGGTATCAGTCTGACCGGTTTAGGGAAAATTTCAGTTAAGCCAGAAGGTTATTTCGATTCAGAAATTGAAGTTGATAATTCGAAATTTAAAGTTGACATTTTTGTCGTTAATGACAGTTGCATTAATTTCGATTTAATTATTGGCACTGATGTTATTCATCAAGGTACATTAACTATTTCTGCTAATGAAGTGAAATTGGTTAAAACGGAAGTTCAGTCTAATGACTTTTTAGTTAACATTGTAAATGTTCTAGGTGAGCCTAAAATTGATTTAAGTCACATTGCTGACAGAAATTTACGTTCGGAATTATCCTCTTTAATTGAGAATTATGTGCCAATTAAAACTAAAACTATAGATGTTAAAATGAAAATTAATTTAACGGATGAAGTCCCAGTTTGTTCTTCCCCTCGAAGATTACCGCCATGTGAGAAAAAAATAGTTGAAGACCAAATTGAGGAGTGGCTAGCGCAGGGAATCATTAGGAAGAGTTCTTCTAATTTTTCGTCGCCGGTAGTGTTAGTTAAGAAAAAAGATAACACAATAAGACTTTGTATTGATTACAGACGTCTTAACAAGAAGACAGTGCGAGAACATTTTCCATTACCAGTAATAGATGATGTTATAGATCAATTACACTCTGCTGAGGTATTTACAACCATAGATTTAAAAAACGGTTTTTTTCATGTTGAGGTTGAAGAAGGCTCACAGAAATATACCTCTTTTGTCACTCATGAAGGACAGTACGAATTTTTAAAGTGTCCATTCGGGTTGTCCAATAGCCCTAGTGTTTTTCAAAGATATATTTATAATGTATTTCGAAACTTATTAAAAGATCACACTGTAGTCATTTATATGGATGACCTAATAATACCCGCCAAAAACGAAGCTGAAGGTCTAGAAAAATTAAAACTTGTTCTTGAAACTGCATCGGAATACGGGTTGGAACTAAATCTTAAAAAATGCAATTTTTTGAAGCGTGAGATTGATTTTTTGGGGTATAGAATCATAAATGGTAAATTGTGTCCCTTCCCACTGAAAACAAAAGCAGTAATAAATTTTCCCGAACCAAAGTGTATCAAAGATATTCAAAGTTATTTAGGATTGACAGGATACTTTCGAAAGTTTATAAGAAATTATTCAGTCATAGCTAAACCGTTGAGTGACCTGTTAAGAAAAGATTCTAAATTTAAGTTTGGTGTAGAAGAACAGAAAGCTTTTAACGAACTCAAGCGCATTTTGTCGTCTGAACCAGTACTTTCAATTTACAATCCCAAAAGCGCGACCGAAATCCATTGTGATGCCAGTATAGATGGCTATGGAGCTGTGTTAATGCAACAATCGCCAGTAGACAATCAGTTTCATCCAGTTTATTTCGCCAGTAAAAAAACAACCGAAGCTGAACGAAAGTATACTAGCTATGAATTAGAAGTCTTAGCTGTAATTGAAGCCTTGAAAAAGTTTAGAGTATATGTGCTAGGTATTTCATTTAAAATAGTAACCGACTGTAATGCATTTAAAATGACTATGGATAAAAAAGAAATGAGTACAAAAATAGCTAGATGGGCAATTATGTTATCAGATTTCGATTATACTATTGAGCATAGACACGGTACTAGCATGAGGCATGTTGATGCGTTAAGCAGATATTCTATTTGTATGGTAATCCAAGATAGCTTAACTTTAAAAATTATCCAAGCTCAAGAAACTGACGAGCATATTAAAACCATAAAAGAAATTCTAAAAGTAAAATCTTATGATGATTATTTAGTTAAAAATGATGTTCTTTATAAATGTGTTAATGGTAATGATTTATTAGTTGTACCAGATGAGATGCAAATGAATATAATTAAGGCCGCTCACGAAAAAGGTCATTACGCAGTCGCACGAACAGAAAAAAATTTAGAGAATGATTTTTACATCCCCAAAGTTAAACAAAAAATCGAGAAATGTATATTAAATTGTGTTCCCTGTATCTTAATAAATCGAAAATCCGGTAAACAAGAAGGTTTGCTACACCCGATAGAAAAAGAAGAAACTCCGTTACAAACGTACCATGTTGATCACTTAGGTCCATTGGAGAGCACGAATAAAAATTACAAACATATTTTTTCAGTCATTGACGCATTCACAAAATTTGTTTGGTTGTATCCCACAAAATCTACCGACACTGCAGAAGTAATTTCTAAATTAGAAATCCAAAAAACTGTTTTTGGAAGTCCATTTCGCATAATCTCAGATAAAGGTCCTGCCTTTACCTCCAAAGCTTTTGAAGATTATTGCATCAGAGAAAATATTAAACATGTCCCGATTACCACAGGGTTACCAAGAGCTAACGGCCAAGTCGAACGTCTAAATTCGGTCATAATATCTGTTCTGTCTAAATTATCTGTAGATAACCCTACGAAGTGGTATACACATGTAAGCGATGTCCAACAAGTAATAAATTCGACGTTTCAGAGAAGTATTAATACAACCCCTTTTGAGCTGATGTTTGGTACTAAAATGAAGCTAAAAAATAACATCGAGATTACTAGCCTTTTGAACGCTGAAATACAATCAGATTTTATTAATAATCGTGAAGAATTGAGAAAAGACGCTAAAAAACAAATTTTAAAAGTCCAAGAAGAGAACCGTAAAACTTATAATCTCAGACGAAAAAATCCTAACAAATTCAAGCTTAATGATATGGTCGCTATAAAACGTACACAACAAGGTCCAGGTTTGAAGTTAAAATCAAAATATTTAGGTCCTTACAAAGTCATAAAAGTAAAAAATAACGACACCTACGATGTAAAGAAAGTTGGATTTAATGAAGGTCCAATGGTCACTAGTACTTGCGCCGAGTACATGAAGCCGTGGACGGATGAAGCTTGACATAAAAAAAAGATGAAGAATTTCACCGATTATGACACTACCCCGACTACGACACACCACCGGACTGACTTTAACTGATTTTGACAAAATCAATCCCGAAGGAACGAAAAAAAAAGACGTAAGAAAAAGGAAGACAAAAGACGTAAAAAAAAAGGAAAGTCGAAAAGACTTATAGGAAAAGGAAGACGAAAAGATGTTAGGTAAAAGAAGACGAAAGACGTGAGAAATAGCAAGACGAATAAGACGTAAGAAGAAAGAACGACGAACAGATTTAAAACAGAATAAGAAGAATTTTTTAAGGATTGTAATAATGATGACTTTTTTTTCCAGAATAGAACTTTGGTTGCTGCTGTTTTTTTTTCTTTATCTTTCCAGGTGATCCAGCTGCTGCTTCCAGCGGTCCAAGATGCATTCGAGGACGACTGATTAGAAGGATGGCCGAGCTGTGGGATCCCATTTCCCGAAACCCCACAGAGCTGGCTTAGATCCAAAACCCTACAAAACTAGCTTACAAAAGCACCGCCAGGAGTCTGTCTCACAACTCCGAATTGAAGGACTCTAGTGATGCTGACGCATGCGCGCAGCAAGTGGCTGTCGGCGGCAGGCGTGCTGCGAGTTTGAAAGGAACTGAAGTGACGGGGAAAAACGAGAGAACAGAATTCGATGGTTGGTGCTGATATGAGGTGGTGGACGCAAGAAGGTAGTAATAAAAAGACGTAGCTCGAATTAAGATGTATTAAATGTTTTTTGTGAGTGCTTGTCATCATGTATTCGCCCTGTAAATATAGCTTTTTCCAATATAACTATTTTTTCAAGAGAAGTCGTCTTTATTTCGGTTTTAAGTGTCAATTTTACTTGTGATCAAAAGATGTTCCATATATATATATATATATATGTATATCAATTTTGAACGGAGGGTGGTTTCGGGGTCTGGGGGTCATGATCGATGAAAATATACCAAAATTTTTTGAAATCGCTTTCCTCCGAACGGCTGCAATAGGTAGCTTTTTGTAAAGAAATCTACCTAAAACTACAAAAAGAAAATTCAAAAACATATCAACTAGTCTTGGAGTCAACTACGTTACTACCAATAATATAGTAAAATAAAGGGTAATACCACAAGGCAGAATCTCAGTATACAGACTGATTGTCAGAAGTGCGAACTGTCAATTGTTCGGTCATCGGAAGTAGGACTGTAGGAGGAAGCGACTCAAGAGAGAAAGGTTCCATTCTCTCATTGGTTGATGAGAAACCGGTCTTGGCTTGCCTCTCACGGATGATTTGGCGATGAAATGCAAGCACTTTGAGAAATATCATACCTAGTTAATTCATTCTATTTTGGGGAGAGTTTTTTTGTGGACGATCTCGTCCAGTGGTCAAAGCGTTCGCCTAGCAAACTCAAGTAGACAGGTTCTATCCTCCCTGCTACTTTTATATTTTTTATTTGTGTTTTGTTTCGATTTTTATTAAGTCAGTTAATAAAGATTTATCGACTTTTATTATCCGTTCATTCCCAATTTTTTTAATTGTCAATTAGATAATTAACTAAAATTTTTATTAAATTAAGTTTTAATTGTTATAAAATAAAATAAAATTTAGTTTTAAATTAATTAATAAATTAATTTTAATTTATCAAAGTTTTCTTTTAAAATTAATTAGTATTTTTCATGCAGAAAAACTTTATTAATTTATTATCAAAGGCTTTGTAATTTTTTTTATGTATGAAATACTGTTAATGAAATTAATTTTTAAAACTCATATTACTTCTAAGCTATTTATTTCAATTCCTTAAAATGAATATTTTTGAAAATATAATGTTATTTCTTACACTTATATAAAATATTTTTATTTTTATGTTATAATATTTAACAATATATCTGAATACATAACTATATTCAGTTTATTTTATTTGAAAGTAAAATTTTATTAATTTTTGAATTTATATTAATAATATTATTAACTTAATTAGTAATTAATTATTTAAATCAATTTGTAATAGTTAATTGTTAAATACTTTTTATTAAAATTTGCTAAAATATTTTTTAATTGTTATTATTAAAAAATTTTAATGAATACATAACTATATAGAATTTATTTTATTTGAAAGAAAAATTTTATTAATTTATGAATTTATATTAATAATATTATTAATTTAATGAGTAAGTAATTATTTAAATCAATCTGTAATAGTTAATTATTAAATACTTATTAAAATTTGCTAAAAAATGTTTAATTTTTTTTTTATTATTCTAATAAACTACTTTTCAAAACAATATATATATTATATATATATTATTTGAAAACTCAGTCAAAAACAAATTATTTTTATTAAAAATATTATTAAAAATTGCCCCTTAACTATTACCACCCTAAATATTTAAAAACTAAGTTAAAGGCAGTTAAGTCCAAGTAATCATTAACTAGAAATATTTAATGCAACAAAATACATTATAAAAACTTCTTATAGTTTTTGGTAGTTATTGCTCAGATATTATTGTTTTTGGTTCGAACTTTTTTTTCTTTTGGGTGTGTGGGAAAAAAAAAAAATCTGTTATTATCTCTCTAAAAATCTGTAAAAATCTGTAGTTATTGCTCAGATATTATTGTTTTTGGTTCGAAATTTTTTTTCTTTTGGGTGTGTGGGAAAAAAAAAAAAAATCTGTTATTATTTAATTTATTTTTTCATTATATTTCACCACAAGTCTGAACTATAATTTATTTTAGTTTGACCTTTTTCATTCACTACCTATGAAACACTATTTTTAGAATTTTTTTTTTACCTATTTGTTATTTCGCAGTAATAATAGATATTAATATTGCAAATTACCACACAGGCAAGGTAGAATCTAGATGATCTAAATCCTTTTCTGACAATTTTGATTATTTGAGTACTAGTTTGGCCATTTAATTATTTATATTTACACACACAAAGTGCCATGAAAAAATATGCATAAAATTTGACCGAGTATTTTTATTAATTGTTTTATATCTATTTATTATTTTAAAAAAATCACACACATCAGGTATCAAAAAAGGGGAGAGGGGTGCTTGAGTTTACTGTTGCTTTGCACACATAACTACAGTCAAAACACATAGGTAATTAAATGTAGTTGCGTAGCCAGGATATTATTTCGGGGGGGGGGGGGGGGTCTAATCCCCTAAGCTTCTGTCATCCTGGTGCAAAGCTATAAATCAAAAACTATTAATTTTACTTTTCGTATAAATATCAATTTTATACTTTTAAAATATGGGATATGTTTATTCGGGTTTTTTTTTTAAGTTAAATTTACATACACCTGTTTATACAAAAGAAAAATATAAGTAATGTGTAATTTAAAAATAAGTTATAAAATAATAAGTCTAAAATATTTAAGTTGATTACTTTTTTAAAAGAAAGTCCGTTTTATCAATTTTTTGCAGGGAAAAAAAGGATATTTTTAAAAATACCATATCATTGTTTTCCGTGAATCACTTTATATGAGAAATAAATTAAAATTCCTTACAAGTCGCAAAGAAAATTTAATATGATTGCAACTTAATACTTGAAATAATCTCAAGTGACACTTGGCGATTTGTTTTGGTGGTAAAATGCTATGTGCCCTCTGATTTGTCACGAAGAAATGTCTTCCACTGCTCAATTATCAGGACTTGTAACCTTGAGAAGTAATCGTGGGATTCTTGTTTCTTGTCAACCAATGGAAGAATGGAACCTTTCACCCTTGAGTCTCTTCCCTGTAGGAGGCAAGAAATCTGTGCGCACTGTGTTAGAGGCCACCAAACAACGGACTGCCCTTATAAATTAGATCCAGGAAAAAGATAATTTACAAACTGTCTGCAGATGGAGAACTATTTTCCCCATTCTGCAGACTCACCAACTTGACCGATCTATAGACATCAACTTTCAATCAGAAATGAATCTCCTTCCAGAAATACTAATAGAAGTTCTTTAATTATATGATTGAATAACTCTAAATATTTTAGTAGAAATAATAACATTGATGTTCAACACAACAGCTTTTACACAATAAGAACTTCTACATATTAAAACATTAAATTTACACAGAACCATTAAACTAATAATAGAATATAGTTCAATTTTAAAATAATCATACCTAGAGTAATTTATAACTATAATGCTTTACCGGAAAATGACTTGTAAATAGAACACTTCTTGAATGTGTTTTTGTTAATAGTATTTAGGTGTTGTCTGTGAACTTCTCATCTGTGAACTAATTGTTATATTATGTGTTATCTCAAATTTTAAATAACCTAAATTGTCTTGTTTTAAATACTTTAACCTTTTATTAAATATTTAACTTTTAAGGACATGGCAGAAATTTCCCTCCTCTGTAGTCCTGCTAGTATGCTGACCCATTAATTTCCCTAATTATTAACAGCTAATTAAAAATTTATAACTCATCTCTCTTATTTTAATTATTTAGCCTGGGCATTGGAGGGGAATTTCGTATTAAATTCCTTATCTCATAGTATTAACCTTTAATTAATAAAAATCTGTTATTATCTCCATTCCTTATTATAAAAATTATTCATTATTAATAAACCTATAATTATATAAAAATAATGGTATGCTGCAATTTAACTTTTATCTTAAATATTTACTTTTAATATACTGTTCTCTTGGGCTCGCCCTGACATTTTCTCATATTGTTTATTACTCATTCTGTTTGTTTTGTCATTTTAATAATTTTCCTAGAACAGGGTCTTCCAGCCTGCTGGGACTTCCGGGCTCGTTCGGGGGTACTGGGGTTTCAGCGGGAAGGGGGATATGTGTTTTCCCCTCGTGGACTAATCAGCTCCTATACCGAAAGGTTGACTGTCCACGAGTGGGTGATTAGTGATTAGTTATTAGTGAAAGTGCGCCTCATCACTCCGTAAAATCAGCCACGGCAATGTAGCATCAACTTAAATGCGTGCTAAAAATATCAATGAAAAATCCAAACAGGTGGCAGCATCGCCTGGGAGCGAATCTTAAACAGAAGAGATTTTGTACGGATAAAACTGTAACATCTCATGCAGGATCTTCCTCATCGTTGAGTATGGGATCTGCGTGTGTCAAGATACTGCACAAGTGCTGCTGGTACACTGCACATTTTCCATCTCCTGTCCGACAATAGCAGTTGCAACTTCTTCAACTTGTTGCTGACTAGTCACTTTGCGTCCTTGGCCTGGTAGACTTGGCTCTGTAGTTTTAAATCGTTGAATCATCTTTCGTAAATTTGTTATGCTCACCGGTCCTTTTCTCAACTTCTTTAATCGGCCAAATTCATTGCAATTCTCTTTCCGTTAATAATACAGATTGATTATTAAAGCACGGTCCCTTAAGGTAAGAGCCATCGCAAAGCAGTTGGTCTCAGAATGACGAGAAATCTCCCAACCTTTCCTTTTATACTCATGATCGCTACACAGAACGGATTTTATGCAAATTAATGTATTTTAGTCGGTGAACAGCGCCAAAATTGCCCCTTGTGGCGATTTTTTTTAGAATTCGAAATCCCGTGGTCTACTACGCATGCTCATCAGATTTAATTATGTTTCGTCCACTACTTTACTCGCTAGAGGGCTCTGAACATCTCACGTTCATTAATAACCACCCTGAATATATACATAATAATTATATTCAGTTGTATTCTAAGTTTTAAAAAAATCATATAAATCAGATAAAGTCTTTATTTAAGGGGACAAGGGACCTTAAAATAATTTTTTTTATTTTTTGTAAATTTCACCTTAAATATTATTCAAGGGTACATTATATGCATTATGGCATGCATTTATCACAAAAAAAATTAAAAAAAATTTATTTTTGAGAAAAAAATGGAATTTTACGCGAAATCTTAGAAATCTTCGAAATGTCCCCTGCGTCTTCCATATCAATGAAAATCCCCAATATTTTTTATAACAGTTTGGTTTATATATATAAACAAAATCGAGCATCGAATTTTATATATTTGAATTTAAAGGTTAAAAAAAATTTTTTTTGAAAAATTTCAAAATTTCAAAATTTTTCAATTTTTTCTTTATTTTTTGTAAATTTTATCTGAAATATTATTCAAAGGTACATTATATGCATTATGGCATGCATTTATCACAAAAAAATTTTTAAAAAATTTTATTTTTGAGAAAAAAATGGAATTTTACGCATCGTCTTAGAAATCTTCGAAATGCCCCCTGTGCGTCCCATATCAATGAAAATCCCCAATATTTTTTATAAAAGTTTGATTTATATATATAAATAAAATAGAGCATCGAATTTTATATATTTGAATTTAAAGGTAAAAAAATAAAAAATTTTGAAATTTTTTCGAAAAAATTTCAAAAATTTTAATTTTTTTAAACTTTTTTGTAAATTTTATCTTAAATATTATTCAGGGGTCCATTATATGCATTATGGCATGCATTTAGCACAAAAAAAAAATAAAAAGTAAATTTATTTTTGAGAAAAAAATGGAATTTTACGCGTTGTGTTAGAAATCTTCGAAATGCCCCCTGCGCATCCCATATCAATGAAAATCCCCAATATTTTTTATAAAAGTTTGTTTTATATATATAAATAAAATAGAGCATCAAATTTTATATATTTGAATTTAAAAGTTAAAAAAAATTGAAAAATTGAAAATTTTTGAAATTTTTTCGAAAAAATTTCAAAATTTTTAATTTTGTATTTTTTTTACCTTTAAATTCAAATATTTAAAATTCGATGCTCTATTTTATTTATATATATAAAACAAACTTTTATAAAAGATATTGGAGATTTTCATTCATATGGAAGACGCAGGGGGCATTTCGAAGATTTCTAAGACGACACGTAAAATTCCATTTTTTCTCAAAAAAAAATTTTTTCTAATTTTTTTTTTGTGATAAATGCATGCCATAATGCATATAATGTACCCTTATATAATATTTAGGTGAAATTTACAAAAAATAAAAAAAAATATTTTAAAGGATTTGAAGGTCCCTTGTCCCCATAAGTACAAGAACTGAAAGAAAGATGTAGTTTCCGTTTCATATGTATAGGCTTTATACGTATTTTGTTTACATGTATAATAAAATTCACGATTTAAGGCTATTCTCAACTGCTCTGTTCAACAAGCGCAAAATGTTTTGACACATTTACAAATTCATTTTTTAACGGAGATATATAAAATTGGAAATGCTGACCACGGAAGCGATTTGGAATCAAACCGTGTTTTCCATTTTTTGATCTATCAATTACCTATTGAGCTATAAGCGATTTTAATCACTTGGCAAACACGTTTTTTTATACTTTCTCAAGTGGCTTTGCTGCTTTCGCGCGGAAAATCGGTTCAAAACCTACACTTTGACACTATTTTCTGAAAGATTTATTGCGTTTTCAAAAAAACGGAAAAACAGCTCGATTACATAGATTCTGAACAACTTCAAACTTCTAGTTTCATGCATTTCCGAACAAAAATAAATTAAAACTTATGTCACAAAGTTGCCCGTTTGGATTTGAAAACAGTCTTAAGAACTGACAAAATAAAATAATTTTTAAATAAAAATTTTAACTTTTTTACAGACAAATTGTAATTCGAATGCATGCAGATTTAATTTTTTAAATCTCCTTTATCGGCATCCTAATTTATGTAAATTAAAGACTTATTTATACCTGCATATTGTAGAAAACTGCTTTTAAAAATTAAAAGTAACCATAAAATAAAATATAACAAACATTATAAAAAAATATGTGAGTTTTTTCGAGGTCTATTAGGAACATACTGATAATAAATGATTATTTTAGGCAAAGAACGCATTAAAAGGAAGTTTTTAAAAATATATATCAAAGTGATCTGTAATAGAAAAATTTGACTATCATATGAAAACACTTACATTGTATTCATAAGGACATTGTTGTGAAATTTTCAATACGCATATTTTGTTATCAGAAAATGTTCAATATTTTCAATCAAATCAATTATATTCATGTTCTACATGCACTGTTGTACTATACGGTAGATATCATTATTAGTTCTTATAAAGTGTATATAAATGTAATTTTGGGGTAAGCATATTATATGAGGTGCAATTTGTAAAATACTGATATTCTAAATTATAATGTTACGTGATTTTTGTATATATATACATTACCCCTTTATGGAAAAAAATAGTTATTGAAGATTAAACAGTATATCTTACCCAATTTCGTTAATTTGCCAACTGTATGTATTTCTACAGTCTAATGAAATAGCTTTAAATTCTGACAAATAAACCTACATTAGTTAACAACTTCGCTTAATTTAAATTGCACACCGACTATTAATGGAAAATTGAATTCTATTTTAATGTAAATCGTCTGAGAAATCCCAATTCAAGTATACCCGCTTCTATAGAAGTACCAATACACACAGTACCAATACTCCCTTTACTTATATATATATAGTATATATAGTATTCCCTGCTTTGAAAACTACTCTTTCAAAGCGATGCATCTCATTTATCTATATAACTGTATTTGTAATACACCTGTCTTATGGAAATTGAGAGAATATTATATAATTGCATGATTCCCTTTAACAAGTTTAAACGTTGTATGAATTTCATATCACAGATTTGCGTTATAAATCAGCTGTTTATTTAATAAACATTGTTCAAATTATAGGATTATTGTTTGACAAATTTTACATATTTATCTCTTTGACCTTTTTGCGGCAAATCACTCGAGTCAATTGTTATTTAAATTATTAATTATTTCCTGAAACATTTATATATGAATTTAATTATAATACTCACATTTGCTCATAATGTATTTCCACCATTAATTGTATTTATTGATAAAATATTCCATTTCCATATAAAGCTAGCTTTTCTTTACACTATCCAATCAGGAAAACGAAATTTTTATAGGTACACACAAGGTTGAATTAAAAAAATTAAAAATGTTTCAAATAATAAATTTCTAAACTTTTATAATATGGATATGTGTATTTACTATATGATTTCACTAAAATGCGAGTCCCAAAGAAATTTTGACTGCTGGACTGATTTTTTTAATAAAAGACTACTTTAATATTTAGTATTTCCTAAGCTAAATATGAGGAAACATCTAAATTTGGGTTTAAAAATGCGCTTAAAGCGAAAATTTTCTCATTCTCTGACCTAAAGTTTTAGTAACCTTGTTAGACAGTCTATGTTACTCTCAATTATCATGAACAAATTTTGACTCCATTTGTTTTCACAGCTACAGTGACGCTTCTTTCAAGCAGAGATAAATTTTAGAAAGATCAGCTGATCTCAAGATAAATTTATAATGGGCACAGAAAACATTTGATCTCAACCTCATACCAAAATTAAAATTGTCCGCCAAGCAAGAAGATGACATGCTTTAGAACTGCCAAAGTTTCATGTTAGGACTGCTTCCTTCTAAAAGACATTCTACACATTGCATTGGTTCAAACTACATCTCCTCAGCTGTCCTTTTGAAAAATATGTCTTCAAAATGGAGTTTTTTTGTTTGTCTTTTTAAGTTTTCATTCCATTATTACAACCATCTTTCTATATTAACTATAAGTGATATTTTATTAAGTTTGGCGCATCGTTTAGCATTTTGATCAGTTATCTTAATTTGTAAAGAAACCAATTTCACTTTATTCGGATTTATGTACAAACATCTCATTCACTGGCAGTGTTGTCAGTTTTCTACATTTAAAAAAAATCAGATAGCTTGATCTCCAACAATTTTTTAAAAATATTATAATAGCTTTATTTTCGAAAAATTTAGTCTTTAATTAAAAAAAGGCGAATATTTCTGCAAAAAAAGTTGTGTCAAACAAGCAATCTGAATCATAGGCGTAGAGTTATATGGGCCCGTGGGGCTCGGGCCCCTCCAATAATTTTTTTCAGATGGGCTATATTTTTTTTTACAACTGACATAGAAAAAAAATCAGATTTTGGATTTTCATATAATTTACAAAAACTTTTAGCGTATAATGTTTTCGATGCATAACTGTTCTTTCTCTAAATTCGCTGTTTACTTTTATTCTTTGTAAAGCGTGGCGTATGTATGGGGAGAAAAACTAAACAATCTCCGCGGTGGGTTTTTCTTTCTTCTTTGGACACTGGACACACTTTCTGGGAAGAATTTCTTTTTCTGATTCAGCGTCACAGAGATGGGACAATAAATTCATGTTTTTGAATGACAACAAATTGTGACCGATGTGATCTGATTAGAGCACAAATAAGATGGTTTGTCGTTTCCCGCAACTACAAAGAAGGGGGCTAGGCTTAAAAAATTTCCAATTTACGAGTTTTGAAGAACTCGGAAGGTGGGGGAGTGGTTGAGTTTTGCTGCAAATTGTCCAAATGTATCAAGCGATCTCTTGCAGTAACTGATGATTCACCAGTGTCCTGATTCTGCCCTTAACGGAACAAGCCGAGTAGGAAACCTCCGATTCACGTAATCCATACCGATGTTCAACAATTTCCAATTCTGCCCCAAACGGAATAGGGGAGCAGCGTTTGACCTCTCAATTACAAGGTCAACGAGTTTCGACTAGAATTTCGACCAATCGCTTCCAAGGACACATGTGGTCTCTTTATCTGAAACACGAACATGTGTGTTTACGTGCTACCCCTTTAAAAAGAGACCTTTAATTGGCACTATTATTATATATTGATTTTTTATAGATTAATATAAAGTGAATTATATAATATCGCTATAAACAGTGTGTAAAGTTTTAATAGGTGGTAAGTTATAAATAATCTTTACGAAGTTTTGATACAATTATATAATTTTTATAGCATGAAGGTTTTTTTTTTTTTTTTTTTCAATATAAGCTTTAAAATACAAGTTATATCAGCCAAATAATTGTAAATTTATGTTTCACGCATAATAATTATTTTACATTCACAATTACCTTATATACTCGTGTATAAGTCGAAGAATTTTAGACAAAATTTGGGCGTTGAAAATGGAGGGTCGTCTTATACACGAGAAAGTAAAAAAAAAAAAAAAAAAAAAAAAAAAAAAATCACAGACTACTGCGATTGTTTTTTTTCAGTCTTTTAAGTAATTACATGAGAGATAAAAGCGGGCAATGGTCATTTCCAAGTGACTGACAAACAAAGCTCAATGTCCCTGTAATTGTTTTCCACCCACTTTCTCGTGGGACAAAAAACCCTTCAATATATTCCTTTCAGCATTTTAATCCCCTTTTTAAAAAGAATCCAACTTTAGAATGCTTCTAGATATCTTTCTTAACCTTTAACTGATGTCACTCGGTCTCCCAGACCCCGCGACTCCTTAGCTGTAAACACTTTTACAGCTTTTTACTTTTCTGTACGGAAGTTAAATAATATGAATAAAATACTTTTTGGATGCAATTTAATTCACATGCTCCTAAGAGAAGTACAACGATATTGTTAGGACAAAATTTAATTAATTCAACCATTTGAGTTATTTTTTTTATTCATTTTATTCGAGGGGTCTGAGAGACCGGATCACATCAGTTGTGTGACAAATTTTAGTCCCATCAGTTAAAGGTTAAAATTCCTATAATACAAAGAAGTACTATATTTTAGCAGTCTAAGAAGTTGTTTACCCTTGTAAATAATGCCTGAATGGATTTTTGAAAGAATTTTATGTTTTTAAGTATAATTGAATTGATGTGAATAGGTTTCAAAATAGTTTAAGCTTCTTCGGTTATATATAATTATACAGGTTTAAAACGTTGAATTAAAAAAAATCTGATTAGAAATGTAAAAAATTTACTAATTTAATGAAATTTTTTTTACATTTTTCTATCCTCGATTACAAATTATTTTTCAACATGCTACCAGAAATGTGGTTCGACTTATACACGAAAATTCAATTTTTTTCAAAGTTTTGCTTAAGAATTGGGAGGAGGAGGGGGGGGGGGGTCGACTTATGCGCGAGTATATACGGTATATAATTTTTTATTAATATTTAGATTAAAATCGAGGGATTATTTAAACAAAAACTATTTGTAATTACTCTTTTGTGAAGATTAAAACTTACTGTATTAATTCAAATATAAATTTATCATTAAGTCTTTTTTTTTTATGTGAGTACGCTTTATTAAACTAATTTTTTCAATACAAGCTTTCTTTTTCTTTTTCTTCTTTTTTTTTTTTTTACAAGTTTTAAAATACAAGCTGTATCAGCCAAATAATTGAAAAATAATGCATACTCATAATTATTTTACAATTACCGTATTTTATGGAAGAAACGCCGCGGCGTTTACGAGATTAAAAGTTAATTTTTTTCTAAGTGCTGCGTTTACGATGTTCTTTAAATACCAACTGAGTTTCCTTAATTTAAAAATTCATAAAAATACTTAAAATCGGATTGAAATATTTTAAATAAAACTATAAACATCTTAAGATATTAAGAACGAGGCATCCTACACTGCTCAGAAAGCTTTGATTAAAATTAGGTCAATGTGAGGCTGTCGACAAAAGTTGCGTTCCGATGGATGCGGCGTTTACGATATTTTTAAGCGTATTCAGGCCAATTTGAGGAGTGCGGCGTTTCTTCCATAAAATACGGTACATAATTTTTTATTGCTATTTAAAGTAAAATCAAGGAATTATTTAAACAAAAACTATTTGTAAATACTCTCTTGAATTAATACAGCAAGTTTTAATCTTCTCAAAAATATATTTTACCATGAAGGTTTTTTTTTTTTTTTTTTTTTTTATGTAGTTACAATTTATTGTACTAACTTTTTTAATACAAGCTTTTTTTTATGTATACAAGTTTTAAAATACAAGCTATGGTAAATCTCTAGGCCAATTAATTGAAACTTTATGCTTTCTCATAATTATTTTACATTTATATTTTAATTTTTATTATCAGAATAAAATAAACGGATTTAAGCAAAACTATTTGTAATTATACTTTTGGATTACATCAAGTTTTAATCTTCTCAAAAATATATTTCAACATGAAGGGTTTTTTTTTTTTTTTTTTTTTTTTTTTTTAATACGAGCTTTAAAATACCAGCTATATCAGTCAAATATAATTCAAAAATTATGCTTCAGTCGTGATTATCTTACATTTACAATGATATAATATTTATTATTATTTAGAGTAAAATCAAGAAATTATTTATACAAAAAGTATTTGTAATTACATTTTTGGATTAGTACAATAAGTTTTAATCTTCTCAAATGCATTATTTAGGATTATTATTATTATTATTATTTTGAATACAAGCTTTAAAAGACAAGCTCTATCAGCCAAATAATTGGAAAATTAAGTTTCACTTATAATTATGTTACATTATATATTATAACATTATATATTATACATTATGTATATATACATTATTATACATTTTTTATTGTTTAGATCAAAATCAAGGGATTATTTAAGCAAAAATTATTTGTAATTGCACTTTTGGATTAGTGCAATAAGTTTTAACCTCAAAAATATATTTTAGCATAAAGATTTTTTTGTTTTTTTTTTATAAGTTTTAAAATACAAGCTGTATTAGGCAAATAATTGAAAAACTATGCTTCTCCCACAATTAATTTACATTTAATTTAAGCTAAAACTATTTCTAGTAATGAACCTAACAAAACTGAATACTAATAGTAACAATAGTACAATGCGAATATACATTTAACAAAAATTAGGTCTATCTATCCTCATTTACAAGAGATGCATATCTCTTGATATACAGAGACGCCATCTTAAACCGACCCAAGTAATGCTTTCCGGCTGCTGATTGCAGTCGGGATGAATTACGACGAAGCAACCCCGGTGAATGGGAAATAATTCCAACACGTTAGGGGCAGAATTGGAAAATATCACTTCGTTGGCGCATTACAAGAAAGTAACCCGTTCCGAGAAGGGCAGAATCAAGACACAGGATCTAGTAACAATAAATAGTACACATTTAATTGTTTTTACTCGGACCTAGCAAGCAATTCGATCTCTGGCCATTTTCTTTCATTGATATCAGGCTGGGTAGGGATCGGGGTCTACATTTGTTCTGTAAACTTGTACTAAGCCTTTTTTTTTCGTGTCGTATCAATCTGCATTTGATTCGATTTTCATGATATTTTAAAACTTTTCTATTTTCATATAAATATATTTACCTGTACATGCGCATTCATTGGCGAACACACGGTACTCTTTTTCATGCGCAACACCGTAGTATTTATAATATATATTCATACACTAATTAGCTGACGTGCCCGGCGTCGTCAGGTCTATCAAATAGCCGTACGAAATATGAAAAAATTCAAAAAATCGTAATCAAAAATCACAAAAAATAAAAAAAAAATCACTGAACGAATTCCAAATAAACTTATAGAGAACAAAATTTACTATTTTGGATCAGATTCCTTTTACTAATGTGGAAAAATTGTAGCGAAACTCGAAAAAACTCTAAACCGTGCGCAAAAAATTCAAAATTGCTTTACGAATTTCGAATACACTTTATTGAAAGTATAACAAAATTTATTATATTGGGCTAAAATTTTTAAACCTAATTCCTTTTACAAAAACCAAAAAAATAACAGCGGAAACATTGCATTAAAAATCGATAAAAAGTAAAAAATCGCAGAGGAAAAAAAATACTATTGTGTGTTATAAGTTAAAAACGGATTTCTTTTATAAATGTAAACAAGTTGGAAATTGCTCGTCAAACGTGGCAAATGAGGTGCGTTCGTACTATAACTAGTTTTATAATTATTTTTTGCACCCCATATTGTACTGAATGTATACTTTTTTGCACTTCATAAAGCGCATAGTCTGATACATCATTAAAATGCACTTCCAATAATTTTTTCCCATTCCCCGTAATGTAACGGAACACTTTTGACTGTCCCTGTAATTAAACTATACATCCGATTTTCCTAAAATTTGAAATAGCTCAACAAAACTTTGCAACAATTATATCTTTAAAATTTCAGACCATTAGAAAGGCTGTAATATCATTAAAATGCACTTGCAATAATTTTTCCCATTCCCCGTAGTGTAACGGAACACTTTCGACTGTCCCTGTAATTAAACTATACATCCGATTTTCCTAAAATTTGAAATAGCTCAACAAAACTTTGCAACAATTATATCTTTAAAATTTCAGACCATTCGGAAGGCTGTAATATCATTAAAATGCACTTGCAATAATTTTTCCCATTGGCCGTAATGTAAAGAAAAACTTTTGACTGTCCCTGTAATTAAACTATGCATCCGATTTTCCTAAAATTTGAAATGGCTCGACAAAATTTTGCAACAGTTATATCTTTAAAATTTCAGATCATTCGGAAGGCTCTAATATCATTAAAATGCACTTGCAATAATTTTTCCCATTGGCCGTAATGTAAAGAAAAACTTTTGACTGTCCCTGTAATTAAACTATACATCCGATTTTCATAAAATTTGAAATGGCTCGACAAAATTTTGCAACAATCATATATTTGAAATTTCAGTATATTCGGTTGGGTAGTTTTTGCTCTGTTACATGCGGACAGACGGACGGACAGACGGACGGACGGACTGAACGACGACTATAGGTGCTACGTATTTATATAATTACGAACGCACCTAAAAAGGAAAAAAAAGGGTGTGGAATGCGTAAAACCACTACAAATTATGTTAAAAATCGCTAAACATTTTTCAAAAATTGCGGAGGAGAAAATTTGCTACATTAGGCTGAAAGTTTGAAGGAGAAAACTTATTATGAATGTCAAAAACTCGCTACGAAAGGCAAAAATGCATATTAAAAATTCAAAAATTTACTATACTGAACTAAATCATTTTAACAGGAATTCTTTCAAAAATGTCAAAACACCTTCACGCCCACATAACGCGAAAAATCGCTAAAAGTTCAAAACATACGCAGGACAAAATTTACTATATTAGGCTAAAAGTTTAAAACGAATTTCTTTTACCAATGTAAAGAAAATCTCGGCGGAACGCGAAAAACCGCTGAAAATTGCATTATATACTCTAAAAATTCAAAAGTAGCAAAGGTAAAAAATTACTTTAGTGTGTACTTCTAAAACATTTTAACCGGAATTCTTTCACAAATGTCAAAAACAGAGCAAAAAATCGCAAAAACTAGCCTTAAAAATCGAATTATAAATTTCGGAGGACGAAATTTACTGTATAAAATTTTGAAACGGAATTAATTTTACTTTTTAGTGAAGGTAAAATATACCAAAAATTGAGTAAAATGCAAAAACTGATGGCCATTCACGAACATTTGGGAAAAACCTTATTTTGGAATTAGAAATAAAGATCCAATGAGTCCCCCAATATTAAAGCTGTTTTACCCTGTTTTTTTTTCGGGGGGGGGGGGATTTTACCTCAGGAAGGTGGGGAAAATCAAATTTTTTAAGTAGGTCAATCGGGGTATCGTTTATTATGAATTTTTACATTCTGAATCAAATGACACCATCAGTAAGTCGATACGATCATATTCAATAAAGTTATGGTAGGCTTTACTAATTCAAAGTCGACACTATTACTTTATGCCGGTAAAATAATCCAAAAATAGTTGTTCTACCGTGTTTTGGGAAAAAGGTGGGGAAAAAGGAGGGGAATTTTTAATCGGGAGGAAAGAATTCAACTTTTTAAAATTATGTAAAATGGGGTATCGTTTCTTATGAATTGTTTAATTCTGAATCATGACACCATCTGCAAAGACAATACCATCATTCATTACAAAGTTATGGCAGGTTTTATGAATACCAAAACATGAATACACGGATTTTGACAACTTTAATGATCTTGGAGAAGGTTAAGATGATCCTGATTTTGATTATTGTTATTTTAAAGACATTTAATAAGTTTGAGACTTATTGATATGATATAAAGAAAATTTTTTGAGCGTAAAATAAATGTGACAAAGCTGTAATCAATAATTAAGTATAATTTTCAACTTTGTATTCATAAAACTACCATAACTTTGTAATGAATAACCATATCGAGTTGTGGAGGGTGTCATTCGATTCAGAATTAAAAAATATATAACAAACAATACCCCATTTGGCCTAATTAAAAATAATTAATTCCCACCTCCTGCATTAAAATGCTCCCCTTAAACACGGTAAAACTAAACTACTTTATATTTTGGGGACTCATCGGATCCTCAGTTGTAGTCTCTAGCAGGGATGTAGTGGAGGGTGTATGGGGGTATACGCCGTATACCCTCTGGATTTTTTTAAGAAACACCGTATACCCCCTGTTTGTCAAGAAAGCTATAGTATATATACACTAAGGTATACGCTCTGCTTAGAACGTATACCCCTGTTTGTTTTTTTTCTTTTTTTTACGACTACACCACTGGTCTCTAGTGTCAAAACGATGTTCTTCCTAAATTTTCGTGAATGGTCATCAGTTGTTATAGTCCAGGCAATAGAGATCGTATAGGGACTCTACCTAGCAAAATTAATGGTAGTACTGGAAATCGGCTTTTTAGATGTTTTTTGGGTCGCTGAATCCGAATTTGTAGCTTCCCACCAAAATTTCCCCCGGCAACCCCCCCAAATTTTGGTAAAAAGCCCCCCAAAAATGGTTTTTATTAAAACAATTTTTTTATTGTTTTAGAGAAAAAGTATCTAGAAATTCAGAAAGTAGACAAAATTTCCAACAAATTAGATATATGACATTATGACTTAGGATGAAGGGGAAGGGGGGATCTGCCTCGGAACATGCGCCGCAGTGCTGCGTGGACTAAGTTGCGCAATTCCACTTAACCACTCACACGTTTACATTAGCCATCACATCTTCCCTCCGAACTTTCTCTATAGGGTTTACTTTAAGTTTTTTGGGTCGCTGAATCCGAATTTTTAACTTACCCCCAAGATTCCCCCCCCCCCAAATAGTTGTTTTTAACTTAAATTTCTTATTGTTTTAGGGGAAAAGCATTACGAAATTCAGAAACTAGACAAAATTTGCAACAAATAGGATAGATGACATCATGACGTAGGATAAACGGGGAGAGAGGGGGCTGCCTCAGAACATTCCCTGCGCGCTTTTCTAAAAAACCAATTTTTTTCAAAAAATCAATTTTTTGGGGGATTGCCGGGTGAAATTTTGGTGGGAAGTTATAAATTCGGATTCAGCGACCCCAAAAAGATCTAGAAAGCCGATTTACAGTACTACCATTAATTTTGCCAGATAAAATCCCCTATTGCTTGGACTTCATCATTTAGTGCACGTAGTGCCGCAGTGCATGTTCCGAGGTAACCATCACCCTCCCCGTTCATCCTAATTCATAATGTCATATATCCTATTTATTGCAAATTTTGTCTAGTTTCTGAATTTCGTAATGCTTTTCCCCTAAAACAATAAGAAATTTAAGTTAAAAACAACTATTTGGGGGGGAGGGGGGGGGTCGGAGGGGGAAATTTTTGGGGGAAAGTTAAAAATTCGGATACAGCGACCCAAAAGTCTTAAAGCAAACCTTATAGAGAAAGTTCGGAGGGGAGATGGGAGGGCGAATGTAAACGTGTGAGTGGTTAAGTGGAATTGCGCAACTTAGTTTACGCAGCACCGCGCGCATGTTCCGAGGCAGATCCGCCCTTCCCCTTCATCCTAAGTCATAAAGTCATATAGCTAATTTGTTGGAAATTTTGTCTACTTTCTGAATTTCTAGATACTTTTTCTCTAAAACAATAAAAAAAATGATTGTTTTAATAAAAACCTTTTTGGGCGGGCTTTTTACCAAAATTTGGGGAGGTTGCCGGGGGAAATTTTTGTGGGAAGTTACAAATTCGGATTCAGCGACCCAAAAAACATCTAGAATACCGATTTCCAGTACTACCATTAGTTTTGCTAGGTAAAATTCCCTATTGCCTGGACTATTATCGTAAAAACCGATTTTATTTGCATGAAGTATAATTTTCAACTTTGTATTCATAAAACGTGACGTAACTTTGTAAAAAATGATCGTATCGACTTAGGAAGGTGTCTTTTCATTCAGAATTAAAAAATACATAAAAAACAATACCCCACTTGACCTACCTAAATTTTTTTGAATTCCCACCTGGGTTAAAAATTCCCCCCCCCCCCCAAAAAAATATATATATATATAGTAAAACAACTTTATTTTCTGGGGACTCATCCGATCTTCATTTCCATGCCAAACAAAGTCCTTCCCAAATTTTGGTCAATAGCTATCAGTTGTTAAAAAAAAAAAAATAAATAAATAAATAAATAAAAACTATATTTTACCTATAATTATTTATCAATGTAAAAAAAATCGTTGTGAAACACGAAATAACTCTAAAAATCGCTACAAAAATTCGCGAAAAATTCAAAAACTGCTGTGCGAATTGCAAACACACTTTTTTGAAAATAGGACAAAATTTACTACGTTAGGCTAAAAAAATGAAATCGGATTAATTTTAATAATGTAAAAAATCGCCGCAAACCGTGAAAAATCGCAAAAATAGCATAAAAATTAAATTGAAAAAAAAAATGTAATAAAAAAATACAAAATCAGGCTTCAAGGTGCGTAACTACATACATAGAGGTACCTTCATACCAAATTTTGTATATCTATATATTTTGTATAAATTTTGTTGTAAATCTGCGTGCAGCAGTTTCTTCAGAAGACAGACAAATTTCTTTCCTTATTATTATAGACTATCTGACCCGCCCGCCGTTTTCCCTACATTGTGATAATAACCTTAAATAAACCACAAACTTGTATTATTTTATACATTTAATCTTATTTTGTCCGAATTTAAATTTTTAAATAAAAAAAATCTCAAAAATATTGATTTTTAATGATAAAAGCCCTTGTAAGAAGACATTTTCTGTTTTTTCGCGTAGGGTCGTATCATAATCTGCTAACTCATATCTTGGTGGAAAACACCGGAAAACCCAATTTTAGCGGTTGATTCATAGGTTTACCATTGTGCTTTCCAGCACTCAAAAGTATGAAAACATGGAGGACTGGGAGCAGAAAAACACAACCTACGATTTTTAGAGTTATTTCGTGTTTCACCTACGAGTCAACCGCTAAAATCGGGTTTTTAGGTGTTTTCCACAAAGATGTGACTCAGCAGACCGATTGCATTTTAATATGCTAATCGAGTTTTAACTAATTCTGGAATTTCAGCCGTGAACTCGATGGGGTGATTGCATGTGCTGCCGGCTCCCTATCTAATATAGATATTTATGTAATATGTAGAGTAAAATTTCTCAAAACGGAACCTGTCTGTAGCAGAATTCTGTCTTAAACAGAAACTTTTAATGCTCTAGAAGGAAAGATTGCCATTCAATTTTACTTAATCAGCTAGAGACTTGTACAAAACAGAATATATTTCTGTCGCTTGCAATTGTTTTTACAAATGTTTTACTGTATGGATATAAGGTCAGACTTTATAAACAGAACCTGCCTATAACAAAATCCAGTCTTATGGCGAACATTTCATGATCCCAACAAAAGCAACACTTTGAAATTTTACCTGCTAAGATAGACGAAAACCTGTATAAAACGGCATTTTTTCGCGGGCTATTTGTAATTTTGACTTTTTAGTATTTACTGTTCTTGTATTCATGATTCAGGAAATTAATTCCTTGTTCCAGGGAGGGCAGACCCTCCCCCCATTGGCTAAGCAACTGGCTGAGCCCCTCCAATAATTTTGAACACTCTATGCCTATGATCTGAATTCCTTTAAAAAGTAGAGAACTGTCAACACCGTTCCTGCGATTATTTCGCCACAAGAGAGGGTGTAATACATTTCATATAAATATAATTCCTATCAAAAATTTCATTTAGTACGACGTAACTTATAATTTGTTTGACTTTTCTTTTAATACAAAACTATTATTTTTCTAATATTCGGCCGTAAACGATTGGTTCACAATGTCTTAATCTCAATCAAACATTTTTCAATTTTTCAAACGTAATCTGTATCAATTTAACTTCAGAAAAGTACATAATATTATATAGAGAATAGGTAATAAACTAGGCATGTGGGCGCTTGGCAGTTGCATTCTTGGAAAAGCATACAGACTGTCTAAAATCATGAAACGTAAAAGTTTAGTTTAGCGAAAATAAATATTGAAATAATTTAACTTGACATTTCCATATGAGTGAAGAATAATCTCTTTAGTAATAAAGTAAATTTCAGATTAAATTCCACAGATTTCAGATTAAATTATCAGGTTATATTTTTTAATGATGAAATACTAGTAGATACTAGTTAGTAGGCTTTATAAAGTTTGAGAATACTAATGCAAATTATCACGTAATAAATACACCTCAAAAAACGATAAAACGGATATAATTTTTTTTTTTATATCTATAACATATTAATTCCTTAAATAAAACAAGTAAAAATTAAATTTAAAAAATCCAAAAACACGACTGCGTAAAAAGCGAACTAATTAATTATTTCTGACAAATGTGAAACTATTTTTTATATTACTTACCTATTTTTTTATTTACTTGTATTGATGACTTTTAAGTTGTGTTTAATTGTTAGTTCCTATCTATAAACACTGTTTTCTTGAGGCCTATAGATGTCTATGAAGGTTAGAGTTGCAGGAAAGCAAGAGATCCTAACTACACAACTTCCAGGTTCTGTAACATTTAAACGGAGCTTCTGACGGCAAAATAGTTAATGAAACATCATCTTCATTTTGAAAGACCTATCCAATGATATGTCACTCATTAGGGTACGTAATTTTTTTTTTCGTGTCTACCACCCTTTTGTATTTCACGGCCGCCATTTTAAATTTATAAGAACAAAACCTAGCCTTTAACCATCGGACGGTTAAGTCAAATCGATAGAGCCCTCATTCATTAAAATCCATCCAGCCGTTGGGATGTTTCGAGGGTATAAAGAAATCCACATACCCAGATACGTGTCAAACACATAACCCTTCTTGGCAGTCGGGTAAAAGAAGAACGTTAAATATTCCATGAAAAAATAATACTCTAAAATTTCCTGGTCATCCTAGAGACCGGGATGTTTCTGTATGTCTTTTCCGCACTATGCAAAAGCCATTGAACCAGTGCAAGCTTTCGCACTTAAATCTTTTTTTTTCGGATATGTTGTTTCATTATTTTTAATTAAATGAAATATTTAAACAATTGTGAGTGTGAAGAACAAAAAATCTTCTTAAAACATCCTCAATTTTTTTTTAATCAAAAATTTTTGATGGTGTTTTAAGAAGATTTTTTGTTCTTATTCATCCACCGTCTTATTCACCAGTTTTATCTTATTTTCTTTAAATGTGAGTGTACTACAAAAAACCCTCCTCTGAAAATTCTTTGTTATGATACATCATTCATCGTTCTGCGTTTTGTACGTGGATTCGTAAAGGGCTGATCATTAGAAATAATATACTATTGTAGTAATTTTCTTATGAGTTAACATTATATTTTACTCTTTTATATTTTATAGATCTTACTGTAGCTTACTGTTTTATTTTATTATGCTTCTTTTTTGTACGTAGATAAACATATGATGGCGACTGTATGCTGCAATCGATATAAAATATTAAAAGTACTTTTGAATTTCAAAATGTTAAAAAAATTAAATTAAAAAATTGTGATATTAATAATTTTTTTTTCAATGAAAGAATGATCTGAAGTATGCATGTCTAAAAGGTGTCACAACATGAGTTTTAAGGAATGAAATTGTAAGCAATAAGTAATTATAAGATATTGTAAGTAATCAGAATAAAATTTTCATTTTTAGAAAAAAAAATATTTTTTTAATTATTATTTAAATATTGCACTTTTATTATTCTTTTGTGCTAATTTATAATAATAATATAACGATAACTAACTTTATTATTCGTACTTAATTTACAAATTTTAATGTAGCTAGATAAAAATAAGGTAACAAAAAACTTCTAGATGTTCTTTCCTAACGATAATCTTATTACAACAGAAATGCGCCATGTATTTTCCTTTAATTAATGCCATGATAAAAATAAATAAATAAATAAATAAAAATTTGGATATTTTTTTATTTTTATTCATTTTAAATTAACTTACTTTTTTTCAAATGCTTTTTACTTCAGTCTAACTAGTTCGCTTACGAGGCAAAAATATTTCTCGGCTGTAATAAGAAATTAATTTAAGTAAGTAACAGAAACTAGAGTGGGGCAAGAAAACTTATTTGAAATACTACTTTTTTTTAAATAGTTATCCGAGCTGTTCTCTGCCAGTTTCAAGCGATAAAAAATACCGTATCTTCAAAAAGAGGACTATAGTATGAAAATTTTAGAATATAATTTTAAGGGAAAAGGGCACGCAAAAAGGACAAAAAACAAGAATTGTTTCTGCATATGATTACTGGAAGAAAGTACAGTTAACTTACACAGACGAGTGAAACAAAACATCTCAGTTTTGACTCGATTTGAGCTTGATCATCAGTCAAGCAGATATTTGTTGAAATACTTAACTCTAGATAAGACAATAAAGCGATCATTACGGTATGTCTAGTACCATATTTGTGCAGTTTCTATGTTGAAAAGTTTATTAGCCATCGATATGCTATTTCTTTCGGTCAGCTATTAAAATGTCGTCTCTAAAAAATACATCACGTTATTTAAGCCAGCCGTGAAACAAAACAGATGTAGCATTGTACGGTTAAATACGGATAATCTCTACTGCACTTTTTTAACTAGTAACAATCGCGCATTTTCAATTTTTATACTGTTGTATTAAAAAAAAGTACTTTTAGATGCAATTTGTTTCAAAAATGCATTACAAGTTATTTTTGAAATATTAATTTTTTTGTAGTTTTTAGAGCCATTTGTTTAATGTTGGAAACTGATTTACTCCATTTCTGTAGAAAGTAAAGGGAAAATAGTTGGAAAATTAAAATTATATCTTTTTGTTGCCATTTTCTCATAACAACTGAAAAAATGTAATTAAAATACGTACTATTTTGAAAAACTATAAATGAATGATTTCTGATAAAACATGGAGCTCTTATAATCTAAATTTAATTTTAAGTATCTATATTAATGTTATAAACAAATGAAGGCCTATAAAGTATTAGATAGGACGAGTTTTTTTGTCGAGTTTTTGGAATGACGACATCGCTTTTCGCTAGATTTGTGTATTATTCAATGATAGTGGCGTCATATGAGTACTTTACTAAAGATGTTATTTAAGATTCGATTGTAAAAGCGAAATTCTTCAACGGATGCGAATGGCGTCATTTTATATAAAATAAAAGCGTGTGTTTAAGTCATAAAACTGAAATACGTTTTGTAGTGTCTTTCTATATATATATATATATTATCGTTGGTGACACTAAATTTTGAAAAAGCAGAATTCCTGTTTTATAGTTTTATTATTTTTTGTGTAACATTAGCTGATTTTCAAAATTGCTAAATAGGAAAGCACATAACATTACTGGAACATTTTAGAATTACTGTGTGTAAGATATAAAGATTTATTTTACACAAAGGAACTGTTTTTAATATTCATATAATTATTGTTACTGCTTGATTAACAATAATAATTATCTTGGAGTAAAACATCTTTTTGGGTAAAACAAGATATTGGAAAACAATGATTGATTTGCCGGTAAAAACCTCTTGAAAATAGTACAGCAGAAACTACAACGACACGAATGATTATGATTTATGTAAACTTTTTAAAACGTGCACATATTTTATGCTCCATCCATAATTTCTAAAAATATATAGTATTTGCCTAAATAATATAGACGTGCATATTATTTTCTTACGTGAATGTATTACAAATATAATGTTGTAAGTGCATTTTTATTTAAGTATATTTAAGGTCACATTGAAATGAGAAGAATAAAAGTCTTAAAGAATGCATTGAATCGAATTCAATTCATTATAAATGCATTCCATGCATTGTATTACTTCTATTTTTATCAAAACCTAGAAATAATTTAGTGCTGCCCCTTCACCTGCCCCAGTCCCCCTCAAGAGGAATATGGTCGTATCAACACTTACACAATTAAACGTAAAAATGTCAAAAACGGCATTTTAACAACATTTTAAAATAAATCATTCAAATTTTTCATACACACATACATATATATGTAGCATTTTGCTATCGACTTTCAGACATTTCGGCGACACTAGTACATCTCAAAATAAAGCGTAGTAGAGCAATCAAGGACAACCATCTGTTATCATGAAAATAGCGGATTGCAGTCAGGGTGGCGAGTATAAGGCAAGCTTCGAAAAAATTGACACATTTCCCATCACGTAATGAATAGAGTCATCGTCATTTTAAACTGGTTTATTTCATTAAAAAAAATCAATAATCAATCATTCACTTCATAAAACTTTAGATGTTACAAGATTAGGATCTACACAATAGAACGTTCACTCCAAGCGACGCAGCTTAATGAAAGAACCGGAAAAACGTAAATTCTTCTGCTCCTCGCCGATGTAACGATGTATGTACTACCAGCAACAGGACGCGGACGGATACAGAAAAATGGAAAACCAATGCCAGCAGAGAGATGGGGAAGGACGGGACAAAAAACAAGCTACGATTCGATGGGAAGGGAGTGACGTCGATAATGAACTCTTTATACGGCGACAGAATTAAGGCGCCATTAAATGCTGGAGGCGTATGGAATTGTGGGTATAGAACACCAAAGAACAAATGATATTAAAAAAAACATTCGAAAGAGAAATAAATTAGATTTAGAAGAAAATGAAAAAGTAATTTAATGGGTTTTATAAGATTAGACGAATGGATTAAGGTTTTCAGAATAATAAAAGAATACGCAACTTTAGATGGATGAAATAAAAGACAAAATATATTAAGATATTATTAAAGATAGGTAAAAAAGGGAAAATATTAAGAATTTGGAATAGTTTTACTAAGAAAAAGGGGCGAACATTTTTATTATTACATATATATAGGTCAAATGTCTATAATATGTTTCAACTATTTCATCGAGATAAAATTATTTGTTTTTACTACAAGCCATTTTTATAAAAGTCAGCTTTTACCACCATTTTCCCACATCTGACATTTTTAGGAAGATGATTTTTTCTGTTTCCAGTTTTTTCCCCTGATTATCTAAATATTGATGATAATCGATTTTCTATCCCCATTGCCGTTGAAAAGGGTTTATTATTTCCATCTGTCCACGCTCTAACTCCCGTAAATGTACCCCGATTTCCCTGAAATTTTTGGATGTGATTGACATTTACCATAGCACGTTCCCTATTTCAAGTGAAGTTTGTAGCATGTTTAGTTAATTTACAGGGCAGTCAAAAGTATTCCGTTACATTACGGCCAATGGGAAAAAAATCGTTTCAAATGATTTTTTATGGCGTTACATGCTTTCAAACACAATAAAACTTATATGCATTTATGAAGTGCACTAAAATATGCATTGTGTAGAATATTCGGTGCAAAGAATAGTTGTTATTCATTTACAGGGCCACTCAAAAGAATTCCATTACATAATGATATAGGGGTGGAGGGAATTGTGTGCGGCTTATTTTAATTATTTTAAACTATTTCATTTATAATGAAATTGATTTACATCGCTGAGATTTACTATAACTTATTTCATGTTTAATACGAAGTGCATAGCATTTACAGGGAAACACAAAAGATTTCAGATATATATTGTATTCCGAAGTACTGTACATTAGCAATGATTGCTGGAAATGCATTTTTAATTATGATATGCGCTTTTATGTTTCACTATACAAGTATTTATGCATACTATATGGTGTGTGTATATGCTATAATTCATATACAGGGCTACTCAAAACAATTTATAACGGTTATTGGGTATGAGCGCAAATTGCTTAGAGGTGATTTTAAAATGAGTTATGCATTTTTACGTTGAACTGCATTTAGCTCACTAAGAAATGTTTGTAGAATATTGATAAAATGATATACTGGGTCTCGCAAAGAATTGGATACATGGCCTTCTATAAATGGTAATTTCTGGAAATGTGATTTCAGTAGTTTTAAGAGTATTTTAGTTTGAATTAAATTTTAGCTAAATAGTGGAGTGTAATAAGGGTTGTACAAAACTATTCAAGTATGTTTCGCTCTATTAGTATAAATTGCTGAAAGAGAAATTTCATCCTGTTATGCGTTTCTTCCTAAACTAAATTTTCTCATTATATAGTATATATATTAACCTACAGATCAAATACAGGACTGTTCAAAAGAATTGGAATACATATTTGGCTATGGGCGGTAACTTCTGAAATGAGTTTTTCAAATGTTTTATGTGTTTTCGAAAATTTTTCTAAAATGTTTACTTAGTTATTTTATTTACGTTAATAACGAAGTTTTGTTAAAGCATTCAGGAAGTGTTGGAAAGAGTTTCATAATCTATGCTTGACGCGGGATTTTTCTTTCTGGTTTTAATTTCAAACTTATTCTTTTAACACATTCTCTCGCAAAATGCTGTCTTTAACTGGGACTTAAAAGCCCAAAGAGACATAATTTATTATTCCATAAAAAATAACTTGTTATTGTAAAAAGATAAATTAAAATATTTCTTTGGAAAATCTATAAATATTTCGATTAATAACGAATTAAAAACATATTTTCTGTCAAAATGAAACAGATATTTAAATCAAAATCTTTGTCCTTTAAATCTTTTATTTTTTAGTATATTATGCTAATGAATTTTAAATTCTATGACTTCATGGAGAATAAATTAATAAATATTACACGTAGATATAAATTATAAAACATTGCTGATTTAATTAAGTGGTTTGCAAACCGTTATTCATTATTGTGGTAGAAAATCACTATACAATTTTTTTTTCAATCACTATTAGAGGATAACTTCTGATATTATATCTTTATTATACGTTTACGGATTTGTTTCAATTAGTACAAATGCAAATAATATTTCAAAGCTTGTAACACTTAAAGATAGTATTGATGTCAATCTTAAATAAATAAGGTAATGGTTTTACATATCATAATAACTTTCATATAAACACGCAAATAGTTATGAAACCTATTACAAATACAAGGATACGCAATAGTTTAAATAAAGAAAAATATATATGAAAGGAATTAAAAAATTATATTTATTTTTAAATACTAATCACACGTTCTAATTTCATCACTAAAATCTAACAATTTTACTGTTAAGGATAAAATAAGCTAATGTTATGAAAATGCAGAACAAAATATGCACTTTTTAAGAGTTAATTATCCCAGCATAATAAACATCACTAAAATAAACTTCATTTTCTCGTTCTTAAACGCAATTTTTCTTCTCTGATACATTCAAAATTAAAAAGAAATACATTACATAGGAATTTTTTATTATGTTTTCTATCCTTCTGGCAAACATTTTTGACTTACATGATTGTTTTTTCTTATGTGTTTAAATACCTTTATCATAAGTTTGAACAGAAAAAGCAATATTTTTTTTAAAGGTATTTCACAAAATATTGCTTTAAAATAAGAGGTATGAAAGGAAGAATTTAGAAAGTTAAAAATAGTGCCTTTTATTTTATTTATGTACTAGGGGGCTCTGCCCCTTGCAAGCTACGCTCGCCTACCCCCGTTCAGACACTGCAGAATCTAAAATCACGCTAATTTGATCAGTTTTTAAAAGATTAGAGAAGAGTGAATTATAAAGAAAAAACCTATAGCGATTTCCCTGTATACGGGTTTTCATTCAATTCCCTTTGATTGCGAAAATTTAAGGCCGAATCAGTTGCTGTTAAGACATCCAATGGTTGTTTTCGTATTTATTAAAGAAGATCAGTTAAACATTTGAAAAGAAGCTAAAATAAAATGAATTAAGTAAACAGAGTCTTTGCCGACCGGGTTTTTTTAACAGCGTTATAAAACGATTGATATGATACAATTTACTACAATTACTGCAATTTAAAGCTTTAACCCCTTCAAGGGCGGTGGTTCATTTTTGGACCACTTAATTTTAATTCTTAAATGCCACATTAGCACCAGAATATTGGAATGAAAATTTTTCTTTTATTAAGTAAGTGAACATTTATTAGTTTTATTAAGTAAGTTTGGTGGGTGCTCCACCACTTGACATAGAACTGAATTTGTCTTCTAGTCGTTATAATATCATTTATGGAAATGGTACTGTCTTGATTGACAGTATGTGTTGTAAAGTTGAAGATTTTATGAATAAACTGAGGACATATAATTATCCTTACTTTTTTGAAAACTTAAATATAAAATTTGTTAAGCCAGTGGTTGATACAGTACCAGTGGTGAATCATCCGATATTGTATACTGATGGTTCTCGAATGATGAACAGTGTAGGAGCTACATTTACGGTTTGGTATAGGGATTCTTTTATGCTAGACATGAGATTAAAATTACATGACTATAACTCTGTTTTTCAAGCAGAATTGGCTGCGATAGACGAGGCTATCAGTTGGTGCATCGGCTCCCTGCATGATTCATTTCATCTTTATACTGACAGCTTGTCATCAATTTACGCTCTTCAGCGCTTATTTCCATCTAACGGTCAGCTTTTTAATATCTTCAACTCTTTGCGCCTGTTACATAATAAAGTCATATATATTGGCTGGATAAAATCGCATGTTGGAATATCAGGAAATGAAAGAGCGGACATGTTGGCAAAATCAGTTATTATAAATGATCTGTATGATAAAGTTCTTTGCATTCCTGCACCAACTTCTATTTTAAAGCGTCATTTTAAAACACTTCTACATGATCAATGGCAGGCTTCTTGGGAAAATTCGGAGAAGGGAAGAGATACATATGCGATATTAAACAAGGTTGACGATTTATTTCTATGTGAATCCCAGGTGATAGGTTATTTTCTTTCTTCACATGGAGCATTTCCACAGTATCTGTTTAAAATAGGAAAACGCCCAAATAACAGGTGCAACTGTGGTGATGTAGGAAGTATACAACATTATTTGTTTGGACATTGTCCGTTAATGCCTTGTACATTTAAATTCAACAGAAATTGTACACTGAGATGGAACATTCGAAACGTTCTCATCACCCGTTCAAACTATAGAAAACTGTGTGCTATGTACAACTCACTTAATAGGGAATACTCATTTATTGGGTATAAATTTTGATAATTTTTACACTTGTAACTATTTACTTCTATCATACTGTTAATACTCATCAGTGGTTCGCTACGGACATTACGTGGTTTTCTGACACTACATCAAAGGCTCAACATTGTGCCTTTTATAGTAACTGTCCTTTGTCCGACATTTTTGTTGGCGGTGATTTTCTCTTGAGGTCTGAACATTATGGTGATCTTTCTTCAAGTTAGTTTTTCTTATATAAAACTTTTATGAACATTTTTCTTTCGAACACTGAACTCATTTGTACATTAGTGAACAGTGAACTTTAATGAACATTTACACTTCATAATCTTGAACAAGGATTTATAGTCTTAACTTTTGATAGACATTTAAGTCACCTCACTATTGTTTTTTATTTTTATTATTATGATCAAAGCAACATCAATTGTTTTGTAAATTTACGATTTACTATGTAACTTCGTCAGAATATGTGCCTTTTTCCTTGTTATTTTGGGTGCTTTCCGATGTCCGGCAACGGTGATTGTTGTGGGGATTTTCCAACGGAGCATTACATCCTATGCCATTCTTTGGTTGGTGCTCCGGTCGGGGGATCAAGTAAGTGAACAAAAGCATTTTCGTATTTCGAAATTTTTTTGTAAATTCCGGTGCCATTCACTGATTTTAACATTTTACGAATAGAAGTACCTTGCCCCTGAAAGGGTTGAACGCATATTAATGTATTTATTATTTTAAAGTTTCCTTTCTCTTTTAATATTAACGTGTAAATACAATTTTCAAGACATAATTTTCAATCTTTTCCTGCTTTTAACACGTACCCATTTAATAGTAATTTAAAATATTTCTTTTTCTGTTTTTAATAGCCATGTGTCAATAAATTTGTAATCGTTAGGAAATATTATTTTTTGCTCTGTTTTTAGAGTTGAAAACAATTTCTATAATAATAGCCTAAGTCAATGAGACTATCATCAACAGTTCCTTCGCTTTTCGTAAGAAAGGTTTCCATTTTGATTAAAGAATCAAAGATATTTTTTCGAATAAAACTACATAAAAGTTGCCATGATCGCAAAGAATTCTTGGTACTTTTATGTTAGCCGGATTCAAATCTCGCCAATAGCTTTTTTTGGTACTTTTCCGTTATAGGGACACCATGCCAAAATGTACAATCGTGGAAAAAAAAAGTAAACACCCCCTACTAACTCCTCAACAAATTAACGTAGACAAAAGTGACTGGTACCGAACGACTGGAAATAAAGTCTACTTTTAAATGATGTATATAAAATTTCCTTAGGGGGCCAACTACATATTAAAACGAATCCAAACTTCATTTTTTTCTACGGCAATACCCAATTTTAACAAGATATTTTAAATTTTCGGTTCAAACTATGCCTAGACACGAAATTTCAAGTCATTTGAATGATAAGTTTTTGAATTATACACATTCAAAATTGAGTGCTTCTAATGTTAAATTACATTTTCATATTTTTATTTATATCTCCTGAAATTATGCTCCTAATGTGCTAATTTTTCGTGTATCAATAATACTAATATATACCCAAACATAAATACGCTGGATTTGCAGTTTTCACAATTTTATGATATGAATTATGAATTATGAAATTAATATTCGAAAAAATTATGTATTGTAACCTACAAATTTTTTGATGGATTTAGATTTATTAAGTCCTGCTTTATGTAAATCCAAAATTTCACATTTTTCTTCCAAGTAGTTTTCAAATTATGCTTAAAAAACGGCAAAATGATGGTTTAAGGGGCTGTCTATATGATAGAAGTGAGCAGATATTTCGAAATTTATTTTGCAGTCCGGTAATCTAACAGGCTTCATTGACTCCTTGAGTAACGCTTAAGGTGCCTTGATCAAGAAGGCGGCTCTCTCGGTCAATCGAGTACGGAGCTTCAATTTGGATATAGCCCTTAAAATACGCACGTTTTAAAATAATTAATTTCTCGGAAACTTATGGTACGAATTGCATAAAAATTTGTTTTTAAGCTAATTGAAGGGTGTAGAGTTCATTTATGCTGTCAGAATTGTGTACTGCAATTGAAAAAAACAAAATTATGGTTCGTTTTAATATGTATATAGCCCCCTAAGAAAATTTTATATACATCATTTGAAAGTAGACTTTGTTTCCAATCGTTCAGTACCAGTAAATTTCTTCTACGATAATTTGTTGAGGAGTTAGTAGGGGGTGTTTAATTTTTTTTTTCACGACTGTACGCTAATGTACCAATTATTTCAACCCTGATCGTGAAAAGGATTTTTGGTACTACTGAGTTATCCCGTCTATAAGATTAAAAGCCAATAATGGTTGATCGTAAATGTCACATTCACTTGACTTTAAGCAAGTTACATGTGTTTACGTCATCAAGTGATTTTATTTTGACGATTTATTTGTATTTTTATTAATGTTATACCAATTTATTTTTTCTTTCGTTATTTAAAATAAAAAATATGTCAATTTATTAATTTGGCGAGTGATTTGGCAATTTATATAATTTGGCGAAATTGGTCGACGGGATAACTAAGTAGTACCGGATTTTTATTGTAAACAATGCGAAACATTGTGATTTTCTATTATTTGCTATACTTTATATTATAACAGTTATTTGTTCACTTATTTTATGTATATATTTGTGATTTAGTAAAATAGTTCGTAAAAGTCTGTAGTTTCCAAATGTTACATTTTCAAAAGGCTCACTTTACTATCGACAGTGTTTTTTCTTTTATTTTTCAAATGTTTCAATTGACGTGATTTTCATTTAGCGTCAACTATTACGCTTGGCGACAATGGTGTTCGTATAACGAAAACGTACCTTTTTTTTTTTTTTTTTTTTTTTTTTTTTACTCGTAAGTTAGCATATTTTTTTATTTTTCGAGTAGTAAATTAAAACGGTACTACTTGGTTATCTCATTGACCAAAAATTTTTCGCCAAACTATAAGATTAAATGCCAATAAAGGTTGATCGTAAATGTCACATTCACTTGACTGTAAGGAAGTTATATGTGTTTACGCCATCAAGTGATTTTTTATTTCGACGCTTTATTTGTATTTGTATTTTTATACTAATTTATTTGTTCTTTCGTTATTTAAAATAAAAATTAAGTCAACTTGTATAATTTGGCGAGTGGTTTGGCGATTTATATAATTTGGCGATATTGGTCATTTGCTTTGAATTTGAAATTAAATGTCATATTTCTTGAATTACTTAATATTTAACACAGATGTCATATAAGCACCGGTATTTGCGTGATATTTTTTACGACAATTTGGCGAAAACCTCGTTTGCGAATACCAGTTACATTATTTATTTGAAATTATTTTCTATTGTTTTAAATTATTTTTCAAATGAAATAACAATAAATTAAAAAAAAAATTAATAACTATAGAACAGAGAAATTTGTAACTTTTTTTTAATAAAAAGAAAATAAATGTAAATAGACATTTTTTAATGAATAAGCTACAATAGCCGGGTTACCATGTCAGACAAAATAACGCCATTTTGGCGCCAATTAGGTACCCCGGTGCGTATATGACATCTGAGCTAATATTTTTCTTTTTGTTTCGCTCAAAAAAAAAAAAAAAAAAAAAAAAAAAAAGTGAAAGCCATTAATTTTAAATGTTTCAGTTTTATAGGAATGTTTTGTATTAAATAAAATGATAACGAAAAAAAAATCATTTTTCTAAGTTGATTTAAGGGAGGCCAAACTGGTCGCCAAATTAATTTAAAAGTATAACCTTTTCTGAAATTTGAAAAAAAAATATCTGTTATGATTGAAATTTCAGTTGCCATCATTAGAAAAATGTATTTAAAATTAGAAAAAAAATAATATTTCGAAAACTTATTCGAATTTAAAAATTCTAATACCAGTTTTGAGATCTGTGGACCAATACGGATTTTTGGTGTTAATTTCATTGCAAAGTATTCCACATTTCAGGAGAAATCGACGTGATACATAATCAGTTGTTTAATCAGTCGTTTCATAGAATCGTTACATAAATTCGTTTCAATTCAGTCTTTTTTTTAGGATTTTATATATATATAGGGTAGATTTATTTATTTATTTATTTATTTGTAGCATGTCAAAATTACAGACAGATCCAAAATTCAGTTTTAACTTAAAAAATCAGTAATTCGCTAAGTAATGAAGATAGAAATGTACTGACTGTACATAAAGAGTGGGCATTAACTGCTGTGGATTTTATAATTCAAATTTTATTTCCCGACCCGTTCCTTTCTCATGCTAGACATCAGGATTGGGATTATATACCTGTAGTTGTAGATAGAGCAACTCATTATTCAGCATACAATGATATTATTGTATTTACGAAACAGTATGCATGCAAATAAATGTTATCCATAAACAATCCTAAGCAAGGAACCTGTGCAAAGACCGCTACATTCATAATTCTTGAGAACTGCGTTCACTTTCCAAATGCATTGTTACTCAGATATCCCGACCTCACATCTCGTGAGTTTTGATTGTAAGGGTATATAGCTGCAGCCGGTAGCACAGACAATCACCTCATCGAGTTCATGGATGAAATTCAAGGAATAGTTAAATCTTGTTTCGTATATTAAAACGCAATCAGTCTGCCAAGTCATATCTTGGTGGAAAACACCGGGAAACCCGATTTTGGTGGCTGACTCGTAGGTTTACCATTCTGTTTTCCTGCACCAAAAGGTATGAAAACGCATGAAAACACAATGGTAAACCTTCGAGTCAGCCGCTAAAATCGGGTCTTTTAGGTGTTTTCTACCAAGATATGACTTGGCAGACCGATTGCGTTTTAATATGGGAATCAAGATTTAACTATTCCTAACATCGTTGAACTCGACGAGGTGATTGTCTGTTCTTCCGGTTCCCGGTCTAATACATAAAGTGAAATTTTTATCATGACCTTAGTCAATACAGTATTAAAAGATTTCGAGCAGCAATATGTGTCTCCTATATCAGAAGAACTATTTATTAATGCTATGCAACATGTAAAGACTCATCTAACAATTGAGCGATTGATTAACAGACGGTAAATTGAACAATCCTAACATCTTAAACTATTAAATAAGCAATTTCTGTGTCTATTTATTTGTATATGTATATCTATTTGGATTCTCGAAAACCACTCCAATGATTTTGAAGATAATTATAAAATAACAGAAGTTTTAGGTCTAGAAACTGATCAAACACCGTATTATTTCCGGTAAAAATTATTTTCATGAAATATCCGCTGTTCCCGCTGGGTGAAACACACTGTAAAAAAAATTCCGCAACGTTCCTGGGAAAAAATGGGCAGCTGAGTTGCCCATTATTTCCAAGAAACATTTCTTGAAAATGACTGGAACTTTACTGTATATGTTAAAAACTTTCTACAGAAATGCCAGTAAGTTTCCTGCGAAATACCAGGAATATTTCTGTTGACAGCAAAACATTACTGACATTTCACAGCATGCGGGATCCGCAGACGATTTTTACATTTCCAGTTGACAATTTTCGCTTTATTATCATTATTTGTTAGAATGAAAAAATATTTTGAAATTGACATCAAAATTATTATTTATAATTTACACGAAAAAATAAATTTTCAGTTAAAATTCAATAAAGTAAATATATATATGATATATTGTTTCTGAACTTTGCTTAAAATATAAAAATATATAAATGTAAATAATAATTAGAAAAAAAATCTAGACATAAAATATTTTGGATTTTCGTTAGTAATTATGTTAGTTTACAAGTTAGATAAAATACATATAAATTTTCATGAAAAAAAAAAAAAAAAAAAAAAAAAAAAAAAAAAAAAACCTAAACGTAATTGTATATTTTTTCCGAAAAAAAAAAAAAATTCAAATTTGCAGCAATTCAAAGCATCAAATATATATCAAATTTAAATCAAATTGTAATAAAGTGTTAAAATATAAAATTAATTAAAAAAGAAAACAAAAAGTCCAGAGGTAGCATCGAACTCGGGCCGTACGGGTGGCGTGCGAGCTTTCTGCGTCCACACCACGAAAGACACGTTGAGAGCTGCAAACTAATGGGTATTTGAAACGTATGCTAAACCTCGGCATCTAATTTCTGAAAATCTAAGTCCCATTTGAAGAAATCCTTTCACAAGAATAATTAGAGATAAGAACTCTAAAACATACTTTAAATCAATCAAAATCGGTGAGAATCATGTTTGATGGTCCCCTGGTTAATGGAGATCCAAATAATAGGTGTATTTTTTTTACACGGTCTGCTCCTTAAACATTCCACAGACAAGTACGAGATATAATCTCTTAGCGATGTCACGGAGGTATTGTATTTTCATCTGAATTGTCTTGACAATAGAGACGTAAAGGATTATGTCGTCTATTGATTTATTTGCATTCCATATTGATTTTTTTACATTCATTTAAGGAATTCTTTTTCGACACTCGCGCGCGAGCAACGGGTTATAGCAAAAAAATAATAAATGGCGGCCGCAGCGTTTTGCTGTTTCCAACTTTTGGTTCAGGAACGTTTCAGATAAGAAAACCAGAATTTCACAGGAAAGAGCTAAATTATTCTGAAAACCTGAGAAAAAGCGAAACGTTCCTGGATTTTACATGGAACGTTACCATTTTTTTTACAGTGCATTGCTGAAGGAATAAGAAGGGTACAAGAACTCTCAAAAATTGAATAAAAACATACGCATGTTATACATAGTATGTAGTTATTTTATTTTAACTTTATAAGAATTATAATAATTATATTAAGATATGGGATTAGATCCGAAAAAAAAAATTCGATCCTGTTACGTAAATTTACTCATTCAAAAGTACTGAAGAGGGAGTTTTTTCCGTTTGTCCCGAGTGCAGGTCGGTCAACCAGGTACTTTTATCTAATTCACGGATGGAAAAAATTCAGTGCCTTCTGGTAATTCAGAATTTAAAATAAAATTATGTTAAACTAAACTCAATATTGCCAGGGAGTTACTATTTGAAATATTTCTTAAAAAAAAACAGAAATAACACTAGATTATTAAAACACCCCCCCCCCCCCCAAAAAAAAAAAAAAAAAAAAAAAAAAAAACTTTAAATATTACTATTTTGTATAGGTTGTCCATAAATGTCCCAGTTAAAAACTTTACTGGTATTTAATATTTTTAATAATATCAACTGTAAACGCGCTAGAGCGTTGTTTGAAGGTCACAAATAAAGAGTAACTCAAAAAGGTTTATAAGCGTATGCGTGAGTATTATTTACTCGCATGCCATGACACATGCTCAAAACGGCGAATATTGAGCCTGTTATTGCTGGGACGAAGATTTAAAAGTCGTTAGAGCCATGCGATTTTTTCTTTTGGGCCTTTATAAAAGATCATATCTACGTTCAGCCGCTACCTAATGATTTGCCAGAGTTGAGACACAGAATTGAAGAGACTATTACTTCCATTACTCTCAACTAGTTAACCGAAGTGTGCGAAAAATTGGACTTTAGGTTGGATGTATGCTGTATTACTAAATGTGCACAGATTGAATATTTGTAGGAAAAACTAGGTTGGCTTACAATTTGATGTATGATTTGTTGTAAATAATCTAAATTAAACTATTATAATATACCATTGAAACTGGTGCATTCTTTTATGGACGACCTGTATTTATGTATTCAGGATGAGAAAAAGAAAAAAAAAGACTTTATAGATTCTAGATTAATTTTTACACAATTATATTAATTGGTAAATAACACATATCAGATATAAATTTCCGACTGAGCGAAAAATGCCCGGACCTAGAGTTATTACATTTCCAACGATTTCTGAAGTTCCATTACCTGTTGAGCTGAACCAGATTTCGACCAGGTGTTATAATCAATAAGGTTAGCTGTGTGAAAATGTTCCACCAGATTCGTCGGCGTAGCTCAGATGGTAGAGCATTGGCGCCTTCAGCCAAGAGATCCCTGGTTCGAATCCTGGTCCGAACATTTTTCGCCAAGTCAGAAATTTACATCTGATATGATTTATAGATTCTATTTCTACAGCTTAACACACATAATACAATACGCCATGTGGCAATGAATAAATTATCCATATTAAAAATTAAACATGAATGCAAACACATAAGTCAATTAATAGGATATTAATACTTAACTGCAAGTAGTTTGTCTTTATGGGACGCAATTTTATACTAACGCATTCATTGATAATGAAGAAATAAAAAAAAGCCATTAGGTGAGGTGTCAACTACACCACTTGTGGCATGTTTGCTGCCTTCTTTTCCTATATCGAAATTTTTAACAACCTTACATGCCTTCATGTCCAATTCACGAAATATATATTTTTTGTATTTACATTGTTCTTTATTTGCTGTTTTAACATTATGAAAAATACTTTTAAGAGATATCGAAAAATATCACAAAAAGCTCGTGACACATTTAATTTATATGTAATAAATCATTTAAATCTAAAACTTTTGTTCTTCGATTAGATAACTAATAATGTATTTTATAAATAATTAGCATATATCTTTCCAATATTCACATGTCGTTAATTTATCTACTGCATCAGTATCTACATTTATATGCATTTATTTTATTCTGCGACAAGCAAGATTCCATTCACTAACAACTTCACTTCATTTACATTGCACTCAATTTGTTAATGAATATTGAAATTCTGCCTTAATTAAAATCGTCTGAGAAGTTTGACTTTAAATCTCACATTATCTATGGAAATCTCCGTACTCCGATGACGCAATTAAAATGAAATATACGCATTATTCATTGGTAGAGCAATTTTCCGTTACAAAGCGGTACTTCTTACTATTCCAAATAACTGCATTTACAATATACTTATCATTTAGAAATTCAGAAATATAACATAATTCAATGATTCATTTTAACAAATTTAATAGTTGGATGAAACTAATATAACTGCTTCGGGATATAAACGGATGTATAAATAAATAATTCCGCTTTCAGATTTATCAATTGATACATTTTCCATATATTACCTATATGATGGTTTCTGTGGGGTGTGTGGGCAATTTATATTTCGGACATTAAACACGCGCGCAAAAATATATATGGTGTTTAACACAACAAAGAGACCTTTACGTAATGTATTTTAGGTTAATGCATTTATGAATAAAATATCCCGTCTGTATATCACTAATGGTTAATATATGTCTGCATTCTACAATGCAACGTTTCAAGACTAGTATTAAACATACATATAAAATTAACAAAGAATTTATATGTACTTTAATGTTTTTGATTGAAAGAAAAATCATAAATTGAATATTTTGTTATAGAATTTTTATTTAAGATAAAAATTATAATCATTATTAAATTTCTATTTGCATTTGTTGCTAATCGCTCTTAAAAAAAAAAAAAACATTTACTTGCTCTAAAAACTATATCCGCAATCAACAACAACACAAAAAAAATCCTTTTTTGACATAGCGCAGTACACCCTAAAAAATGTTTATTTATAGTATAATACTGCCAATGCAGCTGCCTGTATTATACCATAAAATCAACAATTATAAAACATAAAATAAAAAAGTAATATACCACTGAGCAGTAATGTATGATTTAATTCATCTGTAAGACAGAATGTTACTGCTTATTTTACGGTTTAGTTATAAACTGGCACCCCAAATGCCAGTATCGTTAAATTAATAAAAGAAGTTAGTTTTCTACAGACTTTATTTTTGGAACACCTACAAAATATCACTACACATTATCAATATGGCCATGTTCAAACTAAAAAAAAATTAAAACAATTTCTTATTCAAAATCTGAAGTTTTATTTTAATTTGAAAAATTTGCCTATGTGGTCCAGATTCAATGATTGGTCCTCTAAGTTGTATCCATAGTCGCCTAAATTGGACCAAACAGCATTAGTCTGTTTTAATGAGTAAGGGAATCTAACTAACTTTATTAAAAGTAAAGTTTGCGATTAATGAAACAATCAAACAAAGCAACAGCAATGAAATATAATGAAATCAGATGCCTGAAAGTAAGAGTTCCTGTAAAACTATGTATTAAAACAAATACTAAATTCTAAATGGTGCACACAATAAAACAGTGATTTCAAAAACACGAGGACGTTCGAAGAAGTGAAACGAAACGTAGATTTTAATTATATTTTAAATGTGTTTGTAAAATCCCTGTTTTATTGTATGTACCATTTAGCATGTAGTATTTGAATACATAATTTTAAGTATAAATCGTGGAGCAATTACATGTAAATTTCCAACTGGGTTAAAAAATGTCCGGACCAGGATTCGAACCAGGGATCTCCTGGATGAATCCGCCAGTGTTGTACCATCTGAGCTATCCCGGACGAATCTGGTGGAACTTTTTCACCCAGGTAACTTTAATTATTATAGCATCTTGTCTGAAACCTGGTTCAGCTCAATAGAATAAATCACAGGTAATGGAACTCCAGCTGAACCAGGTTTCAGACCAGATGCTATAATCATTAAGGTTAGCTGGGTGAAAAAGATCTACCAGATTCGTCCGGGAGAGCTCAGATGTTAGAGCACTGGCGGCTTCAGCCAAGAGATCCCGCGTTCGAATCCTGGTCCAGACATTTTTCGCCCAGTTGGAAATTTACATCTAATATGTTTTATTTACCGGTTAGAATAATTGTGTTAAAATTAATCTAGCGTGGAACAATTGTCCAATTTTTATTTAAGAGTGCTCGTTTTAAATTAAAATATATTCAAAATATAAATCAAAGTTGTAAGTAATTAAAAATAGAAGTGATGGAATTAAATGCCAGTTATTTGAATATCATGATATATGTGATACAAGGCTTATACATGAATTTCTTTTGTTCATTTTTTATTCAAGCCCACACATGGAACTATATTTGGAAATCCGAAGATTGAATCATTTCTGCTATTTTATTTTTCTTACAAAATAGGTAAAACCAATCATCACTGTTTTGTTTTTTCTTTTTAGATTTTGAGTCATAAGACATTTTTTTGCAACAGAAGTTTACTTTTCGTTATGTCCGTAGTTCTACCCTTCCTTCATTCTCTTTGCAATTGAATTACGGCTATTTTTTAAAACTTGATGTGCCACTTAAAACTTTTGTGCTTTGAGATCTTATTTTTTGCCGTTTTTTGTTTTTCCATTCCAATTTTATATGGCGAAGATGTTAACACAGCTGTTTTTTGGCTCCCGCTGTTAAGGGAACTACGACATTTTTTTAAACAGGTAATCTTAAGACTAAGAATAAAAATGAAAGCAAATAAATACGTCTGAAAAAATATGCGCAATAAACATATGAATTTAGATAGGAAAACATAACAACATAACTTAGTTTTAAAGTATTCCCCTACATTTAGTAGGAGAAAATTAGATCAAAACAGCTAATTTTAAGTTTTTTTAAATTGTGTGAAAACAGAAACTATGTGTATTGTTTCCATGTTTATGAATCACACTGTATAAAGGAATCTCTCTGCAGATTGATCCTGGTCAGTAGAAGGAGAATAGACGTTCTAGCTCAGCAGAAGAACTAAGAATTATTCCTGCTGACGATGGCCATACTATAGTAGGATGGTTAAAATTTCAACTCCTGCTGTTGAAATCGTGTTCTGGTAGGAGGATAAAATAGTGAGTGTGAATGTGGGAAGGGTATTTCTGGTCGGTAGCCAGTGATAGAAGATGAATATTTTTTTAGGACGAGAAGAAATTTTTTTGTAGCATGCATAGGAATGTTACATAGAGTTCGACTACTATCCACAGCCCCCTATGGCCTACACGCCCACCCCCCTTGTTTTCTAAATTAGTGAATTTTGTTTGTATAACTTTAGTTAAAAGTGTTTTTGAAGATGAAAAAACAGTGTCGACGATATGTCTTGGCTTCATGATATATCGTTGGTATAATCGATCAAGCCAAGAAACTATTTTGCATATGCGGTTTCGAACGTCTGTTAAAACTTGAAACTAAATTGAATTTCTGTAAATAATATCCTCACCAATAGAAGGCGACACTATTTTTTATCTTCGAAAACCCTTTTCAACTAAAGTTATACTAATTTGTAAAAAATTAAAAAATACGGAGTAATGTAAAAAATACGGGAGAAAGGCATGGTGGTACTAGAGGACTGTGTGTAGTAATCGAACCCCATCATCCTTTTCTATGCATACTACAAAACAGGTATTTATCTTCTTGAATCAAAAGCAGTCAGTTCACTATAACTCACCTCTCTGTCTCTGTAGATAGATAATGTTTTAGTCAATATTACCTACTCAATCTAATTACTTAACAGGTGATTATTTTTAATTTTTTGCACCATTTGCAAACCCTGAAACAACGTATGCGCACTGAAAGAACATTGAAAGCATGCTTTTTAGAGGAAGAGAAATATAAATATAAAATCTAAAAAAATACATCCATCATCTATAACTGACATCCGACCGGAAACACCCATCCCACATTCAAAATCATTATTTTTATCCTCCTACTAGAACACAAATTCAACAGCATCACTTACTATTTTAAACATCCTCCTATAGTATGGCTCTCGACAGCAGGAATAATCCTTAATCCTACTGCTGAGCTAGAACGCCCATTCCCATTCTACTGTGGTCTGCGAATTGTGTTTTACAATTTGAAAATTTGACAAGCTCATTTTTAAGTGACGCGAGGTAAATAATTAGAATTGTACGCGGAGTTTGGTAAAAAAAATTATAAGACCTATAATCTATTACATTAGCTCTACCCGAGATTAAAATAAAATGTGGTTTTAGCTACAATCATAAATAAAGAGCTCAGCTGGTAAAAGTGGTAAGTGACACAATTATCATTTTGAGAAAATGAGCTGTAAATTTCCAGATCTTTATTTGCGTTTATTGTCAAATGCTTCCTTTATCAATTAAAATCTCTGTGTATTAGGCATTTTAAAGTAGTAATTTAACAGATGGTAGCGGTTCAGTCATATGATTTTTTAGTCTTTTTTTTTTTTTTTTTGTCACACACCACTTTTATCATCTGAGCTCTTCAAATTATTTTTGCAGTACGTTTACACACTTTACTTCGCACTCCAATTATTTAATTGCATAAAATTCAAATCGCACCAGCTTAGCTGTAATTGCAACCAGATAAGATGTGGAAAAAAATGTTTGATATAAAAACACTATTAAGGTAATGTATGTATAAGTATAGTTAGTGTGTGTGTACCGGAAATGATAAGAAGTTACATGCAACTACAGTTTGTATTTAAACATTTTTGAAAATATTGTATTTAAAATTTGATAAATTGTTAAAACGAAAATTTGCAAGATGAAATGTTTGCTTCATTTACATCATAAAAGTAACCACTATCTCAATTTTTAAGTTTTTAGCACGAACACTTTCAAATAAATCTATATTTAAGAATGTTTTTTGCTCTTGGACGTTTCCGATAGTAGTTCCGCTAGTAAAAGTTTCCTTGGTGTGAAGACCGTTACCAGTGATTTAACAGCATTATGTTTTTCATGGTTCAGTAGTTCTGGAGATTACCTCTTACTAACAAACAAACGTTTCTTCTTTATAATATTTGTATAGATTTGAAATTTAAATCCTTAAAACCTTAAGAGGACAAGGGACCTTCAAACTCTTTTTTTTTCACTTTAAATACCATTCAAGGGCACACTATATCCATTATGGCATATATTTATCACACAAGAAGTAAAATTAAAAAAGTGGAGAAAAATAAGAAATTTTCTTGAATATTTCAAGCGTTATGAAGAACATTTCAAAATGCTCCATCCGCATTCCATATCATTTAAAATCCCTAATATTTTTTATAGCTGTTTGTCGTTTATATACCATAAAAATGTATATTGTTTTTTTAAATTAAGTATGTTTGGAAAAGTTTTAGATAGTTAACTGCAGAAATAGGAGGCAAAAATACTGAAAATTTCAGAAAATTTAGAAAGTAAAAAGTATTTTTTTACCTTTATATTCAGTTATATAAAATTCGATATATAGTTTTATTTGTATTTATAAAACAAACTTTCATAAAGTATTCGGAGATTTTAATTGATATGGAATGCGCATGAGGCATTTTGAAAAACATTTCATAACACTTAAAATATTCAGGAATTTTTTTTTATTTTTCTCGAATTTTTTTTTCTTGTGTGATAAAGGTATGCTACAATGCATACAGTGTTACCCATGAATAGTATTTAAAGTTAAATTTTAAAGAGAAAAAATAAACGAATGCACAATCTGTTTTGGCATTTTAAATACTTAAGCGATGAAAAACAAATAATAGCAAGTTGAACAGTTAATAATGGATTTAATAATATTTCATTGATTTAAAATCATTTCGGTTTTAAAGTGAACAGATAGGTTTTTTTAATCATTTTAAATAAAAGCTTCCGTTCGTACAGTTTCAAAAACATCTCAGTAAAATCATAAATACATTTTAAACAAATATAATACATTTACCATCTTCTAAGCAGTAAGAAAAAAATATACCAAACGAACACTTGTATGAGTTTATTAATAAAAATGGTTCTTATTTTCAAACTTCAAAGTTGAAATGAGAATTTAAAAAAAATTCAGTTTATAGTCAAGAAAAAGTAATTTTTATTTAATAAGTTAAACAAATTGTCTTCAAAACTCTTCATACATTTTTACATTTAATGCTATTTCAAAAAGATAATTATTTATCATTTTTAATTTCTAATAGCATATATTAATTCTAAATTCCTTTTAACGTAAAATCAGTTTAAATGTAGTTGAATAAAACATTTTTTTTTAAATGTCAATAAACTTTCAGTCGCATTATTCCAAGTATGTTTTATATTTGATACGATAATAATAAATAAAAGCAGTAATGTTCCATCTGTTTTAATTTCTTTAATAAAAAACTTAAAATCAGCTTTAAAAAATTTTGTTTTTTAGCTTTAATATGCGATAATATAGTTAGCTACAAAGCATTTTCTAAACAGTAATATTATTTTTTGTATAATGTCATAACAACAATGTAATAATATAAAATTAGTTCTTACGGAACTAAATGTAGTGCATAAGGTAATTCAGTTTGAAAGCTTTCATTAGAAAGAACATTGTAAAAAGCCTGTTCTAGTGTACATATGAAGAAATATATATTTGCATAACAATACACCAAACTGTTAAAATTAAAAAAAAAAATATTAAGAACAGGTCGATAGTATACAAGCCAATACAAACATTACAAGCTTATGCACAATTCTAAAGCCACCCACAATTTAAGGCTGTAAAAATATATGAAATATTAATTCATATACAGCATATGATGCTGCACCTTAAGCCGAATTATTGTCTAGGGTTATTATTGAATTGTTTTTATGTTAAAAAAAATAAACGTTAGAAAAATGTTACATTAAAAATGTGTATAGGAAGGAAAATTACCGTTTTCGACAAAAAAAAAAGAGTAGATGTTTCATTAATTTATTTATATTTCTTTGAATTTAAATTTTGTTATAAGAAGATATGAAGAAATAAAATTCCCGTTAAAATAAAAGCCATTATTTTGTGATGCTATACAAAACGTTTTTCAAATAATTATTTTAAAACTTTAAATATAATTGAATAATGGAAGTTTTAGGAAATGCTTTTTGCTATTCATATTTTAGAAAATTATCTTCTGAAATGTGGAGATAGTAATAACAATTTTAAATTGTTTTTCTTTCTTTAAAAGAAATAATACACCAACTAAATTGCCTCATTTAAGCCCCGAAGCAATATTGTCTTCTAGTTTTAAATATCGAAGATTAAATATAATTTTTAAATAATGATTATTTTCACAAAAGTAAAACCGAAAGCGGTTAATGTTTAGAAATCCAATCCTTCTTTCTGATAACAGAAAAATGTAATGCGTTTTTGGGAATCAATTTTAAAATGCTGCGAAGTACACATAACATATCTAAAGCACAAATTATATTTAATATTAATTTTAAACGGTGATGTTTTTATAAAAGTATTGTGTAATGTGTTGCAATATTTTTAGAAGAAATGAAACAAGAAACTAATTCTTAAAATAAATTGTTAAATGGCGAATTTTGAAAATGTAAAAGGTAAAGTCACGATTTATTGTATATTTATTACAGACAAAGTGAAAGATATTAGTCCGCGAGCCAGCAACAGATTTTGATGACCAAGTTCCTCTCGGCCGATAATTTGTAAAATGCTTCAGAGAGTTGTCGTTTGCGTTAGGTTGGGAGTAGCGCTTTACTATACCGTTACCTCACTTCTATAGCTGTAGCTCTCTGCGTTCGTATTTTCAGGTTAAAGGGACTTTCCTTTGCAACCTGTATATTTTTTTCTTGTTCGTGTCACCAGCTGGCGTATTAACCACCACTTTATAATCAGCTGACTTTTTTTTTTCTTCAAGGTATTTGGTTAGCTATAATTTGACAAATTTTCTATCGGTAGGAAATGATTATTATTTATTTTTTACGTGCATGGGAGGCTACCGCTGCTCAACCCACCCACGGACACGCAGCTGACGTTCACGGATCTTCATGATATAACTCTCTGGAGCATTTTATAAATTATCGGCTGAGAGAATATAACTGACGAAATTTGCACCTGGCTCGGGGACTATATGCACATTGATTAATCGAAGTGACGTGTGAGTTGGTTCACTGTAAAAAAAAAAATCTGTAGTTCTATAGATGTAAATTTACATGCTTACTAAACATTCATCTGTAACTGTACAAAAAAAGCTGTAAACCTACAAAACTAGTTTTTGTACAGCTGCAGAAATATGTAACATTACAACTGAATCTGCTAAAATTACAGTAATCTTGCTAAAATTTTATCTATAACTCGGGTTGGAGTTACATGAAAAGTTCTAGGCATCCCAGTTTCCTAAAATATTCTTAGTAAACTTACAGATTTTTGTATTTTTGGTGCAAAAGTGTATCTGTTACAGGGATTTTTGTTGTTGTCGTTACATAAAAAGCTCTAGGAATCCCAGTTTCCGAGAAAAACTTTAGCAACTTTACAGATTTTTTTTATAGTGTTTACGCACCGATTTGCCACAAAATTTGTTTGAATGGATAATAAAGAAATGTGTCAAATGATATTAAGATATGCATGATTTTCCGATACACAAAATCTTTACACTAGAATGGAAAATTCCCTTTAACTCAAGTTGACAAACAGAAAAAATAATCTATGTTATACGTTTTGAAAAAAATAGAAGCGCCGCTTTTTTATAAACCGCTTTGGCACATTTATTGCCCATATACACCGGTCTCCAAAAGTTAAGGAACAAGTGACGGTATGTTTCAGATTGTACACGGTTTTTCGAATATCTAACAAAATTACTGACGAATTCTCCTTGAATTTCGAGGATGTAAAAAATATGTTTGACTTCTTATCTGCACTGTAAAAAAATCTGTAAAGTTACTAAATTTTTTCTAGGAAACTGGAATTCCTAGAACATTTTATGTAACGGCAACAACAAAAATTTACGTAACAGATGCACTTTTGCACCGAAAGTCGAAAATTCTGTAAATGTTACAAAGAAGTTTTTAGGAAACTGGGATACCAAGAACTTTTTGTGTAACTCGAACCAGGTTTACAGATAAAATTTTAGTAAGATTACTGAAATTTCAGCAGATTCCATTTGTAACGCTGCAGATTTCTGTAGCTTTACAAAATCTAGTTTTGTAGATTTACAGCTTTTTTTTACAGTTACAGATGAAAGTTTAGTAAGCACGTAACTTTACATCTGTAGAGTTACAGATTCTTTTTTTTTTTTTTTTTTACAGTGTAGTTGTTCGCCAGCAGTTTTTGAAATACGTATATCAGATTTAATTTTAGAGAATGGGGCTTCATACATTTATTTTTTCGAAAAGTGCAAATTTTTTTGTTAATATTAATCTTCTAATATATTTTTTTTAAATAACGATGAATAGGATTAAAGTGTAATAACAATGATTATTAGAATTAAGTAGCTGCTTTTGTGTACAAAGTTGTCATTTTTTCTTCAACTTAATCATATTTTATCATTACACTTATAGTAACTTAGATTCCAAACATGCAACTTTTTTATTTAGGTTTTCATACTTCTATTTTTTTAATGTCTTCAGTAATTTCGTGCTTACGGACATTAGAGGATCCAACCGCGATTTCCGGTGTTACAGAAAATAAGCGAAAACAGTTCAGTATATTAAAAACTCCAAAAGATATTTTACATTTAATATGGTTTTTTGATTGGCCACTAAAACAACAAAGATTTTTATATGAAAAATAGCAATTGTATATTCAAATAATTTTTTGAAATTTATTAAAAGCAGCAATACTTTCAATTGGTTTAGTCTCAGGAATTAATAGAGGAAGAAGTCCCCAAAGATTTCGCTAAATCACAGCTGACATTTTTATTCTGATCATAATAGGATTTCAGCTGTTTAAATGCGCACTTTGATTACATGCCTTTAAATATGCGTTTTATTTGCATTTTATTGTTTTATTTATTTATAGGTGAAGTCCTGATTCCGTTATTGAATATCAACCGGAAAACACATGCGGAACAATATATTGGGTTTTAAATGTAAAAGATTAATTTTTCTAAATCGTCGGCACGTCATTGGAATAGCTTTTAAAAAAATCATGCTTCAAGATTATTTCAAAAATCATAATAAATGAGTAAATTCCAATACAGTACTAAATGATAAAGTAAAAATTGAAAATTGTAGTCACAAAAAATTAAAACAAGTTGGAAATTGCTCGTCAAACGTGGCATATGAGTTGCGTTCGTACTATAACTAGTTTTATAATTATTTTTTAACCTAATATTGTACTGAATGTATATTTTTTTGCACTTCATAAGTGCATAGTCTGTAACATCATTAAAATGCACTTGCAATTTTTTTTCCCATTCCCCGTAATGTAACGGAAAAATTTGACTGTCCCTGTAATTAAACTATACATCCGATTTTCATAAAATTTGAAATGACTCGACAAAATTTTGCAGCAATTATATATTTAAAATTTCAGACCATTCGGAAGGCTGTAACATCATTAAAATTCACTTGCAATAATTTTTACCCATTGGTCGTAATGTAACGGAAAATTTTGACTGTCCCTGTAATTAAACTATACATCCGATTTTCATAAAATTTGAAATGCTCGACAAAATTTTTCAACAATCATACATTTAAAATTTCAGACCATTCTGTTGAGTAGTTTTTGCTCTGTTATATGCAGACGGACTGAAAGACGACTATAGGTGCTACGTATTTATATAATTACGAACGCACCTAAAAAGATGCAGTAAATCGAAATTTGATCGTCAGGTGTTGGCACATTGTCAACAGTTCGTCAGATTTAATCCCGGACACGTTTGTTCTTTATAATTGTCTGAGCGAAGTGAAGGCTAATACACCGCGGAATATAACTTTTCGGCTACGATGTAACGATAACTTTCCGGCTACGAATATAGCTACGATGGATACGAAAACCTTTCATCAAGCATAATTCAAAAAATGCTTGTCGGATTACGTTCTAATTTTTACAGAAGGTACCTATGATGGTGAGAACGACGCCCATTCCATTATAATGAATAAGTTTTAAACTGTTCGTAATATATATATATATATATATATATATATATATATATAAACTTTCAGCTTTTAGATTTTTTTCTCACACAAAACGACTGATTTGCTTATATCATTGAATTCTGTACTCTTCATAACGTAATTTAATATATAAGCTTTTCAATTTTCTTTATCGGTATCCATATTCTTCCTTTTTTTCTTCCATATTAATTCTTGTAAAATAGTACAAGGCACTTTATTTTATACATAGCAGCTTGTATATCATATGTTTTTGCTATCCATATTAAGTGTGATGGGGGAAACTGTATTATTGTCATTTCATTCATACTATCGCGATTTTGATGGTGGTCGGTAATGTTTAATTAATGGTTATATATATAAAGAGATAAAAAAAAAGCGCAATAACAAATCTTGATTTTTTTTATAGGAAAAAACTATAATAACTTATCCTTATCCTTATCTATCTATACTCCTATTATAAAGAGGAAAAAATTGTTTATTTGTAGGAGGTAAGCTCTGGAACTACCGAACTGATTCCAAAAGTTATGGTATCAAAATGATGGTGTTAGTCCAACTTAGAACATAGGCTATATCTTATGTCGGTGCCACTGCCCCAAAGGGGGTGTAGGAGCAAAAAACGTTCTAAAAATGCGATTTTAGCGTTACTGAAGGGCCTAGAAATATGAAATTTTGAATATTAGTTACTTATAAGATATAAATGATGTCTAAGACCAGTTCTTAAACAATTCGAAATTTAAAAGAGGTGAAAATGCACAAAAAGCGTTCTAAAAAATGTTCTAAATGGTAGTTTCTACACAATCTCAGGAAGCACCAAACCGATTTAAAAAATATTGGTATCAAAATGATGGTGACAACGCTTGCTCCAAGATAGGTTACGTTTTATGTCGGTGCCACTACCACAAACGGGGTGTAGGAGCAAAAAATGTTCTAAAAATGCGATTTTAGCGTTACTGAAGGGCCTAGAAATATGAAATTTTGAATATTAGTTACTTATAAGATATAAATGATGTCTAAGAACAGTTCTTAAACAATTCGAAATTTAAAAGGGGTGGAAATGCACAAAAAGCGTTCTAAAAAACTTTCTAAATGGTAGTTTCTACACAATCTCAGGAAACACCAAACCGATTTAAAAAATATTGGTGTCAAAATGATGGTGACAACGCTTGCTCCAAGATAGGCTATGTTTTATGTCGGTGTCACTACCACAAAGGGGGTGCAGGAGCAAAAAACGTTCTAAAAATGCGATTTACGTGTTACTGAAGGGCCTAGAAAAATGAAATTTGAAATATTAGCTACTTATTAGATATAAAGGATTTCTAAGAACAGTTCTTAAACAATTCGAAATTTGAAAGGGGTGAATATGCGCGAAAACCGTTCTAAAAAACGTTCTAAATGGTGGTTTCTACACAATCTCAGGAAATACCAAATCGATTTAAAAAATAATGGTGTCAAAATAAGGGTACCAAAATGACGGTGACAACCCTTGCTCCAACATAGGCTATGTTTTATGTCGGTGCCACTACCCGAAACGGGTGCAGGAGCAAAAAACGTACTAAAAATGCGATTTTTGCGTTACCGAAGGGCCTAGAAAGATGAAATTTGAAATATTAGCTACTTATTAGATATAAAGGATTTCTAAGAACAGTTCTTAAACAATTCGAAATTTAAAAGGTGTGAAAATGCACGAAAAGCGTTCTAAAAAAAGTTCTAATGGTGGTTTCTACACAATCTCAGGAAATACCAAACCGATCTAAAAAAAAATGGCGTCAAAATGATGGCGACAACCCTTGCAGCAACATAGGCGATGTTTTATGTCGGTGCCACTACCCCAAAGGGGGTGCAGGAGAAAACGTTCTAACGTGCGGCTTTTGCGTTACTGAAGGGCCTAGAATCGTGAAATTTGGAATGGTAGTTAGCTATAAGATATCAATGATCTCTAAGGACATTTCCTAAAGAAAAATCGAAATTTAAAAGGGGGTCAAAATGCGCAAAAAGCGTTGTAAAAAACTTTCTAAATTGCGATTTCTATGCAATCTCAGGAAGTACTGAACCGATTTCAAATATAATAAAGTAAAAATGATGGTGACAGATCTTGCTCCAAGATAGGCTATATTTTATATCTGTTTCCACTACCCCAGAGGATATGCAGGAGCAAAATGCGCGAAAAGCCTTCTAAAAGCGTTATAAATGCCGATTTGTTGGCAATATCTCAGGAAGAATGAATCTGATTTCAAACGTAATGGTAGGAAATTGATGCTGATAGCCCCTGCTCTAACGTAGACGCTATTTTATGTCGGTATCACTATCACCAAGACGTTGCAGGAGCACAAAAGTGCTCTAAATTTCGATTTTTGTGATCGGTAGGGGCTAGCAACTTAAAATTAGCCAAGGTACATATTTATTAGATATAAATGATCTTTAAGAACAATTTCGAAGAAATTGGAAATTTAAAAAGGGTGAAAATGCGCGAAAAGCGTTCTAAAAACGTTCTAAATTGCAATTTCTACTCAATTTCAGGCAACACCAAAGCTATTTCAAAAGTAATGGTTGCAAATCAATGGTGACAGTCCCTGTTATAACATAGGTTATATTTTATGTTGCTGTCACTACCATCTGAGGGTTGCAAAAGCAAAACATGTTCTAATTTGCGTTTTTTTTTGCACAACTGAGGGGTTTAACACTTTGAAGTATGGCATGGTATTTACTTACAAGATGAAACTGCTTTCTAAAAACAGTCGAAAGAAAATTCCAAATTTAAAAAAATGAAGTGAGTGAAAAGCGTTATAAATTACAATTTTTAAGCAAACTTATAAATTACCAAACCGATTAAAAAAATAATGACAAATTTTGGAGATAGAACCTGCTCAAACATGAGCTATATTTTATGTCTGTTCCACTACCACCAGAGGGTTGCAGGAGCTAAAAACTTTCTAAATTGCGATTTCTGTGATACTGAAAAGGCTAGAAACTTTAAATATGACATGGTAGTTACTTATAAAACATAAATGCCCTCGAAGGAACGTCGAAAATAAATTCGAATTGAAAAGGGGTGAAGCGAAGGGGAGGTGCGAAAAGCTTTCTAAAAAAGTTCTAAATTACGAGTCTATGCAATTTCAGGGAATATAAACCGATTATAAAAGTAATAGTTGCGAATCAATGGTAACAGTCTCTGATCCTACACAGGCTATATTTTTTGCCGATGATTCTACCACCTGGGGTTCACAGGAACAACAAACGTTCTAAAAAAGGGCTTTAAAAGCTTTTTAAATTACGTTTCTGTGGAATATTAGGAAATAACAAACCGATTTCAAAATTAATGTTGGCAAATTAATGGTGACAGTTCCTGTTTCAAAATAGCCCTTTATGTTGAGAGAGGTGGTAGGACTTGGAATTTGACATGATGGTTAATTTTAAGATGTAAGAAGATGGTTCTTAAAAAATTCAAAACCTCAAATGAATACTGAAATGAGCGTATTAATTGAGCATAAAAGTTTCAAAATATTTTCTAAATTATCATTTATTTATTTTTATTTCATTTTATTAATTTAAGTCTCATTCCTGCCTAATGCAGTGTAATAAGGATACGTAATCAAACTGTGTTTTCAATAGTAATTTTTGAATTATTCCTAAAAGTAATAAGTACCTTTTAATAAAATAAAATATTACCTTTTAATAAAATAAAAATTTAGTTAGTAACTTTTAATAAAAATTAGACATATAAATATCACTTGGCATATTTCAAATATTACGCGAGCAATGCCGCGGGGTTTGCTAGTAATATTATAAATGTCAATGTGTGTCCGAATGTTTGAATGAAGTCAGCATCTAAACGGATGAATTAATGCTTTTGTATTTTTCTGATATAGATGGATTACAACCCGGAAACGAACATAGGCTATAGTTTATTTAATTTATTCAAATAATTATCTTAATAATTCAAAATTTCATTCTTTTTCATACAGAATCAATTGACATTTTCCCGATAAATTTAACCATCTTTCTTTCTTGTTGCCAAGAAAAACTAAATCTGGAATAATAATTTCTCCTCGACAATTAAAAATTAAAATAAAAAGAATTCAAAAGAAAATAAATATGACGTCATACTTGAAACAAAAAATGGGGTATTTTTTATTATGCATGAAGGATGAATATCGGTTACGTTAATAAGGGGTTTTTTGCCAAAAATGGTGTCATAATTAGAAGGAAAAAGAATGAAAAATAATAATATCATTAATAAAGTTATTCGATTGGAGTCAAATTTGAAATAAAACAGGTATTTCCAAATATTCGTTAAAAATACAATGGGCATCAATATCAGTAACTAATGAAAATAGATAAATAATGACGTCATATAAAAACGAATAACAGAAATATTTTTTACAAATGGACCCTATTCTCGCTTTTGATTCGAGGCTATAAAAACCGCTATTTTACCAATTGTGACGTCACAGGAATACTGCCCATACTGATTAAAAAGTTTGAATGTAAGTTGCATACAAATGAGAGTTTTCTTTTCAAAATTCACGTTATGATTATCAGGAGAAGATATTTTTGGTGGAACAAAGGGGAATTAAAACGGATTAATATTTTTTTGACGCTATTTCCTCATTAAAATTAAAAAAGAATTGAATTTCAATTAGTATAAATGGTGCAAAAACTTGATTAAATTAAATTTTCCAAAATTGAAAACATATTTACACACATCGAAACTTCATGAATGAATTTATTCCACAGAAACAAAAATCGTCTGTCGACATATTGACGCAACCAAGGAGTAAATATAACTTCTGTGCACTTAAGTTGATAGTTATTGCCCACTATTCATACGAATTAAAATTAAAATCAAGACTCCCTTATCAGGAGGCCTTGATTAAAATAATCATATACTATTTTAATTGATTAATTTTAAAAGATGGCAGTTAAAACATGTCACAAAGGCGTTTTTAGTAAAAGCTTTTATCGGTTAAAAATGATGTAATATTTTTTCATGGAAAGCATTAATTTTAATACGAAAACATTAACATAGATTTATTTTAATTTCGTCAAATCGATGTCGTCTCCATTACACCAGCTTCGAAAGTTAAAACGAAATCTTAAAATAACAATATACTTTTCAGAAATAAAATTTTGTATCAAAAGTCGCATTCTTTGAAAATTAAATTTTAGCTTACATTTTAAATACATTTTCTTACATGAAATTTAGTATATTTAATAAAAATAATTTTTCAATGTTTTTCTAAATGTACAATAATATTGGATTTCATTAATCGGTTTCCCCCTTTTTTTTTAAATAAATTAAAATGCATAGTTTTAAATGATTCATGAAGTGTAAGAATATATATATATTTATTTATTTCGACAAGTAACATTCCGTCAGAAAAACTAACCTAGTGTCGTCATATTTTAAATCATGAAACTAATGCCAGGCGGACGTCTTTTTGCACGTTTTTTTCCTCACGTATATGCCGCTAGCATTGTGTAGGGATAATACGCAAGGAAAAAAGCGTGCAAAAGACGTTCGTCTGACATTAGTCTTAGCTGCTTTTCTTTCAGAAAATATTAGCATTTTTATAGCAGTTTTTATACAAAATGGCGTTATTTGCACAGAATTTAAAATCTCAAATATATAAGTTTAACATCCTTTTACAGTACAATCTCCCATAACACTGGTTTCAATAAAATTTAATAAATGGCACAGGAAAGTCAACTTAAAAAAGTTTAGCAAGTAATTTCAATTTGAGATTAGGCTTTACATGTGACATCATTTACGTGTACACAAGAGCCAAAACCTTAACTAAGCAATAAATTTGCCTTTCACTTCACATCTTTCTAATGTATAAAGGCACCGTGTTTATCGAAAATCGCAAAGGAAGAAGGGGAATTTTCTTTAGATTTTAAATTATCGAAATCTATAGTTAAAAATCTCTCTGAAACACAATCTATCACTGTTACACCATTGGAGCATATTCCTGCAAATTTCAAAGCTTTCATAAGCCAAAATTACAACACACAATAGATATGAAAATGTTTATTCATAATTGTGGTGCTTTTACATAAATCGATTTATTCCTCGAAAGCAATAAGTTAACTCTATTGCTTTAATAATAAGTATTTAGGCTCAAGAGTCTTTGGAGCGTGATAAACATTTTGATATTATTGGTAGATCTAGAGCTCATAAAAGTGTGGTACCGTGAAATTAAAAGGTAATAAATATTTGAAAGTTAAAGATATTTCCCGTGCTCTTATTATTTATTTTTGAACTTTGATTATTTTTTTACTTTGAACTTTGATTATTTTATCACCACGTTTGATTATTTTTTTAATACCATTTATCTTTTTTTTTCTCTTCCAAAATGTGATTTTTTGGAATATAACCTTATAATGGTGCATGTTGATTTTTCGCTTATTCTAATCATATCAAAGTCACGTCTGAAGTGACCTACTAATAACCACTTTCCTTTAAAATTCTTTATTAATATATATCTTTATATAATATTTTTTGTCTCGAAAACATAAAATAAATCAATATCCTTGAACGGAATAAATATAAAATAGAATAAATATAAATAATAAAATAGAATAACAGAGATGTAAATTTATTCCTCATTTAATCTTAGAAAAGGTGTATGAAATTTCATGCTCACAAAAGAAATTTAAATGGTCCTATATACATAAACAAAAATAAGCAAATTGTGATCATCAGAAGTGTTTCTACTATAAAATGTGATAAAAGGTTAATTATATATGCTTTTAAATATCGAAATTTTTTGCTTAATTGATGAATTTCTTCTTCTTTAAATGTTACGTGAACGCAGTCACGGGTAACAGCTAGTTATTTTATATTTAGCGATAATCTCTCCATTTGCTTTTTAAAAAAAAATTAATAGTAAACCAAATGGCAGCTTTTATATTTCGTGTATGTATATTAGGAAGAATTCTTTGTTGTATAAATAAAATATTTCGGTTTATGGAATTATTTCTCCTTATTCATTTATTTTTTACTATTTTAAAGTGAAATTAGAGTATTGCTCCATTATCCCATCAACGAAAATGCATGATCACCACGATCATGCATTTTCACTTGACGTCAGATCGTTACACATGTTTGTTGTGGCATCAAGCAATTTTTGATTCGACGTTTATCTTTTTTTTAAATAGTTGTTTACTGATTTATTAGTTAATTCAATTAACAATTATGTCCTTAATCAGCGACGCCATGCTATTTAAAGAGAAATAGCATTGAAAAAATGTTACACTGCGCGCCGTACAAGCGTTGCAGGTGCAAAAATGTTCTAAAATTGCAATTTCTGTGATATTGTTTGAACTAGAAATTTGAAATTTGGTCTGGTAGTTACTTTTAAGATGTAAATACTTGTTATGAAAGATTTCTGAATAGTTGGAAATTTGGAGGAGAAAAATAAACATAAAACGGTCTAGTAAAGTTCTAAATCACGGTCTATTTCCAAAAAAATTTGAAATTTCACATGGCTGTTACTATTAAGATGCACATGCGTGCACATATAAGATAAAAACATGGGGGGGGGGTGCATTTAAAAGGGTGTGCGTCAAAAAAAAAAAGATCTGAACTGTAATTTTTGTGATACTATTGGAGCTAGAAACGTGAAATTAGTTACTTATAAGATGTAAATGCTCGTTATAGAACGAATTCTGATAATGTCTTAATTTAGAAAACTAAATAAAGCGGAAAACCTTCTACAGATGCTCATAATAAGGAAGTAGAAATAATTGTTAAGGATATAATCATGAAAATTGACATTACGTAATTTTAAGACGTAAATACTCGCAGTAGAACAATTTCTAAAAAAAAATTGAAATGTAAAAGGGTACGGGAACGAAAGAGGTTCTTACTGCTGGGGCTGAAAATTGGAAATTTTGCTTCGGATTACTTTTAAGATATAAATGATCCCTAAGTATAGTTTCTAAAAAATTCGAAATTTAAAAAGCTGAAACGAACGGATAGCTTTCTAAGTTACCATTTATTGGGAATTGTGAGAATTAGAAACTTTAAATGTTTAATACTAGATCCCTCCCCCCCCCCCCCCCCCAAACAATTGAAAGACCTATTGAAATATAAATGCAACACACAGGGTAGCTACTCAGCTAGCATTGAATAAATTGTGTAAATATTGAATACATGTGTTTATGAAACAGTGAATAGGTTGCCCGAAAGTACGTGTGAAAGTGTCGCTTCTCTCAGCTTTTTCTATCTCGCCAAGGCTCTTAACACGTTAAGCGCCACGTTAGTAACTGGTGACTGACACTGAACTTTTCGTTTAAAATGTGTCATTCACCGATGACCGACTGTCTAAAATATGATATATAACTAAAAATATATATATTGTTTTAAATAATTACTGAAAATTTATTTAAAATTTTCTTACCTTTTATTTATTACAGACTTATACTTTCTTAAAAATTACTTAAAACATTGCGAACTTTTCATCTTCAGTGTCATTCACCGTTGCACTCAACGTTTTAACACATTCTACCGGCTTAATTTTAATGCGCATTTTTTCAGCTTCTCAAAGCTAGAGATTTTATGAAACGATCATTTTCTCAATGGTCATTTGCAGATTGTTTATATTAAAACTTGTTCGGGGAAAGTTCCGTAATCAGCTTTATATTGTTGTATTTTAGCTACCATGATTTGCTGAACAAGAGTATGCACGGATTTGTAAATTAATTGAAAAGACAGTTTGAAAGCTCAAATGGTATGCAGACGTAATAGATCTTATGTCATACATGATGCTGCATCCATTGTCGACTCCTAATTGCTAATCCGTAATACAGCTCAATCTGAGGAGAATATGTTTGTAAAGAAAACAATACAGCATATATAGTGGCGAACATACTCTCCCATGTTAAATCCAATCGAGCATGTCTCGAACAATCTCGGATGATGCATTGTATTCCTCTGTTGATTTTTAAGGTCTTTGATACCACACACCATTATCGAACAGCACATTTTTTGTCGTTTACATGTACTCAAGTTGATGCGAAGCGTCTGTTTACATTCTTGACATCATTTCAAAGAATTACAATTCAGATTCAAGCTATTTCTTTTTGTGTTACCTTTAATGTATGCGTACTTCCAATTTCATATTTATGGGCTGCCTTGCATGTTTTGTTTTACTATTTTTTTAGCAGGGTATATGAATTTATATATAATGTTTGTAATTCTATCATTCAATTTGCTCATATATAACATTTGAACTTGTACCATTTTATAATTAATTAAACATAGCATCTCATTTTCCTTACTTGTCAGAAGTTGTTATTAAATCGTCTTTCTCAGCAATATCGTTCATACTAATCTCTCTGGGGGACGTCCTAGTAAACAGGGTGATTCTACTTTGTTTTTACAAAATAATAGGGGTGAAAGTACTCACCCAGACGAGCAATAATTACCATAGAACATGGGGTCATATACTTCGTATTTATTCACAAATGCAGGGTGTTCTACTCTAATCGAACATTGGCAGTCGGTAATAATTTTCTTCAAACTGAAGTATATTATAATGAAACTTTTAATTGACATGGTCACTTTTGTTGTAAGTAGCATAACGAACAAAAAATGTGGTAGACGTTTCCATTATACGCGGCAGCAGTATGCATTGGACGCTCTACATTTTGGACAGTGATTATCAGTTCATACAGTATCATAGATTGTGGGAGTACTCTGTTTTTCTAGACATATTTGTGATTTTATCACATTTCATACAAAACAAGGTACATATCGTTACATTTTTATTGCAATATTTTTATTTCTCGCAAAATTATTACCGTAGAGCCGACTTCAGTTAGAGTGAAACACCCTATATTTATGACCTCATATTCTATGATAATTATTACTCGTTTGGATGTGTACTATCACCCCTCTTATTACGTAAAAAAATTAATCATCACCTTGTAGATATCACGCTTTTGTACTACCCTACATCATGTGCCTTATTAGAATAAACAATTAAATTTAAAATATAAAAAAAACCGACTGCGTAAAAAGCGAATTGATTAATTATTTCTCATCAATGTGAAAATATTTTTTTTTCTTCAATTCCTACTATTAGCTCACACTCTCGCTATATATATATCTTGTTCAAATTTTCAATCGTTAATAAAATACTTATTATTCATCCAATCAAGCTCAAATAAATTTTTTTAAACTTGTAGTGGATGACACTTGATGTTAATCCAGTTTTTTTTCAAATATTAATTCATTAATTAAATTAAATTAATTAATTTTCAAAAATCGAGAGAGCCCTCTTCTTGATCAAGGTATTTTAAGACCGAGAGAGCCCTATTCTCGATCAAGGCATTTTATGCGCCACTCAAGAGGAACGAAGAATGGGAGAAAAAAAATTCTATTATTGACCTAAGTAGGAATTGATTAAAATATATATATATATATATTTTTTATGTTACTTGTTTATATTACTTAACTATTTTTTATTTACTTGTATTGGCGACTTTTAAGTTGTATTTAATTGTTAGTTCCTATCAATAAACACAGTTTTGATGAGGTCTATAGATGTCTATGATGGTTACAGTTGCAGTAAAGCTAGAGATCCTACGTACAAACTTCCAGGTTGTATAATATTTTAACGGAGCTTCTGACTAAAATAGTCAATGAAACATCGTCTTCATTTTGAAAGACCTGTCCAATGATATGCCACTCAACAGGGTGCGTAAAAAATTTTTTTCGTCTCTACCACCATTTTGTATTTTACGGCCGCCATTTTTAATTTATAAAAACAAAACCTAGCCTATAACCATTGGGTCATTAGGACGAATTGATAGAGACCTCATTCATTAAAATCCATCCAGCCGTTGGGATGTTTCGAGGGTATAAAGAAATCCACATACACAGATACGCGTGAAACACATAACCCTTCTTTTCAGTCGGGTAAAAAGACTGCACTATATATAAATATAATAAAGATTCACTTTACTAGAAGCAAAACCTGATAGGATATAGAAAGGTCCTTCGTGGTCACCCAATGTAGCATCAGTGACTAATGAACATAAACTCAACTCGTAACATAAATTTTTATCCAAAAGGTCTCATGCAGGAAGAAGCAGAAGTATGAAACCTGGATCTAAACGCCTCAATTTGAAAATTATAATTTTGTGTAGGGATACAATTGATATTTCATTGGAAAATGCTATAGTTTTGACCTGATTTTATGGTATTTATTCTTATCAAGAAGATCATTTCAGACATAGCTATAAAGTACTGCAGTATGCATAGATGTTTTTGATGAGATCTATGATTAGCCGATTTTATATGTATGGATTTATGCTGTTAGGTTTAAATTTGACTTTTGACTAAAAATATCGAAAGGAGAAAAAACAACTCTTCTTAAAAATTGGGTTAGAGGTAGACATTTTGTTTCAAATATGCTATCACATTAAACTGTTGAAGACTAGCAGTTTTGATTCAGGTGTAAAAGATAATACTAGCTTAAAACTAAACTTGAGAGGATGAAAAAACTTTGATCATGGACTCTACAATGTAGAAATAGTTTGTCTACTATGATTCGATATTTTTAAATATTAATTAATGACAAACGACTCCTTGATAAATGAAAATTCTCAGTTAAAAATTTAATTCCAGAAAGGAATTTTCATTAAAATAATGTCTTGCTTAAAAAGATTTTCGCTCTAGTTTAATTAAAAAATATATAAAAACTAAAGCCTGAATTCTACATAATAAAAAAACTTTTTAAACTTTATTTAATGTCATGAAGATTATGTAAATGAGTATTTAGTTTGTGTACTTTATGTGGTGATTATTTTAAAATAATCTGTGAGGTTAATTTTATATTAACTTCGTATTTACATAATGCATTATCAAACCGTTTTCTTCAACAATGAATAAAATGTGGAAATAATCATTAACATTAGTTATGTTACTTGTAATATAGTTTTATAACTGTCTAAAGATACAACAATTTGAAGTTTGAGAAAGTATATCTAAAAATGTTGGATAGTAACGAATTTTAATGACATGTCAAATTTTAATTAACTTTAAAAGTATAAAACCTGATTATAATAGTTCAGATGAAGATTTCTAAAATAAACTTTGCTTATTTGAGAATAACGGAGTAAATGTACCACACACGTCTGAACCATTATGCGTAATTCTGTAATTCTGCTACAAAATATTATTTAGTTAAAGTAGTAATGCATCCTGCGAACCATTCTAAATTGTTCTGACAGAAAATCACTTTAATAATACGACATTAAGCATTTGTAGATTTCGATAATTACTTTCAGTCCAACACATAAGATATTTGGATTCTTAGTGTATGTTTGTGAAGAGGGCAGGGCTACTTTAATGATTGCAGATATAAAATATAATTAAATGAGGTTTCATTGCATTTAAAACATTAAGACCATTTTGCAGTAAATTTTAATTATTTAAGTTTGATCTAATATGTTGCAATTTATACTTATTTAAATTCTGATTAAAAAAACAAAAGTAGAGAAAAACGTAAATTAATTAAAAAAATTGAATTATATTAAATTGTATTATAATTTTTAAAAAAATCATATAACATAATATAACATAATCAATATAACATAATTTCTTCATATACGTTTAAGAACGGAAGTAAAGACGTATTTTTCTTGTCATATATATAGGCTTTATGCGCCTTTTTTTTCAAAATGCGTAATAAAATTCACGATTTAAGAACTGAAAAAAAAATCCTAATATTTACTACATTTTTTTCTTAAGATTAATATTCCGTTATGCATTGTTTTGAGCTATTATCTTAATATCAGAATGCCGACATATAATATCGAATATTTGGATAGCATATATTCAAACACAGGAAATTAAAAATTTGAAATTCTGATTAAATTTAATACATTTTTTTAAAATTAAGAATTGTAACACCTATAGAAAAATTGTAATTCGAATGCGCGTAGATTTAAATTTTTAAATCAGCATTATTGGCAGCCTAATACATGTAAAATAAAGACTTACTTGCTCATGAATAATGCAGAGTACGCCTTTTAAAAATTAAAAGTAACCTTATAATTAAATGCACACAGAATATTTTAAAAAGATGTGATTTATTTCGGGGTACATTTTGGATCTTTCTGATAATAAATGATTTGTTTCGGTAACGAACACATTAAAAGGAGGATTCAAGCACAGTGAATAAATAATTTGAAATTCTGATTAAATTTAATAATTTTTATTATTAAAAATTGTAACACTTACAGAAAAATTGTAATTCGAATGCGCATAGATTTAAATTTTTAAATCTGCATTATTGGCAGCCTGATACATGTAAAATAAAGGCTTACTTGCTCATGCATATTGCAGAGTACGCCTTTTCAAAATTAAAAGTAACCTTATAATTAAATGCATACACATTATTTTAAAAAGGTGTGATTTATTTTGAGGTACATTTTGGATCTTTCTGATATTAAATGATTTGTTTAGGTAACGAACACATTAAAAGGAGAATTTTTTGACAAATTATCAAAGTATTATGCTATACCAAAAATTTGTTTATCGTATAAAAACATTTACATTGTATTCATAAACCCATTGTTGTAAAATTTTCAATAAGCATATTTTTTTACCGGAAAATGTTCATGTTCTGTATACAGTGTAACCTCTGAATAACGATTACCTGTGGGACCGGTGAAAAGTGACCATTCTTCAGAGGGGGGGGGGGGGGGTGTTATTTAGATGTTTCATTTAAAAGAAATCAAAATTACATAAATTTAAATAGAAATACACGCAGTCATTTTAATTAATCCTCATTGTTTTGGCTTAATAAGAAAATCAGTGCTTTGCACTCAATTTGCTTTTTCGCTGCAAATGTCTTTCTCCAAAGAAATCCCCCTTGATTTGCTGTACAACTCATCATCATTATGATTTAATGAAAATTTTTGGATTTCATGAAGGGTCATCAAATCTTCGGTATATGTGTTGAGTGATTTTGAGTGATTCTATTATCTATTTGCTTTTCCTCTCTGCTATCTTCCACCATTTGCTGTATGGATTCAAATGCGGCAGTAACTGCCAAATTTTTGACCAGCCATACAAACAAGCTGGCCTTTATGCTAGTTATGCATGCCTTTCTAAGAATATTACATAAAATTCCCCATTATTATTAATGTCTTCATTTTCTGTTTGTTCGCATATCAAAAAAAATTTGTTTGATCTGCTTAACATTTCGGTTTCAAATAAATATGAACAGGAGCTGATAAAAAAAATTTCTCGTGACATTTGAGTGGCCGTTGTTCCCTTAGAGGTTCCCTTAGAGGAGGAATTCCTTACTTAAAGGTTTAAACTAACGTTAATGTTATGGAACGTGTTTGGTTCCATCAACATGTGTCTGGTATTCGGAGGTTGTCGTTGTTTAGAGGTGGCCTTTCAAAGGAGGTTTCACTGTACATTGCAGTACTATACGGTAGATATTATTTGCATTATTTATACAAACAAGTAATATAAAAATTTTGTTTTTTAAGTCAATTCCTACTTAGGTGATCAAAGAAAAATTTAATATAATCCCTTAAGCTAATATTAGTTTTTGTTGCATTAAAACATCTCAATTGGTTGATTTTCTATAAGCAAGTAGTTTTACAATGGAAGTCTATGGGAATTTGGCGAAATATTAGAGATATCGCCAAGTTGGCGTCAGTTTTGGCGACTCATATTGGCCGCCAAATTTGGTGATATATCGCCAATTTGGCGACAAACTTGGCGGTATTTGGCGACAGAACAGGGCCCTCTCTATGGTAACCCCTTATAGACATAAAGATGCATTAAATGCCAACCACAAAATAACCAATGGCCGCCATTTTGTCTCCCATGTAAAACTAAAATTAATTAATTAAAATTTAATTAATGAATTAATATTTGAAAAAACTGTATTAACATAAATTGTCATCCAGTACAAGTTAAAAAAAATATTTCAACTTGATAGGATGAATAATAAGTATTTTATTAACGATTGAAAATTTGAACAAGATATATAAATAAATAAATAAATAAATATAGGGATAGTGTGAACTAATAATAGGAATCGAAAAAATGTACATAATCTTTATTTTGGGAAAGCATATTTCATGAAATGTAATTTGTAAAATTCCGATATTTTAAAAAATAATTTCACGATTTAATTTATTTACCCGGGTTATAAATACAGACTATCAATATCTCCAAAACTTATTTATAAAATCCGGGCATTTCGCTAAAAGATCTTACTATAATCATACTAATCACCAAAAACAAACACCGGGAAGTTGAACAATGCCAATTTAATTATTAAAAATTTGAGATTTTTTATATTTCGCAAAGTGTGTAATTCACTAAAGCGTCTTGCTCTAAATTTCCTTTTCGCAAGTCATAAGTCGATAGACACTTTGTAGCAACATGATAGATTAAAATATATACATTTTAGTGGTATGATAACATTGTATATATATAAAATATGGTTTTTGTTTTATAAATTTCCCATTTCTGAAAAAAAACTGAAAATTGATTAGTATATCTTACCCAATTTCGTTAATTTGCCAACTGTACGTATTTCTATATTCTAATGAACTTGCTTTAAATTTTGACTAGCAAACCATCATTAAAACACCAAATAAAATAAACTAAGACAGACTTGAACACAGTTAAAAAATAAAATTTATGAAGACAACAAAAAACAATTAAAAATACAATATGTAAACGTTTCGCCAAGCGACACGCAAGGCATCATCAGTACAAAAATATCCATTGCATTTCAAACGTCAGAACAAATCAAGAACAGTTACAGTTAGCTATTTTAAAAACAAACAATATTCGCTAGGGACAGAACGAGCATCATTCAAAGCATGCGACCGCAATTCAGTGAACCAAGCCTCAAGGAGCCATCTACCATGGTAGTTGTTACAACCAGATTTCAAAATACTGGCGTTCGCAATAAGCGGAATGTGATTCGTTTGAAGTGAATGCTGGACAATTTTTGAATTCAAATTACTCTTTTTTAAACCACCAGTATGTTCTTTTAGGCGAATTTCCAATGATCTACCAGTTTCACCAATATAAACACTATTGCAATCTTTACAAGGAATAATATAAACAACACCGGGTAATTTAGACTTATCATATTGAAATTTATGCTTATTGAAAAAGGAACTCAATTTATTAATAGGTTTAAAAGAAACCCCAATATTGAATGATTTTAGAATGCCAGAAATTTTTTCAGAAATGTTCTTATAATAAGGGATACAGATAAAGGAGCTAGGTTTACTACGTTGAAAATTGGGGGGGGGGAGTAGAATTTACAAAATTTAAAGTATTTTTAAAGATTTTTTAACAAGACCAATAGGGTAGCTATTATTAACCAAATCACGATAAATTTTACATTTCTCTATTTCAAAATCATTACTGGAACTGCAATATTTTATGGCTCTGAAGGCTAAAGTCTTAATAACGGTTATTTTATGGCTGAAAGGGCATATTCAATTGAATATTTTATTTTTTAACTGTGCTCAAGTCTGTCTTAGTTTATTTTATTTGGTGTTTTAATGGTTTTTAAATTCAGACGTTTAATGTATATGTACTGTAAACCATCATTAGTTAACAATTTCACTTAATTTAAATTGCACACTATCTATTAATGGAAATTTGAATTCTGTTAATGTAAATTGTGCGAGAAATGCCGATTGAAATTTTCCCGCTTCTGTAGAAATACCAATACACACACACAACTCCCTTATATAGAAATATATACTATTCTCTGCTTTGAAAACTACTCTTTCAAAGCGATGCATCTCATTTATCTATATAACTGTATTTGTAATATGCCTGTCTAATAGAAATCGAGAGAATATTATGCAATTACATGATTCCCTTTAACAGGTTTAAACGTTGTATGAATTTCATTTCACTGATTTGATTTATAAATTAACTGTTTATTTAATAAACCTTGCTCAGATTACAGGAATATTATTTGACAAATTTTACATATTTATCTCTTTGACCTTTTTGCGGCCAATCACTCGAGTCAACTGTTATTTAAACTGTTATTTACTGAAACATTTATTGATGCATTCAATGCAATATACGTGATTTTCGTAATTTTTTTTTAAATTCCCAATATTAACTGTATTTGTGAATAAAATATTCAATTTTCATACTTAAAAGTAGCTTTTCTTTACACTCTCTAGTCAGGACAACTAAACTTTATTGACACATACTACATAAAAAATATAACAATGTGCATAAAAATTAATTAGAAGAAAAACTTGGATTTACGCTGTCAAATTTAATGATTAAAAACTCTTACGATACACATCAGCGTACAACATAAATGAAAACTATATTAAACACACATTAAAATTAACCCCTACGTTTCATGCTTTTTCTAATGAGCCATAATCTGGGGGAGGGGGATCTTATATTAGTTATAAAATAAGGTTCTTTGATTAAAAGAAACGTTTTCAGAAAATCAATTAAGATAGATAGCGTTATTCCTGTTACTGCTTCAACCCCATTGGGTTACAAAATGCCTGCGTTTTATTCTTTTATTAAGAGGGCACATATTGTTTGTTCAGATGAATTTTTAGAAGATGAACTGAACCATATTGTCTAGATTGGAATGGAGCATGGGTATAACCAACAGGCTATCCATAAATTAATCGAGAATTTTAATAGTTATCCCTAAAGCGCCCAGTTAACCCGCCCTATTTATAGAAAAACTTCTTATATTCCAGCAATGTTTGAAAGGTTAAGGAGAATTTTTAATAGATTCAGAATTCTTCTTGTTGCCTCCCTGTGAAAAAATCTGTTTACAGCTATAACCAGAAAGCAAGATCCTTTGTGAATTTTATTTCATTTTGGTGTTTATGAAATCCCTGTGCAACTCAATACTGGTTTGTTAACATCATATATTGGGATTACAAAACGATACCTCTTTGAAAGAATTAAAGAACATAAAAGAGATTTAAAATTCAATAGACAGTCTACAGCTCTATCTACACTGCTGGCCGTTAAAATTGCAACACCAGGAAGGAATGATCTGACGAACGTCAAAATCACATGAAAGGAAGAAGAGGGTGGAATATGCAAATAATTAGTATTTCAGCGCATTTAGACGAGGCAGGCGGGAGAAACGACATCTGAAGCACTGCATAAAAGAAAGTTTCGTAGTGGATTTCTCATTCGGAACGCGCTTTGTGAAGTCGGTCTTTGCTCAGAATATCGTGTTACGCCTCGAATAATAAGAAAAAACGCTTACCACCAAGTGTCGGTATTCTATAGAGGCAGTATCGTTGCCTATCGAGAGTGTGGATTATCTTTTCATGATATCGCCCATTGCATTCGACGAAATACAACCACTGTCATGCGAATATGGAATCAATGGCTTGCTGAGGGTCATACTGAACGGCATAGAGGATCTTTACGCCCTCCCATGACTTACGCAGGAGAGGACAGACATATTGTGAGGTCGGCCCTGCAAAACCACCGTACAACCACATCTCGAACCATTAGTGAGGAAATGGGCATGTTTGAAGCGCACCCAGTATCCCCTCGTACGGTTCGACGACGTTTGCAGCAGTGTGGACTGTCAGAACGGCGACCAGTACTGCGGCTTTCATTGACAATGCAGCATAGATAGAGTCGGCAACTCTGGTGCGCCGAACGACAAAGCCGGATGCATGACTGGCACAGTGTCCTCTTTTCAGACTAGTCCCGGTTGTACGTGCTGTATTCTGATGGCCGTACACTTGTCTGGAGGCTCCGAGGAAAACGCCTGTCGCTTAATTGCATTCGATATCGGCACGGGGGCCCTGCACCTAGTGTGCTGGTTTGGGAAGCCATTGGGTACACGGCATGCACATTGCTAGTTCGGATCGATGGTAATTTGAACGCAGATCGGTACATTTTTGACATCTTATGCCCAGTGGTTGTGCCCTGTCTTCGAGGCCTGCCAAACGCCACCATCCAGCAAGATAACACAAGACCACATGTTGGACGCCGTGTTCTGACCTTTCTCGATACACAGGGTATTCGACTGCTGCCCTGCCCTGCACGGTCTTCAGATCTTTCACCCATTGAAAACATCTGGTCATGAATTGCTTAGAGACTAGCCTGCCACCCATCTCCAGCTAATACGGTTGATGAAGTGTGGCATACACTTGAAGCAGCATGGAATGAGTTGCCTTTTTCTGTCCTCCAAGCCCAGTTCGGCTCCTTGCCTAACCGGATAAGGGCCGTTTTAGCTGCCAGGGGGAGCAGCTGTTTCTACCAATTTCGCACCCTTGTAAACCCCCAAAATGTTTACAATTTTAATCATTTTGTTTTCATGCCATACTATTTACGTACAATAAATATCTTTTTTTCTATTTTCAATCTTTCATGGTGTTGATATTTTAATGTTCAGCAGTGTAGATTAGCATTCGGAGGCAGTGTTAAGAAAGTTCATTCTGATGATGTAAAAATTATTTCCAGATTTAACAACTCTCTTAAAGCACTTATACGAGAATCTATAGAAATTAGTTTGAGAAAAAGCGAAATATGTAATGACAATATCTCATTTCTGATTTCAAATGTTTGGTTAAATGTTTTAAAAGAAATTCATTTGTAAAGTTAATTTCACTTTTTTCCTGGTTTTTGAAAATAGTGCTATAGCCTACCAACAGATGGCGCCATATCCAATGCAAAATTGATTTTGATGTTTAATGATCTGTTACAGAAATTTTTTTCAGTTTGATGTTGTGAAAGGGACTTTATTGTACGTAACTTTGCTCTGTGGAGGTCAAGAACCCCCCCCCCCCCCTGATGATGGCTCATTAGAAAGAGCATGAAGGTTTGGGTTTAATTTTAATGTGCTTTTAATATAGTTTTTAGTTATGTTGTACGCTGATGAGTATCGTAAGAGTTTTTAATCATTAAAAGTAATAATGTTTGAAATCATAAATCTTCTCAACTTTTAACATTTGGCTATGTGTTTTTACTACATTTCTTCACTAAAATGCAAGTTTGACTCCCGAAAAAATTTGACACAGCGATTTATTATTATTAGTCTCGAATATGCCATTTATTTTGGGTAACAATTAAAGTGTCGTCTCTAAAAATAATGTGACATTACATAAGCCATCCGTAAAAAGAAGCAGATGTATCATTGTACGGTTAAATACTAATAATCTCTACTGCATTTTTTAAAAACTTCTAAGCATCGAACATTTTTAATTTTTACACCTCCATATAGGGAAAAAAGTACTTTTAAATGCACTTTGAAAACTACATCTCAGTGTTTTTGAAATATTAATTTTTTTGTAGTTTTTAAAGCATTTCAATAATGGCTGGCAACCGAAGTACTCCATTTCTGTAGAAAGTAAGTGGAAAATATTAGATTACTAAATCGTTTTGTTGCCATTTTCTCATAAGAACTAAGCTATGCACCAAACTAAATTAATACTAAAAATGATACAAATACACTCACAAGATCGACATGTTTCATAGCTGAGACATACTCAAGATCTATTATAATACAAATATTTGCGCAATTTTGAAATGTTTTTGTATCATTATAGATCTTGAGAATGTGACCACCTGAACAATGAAACATGTCTATCTCAATAAAGGCATTTATCACGAGAGTAGTCCGGTCTTTTTTCGTAATGTTTTTAGTTGCGATCGGTCCTCCCCCCCCCCTCCCCCAAATACAAAAAATGTAATATAAGAAGCATTTTTCCCTTATTACTCGAATATTATATTTCAACGAACTTATAAATTTGCAGTTTACTTAAATTATACATTTTATTCATGAGATTTGTAATAACGGGAAAAATTAAAAATAAATCGACATGAGTGATCATTTCGCAGACTTTTCCACCAATTTCAATTTGCTTATAAAACTGTACCGGAAGGAGAAAGAGAGATGTCTTGTTACTTCACTATGGTGGTGGAGAAACATTTAAACTCAGCTGTATGGTAGTTTTTTATTGTATTTTTAAGGGGATATGAGTTAGGTGAAGTTAATTTAAATGGACGACAAAAAGTCCGCCATGCGACTACTGCCGGGTTACTTGCCTTGTAAGTATATTTTTATCACTTTAAAAAGTATTAACTTAATTTGACGATTGTAAGTGACTTTCATGTATAATTTTATGGATTTTAAGTCATTTTCATATCTAATTTTATGTTTAAAAAAGACACAACATGTACTTTTAAGAAATGAAATTGAAAGTAACAATATGTATCAGCTTAAAATTTTCATTTTTAGAAAAATATTATTTTTTAATTTTTATTTAAATATCGAAAAAATTTTAAGGTTCCATTTCGAATTTATAATAATATAATATAATGGTAATTAATTTTAATATTCGTACCCAATTTTCAAATTTTAATGCAGCTAGATAAAAAAAAATAACAAAAACTGCAAGATCGTTCTTCCCAATCGATAATCTTATTACAACAGATATGCACCATGTATTTTAATTTAAGTAATGCGATTCTAAAACCTAAGCCTTTAATTTAATCTTATTATAGCAGAAATGCATGTATTTTAATTTAATTAATGCGATGCTAAAATCTAAAAAAAAATATGAATATTTTTTATTATTATTCATTATAAATTAACTTAGTTTTCTTCAAACGCTTTTTACTGTCAGTCTAACTAGATCGCTTACGAGGTAAAAGTATTACTTCTAAGCAGTAAAATGAAATTAATTTATTTAAATAACAGAAAATAGAGGGGCAAGGAAACTCGTTTAAAATACTGCTTTGTTTAAATTGTTATTCGACCTGCCCTCTGCGAGTTCCAAATTATAAAAAATAGCAGTATTTTCATAAAGAGGAACATAATATGAAAAATTTTGAATATAATTTGTTAGGGAACAGTACATTTACAAAGGCGCAATAAGGACTGAAAATTAGAATTTTTTCTGTATATTGTCGCTCAAAGCCACAGTAGGACATCTAGTAATAAGGGAAAATAAGATGTCTGGCTTACTGCTATGAAAAACTGTGTCTATATCTAGTGGAACAGTAGGGATTGTTTATAAAACATATCTGAGATATAGTATTAAACATAACTTTGTGTTTCAGAAGTTGTTCCACTAGATGCAAACACAGTTATTCATAGCAGTAAGTCAGATATCTCATTTTTTATTATTACGAGATGTCCTACTTTTGGTCTGAGGTGACAATATGTTAACTATGAGAAAGTATAGTAAAACCACACAGACGGGTTAAATCCAATATCCCAGTTTTATTCAATTTGAGCTTAAGCACCTATCAAGCAGCTATTTGTTGAAATGCTTAACTCTATGAAATAAATCCTAAATAGAAAGACATTTAACGTTACTGGAATATTTTTGAATTATTGAGTATAATATAAAAAGATTTATTTTCCAACAAACTGTTTTTAACGTTTATTTAATCATTTTTACTGCTTGATTTCCCAAAATTAGTTTTTATGGTATTAAAACATATTCTTGGGTCAAAACCAGATATTGGAAAACTATGGTTTAGTAGCCAGTAAAAGTATCATGAAGAAAATGCAGCCAAAACTACAAGAACACGAACGATTATGATTTATTTAACGTTTTAGAAAGGTGAACTTATTTTTTGCTCCAGCGATAATCTTTAATGGCTCAAATAAAAATATTTACATAATATTAATTCGCTGAAATGTAATAGACGTGCATGTTATTGTTGTACTTGGATATATTAGAAATATATTATTGTAAGTGCTTTTAATAAAATTAAAAATGCAACAATTAAAGTGTCGCACCTACAAAATAACGTTACGACGCATAAGCCAGCTGTAAAACGAAGCAGGTGTATCCTTGTACTGTTGAATAATGACAATCACTACTACTATATTTTAAACTTCTAAGCATCGCACATTTTCGATTTTTACACATTCATATAGGAAAAAAATACATTTAACTGCAATTTGTTGGAAATTGCATCTTAATTTATTTTTGAGATATTAATTTTTTTGTATCATTTAACCCCATTTCTGTAATGGTGGCAAATGAAGTACTCCAGATCTGTAAAAAATAAAAGTAAAGTAGTAGATTGCTATATATATTTATTGACATTTTTCATAAAAAGTGAAAAGAAAATTTTAATTAAAATACTGGATATTTTTTAAAAATATTATATGAATGATTTCTAATAAAACATAGAGTTATTATAATCTATTTTTAAGTACCCATGTTAATGATACCAATAAATGATGACATATAAATCATTAGATAGATGAATTTTTTCAAAATCGAGTTTACGACATCGCTTTTTGCTGGGTTTGTGTATCATTCCGCGATAGTGACGTCATATGCATACTTTTCTCATCTTTTTTGATAAAGATAAAATAAAAATATTTATTCTAAAAGTCTAAAAATATTTCGATTAATAACGAATTAAGAAGGTATTTTCAAACAAAATGGAACAGATTTTTTAGTCAAAATCTTTGTAACTTAAATATTTTATTATCTTCAATTATTATAAATGTAAATGCATAATAAACAATATTTCAAAGCCTACATTACTTAAAGATGATATTGGTAATCTTAAATAAATAAGGTAATGATTTTACGTATTATAATAACTTTAATGCAATCACACAAAAAGTTATGAAATGTATGGTTACGTGGCGCAACTGGGCCATGATTTTACATTGTGACTCTGGAGATTCTGGCAATTCAGCTTCAAAAGGCTAATATTTATTTGAATTAAAGTCTGAACTTTTGTAAATGGGTTCAGTTAGGTTCGCTCTATCAGACAGAATTGTTCAAAATTACATTTTAATATATAAAAATGAAAAAAATATATATATTTCATCTTTCTTTCCTCGTGGGTCTAGTTGCCCCATAAAAATGGGGAAAGTGGGGATCAGGAGGGTCTATGATCCACACGCGTTTTATATATATATATATATATATATATATTGGATATCAAGTTCCGTTTGAAAAAGGGTAAACAACTAAAAATAAATTAAACCAGGTAGATTATGTACATTATATATCAACTAAAGGGCATTGTAAGGGAAACCTTTACTGTCAATGTGTCTAAAAAAGCACTAAAAGTGAAAATATTAAATTTATTTATGCAAAAAACATAATAATTAAATAATCACTTATGTACTTTAGAATAGGTAATAAGTATAAAAATTACAGGTGTATTTTAAGGGAAAAAATAACAAGATAAATCTGTGAACAAATGGTTACGTAAGTACTTAAGTATATCATTCTCTTTTTTATTTACAACAATGGAAGTTCGATATGTCCAATAAACCTGTGGAGAATGTAACCATATTTTTTATATCGAACAGAACTATTTTTATTCGTTTCGATAATTCTCTCATGATCTCACTTTGTCTTATGTACGCCTCTTCATCTGTATCGTGAAATTTCGACTTATAGCTATCACACTTAAGAAATTTGGTTTGGTACCCCCAACATGCTTATTTAAAATTTTATTACGTAATTTTAATAAGGTATTATGTAATTTTCTTTATTGAAAGCAAAAAAAACAATGGAGAAATTAATTTTCCGTAGTAAGAGAACTCAAAAAGATATTTATAAATGCTGCGGTAACTGGATCCCATATAGTCCAGTTACCCATGATACATGTCCCAGTTACCCCATTCTTGAAAAATGTATGGGATAACTGGAACACCGGCCTTACATTTCAAACATAAAGTAAATATGTATAGATACCTAATAATATTAATGTATTTATGTGTCTAATCTTTATATAAAAAGATTCTTTAATAAAGTACTTACCGTATTTTAATAAAAAACCGAGGAAGTTCAACCAAATGGACGTTGTTTTTTAAAAAAAGAAACACAAATTTTCGGCAACCTATTACAGCAAATGCAGAGTTATGACTATCAGTTGACACACATTGTTTTAAGAAGTAAAGATGGGAGTGTAATGTTGAAAAAAGCTAGATCTTAAAATACATCAACGGTTTTTTATAAAATAGCCTAGTGCCCAGTTACCTCGTGCGTCCAGTTACCCCAGCTTACCTTATTACAAACACAAAAATGCACAGTATTTAAAATATGTAGCAATTATGATAATTGTAGAAAAATGATTAATTTTTAAATAATAATGACATCTTTTAATTTCATCACGAGACATCAAACAGTTTTTCCTGCAATGGTAAAAAAAGCTCAGCACGAAATATGCACTCTTTAAAAGTTAATTATAACAACATAAAAAACAGCACTAAAAGAAACTTTATTTTCTTGTTTTTCAACGCAATTTTTCTTCTGTGATATATTCAAAATTAAAAAGAAATATATGATATAGGAACTTTTAATTATATTTTCTATCCTTGTGGCAACAGTTTTTCACTTACCTGATTATTTTTACTTTATTCTATCTTTACAAGAAGAAAGTATTGGATTCATGAAAATTTTTGAATTCCGGTTTTTGACGGATTTACACGTTTTACGGGTCAGAGATTCCAAAAAACATGATTTTACAAAATGTCTGTCTGTGAGTCTGTGACTCTGTCTGTCTGTCCAAACGAGTACATCTTTTGAAATCCAGAGCCATTCTAGTCCGACTCCATCACTAGGTTGTAGCATGGAGGGAGAAACGGGTTACTAGCGGGTGCCAGAAACTTCTGTCACTTTTGAATTTTTATCTTGTTCATCTCTCCAAACTCTAGTATGTACAAATTGTAAATAGTAGGCGTGTTGTAATGTGTTTCTAATTGTGATGTTCAATATTGTGTGTTTAATGTACTGTGACGTATATAAATCCATGAAAAATGTAAATAATTATGCAATCACATTAAAATGATTCTCATGTAATCACTACATACGGTCATGTAAATAGTAGGTGTTGGATATTGTGTTGTAATGTGTTTCTAATTGTCATGTTGAATATTGTGTGTTAAATGTACTGTGACGTATATATATCCAAGAAAATTGTAAACAATTATGCAATCACATTAGGTGAAATGATCCTCATGTAATCACTACATACAGTCATATATCTCGATGTGAAATCTTTGGTTCGCCCAGAAAAATCGGGTAACCAATTGTGATTGTAATTGTAAATCTCACAGTAACCGAAATAAATCACAGCAGCTTGATCAGGGACCCGACGCTTCCTCTCAGACTCTGGTTGAGAGTCGGGAGAAGTGGATGTGGTCTACCCCTCGGTCTAACACTCTAAAGCGAAAGCTGAGTTCCCGAGGTGGTCATCGCTGTCATCGCTGTCGCTGTCCGTCTGTTTGTATGTATGTATGTGACCTAAATTTTGTGGGCCCTCTATCTCAAGAACTAATGCACGGAATTTAATAAAAATTTATATTCACTTAGTCCCTGATATAAAATAATGCTGATTAGTTTTTAGTGTAAATAGCTCAACAGGTGGCGCTGCTATGCAGCATTTTGCACGATTTCTACAATAGCTCAATCTCCAGAACTAATGCACGGACATTCATCAAACTTCAGATTCTGTTAGTCCTTGACAAGAATTGACGTTTTATACATTTATATGTCAATCGCTCAACAGGTGGCGCTGCTATGCTGCATTTTTTTGTAATTTCCGAAATAGCTCTATCTCAAGAAATAATGCTTGGAATTTCAACAAACTTCAGATTCAAGTATACCTGGATATGAATTAGTGCTGTTTGGGTTTTGGTGTAAATCGCTCAACAGGTAGCACTGGTATGTAGCATTTTTCAAGATTTCTACGATAGCTCAATATCCAGAATTAATGCACGGATTTTCATCAAACGTGAGATTCAGTTAGTTGTTGACATGAATTCACGTTTTATACATTTCGGTGCAAATCGCTCAACGGATGGCGCTGTTATGCTGCATTTTTTGCGATTTCCGCAATAGCTCTATCTCAAGAACTAATGCTTGGATTTTCAACAGACTTCAGATTCAGGTATACCTTGATATGTGTTAGTACTGTTTATGTTTTGGTGTAAATCTCTCAACAGGTGGCGCTGCTATGCTACATTTTGAGAATTTCCGCTATAGTTTTATCTCAAGAACTAATGCACGAATTTCCATGAAACTTCAAATTCAGATATAATTTGATATGAATTGGTCTATATTGATGTAATTTCTTGTACTGTTTAAATGATTTAATTGACGTGATTTATATAGAAGAAAGTTTTGTGATGGCCATAACATAATACTTTATTATGTCTTAAAATACCACTTAAAATACTAATCATGTTTTAACCGTGAAATATGATATTTTAAAAGATGTTTTATGAAATTTTACTTTTAAAATAATAGGTATGAAAGGGAGTATTTAAAAAGCTGAAAACAGTGACTTTTTTCTGTAGCATGTCAAAATTACATTACTGATAGATCCAAAATTCAGTTTAAACTAATAAAAAGTCAGTTATTCGCAAAGTAATGGAGATTGAAATGTACTGACTGCACATAAAAAGTGGGTATTAAGGGGTATTGTTTTTAAAAGCTAAGTATTATTACTAGAACTGTGCCTTTTCTCAAGCTAAAGAGCGAACGTGTGCAAGGGCTGGTTACTTAGATCTCCAGATCTCACATCTCGTGATTTTTGATTGTAAGGATACAAAAAGTGAAATTTTTATCATGGCCTTTGTCGGCATAGGATTAAAAAATTCCGAACTGCAATATATGTCTCTGATATGAGAATAAATATTTAGTAATGTTATTGAACATGCAACGACTTGTCCAACAATAGAGCGGTTGATTGATTGACAGTAAATTGAACATTAATCCTCCCAACATTTTATACTATTACACAATCAATTCTTGTGTCTTTATTTATTTATATGCAGTGTTGGCTAAAAATGTGGACATTTTTTTATAACTTTGTGTGCATGAAGAACAGAATAAATGACCCATAAAAACAAATGATTCTATATCAAATTCAAGGAAATTTAATGTAGAATTTAATTAAAAAAACATAATTCAAATATCTGCATTACAAAAAAAGTTATGCTTACAAAAATCAAGATCTATCTTAGATTTCCTTCTATTTTAAAGTTACACCTACACACTCAATATTTAGTAGGATAACCTTTGTTTTTTATTACAGCTTCGCAGCGTCTTTTCATTGAGAGAACTAGAGTTTGGAGCTCATCCTTTCTAATCGTATGATACCAAGAATAAATTATAGATTCAATAAGTTGTGTTTCCTTAGATGGACGCTTTTTTTGTAGAAGGATTTTCAAATGTTGCTGCAAATTTTCTATAGGATTCAGATCAGGGCTGTTTTCTGGCCAGGGTAACAATTGTATGCTTTTATTTTTAAACTATTTCATGCATATTTTTTCCGTATGGAATGGAGCTGAATCCTGCTGAAAGATAAATGGTGCTTTATTGGGGAAGAGATCCCTGATTGAAGGTATCAGTTTCGGGGACAGTCAGGACATTCAGTTCAGGACAGTTTAGATGTTTCTTTATGAACACCATTTTGTACACTACAGCATCCATGACTAATTGTGTTTGTATTTTAGACTAAAGTAAATGCAACTTTTTTTTTTAATGCAGATATTTTAATTCTGTTCTTTTATTAAATTCGACATTAAATTTCCTCGAATTTAATGTATAACGATTTATATTTAAGTGAAAATTAATATGTTCTATAAGCACACAAATTCATAAAACATGAAAATTTCAAAAAAATGTCCACAATTTTGGCCATCACTATATGTATATGTATATATTTGTATTCTCAAAAACGGCTGTAACGATTTTTACGTTAACTATTAATAAAGATGCTTTTTTAGTTTAGAAACTTCATCAGCCGTGGTGTTATTTCCGGAAAAAGTTATTTCCAAGAAATATCCGCTGTTTGTCCTGCATGAAAACATTACTGAAAGAACAAGAAGAGTACAAAAACTGCCAATTTTTTTTTTAAACGCATACACATATCACACATAGTATGTGTAATTTTTTTTAAACTGTATAAGTATCATAATAATGATATTAGATATGGGATTGGATCCGAAATAAATTGTATCTGATTACGGAAAATTTCTCTATGAATTCAACTAAAGAGGAAGATTTTCCCGTTTGTCCCGAGTGGAGATCGGTCAGTCAGGTACTTCTGTGTAATTCAGGGCTGTAAAAACTACAGTGTAATCTGGTATTTCAGAATATAAAATAAAATTAAGTTAAACTAAACTCAGTATTGTACAAGAGTTACTATTTCGAATATTTCTTTAAAATAACAGAAATATGACGAACTAATGAAAACACCAAAAAGCGTTAAATGTTATTATTAGGTATTATGTATTCAAGTTGACACAATAAACAAATAAATAAATAAAAAACTTTATAAATTCTTTTTCTATAGCTTTACACACTTAATACATAATGTCATGTGACAATGAATAAATTATTCATATTAAAACTTAAAAATGAATGCAAACGCATTAATCAATAGGGTATGAACTGAGAGTAGTTTGTGTTTAATGGATGCAATTTTATACATATTAAAAAGAGAGAAACAACGTTTACAGAACACAAATGTAAGTAATTTTAAAAAGCAAATAGCTATTTCGAAGCCTCTAAGGCTCCATCATCAGTGCTTATAAAAATTTCCATAAAGATAAAAATAAAACTATGGAATAAAAGAGAAGGGAGATAGGGCCAGAAGGCTCACCTCACATCCCGACCGTCAACAGTGAAATTAAAATCACTGTTAACAAATAGCCACGGAGCCGGTCTCACGCGCACACAGGGAGACCAATCAAAAACCGCCCAGAGCGAACACTGTAGCGAACACGGAGCGAAAACCGCCCCTGGAGAGTTCAAATAAGGCGGAGAAAAAAGAGGGGGGGGGGGAGGGAAGAAGACGAATTAAAGAAAATTAAACCATAACTTTGAAAAATTGGGCGTGCTGGACAAATTGTTTACTAAGCTGTTTGAATTTTTCCGTATGTGGTAGGCTTCCCAAACGTCAAGATCCTAACTTGATGAGCATTTTTGTATAATTGAGGTTTCGGAAAATTTAAAATTATGATTGTTGGACCGGCAGTGATTAGCAATAGCGGATTCTCCGCTTTATTTGAACTCTCCCGGCGCATCTGGGCGGTTTTTGATTGGTCGCTTTCTAGCTCTGTCTCCTCCCTCTTTTATTCCATAGTTTTATTTTTATCTTCAATTTATAAGCACTGATGATGGAGTCTTAGAGGCTTCAAAATAGCTATATGCTCTTTAAAATTACTTACATTTGTGTTCTGTAAACGTTGTTTCTCTCTTTTTAATATATTGATACAAAGTACAATCCTCTCCCCTTTTATGAATTTTATACATACACATTCCTCGATTATGACGACATAAATGAATTCATTAGGTGAAGACTCATCTGCACTACTTGTTGCATGTTTGGCACTACTTGTTGCCTTTTTCCCTACACTGTAATTTGTTACCAACCTCAAATGCCGTCACGCCATTTTTCAGAGTGCACATAGAGATGGGCATAATTCATCAAATTCACAAAATGTATTTTTTTACCATTTACCTTGTTCTTTATTTGCTATTTTAACATTATGAAAAATACTTTTAAGATATATTAATAAATATTAAAAAACTCACGACATATCTGGGAGCACGACAGTGCGTCCGCCAAGTTCGCACAAGCCGTAAGCTACCTTTTCCTGAACCATTTCGGCATACTTTTCGCCCCCTCATAACGTCGTTTCAGGGAGAGGTATAGAAATTTTTCTTTTATACGCATGTTGGTATGATCAAACTGAACTAAGGTTCCACGATTTCATGTTCTTGTATTTAGTAGTTTTCGAAATATTAAATTCCGAAAAAGCGCTTTTTTGTCACTGACTCACTTCGCATCATCAAATAACTAAGGTACTTCTAGAAGTCGTAGAATAATGAAATCTCACAAGTAAGTCGGTTTTGCAGCACAATTAACCAGAAAAATCTGAAAACACAGAATTTCCGCCTCTAAACCCTTCAAACAGGGGGTGTTGATTTTTATGTAAACAGGTCCTAACACATTCAATTGTGCCAATGTTGGTCGCCAAAACTCGATTACAGAGTTTTGAAGGGGTCACGTAATTTCAAGCAGAATAAAATTTTATATATATGCTTTTCCAAAGATGTTTGTTAAATAGAAAAAATGAATATACCTAAAAATTTTAATCAGTATAGGTTATGATATATTTACGATATTAAAACTGCCAATATAACCGCAATTCGGTACGTTTCCGATATAGTAGCCTTGGCGAAATAGAGAAAATAGCCTTGACAAGAAAAGAAATTTGATAAATAACGAATTTTCTGGCAACCTATTTACTGTGTCATATACACAAGCAATTTTTTCCATATGTAAACAATTTATTTAATGTAAGGAACCCGTTTATTTACATTTATATACCAACATAGATAATTTGGGCACAGATGTCATATTCGCCCCATATTGGCGCGATTTTTTTTTCGGACGCCAATGTCATATACGCAATGTATACTTAAGCGGCGCCAAAGTGTCGTTATTTTGCTTGATATGGTAACCCGGATGTTGTTGTTTATGCTGTTGATGTTTTCGCCAAATCGGCGTCGGAAAAAAAATCGCGCCAATATGGGGCGAATATGACATCTGTGCCATAATTTGTATATAAAAAACAATATTTTATACATGTATAAATAAAATGTATATATGTATATAAAAAACAATATTTTATACATGTATAAATAAAATATATATATGTATATAAAAAACATAAAAGTTCATCAGGTTCGTTTTCATAGTTGTTTATATCATTTGGCATCATTTCTCAGTTTCTGAAGTCCGAATTGCGCCAAGATTTAAAAAAAAAGCCAAGGTCCCTATAGTGGAAAAATATCCTAATTCTCACATGAAAGTTTAAAAAACTCCTTTTAATCAAATGTAATGTGTAACTAATAAAAGCTGTCTTTAACGATGCGCGACAGCGTCCGAAGACCGCTGCTAATGTTATTATATTGCATTATTAGCCAACTTACTGTTAATTTTAAATCTGTAAAAGAAAGATTATAGTTATAGATAATATATGTTGGTCGCCAAAACCCGATTACAGAAAATTGGCCTGAGTTATAAAGGTGTTACATGATTTCAAGCTGAATGAATTTTTATATGCTTTTATAAAAATCTTAATAAGGCAAATCTTTCAGTTTATCTGTCCATCTTTCTATCTTTTACTACCTTTAAACAAATTTTATTAAAGTCCGGGAAGCGTCTGCACAGCACTCCATCGAGTTGACGGCTGAAATTTTAGGTTTAGTTAAAAATCGATTAGCGTATTAAAATGTAATTGGTCTCCCGAGTCATATCTTTGTGGAAATCACCTACACACCCGATTTTACCGGTTAATTGGTAGATTTTCCATTGTGTTTTCCTGCACCCATTCCTCTATGTTTCCATACTTTTGGATGCAGGAAAATACAATAGTAACATATCAGTCAACAACTAGGTCTTCAGGTGGTTTCTACCAAGATACGACTTAACAGACCAGTTGCACTTTAATATGCAAATCTAGTTTTAATTAATCCTAAAATTTCAGCTGTATACTCGATGAGGCGATGTACAGACGTCTCCCGGTCTATTATAAATGTCGAAATTCTAATCTCAATCTGGCAAATATCCTTACTATTTATGGAACACTATTCCTTTAAGTGCGGTTTAGTGATGTTAATGAAATTTATGCTTATGCAGGGGTCGCAGCATATAGGACAAATTTTATTGTTCTTACCAGTAACTTTTATCAATAATCTTCATGGTATAGTCCTATTGCATATCTTATAAAAATGTCTCTTGACGATTATTGATAAAATATACTGATAGGAACAGTACAATTTGTCCTATATGCTGCGACCCCTGCATATGCATCATACATATTATACATATGCATATAATACGCAATACATTTGCATCATACGTATTATAGGTATGTGTATAATACATAATACATATGCATCATTATGACGTCAGAATAAACAAAACATTTTTTGTCGCTAAATTTGAGAATTGAAATGATATATTACCAAATTTGGCGACACTTCTCTAAATGTCGACAAGCTTGGCGAGTATTTAACGCTAGTGGCTATTTTTCAATGAGTTAATTATCAATGCGAGTCATCTATTTATATTATTCAGCATATCATCTGAATAGTTAAATGGTATAACGTACAAATATTTCCAAAGTGCCAATAGTTTTGTCACTGCACAAACCTCTGCTATTGTTATTATATTGTACTGTTATTATACTTACTGTGATTATGTTGTTAATTTTTACTCTGCTAAAACTTCTGTATTATATAAAGAGAATTTACGGAAACTATTAAAGCACCGAAACTGCCAGTTCTCCTTATTATTATTATAATTCTATAATATGTAACCTGTTAATCGATGTGTACCTTAGAATGAATCTTCTATAATCCGGTTCTTCGCATGTTAGTTTTCAGGTTTCGAATAAAATTAGCTTAAATCTTAAAACCATGGCACATTGGCTAACTCTTCAACACGATCAGATGAGAAGAATGGTAGATTTTCAAATGGATCATGGCAGTGAGCCCGTAGACCTTCTATTCTTCCGTAATCGAATCTATTGAAAAGGTTAACATGAAACACAAAAGATATTAGCATCAATATGGTTTAATGCAAATGGAAATGTTTTTCAAAGGATTTCATAACAACCATTCCACTTGTACCCAATCGTATCAGTTAAAACACAACAATTGGCAGTGAATCCAATTAGAAAAGATTACTTAATAGGATTAAAACTTTTCGCATTAGAGAACGAATCATAACTGATAAGGAAACATGCATAAGTGAGTTAAGAGATATTTGTCGCGAAAGATGAAATGCATAACAACACAAAACATATGATGTGCTTCCATGATCGTAAAGAGTTCTTGATTTCTCTATCAAAAGCTTCCGACTTGGCGAAAGAATGGGCAAGTAAATTAAATTATGAATAACAGTAACATGATGCAACGTTTACCATGCAATTAATAGAGTAAATACTGCTTGCTAGATGCGGCTAGTATTTCAATATAAAAAGAAATAAAGTATAAATTTGTAACGCTCAATAAAATAAATTTAGGTATTTTCATGTTAGCCGGGCGCAAGCGGCAAATCGCCAAATACTGTTCCCAACTCCATTTTTCATACTGCATTCATTTCATTTAAAAATATAAACTTTTCAGTCATCTCATTTAAAATAGATGCATTTCCCTCATTTTATTTAATAGAATATTTAACATAGAAATAAATAAATAAATAAATAAGAAATAATAACATAATATTATGTTATTATTTCTTATTGTTCTTTAGTTATTCATGTATAATTCTAATTTACACATGGGAAAAATGAAAACTGCTATTGGCGAAAAAACAAAATGCTAATGAGGTGACTTGCTCCCGGCTAACATAAAAGTACCGAAATTTAATTTTTTTTTATATTAATATAGTTTAGACAAACAAGCTTGAAAAAACATACAAAAAGTACTGATATCCCAACAAAATATTTTCGGTAAAAAAAAAGCACCAAGTTCTCCTTAATGTTTCGGCCAGAAAAAGTAGTGATATCTGAAGTTCGCAAAAGTTAAAAGCCAAACATCCCAAATCTTTTATTGAAAATGGCTTCCTGCGACTTGGCCGTTAATGCCTTCAAGAGGGTTTTTCAAATTCTAAAGTATGTACAAATGAACTTTATGCGAAATCCATATTCTGAGGATTTTAGGCATTTTGTGACACAAAGTAGAGAAATAAAATACACATTTAAAGAAAGCATATAAACCACTTCAGTCTATTTAAATGCTTAGAATTTAAAAATAAGAAAATAACTGTATTCAGAAGATAATATTCCAACAGGACTAATTGCTAAAACACAATTAGTATCCGCTTTTACCAGTTTCACCCCCTCAAGGGCGGTGGTTTATTTTTGGATCATTTAAATTTAATCCCTAAATGGGACATTGCCACCAGAATGTTGATTTGGAAATTGTCGTTTTAGTTAGTACGTGCAGAAGAGTCAACTTATTTTCAAATGCATTTGTTTGTAAATTCCGGTGTCATTCATTCATTTTAGTATTTTATTAATAGAAGTGTTTTGTCCCTGAAAGGGTTAAAGCGAATAAGTGCATTCTAAGGTTATTGCAATACCTCTTAATAAATGCAAACAAACTATAATATATGTTCAAATGAAAAAAATCTCTTTCGTCAATGCACAAAATTTCAATATTATACATTAAAATATAATGTAACACATTATGAGACTTGAATAAAGTAAATTTTGTTTGATAACTTGGGTTTCATGTTAATGACTTTAGGTTTAGACCGTACAAAATAAATTTCAATTAAACCATAAATGAACTAAATGATTTGTAATCAAAACTAATGTTTGTTGAAACTCAATAGTATTTATGAGAAATCTTTTACTTGTAATGTCTTCATGTGAGTTCTCCTCTTTGCATTCTAATATTACTTTTAACATTTAAATAAATCATAAATGCGTAATTTACATTAAATTGAAAATGCTATAGAAGGCATTTGCGGCCAAGTCGCAGGAAGCCATTTTCAATGAAAGATTTGGGATGTTTGGCTTTTAACTTTTGCGAACTTCAGATATCACTACTTTTTCTGGCCGAAACATTAAGGAGAACTTGGCGCTTTTTTTTTTACCGAAAACTTTTTGTTGGGATTTAGTTTATTTGTAATCATTACTTTAAAACTAAACCTTTTATTCTCGATTAGATGCCTAATAAGTATTTTATAAATATTTAACATATATCTTCTATTATTCACATGTCGTTAATTTTGTTGGCAAAAAAAGCCATCTCTTATGTACGCAGTAGTAATTGCGCGCTAATATTTAGATAAATAAATAATTATGATTCTGGCCAATTTACGATAAAACAATTGAATATAATAATATAGGTAATTTCTTATCTTTATCTTTCTTCAACAGCATTCCTCGGTTCACAGCTTGGCACGAATTTAAATCCATTACGGCGTATCCTTTTGCACTGAATTCTTAAAGATTTTTCTGCACTATAGTATTAAAATAAGAAATTGTGATGGTTTATTATATATGGGTTTTTTTTCTTAATTAAATTCACTCCTGAGACTTGGTTTCTTTGCTTATAGAAAAATTATATTAAAACATTATCTTATAGATTTAAGTTATACTTTTACATTCTGCTGCTTTTTGCAGCAACAGTTTTAAACATTACATGCTTTTTTGTTGCAATTTACAGAACAACTGAACTAATAATAAAAATGTTTATGAGTCATTTTTGAGTTCTTTTTGATGATGATGATGATGGTGACGTCGGACTCTTGCTTCATGCGTGGGATAATCTATAAACGTATTTTATTTATGAATGTTATTGTTCATTTTGAATAGCATAATTTAGCAAATACAAGAAGAGTTTGTTGAATTCACAATGATTGATTCCTACTTGATCTATTTATTTAAGTATCAAAATGTTTTTGTCCTTGAAGATTATTGATTTGGTTTCCTGTTTCGAAATCAATTTATTCGTATCTGAGAGGGTTATAAATCCATCACCCTTCCTTTATCATCTCAGATGAATCCTGTATAAGTTGGATGGATTCTCGGTGTTTAATAAATTGTGGTTTGGTCAAACAATCTGCTATCATGTCTTGTGTCGGACAATAACGAAGATCTAATATACCGTCTTCTTTCATCTCTCTTATCGCATAATAACGCACATCAATATGTTTTGCGCGTTTTCAGAATTTTTCATTCTCCACCATCTTTATACAGCTCTGGTTATCTTCGTACAGCAACACTGGTAAATTTTGTTTTAGGTCTAAATCGGCTAATAGTTTGATAAGCCAGGCAATTTCCTGTCCTGCACTATCTGCCGAAACAAATTCAGCTTCCGCTGATGAGTAGGCTATACAATTTTGTCGTTTGGTGTACCATTGTATGGGACTATTTCCCAGCATGAATTTGTTGCCTGTTGTTGATTTCCTCGTTCTTGTATCCCCCGCCCAGTCAGAGTCAGAAAAATCGATGAGTTGTGGTTCGTGATTTGTATTCAATGTGAGATTAAGGTTTTTCGTGATGTTTAGATAACTAATTATTCGTTTCACAGCGTTCCAATCTTTTAATCGTGGAGTTTCACACCTTCTGCTGAGGATGTTAACTGCGGCTGATATGTCTGGGCGTGTAGTGGTTCCTATGTACAACAATGATCCTATCGCTTGTCTGTATTTCGTGTTATTACGCATTAAATTTTCGTCATCTTCTAATTTGTGAAAACCGGCAACCATGGGAGTGCTTACAGGTTTTGCGTTTTCTAGATTAGATTTTCTTGCGAGCTCTTCTATTTTTAATCTTTGATTCAATTTGTACCCGTTTTCAGTTTTTTTTATTTCAATGCCTAAATAGTGAGATACTTCCGCAAGGTCTTTTAATTCCTATTCTTGCTTTAAAGCTTTTATTATTTTTTCAATTGATTCATTTTCGCCTCCTATCAAAATATCATCAACATACACTATTATGTAAGTCTTAATGTTGTTTTCTTTTCGTGTGTATAGGCATGTGTCCACGGTGCTTTGTTGAAAATTTAATCTTTTAAAGATTGTTCGATTCTTTTATTCCAAGTTCTGGGTGCCTGTTTGAGACCGTGGATGGATTTTTTCAGTTTACAGACTTTGTTTTCTGAGTTTTTCTCAATATAGCCCTCCGGTTGTTTCATATATACTTCGTGTTCTAACTCACCGTAGAGAAAGTCTGTGTCGATATCGATGTGCCTCACGCTCAACTTCTTATATGCGGCTCCTGCCAAAAACAGGAGTTGTCTGACAGTTGTTTGTGACACTACTGGGGCGAAAGTCTCGTCATAGTTTTCCCCATATTTTTGACTAAACCCTTTGGCTACCAAACGTGCTTTGTACTTTTGAGTGTTCCCATAACTGTCTAATTTCATTTTGAATGTCCATTTTCAACCTATAACCTTTTTGTTAGGTGGAGGATCCACTATTTCCTATGTGTTGTGTTTTCTCAGCGAATTGATTTCCGCTTGTGTGGCTTTAAGCCAATTTTCCTTTTCTTTAGGATTATTTATTTCCAGTATTTCATTCCAACTAGTGAGTCCTGTCATATCATTATTTTTTATATAACAGACATATCTGTCTGGTGGTACCCCCCTGTTCGAACTTTCAGATCTTCTCAGTTCATTGGCCGGTTGTTTGGACGTGGTTGGTTCTTCGGTTGCGTTGTTAATCTCTGTTTCAATGTAATTTTGGTCCTCATATGAGTTTTCTGTCTCTTTACTTTCTTTTAGGTTAATTTTGCTATTTTCTATAAATTTCACTGTTCTGCCAATTACAATTTTGTTTTCTTTCGTGTATACGCGATATCCTTTTGAGTTGTTATCGTATCCTACAAAAATCCCTTCCTGAACCCTGTAGTCCAATTTTCCTCGATGTTGTTTATTCACGTATACGTAAGCTTTGCACTCGAATGTTCGCAAATAGTGTAAATTCGGTTTGCGATTAAACCATAGCTCAAATGGGGTTTTATTTGTTGATCTTGTTGGTAAGCGATTCTGTAAATGATTCGCGGTGTTAATTGCTTCTCCCCAAAATCTTTGTGGCAGATTCGCTTCTCTGAGTAGGCTATTAGTCATGTCTAATAGCGACACATTTTTTCTTTCCGAAATGCCATTTTGGCTCGGACAATACGGCACAGTTAATTGATGTTTAATGCCCCTTTTTCTTAGGTAATCCTCTATCCCTCTATTTATGTACTCTACTCCGTTGTCGGATCTTATTGCTTTCGGATATTTCCCGAACTGGTTTCGAACCATAGCTATGTAGTCGATTAGTTTATCCTGTTCTTCATCTTTATGTCTTAATAAGTATACTACAGTAAATCTAGAGTAGTCGTCAATGAATGTTACAAACATTGTTTTACCACCTATTGTGGGGGTTCCTATCGCTGTGCATACGTCCGTGTGCACTAGATCGAGTACTCTACCTGTTTTGTTTCTATACATTGTTTTGGGATAGGGAGCATCGCTTGTTTTTGTTTGTATTCACGTTTCGCATGTTGTTCCATGATTGCAATTATTTAGTTTTATGCCATAGGCTAAATCGTCTTTGACCATTTCCTTTATGGAATTATAATTTCTATGTCCTAGGCGTTTGTGCCAAAGTTCCAGGCAATCTTTATTTTTGCATTCATGTGCCATGTTTACTATATTCCTATCTGTATTTTCTAATAATTCAACTTCGTATAGGTTATTTTTCATTTTTGCCTCCAAATATATTTTCCCATTTCGGGACACCGTGCATTGATCTTTATCAAATAATAAGTTATACCCATTCTTTGTGGCTTTACTTACTGAAATTAAATTAGATTCTAGCTCAGGTACATATAATACTTCTTTCAACGTAATTTTATTTATGCCTCCATCGGATGTTTTCGTCGTGAATGTAGTTTCTCCGGTACCTAGCGAGTTTAGAGTTTTGCCGTTGGCAATTATGCCCGTCATTTTTTCGGTGTCATTTAATTTAGTAAACTCATCTTTATGGTTTAGGATATGTGAAGATGAACCAGAATCAATGATCCATGTTTGTTTTCCTGCTTTGTCTATTAGAAAGGATGCGTCGCTGCTTTGATCTGGGTTTTTTTTCGTTCTATAATTTCTCTTGTCTACTGATTCCCGGTCAGTATTTCCTATCTGGTTATCCGATTGTTGATAACATAACGATGATGAGTAATGTTTATTTTTTTAGATTTGCTGTTGTCTTTCTGTATTTGGGTGATTATTTCGATTTTTAATTCTCTGTACATTCTCTGTACGTGTGATTTCTCAATTTACAATATGTGCACTGTTTTTCTTTTTCAAAATTATCATTTGGAAATCTTTTCTGCGTTTTAAACGCTTTTGTTGAATTTTCACCCTGGTCTGCGTTCTCAACCCTTCTATTGTACTCATCTGTTAATTTACTTCTAATAAATTGTGGTGTAAGCTCGTACTCATTTCGCGATTCAAGGGCAGTGATGAAAATATTATAACTAGGGGGTAGCGAACACAGCAATAAAGCTGAAAGATGGGAGTCGCTTATTGTTTCCCCGATCCCTGAGAGTTTGTCTTTTAGTTCTAGAATATATGTTATGTGTTTGATTAAGTTACCGTTTTCTTGGAGCTTGGCTCCATAAAGCTTTCTTAACAAAAATAATTTACTAGACAAGTTCGCCCTTTCGTGTATCGTTTTAAGTGCGTTCCAAGTGTCCCTGGCTGTGTTAAGTCCCTTTACATGGACTATTTGTGAGTCATCTATTGACAGGTTAATTATAGCTCTAGCCTTCCTGTCTTTTTTCTCCCAATCGTTTGTGATTGATGTGAGCTTATCTTCGGTAATGACATCGAATAAATCTTCTTTGATTAATAACATCTCCGTTTTAAATTTCCACGTACTGTAGTCACTAGCGTTAAGTCTTTCAACCAGCTGGATTTCGCGTGATGCGGCTATTTTCTTAGTAATATAGTTTTTGTTCGTGAGAGGAATTGCTGTTATTTTATTTTATATAAAACTTCTTATATATATTTAGTTTTCTTCAATTCTTTAACATTTCATATATATCAACAAAATAGTAAAAAATGCACAATATTTATTTTATCATCAAACAACTAACGGACTATATTTTCAGTAATTTTCAATTTCTTTTTAATGTGCATACATTTACGGCCAGTAGTTTTTTTCTACAAATAGTACTTATCTACTAAAATATCAGACTTTCTCAGTCTCCTAATCAATTTATGTTGGCAAAAAAGCCACCTCTTGCGCAGTAGTAATTGCGCGCAAATATTTAGATAAATAAATAAATATGATGCTGGCCAATTTACGATAAAACAATTGAATATAATAATATAGGTAATTAAATAGAAAATTTATCTTTCTTCAACAGCATTCCTCGGTTCACAGCTTGGCACGAATTTAAATGCAGTACGGCGTATCCTTTTGCACTGAATTCTTAAAGATTTTTTCTGCACTATAGTATTAGTAGGAGAACTGTTGAACATTTTTGAGTAGGTATTTGAGGCACCCTGAAAATTTGTGCAACACTTCTTTTGTAATGCCTGAATAAAAAACCGAATGTCTGGCTGAAGGATCGTGGCCCAAACACTGTGCCAGACACGTGTCAAGTGCCATTTGGCACTTGACACGTGTCTGGCACAGTTTTTGTGCCGACTAAAGTGTCTGTCATTTTCAAAATATTTTTTTCTAAACATAAATATTATTCTGTCTCAATCTCAGCGTGCCTCAAATACCTTTTTTGGGTAGTCAAAAAATGGCACTTGACACGTGTCTGGCACAGTTTTTGGGCCGACTAAAGTGTCTGTCGTTTTCAAAATATTTTTTTCTAAGTATAAATGTTATTCTGTCTCAATCTCAGCGTGCCTCAAATACCTTTTTTGGGGGGTAGTAAAAAAAATGGCACTTGACACGTGTCTGGCACAGTTTTTGGGCCACGATCCTTCAGCCAGAATTTCGATTTTGTATTCAGCCATTACAAAAGAAGTGTTGCACAAATTATCAGGGTGCCTCAAATACCTTCCCTAAAATGTTTAACAGCTCTTGGACTATATTAAAATAAGAAATTGTGATTAATATATATGTTTTTTTTAATTAAATCCACTCCTGAGACTTGGTTTCTTTGCTTATAGAAAAATTATATTAAAATATTGTCTTATAGATTTAAGTTATACTTTTACATTCTGCTGCTTTTTGCAGCAATAGTTTTAAACATTACATGCTTTCTTACTGCAATTTACAGAACAACGGAACTAATAATAAAAATGTTTATGAGTCATTTTTGAGTTCTTTTTGATGATGATGATGGTGACATCGGACTCTTGCTTCATGCGTGGGATAACCTATAAGCGTATTTTATTTATGAATGTTATTGTTCATTTTGAATAGCATAATTTAGCAAATACAAGAAGAGTTTGTTGAATTCACAATGATTGATTCCTACTTGATCTATTTATTTAAGTATCAAAATGTTTTTGTCCTTGAAGATTATTGATTTAGTTTCCTGTTTCGAAATCAATTTATTCGTATCTGAGAGGGTTATAAATCCATCAAATTTATCTACTGCATCACAATCTACATTTATTTGCAACTGTTTTAGTCTGTGACAAACAAGTTTCCATCCGCTAACAACTTCACTTCATTTACATTGCACTCAATTTGTTAATGAATATTGAAATTCTGTTTTAATTAAAATCGTCTGAGAAGTCTGGCTTTAAATCTCACATTATCTATTGAAATCTCCGTACTCCGATGACGCTATTAAAGTGAAATATACGCATTATTTATTGGTAAAGCAACTTTACCAACAAAGCGATACTTCTTAGTATTCCAAATAACTGCATTTACAATATACTTATCATTTAAAAATTCAGAAATTCAGAAATATAACATAATTTCATGGTTCATTTTAACAGATTTAACAGTTGGATGAAACTAATATAACTGCTTCGTAATATAAACTCATGTATAAATAAATAAGTAATTCCCCTATCAGATTTATCAATTGGTAAATTTTGCATATATTACCTATATTATAGTTTCTGTGGGGCGTGTGAGGTAATTTATATTTCGTACAATAAACATGCGCGACAAAATACGTATGGTGCTTAATACGACAAACAGCACTTTATTTAATATAAAATTATTGCATTTGTGAATAAAATATCAAGTCTGTATATCACTAAGTATTAGAATTTTTCTACATTCTACACTGCAACGTTACAAGAATATTATATATATATATATATATATTAAATCAACAAAGCATTAATATTTCCCAATAGAAATATAAGGTATTTAAAACAAAAAATATATTGATTATTAAATTTATAATTGCATTAGTTTTTAGTCAGTAGCCATTTTTTATTCTGATTATTTCAGGATTGCAGTAGTTCAAGTATGCAGTTCGATTACATTTAAACATGTGTTTTATTTATACCATGTTATTCTATTAATTTATAGATGAAGTTTTAATTTTGTTATTGAATATCAGAAGGAAAACAAGTGTTGAACTGTTTATAGCGTTTCAAGTGCGAACTGAATAATTTTTAGAAATCGTCTGCACGTTATAGAGATAGATTTAAAGAAAAATCATGCTTGAAAATTATTTTTAAAATCATAAAAAATGAGTAAATATCGATACAGTTTTCAAGTAATTTTCATTTTTAAGTATATTATTCCCTATTCATAAAAAATTTAAATTCCGAATTTAATGAGTTAAAAAATTTGCAGTAAAACTGAAATTTGAGCATTAGGTGTTGAACGTCAAAATAACGTCTGCGTTACTCACGATCACGTTTGTTCTTTATAATATAGGTATCATGATTTTATTCTGCTCTTCATATTGCGCCTTATAACAAACGAACTGCTTGCTCTACATGTAATTATAATAAGTTCGACTTTCATGGCAGCAAAAGGTGATAGCCTATAGTAAGGCCTTTTAGAGTCAGCCAATGTAGCGTCAATGGCTAATGATCGTAAACTAAACTCATAAGATTAATTTTCATCTAAAATCTGGATCTTCTAAAGGATCAGGAGGATGACACGTGGATGTATAAACGTCATAGTTTGAAAATTATATTTTTGTGTAGTGATACGTTTCAATTTCATCGCAAAATGCAATAGTTTAGACCTGTTTTATGGTATTTCTTTTTATCAGGTAGATCATAACAAACATTACTATAAACAACATCAGTATGTAGAGACGTGGTTTTTGATGAGATTTATATAATTAGGCGATTTAGTATGTATGGAGTTATGTTGTTAAGTTTAAATTCGGCTTTCCAGTAAGAATATGGAAAGAAAAGAAAAACTCTTCTTAAAATTTCGATCAGGAGTAGACATTTTGTTTCAAATATTTTGTCACGTTAAAAATTTGAAGACTAGTTGTTTTGATTTAAGTGTAAAATGTAAGACTGGCTAAACCAATCTAGAGAGGATGGTAATACATTGATCATGGAGGCTACAATGTAGAAATTGCTTGTCTACTACGCTTCGACAAATTATTTTAAAATAATAATTAATGACAAAAGACTCATTTTTCAGTTAAAAATTTCATTCGAGAAAGGGCTTTTCATTATAAATAATGCCATGTTTAAAATGATTTTCGCTCTTGTTTTATTTTGATTTAAAAAAAAGTATTAAAACGAAGTCAGCATGGATTCTACATAATAAAATAAATTAACTTTTTTAATGCTAATAAGATTATGTAAATTGTTATTTAGTTTCTGCACTTTATGCGGTGATTATTTTAAATCAATTTATATCGAATAATTTTTCAGTTAAAAAATAAATGCAGAAAGTGATTTTATTATAAGTAATATCTTGCTTAAAAAAAATTCGCAGTAGTTTTATTTTGCTAAAAACCCTTTTAAAAAAGTTAGCATGAATTCTACAAAATGAAAAATAACTTTTAAACTTTTTTAATGTCAAGAAGATTATCTAAATGATTATATAGTTTCTGTATTTTATGTGGTGATTATTTTAAAATAATCTGTGAGGTTTAATTTTTAACTGTCCCATTGGTCTTGAAATTAAGTCAAATTCGAATTTCACAAAAGCTGTCTTCAACAATGATTAAAATGTGGAAATAATCAACATTAGTTATATTACTCCTAGTATAGTTTTATAATTGTCTAGAGATACAACAGTTTTAATTCTGAGAAAGTATATCTAAAAATTCTCGATAGTAATGAATTTTAATGACATGTTTGTTAAATTTTAATTACCTTTAAAAGTATAAAACCTGATTACAAAAGTTGGGATAAAGATTTCTAAAATAAACTTGGGTTATTTGAGAATAACGGAGTAAATGTACCACAAACGTCTGAACCATTATGTGTAATTCTGTAATTCCGGTAACAAACATTATTTAGTCAAAACAGTAATGCATCCTGCGAACCATTCTGAATTATTCTGACAGAAAATCTCTTTAATAATATGACTTTAAGCATTTGTAGATTCCGATAATTACTTTCAGAACAAAACGTAAGATATTTGGGCTCTTATTGTATGTGTAGGAGATTGGTGTGTGTGTGGAGGGGAGGGCACTTTAATTATTGCAAATATAAAATACAGGGTGATCGAAAAATAATGCCTAGATTTAAAAAAATCATAACATCGAAACCTTTTATGTTAAATGGGTAATTCTTTCACTACACGATAACTGGTGAACGCAACTTTGGTTTTAGTTCACCAGAATTTTTTTGCGTGTCTGTGTTATGCGCGGATTAGTTGCGCAGTCGTCAAGGTCAGCCAACGCGCCAGACTGCAGCTGCTCAGTACGATGTTGACCGTGCAACAAAAAGCACAGTGTGTGATTTGGTATGTGAAATCAAAGTCAATAGTAAGTGTACAGCGGCAGTCATTGCATATAATACATAAGGATGACTTCGCTGCAAATTTTAATTATTTAAGTTTCAACTAATAAGCTAATATGTTATAATTTATATTTATTTAAATGCTTATTTTTAAAAGAAAAATGCAGGGGAAAACGTAAATGAATAACAATTTTTAAAATTACATTCAGTTGTATTATAAGTTAAAAACATATAAATATTATAAATAATATAAATTCTTTATATAAATATAAAAAAAATGAAAAAAGACATATTTTCCGTATCATATGTATAGTGTTTTATAAGCATTTTATTCCTATATGTATATTAAAAAAGTCTTACCGGCCAGTGCCGGGAGGAAGAGGTAGCTTTCATATTCCGTATTTTAAAAAAGCCAACTTATATTATTCAAACACACGAACCTCAATTTAGTGGAAAATGAATATAGGAGATTCAATACTAATTTTTATAAATACTAAATCATTATGAATGAGAATTTCGCGAAATTAGTCAGCTTTATCCAAGCTGCTTTTATTTAAAGTAACTTATATTTGGCTGCCAAATTCAGCGATTTCTTAAAGTATCTGCCATTTTAAGACAACATGGCGGATGAAGATAACCAGTGAACTGTCTCGAGACCTTAGTAATTGCTGAGCACATGCTCACTCACATCGGAATCGATTGATGTATACGAGTGCTTTCGCAGGCAAAAAATCAGATTTTTCAAAATGTCACCTACATTAGAATTTGAAACTGCTATATCTGAGCCATTTTTTAAGATAAAGACAAACAAAAAATGCTCCTGAATCCTTATATCAAGGTCAAATACTTAAGAAAGAAACCTTTTTCCATTTCTAATTTTTTTTCACCTCACTTTAAATATACTTTTTTTTAAATTTAATGGCCACCATTTTGAAACAAGATGGCTGATGAAGCTGGCAGCGAACTTGGTCGAGATATTGATGCATACTATCCACATGCCTTCTTACATTGAAATAGGCGAATACGTGTGTTATCGCGTGACAAATACAAGATCGTTTCAAAATGTTAGCCATGCTAGAAATTCAAAGTGCTATAATTCAACCATTTTTTAAGATATAAACAAAAGAACAAATTTTCAGAAACAAAAACTGCTCCGGAATCTTTGTATCAAGGCCAAACACATAAAAAAATATTTTTCATTTTCCAATTTTTTAATACCTCATTTTAAATTTTAAATTTAATTTTTTAAATGGCAAAACTTTTGAAAAATGATGGCGAATGAAGCTGGTCAACGAACTCGGTCGACATATTGGTATGTACAATGTATAGACCAAGTTACATCCAAATCGGTTCATAAATGCGCCTGTTATCGCATGACAAAAATCAGGTCGTTTTTAAATGTCAGCCACAATAGAAATTCAAAGTGCTATAACTCAGCCCTTTTTCTAGATATAGACGAAACAAAAACTGTTCCGAAATCTTTGTATTAAGGTCAAACACATATGAAAAAAATCTTTTTCATTTTCCACTTTTTTGTTACCTTATTTTAAATTTAATTTTTTTTTTAAATTTTTTAAATGGCCGCCATTTTGAAAGAAGATGTCGGATGAAGCTGGACAACGAACTCGGTCGAGACATTGGTATGTAGTAAGTTAAACGAAGTTACAACCATATCGGTTCATAAATACGCCTTTTATCACGTGACAAAATTCAGGACGTTTCAAAATATCAGCCACGCTAGAAATTCAAAAAAGTATAACTCAGCCATTTTTTAAGATATAGACGAAACAAAAACTGCTCCGGAATCTTTGTATAAAGGTCAAATACATAAGATAAAAATATTTTTCCATTTTAAATTTTTTGGTACCACATTTCAAATTTTAATTTGTTTAAATTTGTTTAAATGGCCGCCATTTTGAAACAAGATGGCGAATGAAGCTGGCCAACGAACTTGGTAGATACATTGATATGTACTATGTACAGACCAAGTTACATCCAAATCGGCTCATAAATGCCTGTTTTCGCATGACAAATATCAGGTCGTTTTAAAATGTCAGCCATGCTAGAAATTCAAAGTGCTGTAATTCAACCATTTTGTAAGATATAGACGAAACAAAAACTGTTCCGAAATTTTTGTATTAAGGTCAAACACATACAAAAAAAATCTTTTTCATTTTACAATTTCTTGGAACCTCATTTTAAATTTTATTTATTTTTTAATTTTTTTTTAAATGGCCGCCATTTTGATACAAGATGGAGGATGAAGCTGGCCAACGAACTCGGTCGAGATATTTGTATGTACTATGTACAGACCAAGATACGTCCAAATCGGTTCATAAATACGCCTGTTATCACGGGACAAAATTCAGGACGTTTCAAAATGTCAGCCATTCTAGAAAGTTCAAAATGCTATAACTCAGCCATTTTTTAAGATATAGACGAAGCAAAAACTGCTCCCGAATCTTTGTATCAAGGTCAAACACATAATAAAAAAATATTCTTTTTTTTTCAATTTTTTGGTACCACATTTCAAATTTTAATGTTTTTAAATTTGTTTAAATGGCCGCAATTTTGAAACAAAATGGCGGATGAAGCTGACCAACGAACTCGGTCGAGACATTGGTATGTACTATGTACACACCGAATTACATCCAAATCGGTTCATAAATACTTGAGTTACAGTGTGACAAAGGTCAGATATATATATATGTATATCAATTTTGAACGGAGGGTGGTTTCGGGATCTGGGGGTCATGATCGATGAAAATATACCAAAATTTTTTTGAAATCGCTTTCCTCCGAACGTCTGCAATAGGTAGCTTTTTGTAATGAAAGCTACCTAATACTCAATTTAGGAAATGACAAATATATATATATATATATATATATATATATAGATAGATAGATAGATAGATATCTACTCCACTCCATTTCTAAAAATTAACATTCCTTTATGTATTGTGCTGGCAAAATATATCTTACCATCAGTCTGCTTAGATATAATATCTAATATTTTGATTGCATATATTCAAAAGACCGGCAATTTAAAATTAAAAATCCGGATTAAATTTAGTAGTTTTTTTTATAAAAATTGCAACAATCTTATAAAAATTTTGTAATTCGAATACATGTATATTCAAAACTTTTAATCTCCTTTAACTGCAGCCTAATACGTATAAAATAAAAACTTATTTATTATTGTGTATTACAGAGTACGGCTTTTAAAAATAACCATAAGTTAAAATATAATACATATTATTAATGAAGAATGTGACTTATTTCGAGGTACATTTAAGAGCTTACTCATAATAAATGATATTTTTAGGCAAAGAACATGCTAAAAGGATATATTTTTTAAAGAATTATGAAAGTTATCTGTTATACTAATAATTTGTTTATCACATAAAAACATTCACATGGTATTTTTAAACATATTGATGCCAAATTTGTAATACGCATATTTTCTTATGGGAAAATATTCCTGTTCTATTCACTGTTGTATTTTGCGGTAGATATGGTTATTATTTATAATAAAAATGTTTATAGATATACATTTTTGGTAAGCATATTATATGAAATTCAATTTGTAAAACACCCATATTCCAAAAAATAATGTCAAGATATAAAATTACTAACACGGTGTTATAAATCACAGACTAATAATATCTCCAAAACTTTTTAAAAATTTTCCGACATTTCGCTTATCGACATTACTATATTTATACCAGTCACCAAAAACAACTATCTGGAAGTTGAACAATGCCAACTTAGTTATATAAAAAAAGTCCTTCCGGCCAGTGCCGGGAGGAAGAGGTAGCTTTCATAATCCTTATTTAAAAAAAGCCAAATTATATCATTCAAACACACGAAGCTCAATTTAGTGGAAACCGAATATAGGAGATTCAATACTAATTTTTATCAATATAATGAACGAGAATTTCGCGAAATTAGTCAGCTTTATCCAAGCTGCTTTTCTTTGAAGTAACATATATTTGGCTGCCAAATTCGGCAATTTCTTAAAGTGCCTGTCATTTTAAGACAACATGGTGGATGAGGCTAAGCAGTGAACTCGGTCGAGACCTTAGTAATTGCTGTGCACATGCTCACTCACATCGGAATCGGTTAATATATAGGAGTGCTGTCGCATGCAAAAAATCAGATTTTTCAAAATGTCACCCACAATAGAAATTGAAACTGCTATATCTGAGCCATTTTTTAAGGTAAAGACAAACAAAAAATGCTCCTGAATCCTTATATCAAGGTCAAATACTTAAGAAAGAAACCCTTTTCAATTTCTAATTTTTTTGCACCTCACTTTAAATATATATATATATTTTTTAATTTAATGGTCGCCATTTTGAAACAAGATGGCTGATGAATCTGGCCAGCGAACTTGGTCGAGGTGTTGATGTATACTATCCACATGCCTTCTTACATCGAAATAAGCGAATACGTGTGTTATCGCGTGACAAATACAAGATCGTTTCAAAATGTTAGCCATGCTAGAAATTCAAAGTGCTATAAATCAACCATTTTTTAAGATATAAACAAAAGAACAAATTTTCAGAAACAAAAACTGCTCCGGAATCTTTGTATCAAGGTCAAACACATAAAAAAATCTTTTTCATTTTCCAATTGTTTAATACCTCATTTTGAATTTTAAATTTAATTTTTTTTAAATGGCAACCCTTTTGAAACAAGATGGCGAATGAAGCTGGCCAACGAACTCGGTCGAGACATTGGTATGTACTATGTACAAACCAAGTTACATCCAAATAGGTTCATAATTACGCCTGTTGTCGCGTGACAAATATCAGGTCGTTTTAAAATGTCAGCCACAAGATAAATTCAAAATGCTATTACTCAGCCATTTTTATTAGATATAGACGAAAGAAAAACTGTTCCGGAATCTTTGTATTAAGGTAAAACACATACAAAAAAAATCTTTTTCACTTTCCAATTTTTTTGGTATCTCATTTAAATTTTTTAATTTTTTAATTTTTTTAATGGCCGCCATTTTGAAACAAGATGGCGGATGAAGCCGGACGACGAACTCGGTCGAGATATTTGTATGTACTATGTACACACCAAGGTACATCCAAGTCGGTTCATAAATACGCCTGTTACTACGTGAGAAAAATCAGGACGTTTCAAAATGTCAGCCACGCTAGAAATTCAAAATGCTATAACTCAGCCATTTCTTAAGATATAGACGAAACAAAAACTGCTCCCGAATCTTTTTATCAAGGTCAAACACATAAAAAGAAAATATTTTTTCAATTTTTAATTTTTCGGTACCACATTTCAAATTTAAATTTTTCTTAAAAATTTAAATGGCCACCATTTTTAAACAAGATGGCAGATGATGCTGACCAACGAACCCGGTCGAGACATTGGTATGTACTATGTATAAACGAAGTTACATCCAAATCGGTTCATAAATACGCCTTTTATCGCGTGACAAAATTCAGGACGTTTCAAAATGTCAGCCACGCTAGAAATTCAAAATGCTATAACTCTGCCATTTTTAAGATATAGAAGAAACAAAAACTGCTCCGAAATCTTTGTATAAAGGTCAAATACATAAGAAAAAATATTTTTCCATTTTCAATTTTTTGGTACCACATTTCAATTTTTAAATTTTTAAAAAAATTTTAAATGGCCGCCATTTTGAAACAAAATGGCGGATGAAGCTGGCCAACGAACTCGGTCGAGAGATTGGTATGTACTATGTACACACTGAATTACATCCAAATCGGTTCATAAATACGCCTTTTATCGCGTGACAAAGTTCAGGACGTTTCAAAATGTCAGCCACGCTACAAATTCAAAATGCTATAACTCAGCCATTTTTTAAGATATACACGAAACAAAAACTGCTTCGGAATCTTTGTATAAAGGTCAAATACATAAGAAAAAAATATTTTTCCATTTTTAATTTTTTGGTACCACATTTCAAGTTTTAAAATTTTTTAAAAATTTTAAATGGCCGCCATTTTGAAACAAAATGGCGGATGAAGCTGGCCAACGAACTCGGTCGAGACATTGGTATGTACTATGTACACACCAAATTTCATCGAAATCGGTTCATAATTACGGGAGTTACAGTGTGACATAGGTCAGATATATATATATATATATATATATATATATATATATATATATATATATATATATATATATATATATATCAATTTTGAACGGAGGGTGGTTTCGGGGTCTGGGGGTCATGATCGATGAAAATATACCAAAATTTTTTGAAATCGCTTTCCTCCGAACGGCTGCAATAGGTAGCTTTTTTGTAAAGAAAGCTACCTAAAAGGAACTTTTAAAAATTTCGCTAAAGTGAAATTAACTGAAGGATCTTGCTCTATATTTCCTTTTCACAGTTCATAAATCGATATAGTCGTTTGTTACAAAACGACAGTTCAAAAAATATACATTATAGTGATATTATGTTTTTGTTTATAAATGTCCCCCTTTTTACCCTTTTCTGGAAAAAAAATATTTATTTGAAATTAAATAGTATATTTTACCTAATTTTGTTAATATGCCAACTATACGCATTTCCATATTCTAATCTAATTGCTTTAAATTATGCAAACAAACCTGCATTATTTAACAACTTAATTTAAATTGCACACCATCTATTACTGGAAATTTGATTGCTATTTTAATGTAGATCGTCTGAGAAATCCCGATTGAAATCTCCCCGCTGCTATAGAAGTACCAATACATACAGTACCAATTCTCCCTTATAGGAAATACTATGCTTATATATATATAGTATATATAGTATTCCCTGCTTTGAAAACTACTCTTTCAAACGATGCATCTCATTTATCTATATAACTGTATTTGAAATATATGTGTCACATGGAACATAAGAGAATATTGTACAATTACATGATTTTCTATAATAGGTTTAAACGTTGTATGTATTTCATATCACTGATTTGCGTCATAAATCAAATGTTTATTTAATAAACATTGTTCAAATTGCAGGATTATTATTTGACAAATTTTGCATATTTGTCTCTTTAACCTTCTTCAAATCACTCGAGTCAACTGTTATTTAAACTATTGATTATTTACTGAAACATGTATAGATGAATTCATGATATACATATTTTTCAAATTATTTTATTTCCATTATTAATTGCATTTATCAATAAAATATTCCATTTCCATGCTTAAAAGTAGCTTTTCTTTACATTATCTAATTAGGTGAACTCATTATTGATACATACGACATAAAAAAACTAACAATGTACTACATAAAAAGTAACAATGATTGAAATAATAAATCCTCTCAACTTTTAACATTCGTCTATGTGTCTTTACTATATGCATTCAATAAAATGCACATGTGAATCCCCAAGAAATTTCGACTACGCGATTTATTATTATTAGCCTCGGATATGCTATTTTTTTTTTTGGTCAGCAATTAAAGTGTCGTCCCTAAAAAAAAAAAAAAAAAAAAAAAAAAAAAAAAAAAAAAAAACGTTACATTACATAATCCAGCCGTTAAAAGAAACAGATGTATCACTGTACGTTTAAACACTGATAATCTCTATTGCAATTTTACAAAATTCTAGACATCGCACATTTAAAATTTTTACACCTTCATATGGGAAAAAAGACTACTTTTAAATGCAATTTGTTTGAAAACTGCATCTCAATTTATTTTTGAGATATTAATATTTTAACGTTTTTAATCCCATTCCTGTAATGGTGGCAACTAAAGTACTCCATTTCTGTAGAAATTAAAAGGAAAATACTGAATTTCTACATCTTTTTGCTACCATTTTTCATAGTAACTAAAAAAAATTGTAATTAAAATAAGTGATATTTTAAAAATATATAAATGAATGATTGTAATGCTTCACTTTTGAAAATAATGCAAATGAAATCACACACTGATAATACGTAAAATTTTACAGAAATATAGAGTGTCTTTATAGAAGAGCAGTGACCTTTAGGTTAAAATAATATTTGTTTGAGAGTTAGACTAACCAATATAAGATGTATTTTTATTGTAAAGTATTTTTGTAGGTCTATTATAAGTTAATGAAACAGTTCCTTCTAAAATATTTTCTTTCGGCGAAATTCAGCGTGTTCATCTCTTTATAATAAATATTTCTTTCCCGAAGCTAAATCCTGAAAATACAGAATTTCTGCTTCCGGCTTGTTATTATTTTTTAATGTCTTTGCTACTTCGTAAGCTAAAAAAAATCCCTACCGGCCCGGCCTACAGATGGAGGTAGCTTTCGAATTTAAGTATACTAACTTCACCAACAAAAACTAAATAACGATTAGAGATAAGCCCACTTTAGCAATTTTTTCTGTCCGCTTTTGACGAGTTTTTATTTCATTTTTCTATAATAGCTGGTTTTATCAGAGTCATGTTAAGGTGGTATTCAAAAAATACTTTTCCATGCTCAAGAACTCGAGATTTTCTGGCACATTTTCAGATTAATTTTTAATTTAAAAAAGTATGATACTTGCTGAGGTGATTTTTTTAATTTTTGAAAAGATTTATAAGCGACCTGTGTTTTTAATTTTCGTCCAATTACTTAAAACTTGATTTATAAACATTTTCTCAGTAGGACAATATTTTTCGTTTCTAACACAATCGCTTCGAGAAATTCTGTTCAAAAGACCCTCTTTGACATCATTTTTTTTTAAATATATTCTGCTTCTAACAAAAAATCGATCATTACGGTACATTATATAGTTTCTGAATGAGAATCTACCAATTGGATGCGTTTGAGAGCAAAAATGAATTAAAAAATGAATAAGAAAATAAGCAGTTTGGATTTGAATACAACCTTAACAAGATGATTTTTTTCTTCAACCGCTATGTATTTTTAATTTGTTTTTGCTGTAAGAATTGGTCCTATCAAAAACTTACTTATATAAATGTTGTAGACAATATTAAAAGATATAGGATAAATTCATGGGATTTTATATCTTGTGGATTGACGAAGTTATGGATTTTTTTCATCTTCAACTCCCCTCCCCCCCGCCCTTTTGTTTTCGTTTATAATTTTTTTTCGGTACGAATTGGTCCTATCAAAAACTTGTTAATATAAAAGTTATAGGTAATATTAAAGAAATTTATAATAAAATTAATTGGATTTAATATCTTGAGGATTGACGAAGTTATGAATTTTTTCTCCCAAAAACCCTATTTTATGCGCCTCTTGAGTACATTTTTAATTTTATCAAAATCTGTGATACACAAATTTCTGGCCTTATTTTTAGAAGTAATAAAAACTTTAAACTGATTTGATATGTACATAAATTAAGTAGTTATGGGTTTTTTTCTGTTTTCAAGAAATCCCTCCCTATTTCCAACCCCTTGGTCCGATTTTGCCCATTAACGAACTTGACCGAGATTTTATGTTCTTTGATTTCATGTATCAGTTTGGAAGAGATTTGTGCAGAATTGTGGAAGTTATCGTGTACAGAAGAAAGTGATATATATATATATATATATATATATATATATATATATATAAAGTTTTTTTCTTAGGGTGGTTTTGGGTTCTAGGGGTCATGATCGGTATAGATCTGCAAAAAGTTTCCCGAAATTCCAACATAGGGGAGAATGTAAAAGTAGTATTTCATGCGAAATCTACTTAAAAATGAGAGAACAACACATTGGGGTTTAAAAATGCACTTAAAGTGGAAAATTTCTCACTCTCTGTCCCAAACCTTTAATAGCCTATTTTGGCACACCTTTCTATATTGCTTTCAATTATTGTAAGCCAACTTTGACTCTATTTGTTTTCACGTGAATAGTAACTCTTCTTTCCAGCAGAGTTAAATTTTAGAAAGATCAGCCAAATTTATAAATGCGCGCAACACACATTTGATTTCAACTTCTCGCTAAAATCAAAACTGTCCGTCAAGCAAGAAGATAGCATTCTTCAGAACAGTCAAAGGTTCTTGTTAGTATTTCCATGATGTTAGTACGGCCTATTTTACTTCCATTAATAATCGTATTTATTAATAAAATATTTTATTTTCGTACTTAATAAAATATTTCATTTTCGTACTTAAAACTAGTTTTTTTAGACTATCCAATTAGGAGAACTCAATTTTTATAGGCAGATGTGCCGTGCCATTATAAAATGTTTCAAACAATAAAGCTTCTCAACTTTTAGCATTTGGCTATGTTTATTTACTGTATGTCTTCCCTAAAATGCACATGAATTTATCAAAGAAATTTTGATTATGCGATTTATTATTATAATTATTATTTAATGTCTTTACTACCTCGTAAGCTAAAAGGAGAGAACAACACATTCGGGTTTAACAATGCACTTGTTAAACTAACTGTAACGCACTTAAAGTTGTAATACACCTATAGTATCTGGTCTTTTTATATTAACGATAAGTGACATTTTATTAAGTTTGGCGTAACATTTAGCATTTTGATCAGTTATCTTAGCCTGCAAAGACACCAATTAGACTTTATTCGGATATACTCGTACGTACAAACATCTCACTCCCGTGCAGTGTTGCATGTTTGATACATTTTTAAAAATTCAGATTGCCTGATTGCCAACACTTTTTCAAAATAATATCATCGATTTATTTTGACATAATTCAATATATAATTAAAAAATGAGAATATTTCTAGCCAAAATGTTGTGGCAATTAAACAATCTGATTTTTTTTTTAACTAGAGAAGTGGCCATACGGTTTCCATGATTATTTCGTCAAATGAGACTTTAATACATGGTATAAAAATATAAATATAATTCCTATCACAAATTTCATTTAGTACCACATAACATATAATTTGTTTAACATTTCTTATAATACAAAACTATTATTTTTCTACATTTGACATAATTTAATAATAACCAATTTATTCGTAGTCTGGTAATCTCAATTTAACTGGGTTTTTTTTTTTCAATTTTTCATACGAAATTTGTGTCAATTTAACTTCTAAAAAGTACATAATATTATACAGATTAATTTTACTTAAAATATATCTTCATGCAATAAGAGAAAATGATCACTTATTTCTTCACATGTTTTAAGAAATTTTAAATAGATAATAAACTAGGAATCTGGTCTTGTTGGTAAAGCATACAGACAGTCTAAAATCTTGAAACGTAAAAGTTTCGCAAAAAAAAAAAAGAATTGAAAAAATTTAACTTGAAATTTCAACATGAGTGAAGAATAATCCGTACAGTAATAAAGGAAATTTCATTTTAAATTCTACATATTTATCAATTTATATTTTTTAATAATCAAATACGAATAGATTCGGCTTTTTAAACATACAAGGGAACCACTTTTAGTGCTGCTCGCACCTGGCATCGAGACCCTGTGCATTTTGTAGCCCTATACAGAAACGTTAGAGAATATGTATTTTATTATACTTTTAATTATTTATTATTTATTTTTATTTGTTTATTTCACGCAAAAAGTGAATTAAGTCGCCAAATATCGCGCTAAACTTTTTTCGCCTATTTTATCCCTCTAGCGTCTAGGTTATGCACGGTACGTATTAGAATTAAATCAGATTGCGATTTGTTTGGTCGTAAGAAACAAGAATTAGGTTTTTTTTTTTTTTTTTTTTTTTTTTTTTTTTTTTTTTTTTTTTTTTTCATGCAGACGATAAACGTATAAATAGTAGATATATATCTGTTAAATGATGCCAAGATCATTGAAAACTCTTTTTTTTTTTATTGAAATACAAAATAAGCAAACTATTTTCTTTTGAAGTCAGGATAGAATAACGTTTCAAATGTTTAATATGAAACGTTATTATATTAAATGTTGTGTCTTGTGGTAAAAGAAATCATATAGTAAATTAATATTTTTATACAATTTAGAAAAATTACTATGCCTAAGTAGGTCGGTTATTACAATTTTTAGCAAAGTTCAGACCACTGATCACTCAAACACGACAAGCAGCTATGACATTTGGATAGGGTTGCCGGAAAGCTCTACTTTAAAAAAAACCGCCAACTTTTCTCCCGCCAAAAATGTAAATATAATGTTGTAATTTTTCAAAATCAATTTCGTAGGTTCTTGAAGAAATTTTTAATTTTTTTTTTCAATATTTTATACTTAGTATTGACTAATTTGTTATTTTAAATGCTTTAAAAAAAACATTCTACCTTAATAGTCAGATAAGTGGTTTTGAAAATTGCATTTTCAGAAAGTTATGCTGCTGTAAAATCAAAAAAATATGATTTTAACAGACAAATTTTATCGATTCTCAAACTTCCTAATATAGGGCTTTAAAGTGCATCAGGTGTGATTGATAAGTACGAGCAGGACCAAAAATGGTTTCTTTATTAAAGAATTCTAAGGCAAATTATCACGTAATAAATAAATATACCTCAATAATCGATAAACGGATATTTTTTATATCTATAACTAGGGGGCTCTGCCCCCTGCAAGCTAAGCTCGCCAACCCCCATACAGACACCACACAATCTAAAAATACGCTAATCTCACGGGTTTTAAAAATATTAGAGACGATTGAATTATATTGAAAAAAGCTGTGTAGATCTCCCTGTAAACGGGTTTTCATTCTATTCCCTTTGATTAAAAAAATTTAAAGGCGAATCAGTTGTTATTAAGACATCCAATGGTTGTTTTTGTTTTTGATTAAAGAGGATCAGTTAAACATTTTAAAAGAAGCTAAAATAAAATGAATTAAGTATACAGAGTCTTTGTCTCCCGGTATTTTAAAACAATCTCTATAACAATAACATAAGTCATGTGACTATCATCAACATTTCCGGGCGGACCACTTCGCTTTTTAGACTCTAGGTGCCATTTTGGTACTTTAATATTAGCCAGGCACAAGTGATAAGTCACCAAATATTATTCTATCGCCATCATTTCATCTGTATTATAATAGTCCAAGTCATCAACTCCCATAAACAAATCCGGTCTGATCCCTTTGCCTTTCATATGAAAGTTTGGCACGGATATCATATACATATTGGCACGATTTTTTTACGACGCTAATTTGGGGAAAGCATCAACAGCATAAACAACAACATCCGGCTTACCATATCAAGCAAAATAACGGTACTTTGACGCCGGTTAAGTACCCGTTGCTTATATGATATTGGCGTCAAAAAAAGTCGCGCCAATATGGGCCGTATATGATATGGCCGTATATGTATGGCCGTATATGTGCCGAAAGTTTTCATTTTGATTAAAAAATCAAAAATTTTTTTCGAATAAAACTACATAAAAGTTGCCATGGTCGCAAAGAATTCTTGGTACTGTAACGCTAGCCGGGTACAAATCTCGCCAATAGCTTTTCTTCAACTCGCCAGTTAGCATTTTTTTTTCGAGTGGTAAATTAAAATATTGATTTGAAGTTGAAATTGAAATTAAATGTCATGGTTTCTTACATTATTTAATATTTGGCCAGATGTCACATACGCACCGCAGGTTTGGCGTGATTTTTTTTTACGACAATTTGTCGAAAACCTCGTTTTGGAGTACCAGTTACATATGTATTTTTGGTACTACTTAGTTATCCCATCGACCAAACTATATCTATCGCCAAACTATAAGATTTAAATGCCTATAATGGTTGATCGTAAATGTCACATTCACTTGACTCTAAGCAAGTTACACGTGTTTACGTCACCAAGTGATTTTTATTTCGACGTTTTATTTGTATATTTATCAATGCTACACTAATTTATTTGTTCTTTCGTTATTTAAAATAAAAATTATGTCAATTTGTATAATTTGGCGGGTGATTTGGCGATTTATATAATTTGGCGAAATCGGTCGACGGAATAACTAAGTAGTACCGTATTTTTTAATTATTTTCTATTATTTTCAAAAGGAAATAACAAAAAAATAATTGATAACTATAGAATAAAATAATTTATATAATTAAAAAAAGGAATAAAAGTAAATAAACATTTATTATTAAATAAACAACAATAGCCAGGTTACCATGCCAATCAAAATAATGCCATTTTGGAGTCAATTAGGCACCCCGTTGCGTATATGACATCTGTGCCTAATATTTTTCATTTCGTTTTGTTTAAAAAAAAAGAAAGTAGTGAAAGCCATCAATTTTAAACGTTTCACTTTTAAATGAAAGGTTTGTATTTTAAATAAAATGAATGAAAGGATTATATTTTAAATGAAGTTAATGAAATATTTAAAAAAAAATGCGACGGGAAAATGTTTGGCGATTTATCACCTGCGTCTCGCTAACGTAAAAATGCCGAGTTCTTGATTTCTCTATCAGAATCTTTCGATTTGGCGAAAGATTGTTCAAGTAAATTGAATTATGTATAAAAGTAACATGATACATTTGTTAGCATACATTTAGCATATCGTGCATGGTTCATTTAGAGGCCAAACTGGTCGTCAAATTAGTTTAAAATAAGAACCTTTTCTGAAATATGAAAAAAAAAATATCTGTTATGATTAAAATTTGAGTTGCCATCATTAGAAAAAAGTATTTAAAATTAGAAAAAAATAATATTTCGAAAACTAATTCAAATTTAAAAATTATAATACCAGTTTTGAAATTTGTGGATAAATACGGATTGTTGATGTTAATTTCACTGCAAAGTGTTCCATATTTTAGGAGAAATCGCCGTGAAACATAATCAGTTGTTTGATCAGTCGTTTCATAGAATCGTTACATAAATTCGTTTCAATTCAGTCGTTTCATAAATTCGTTTCATTAGGATTATATATATATAGGGCAGATATATTAATTCCATAAATTAAAAAATATGGATAAACAGCCCATGAAAAAATCCTAAAGTTTCCTAGTCATTGTAGAGATAGGGATGTTTCTCTATGTCTTTTTGAGACTATGCAAAAGCCATTGAGCTAGTGCGAGACTTCCGTACTCGAATCCTTCAGTTTTTTTCAGATACGTTTTTTCATCATTCTTAATTAACCGAAAATTTTAAGCAAACAATGTATTTTAATCAAATGTGAGTGCACTACGTCAAACACTTCATCTGAAATTCTTTGTTGTGATATATTTTTTATCGTTTTGCGTTTTGTACGTGTATTGAAAAAGGGGTTATAATTAGAATGATTGTAGCAATTTTTATTACTTAACGTTATATTTTACGCTTTTATATTTTATAGATATTACTGTAGGTTACTGTTTCATTTCGTTACGTTTAATTTTGTACGTAGTTGGACATATGATAACCATTGTATACTGCAATCGATATAAAATATTAAAAGTATCTTTTGAATTACAAAATATACGTTACATATAAATAAAAAAATTAAGACATTATTAATAAAAAGTTTTTTTCTTTTTAATGGAAGAATGCACAGAACTATGCATGTATAAAATATGACACTGCATGTGATTTACGAAATGAAACTGTAAGTAACAACATAATCAGCTTGCCTTTTTATGAAAATATTTTTCTTAAATTTTTATTTAAATATTGTACATTTATCAATATTAATTATTTTTAACTATATTTTCTGTTTGAAATTTATAATACTATAATATATTAGTAACTAATTTAATTATTCATACCTAATTTGTCCATTTGAATACAGCAAGATAAAAAAAAAAGATCTTCAGTATCGATAATCTTATTACAACAGCAATGCAAAATGTATTTTAATTTAATTAATGCCATGACAAAAAACAGGAAAAAATTAGTTTTTTTGTAATATTATTCATAAAAAAGTAACTTAATTTTGATCAAATGCTTTTTACTGACAGTCTAACTAGTTCGCTTAGGAGACAAAAGTACTTCTCAGCATTAATATGAAATTAATTTATTTAAGTAACAGAAAAAAGAGTGCGGAAAGAAATCTCATTTAAAATACTACTTCTTTTTTATTTGCTCTTCGAGCTGTCCTCTACCAATTTCAAGTTATAAAAAAATGCCGTATAAAAGAATAAAGAGCAGCATAAAGAGGAACATAGTACGAACATTTTAAACATATTTTTTAGAAAACAGTGGATTTTCAAATGCGTAAAATGAACTAAAAATAAGAATTGTTTTGGCATATGTTATCTAGAAGAAAGTATAGCGAAACCACACAGACGAGTGAAACCGAATATCTCAGTTTTGACTCGATTTGAGCTTGAGCATTTGTCAAGCAGGCATTTGTTGAAATACTTAACTATTGGTAATACAATAAAGCGGACATTACGTTTTATCTAACATCATATTTGTGCAGTTTCTCTGTTGAAAAGTTTATTTTATTATTGATTCGCCTAAATAAAATAGACGTGGATTAAAAGTGACACTGTAAACACGGAATTTTAACAACAGTTTAAAATAATGCAATATTTTGATATATAGGGGAGAGTAGCCTAATTTGGACCACTTCGCTTAATTTCAGGTGTAACTCACTTAATTTTTGGAATATCTGAAAAATATCACTACACGGGATAAATCAATTCATCTACTAACTAAATAAAACTTTAGATCATTTTCTTTTTGAAAATCTTAAATTTTATTTTAATTTGAAAAATTTGTCAAAAGTGGTCCAAATTCAGAAACTGGTCGCCTAAGTTGGACCACCAGTCTCCTAAACTGGATCAAATAAAATCAGGTTGTTTTAATGACTAGGGAATATAACTAATTTTATTAAAAGCAAAGTTTGCGGTTACTGAAACAATCAAACAAAATAACAGCAAGGAAATACAATGAAATCAAATATCTGAAAATAAGTGTAATTGTTTTAAATCAAAATGTATTCAATATATAAATCAAAGTTATCAGTAATTAAGAATAGAAATTATGAAACTAATTGTCAGTTACTTGAATATCATTTAAGGAGTGATGCCATGCTTACACATAAATTTCGTTTATTGATTTTTTTTTTTCCAGCGCACACAACAGGAACTGTATTTGGCAATATGAACACTGAATCATTTCTGCTGTTTTATTTTCTTACAAATCAGGCAAAACCAATCATCACTATTTAGATTTTTATTTTAGATTCTGAATTCTTAGACCCCTTTTTTTTGCAACAGAAGTTTTCTTTACATTATGATTGTAGTTCTCCCCTTTCATCATTTCCTTGATAATTGCATTACGCCTATATTTTAAAACTTGATGTTCCACTTGCTTTTATGCTCTGATATCTTCCTTTTAGTCGCTTTTTTTTATGTTTTTTCATTTCAGGGTTTACTTTATATGGCGAAGATGTTAACACAACTGTTTTTCTGGCTCCCTCTGTACTTTTTTAAAACTAAATTTAGCAAAGGATATAACATTTCTAATGATTTTTTGGCTTTTGGGGAGATTTGTAGCTACAGCCTTATTGCAGGTCAATTTCTTCACAACTTACTCTCTCCTTTTTATTTCCTATATCTATAACAGCTTTTGCTGTCACCTGTTTGTCACCTGTTCACCGCTTGTCCGAGTCTTTTTCAACATTTTTAACATTATATTATAAAAGTGTTTAAAAAAGTATGCTCTATTGAAAAATACGCTACGATTAATTATACACAAACATTATATATTCAACAGTGTTGAATTCACCTTCCTCCTCCAGGAAAGTTTGAGGTTTTAAGTGTTTTAATGGCAAAAAAGTGTAATTCCACCCTCCAAAACTGTAAAAAGTCTGCCCTTCTTCAGGGAATCGCAAATATCCTCCAGGAAGAAAATGATTGAATTCAACTCTGTAAACCAAATACGCCGTAGGAATAAAGTATTCAAAGAAAATAAATACAAATACATACAAGATGAAAGAAATTGCAAACAAAATTTATTGCATAAACATGTAAAAATATTTTTTTGTTTATATAGGCCTAAACTGTATATAAAAAAAAATATCAAGATATAACCCCTCCTCCCCCCAAAAAAAACTTGCATGGAGATAGTAATCCATTATAAAATATTAAAAAAATTTTAAAAATAGCGTACAAAGTGTACCTTCCTCGAAATTCATTACTTAATTTTCAAAATTTATGATCGCATATCTCGTCCAATTTAAGCAACTTAAATTGGCCCAATTATGGCAACTGCGCCATTTTTTAAAACAGATAATTTCAAGACTAAGAATAAAAACGAAATCAAACAAAGCCGCGTGAGAAATATGCGCAATTAACAGATGAATTTATATATGTATATGAAAACATAACAACTTACCTTAGTTTTAAAGTATTCACTTACGTTTAGTAGGAAAAAAGTAGATCAAAACAGCTAACTTTAGTTTTTTTTTAATTGTCTGAAAATAACACGCGGTAGGCGGTTGCTTCTCCTAATCACCGCCCCCTGAATAGTAGGCCTGAGCGCTCACACAAAAATGACACAAAAATGGCGGCTGCCGAAGGCGGATTTTTTTTAGCATAGGTACGGTCCCTTAAATGTAGACACCAGTATTTTATAAAAGATTTCTCTACCTTGTTTATTCTCAGAAAAATGAAGCGGAAAAACTTCAAAAAATTATTGGTAGGAATATTTAAGGGACTGTACACACGCTGAAAAAAATCCGCCTTCGGCAGCCGCCATTTTTGTTCCAGCGCTCAGGCCTAGTATTCAGGGGGCGGTGTCCTAATCGTGAATGACGTCATCCTAATGAGTTGGATTTCAGCGGTAGATGGCGTTTCTTCCTGTAATTAACGACAGAATGGCAACGGTCCAATTAAAGCGGCGGTCTAAATATGGCTACTCTCCCCTATATCCCATTAAAGTCCGTTCCCAACCCTTTAACTGTTGAACGGCTGCAGGTATCGCCATAAAAGTAGTGTCTAGGTATAATAAAATGGTTGTGCGTCAATGGTTAGCGTTCTTATCTCTAAAACGGTACAAGATATGGAAAAAAATTAATTATGAAGTTGTAGAGCATCATTGATTTATTATAAAAAGACACCTTGTGAACATGAATGCTAAAGCAGAACGCTTAAAACGGGCATATGTTTGTTCGTGAATTCGAAAACTGTGATGTCACGAAAATTGAATGAAGGGATAAAGGCAGTTTTCGAATAATGTTTGGTGTGGAATTTACAATAAAAGGATCATCAGCCTAGTATTTTACCAGGGCACGTTAACGGGCGCCCTATATATAGAAATTATGCAGGACATAATAACCGATTTTGTTGAAAAACTATCGTTGCTTTAACTCAGGAATGTATGGTTCAATCATGACGGTGTGCCTGCTCTTAAGACAGCACCAGTAAAGTAGTACCTGGTGGAGAAATTCGGGGAATAAAAAATAGGGTATGGTAGTTTCTTAGAGTTGCCTCTACGTTCATCTGACCTGACTCCAGTGGACTTTTTTCTGTGGGGATACCTGAAACAACAGCTGTATGTACCACTCCGCCAACATCCTAGGACCTTCAACGATCCATGAACTTTGAAAATAAAGGCATATCTTGTGATAACTAGTTTTTATTCTTTCTAAGATCCTTTCGTCACGTCACAGTGTAGGGAATCGCAAACAATCAAATGCGCGTTTATAGACTTCTATTGTTAGCAATGTGTTCACAAGGTAACTTTTTGTTCTAAATCGATGATGCTCTACAACTTTGTAATTCACTCTTTTCCTCATATCTCGTATCGTTTTTGAAATAGGAACGTTACTTAAGCCGTTTTTCACCAGGCGGCACTATTAGAGCTGTCATGTTGTAGCGCATAGCCACTTTTCTATACCTAGATATCAATTTCATGGCTAAAGCTGCAGCCGTTATAATATGATTCAAATGTTTCATCGAGATAAAATTATTTGTTTTAATTTAGGGTCATTATCATAAAAGTCTTTTATCTTCGTTTTCCCTCATATGACATTGTTATGCAAATACCTTTTTTTGTTTCCAGTTTTTATTTTCGGTGATTATCTGAAAATGTTGATGATAATCGTTTTCTATCCTTATTGCACTTTAAACATATATGTCTACTTTTTTCCGTTCCTTTTTTTTTTCTTTTTTTTTTTTTACTTCCAGACTTATTCATCTAACGCATTATCTTTCAAAATTCTGTCTTTAATGATGACTTAAAAGCATAAAGAAACATAATTTTTTATTCCACTTAAAACAATAATTTGTTATCTTAAAAGATAAATTAAAAATATTTTTTTCTGAAAAATCTAAAAATATTTCGATTAATAACGAATTAAAAAGGTAATTTCTGTCAAAATGAAACAGTAAATATCTTTGTCATTTAAATCTTTTATTATTAAGAATAAGGTAATGATTTTTGCATTCTATGACTTCATGAAAAACTAGTTGGATGTGCCAATCCCAAAACTTTTTTCTATCTTATACATCTTAATATTTCAAAAACTAGTTACACATGTTCATACTTCAATATTATTAGTTCATTACTATACCAACTTTGATTTTCATCTTAAATTCCTGCTTCAGTCAATTAAATGAACTAAAAACGAATTAATCTATATCATGTTATTTGTTAAAATTAATAGTTTTTCCTTATTCTTTTGTTATCAGATGTTTGCGAATAGCCGGCTTAGCAGGAAGTAGGTTCCCGCCTTTGTACGAGCCGCCGATGGACAATAGAACTACGAGAAATCAAGAAAAGTATACAAAAATCGCTATCACAGAGACCCTTTACCGCGCGATATTTCCAAATTCAAGGAGGACCTGTTGATCAAAGCCAAAAACATGCACCAAAAATTTGGTTCAATTGTATGCATAATTTTATACACTTTTCGATTGTATAATAAAGAAAATGTTACAGACATCGTAATTATAGCGCCCCCGTCCAGCGGAATTTTTCCAAATTCAGAGAGAACCTTCATGCCATGACCAAAAAGAAACACAAAAAATTTGGCTCAATTCTATTCATAACTTCATACACCTTTGGATGGTACAATATTCAAAAATCACACAAAAATCGCTGCTACAGCGCCCTCTACCGGCGAATGTTTTACAAATTCAGGGAGGATCTCCTTGCCAAAGCCAAACTTAAAATAAAAACTTGGTTCAATTCTATGCATAACTTCATACACTTTTGGATGGTACAATATTCAAAATCGCACAAAAATTGCTGTTACAGCGCCCTCTACCGGCGAATTTTTTCCAAATTCAGGGAGGACTAACCTGCCATATCCAAAAACTTAAAATAAAAATTTGGTTCAATACTATGCATAACTTCATATACTTTTGGATGGTAAAATATTCAAAATCGCACAAAAATCGCTATTACAGCGCCACCAGCGACTTTTTTCCAAATTCATGGAGGATCTGCTTGCCATAGCCAAGAACTTAAAATAAAAATTTGGTTCAATTCTATGCATAACTTCATACACTTTTTGATGGTACAATGGCGACAGACAGACGGACACACGGACACACGGACAGACAGACATTTTCTATAAACATGTTTTTGGGGATCCCTGTCCCCTAAAACATGTAAATCTGTCGAAAACCGGAAGTCGAAAAAAATTTCGATTACAATACTTTCTTCTATTGAAGATAGAAGAAAGTAATAAAGGAATAATATTTTACGTTGATCTAAAGTTTAAAACATTGTTGAGTTGAAGTAATCTGCATTTTGCAAATCATTATTCATTATTGTGATAGAAAATAACTATCCAATTCCTTTTCAATGCTATCAGTTGATACATCTGATATTAAATTTTTATTATAGTTTTACAGTTTTACTCAATTATTATAAATGTAAATGCCGATTAAATAATATTTCAAAGAATGCAACATATAAAGATGGTATTGATGTTAATATTAAATTAGTAAGGTAATTATTTTACAAATTATAATACATTTCATATAATTACGAAAAGAATTATGAAACTAATTACAAACGCAAGGATACGCAATAGTTTAAGTCTAAAAAAATTATGAAAATTGAAAAAAAAAGTATTTATTTTTAATAACTAATGAAATGTTCAAAATTTATCACTAGAAAAATAACAGTTTTACTGTTAATGATGAAATAAGGTAATATTAAGAAAATGCTGTACAAAATATGCAATACACAATAACACTATAACAAACAGCAGTTAAAGAAGTTTTATTTTCTCGTTTTAAAACGCATTTTTTCTTCTATTATATATTCAAAATTAAAAAAGAAATATATGATGTACGAAAATTTAATTATATTTTCTACTCTTGTAGCAACAATTTTTGACTTACCTGATTATTTTTTTTTTACGTCTTTAAATAACTTTATCATAAGTTTACGCTGAAATTTTTAATACCTTCTGAAAGATATTTTATGAAATTTTATTTCTAAAATAGCAGGCATGGAAGGGGTATTTAAAAAGCTGAAAACTGTGACATTTTTGTAGCATGTCAAAATTAAATTATTGGATCAAAGATTCAGTTTAAAATTTAAAAAAAAAAAATCAATAATTCGCTAAGTAATGGAGATTGAAATGTACCGACTGAACAAAATGAGTGGGCATTAAGTGGTATTGTTTTTATAAGCAAAATACTATTTTTTCTACACCAGTTTCTTTTCCCCGGTAGACATCAGGACAAAGATTAGATACCTGTCATCGTGTAAAGAGCAGTTTATTCTTTAGCATAAAATTATAGTCTTTCAGCATTGAATTTACGAAACAGTATTCATCCAAATGTTATCCATAAACAAGCGTAAGCAACGAACGCGTTCAAGGACTGGTACACTAATCATTCTGGAGAACTGTGTTCTGAATCCATCCTTTCCAAATGTATAGTTACCCAGATCCCGAGCTCACATCTCGTAAGTTTTGATTGTAAAGTATACATAAAGTGAAAATTTTTCATGGCCTTTGTCGGCACAGGATTAAAAGATCACGAACAGCAATATCTGTCTCCTATATCAGAAGAAATATTTAGTAATTTTACTGAACATGCAAACTCATGTCTAACAATAAAGCGGTTGATTGATGGACAGCAAATTGAACATTACTCCCAACCCCCCCAACATCTTATACTATTTCACAAGCAATTATTTTGTCTTTTATTTATTTATTTATTTATATGCATATATTTGGATTCCGGAAAACGGCTCTAACGATTTTGAAGTTAACTATAAATGAAGAAGCTTTTGGGGTCTGTAAACATATCGGTAAGGGTATTATTTGAAGGAAATATTTTTTCTGGAATACCCGCTGTTTGTACAGGATGGAAACATTCCTAAAATAATAGAAAAAGTACAAGAATCGTCAAAAATGGAATAAAAACATACACATGTTACACTTGTTACGTGGTAATCTTGTTTTAACTGTATAAGGATTATAATAATGATATTAAATATGGGATTGGATCCTATTACAAATTTTCCCCATTAAAACACAACTGAAGAGGGAGTTTTTCCCGTTTTTTCGAGTGAAGCTAGGCCAACCATGTACTTCCATATAATTCACGGCTTGAAAAACTGCATTACCCTCTGATAATCCAGAATATAAATTAAAATGAAGTTAAACTAATCCCAATATTGCCCAAGAATTACTATTTATATTTCTTTAAAATAATAGAAATATGACTGGGTAATTAAAACACCAAAAAACGTTAAATATCACTACTAGGTATTATGAATTATAGATGAGAAGAAAAAAAACTTTCTAGATTATCTTTCTACAGCAGAACATACTTAATACATTACATCATATGACAATGAATAAATTATCCATATTAAACACAATTATTAGTGTATTAACACTGATCCAAGTAGTTTGTGTTTATGGGATAAGATTTTATACTATCGCATTAAATGATTATGACGACATAAAAAATTTCATTAAGTGAGGTCTCATCTGCACAAACTGTAGCATGTTTTCCGCCTTCTTTCACCATACCGTAACTTGATGTCAACGTTATATCAATTCATATCATTGCCAGAGTGTAATTCGAGTTGAGTATAATTCATCCAATTCACAAGATATATTTTTTGTTATTTTCCTTGGTCTTTATTTGGTATTTTAACATCATTAAAAATACTTTTAAGGGGACAGTTTACTTTTTCACCAATTCTGTTTATTTTATAAAATATGGTTGAAATAGTAAATTCACTGCATTTCCATGTTTAAATAAAAGTACATTCTGATAAAACAATTCACTGCATATCACTCTATTCTAAAAAAAGTAACTAACGCTGTCACCGCCGCCGCCGGTTTTGAATTTTTTGTGACCGGAGGTCTTTCTTCGTTAATATTAAGAAAAGTATTGCATAAAAAATATGAAAATCAGTAGTGTTATAGAGAAATGTTTGATAAACCCTCTGATGCAGACAGTTTTCAAAACGAAGAATTATTTTAAGAGATATTTAATGCTAAAGTTGGACAAAATCGTTTCATTAAAAAAAATTTATAGGAGCAAAAAATGTACTTGAGAATTTAATCATTTTTAGATCATTTTATAAGTTATAAATTCCCGGTGTGCAGACTGCATTTAGTTTTTTTTTAATTTGACTTATTTTTTGAGATTTTATTTCAATTTTTAATTTAAATTTTCAGCATTTCGTGAGATATTTTTTACATATTTTAGAAAATTGTATTAATTTAAACTGTTGCCAACTGTATAAACAGTGCAAACAATAATGTTTGCATGAAATTAAAAATTTATTTACACGTCAATATTATAAAGAGAAAATATCCTTCGAATTAGAATTAAATAATTTTGCATAAAAGCAGGAATTTATTAAAAATTACGTCATTAAAAACTATATTTACACGTGATTTTTAAAAGAGAAAGGATATTGTAAAATGATAAATTCATTAACATGCGGTAGAAGTTTTAAATAGGAGAAATCACTTCCATTTACGTCATATATCACTTATTACGTAAAATGAACAAAAAATAATATTGCAAAACAGTTAAAATTTAAAAATTGCGCGAAACATTTATTTGATATTTTGAGATGATCTTTTCAACTGTTTTTGTTAGGACAGCAAATTTCTAACAAAACTATTTTCAGGTGAATATTAAAAAGAGAAAGAAACGTTTGGTGAAAATTACGTCAGATTAAAAACGATACATTTAAAATGTCTTATTTAAAATGACTTTCTTTTCGCTTTGTTAAAAAATACCGGGAGACAAAGACTCTGTTTACTTAATTAATTTTATATTACATTTTTTTTATAGTTAACTGATTTTATTTAATGAAATACGAAAACCGCCATTGTATCTTTTAACACAAGCTGAATTGGCCTTTAAATTCCCCAATCAAAGAGAAATGAATAGAAACCCGTTTATCGGGAGATCGCCGCTGTTTTTAGGTGCGTTCGTAATTATATAAATACGTAGCACCTTTAGTCGTCGTTCAATCCGTCTGTCTGTCCGTCCGTCTGTCTGTCCGTCCGCATATAACAGAGCAAAAACTACCCGACCGAATGACCTGAAATTTTTAATATATAATTGCTGCAAAATTTTGTCGAGCCATTTCGAATTTTATGAAAATCGGATGTATAGTTTAATTACAGGGACAGTCAAAAGTTTTTCTTTACATTACGGCCAATGGGAAAAATTATTGCAAGTGAATTTTAATGATGTTACAGACGTCCGAATGGTCTGAAATTTTTAATATATAATTGCTGCAAAATTTTGTCGAGCCATTTCCAATTTTATGAAAATCGGATGTATAGTTTAATTACAGGGACACCCAAAAGTTTTCCGTTACATTACGGCCAATGGGAAAAAATTATAGCAAATGCATTTTAATGATTTTACAGCCTTCCGAATGGTCTGAAATTTTTAATATATAATTGCTGCAAAATTTTGTTGAGCCATTTCAAATTTTATGAAAATCGGATGTATAGTTTAATTACAGGGACACCCAAAAGTTTTCCGTTACATTATGGCCAATGGGGAAAAATTATTGCAAATGCATTTTAATGATTTTACAGCCTTCCGAATGGTCTGAAATTTTAAATATATAATTGCTGCAAAATTTTGTCGAGCCATTTCAAATTTTATGAAAATCGAATGTATAGTTTAATTACAGGGACACCCAAAAGTTTTCCGTTACATTATGGCCAATGGGAAAAAATTATTGCAAATGCATTTTAATGATTTTAGAGCCTTCTGAATGGTCTGAAATTTTAAATATATAATTGCTGCAAAATTTTGTCGAGCCATTTCAAATTTTATGAAAATCGAATGTATAGTTTAATTACAGGGACAGTCAAAATTTTTTCTTTACATTACGGGGAATGGGGAAAAAATTATTGTAAGTTCATTTTAATGATGTTACAGACTATGCACTTATGAAGCGCAAAAAATATACATTCAGTACAATATGGGGTGCAAAAAATAATTATAAAACTAGTTATAGTACGAACGCACCTCATTTGCCACGTTTGACGAGCAATTTCCAACTTGTTTAAGTTATAATTCAGTTGTGTTTTTAGAGTCTGCGGTGTCTGAACGGGGATGGGCGAGTGTAGCTCGTAGGGGGCAGAGCCCCCTAGTTCATCTAAAATTTATAAAATGGTTTAATTTTTTTTTATCTCAACTTTTTAATTATTTATATTTCTGCCCAATTTTTAAAAAGATTTTCAAATGTGTAGTACACAAAACTGCGCACGAATTTTTAGAAACAGATTAAGATAATTTTTTTATTTCATATATTTACAGTAAAACGATGAAATCTAACACTCCTTACAGTGTTACTTTTTTAAATAACACAAAACTTTAAGGCTAATTCCATGTGCAGATTTATCACATATATAAAATTTACAAAAAAGTTTAAATCTTTATCTCAAATATAAAAAAAAGTCTTAGCATTTTTAAAACATGAATGTGAAGAAAATAAGAGCACACTGTAAAAGAAATCCGACCAGTCTTCCTGTAGGAATCGGAAAAGTAGTTGCCCTTTTCGTACCGGAAAATTTTCCGACCCAGCTCGGAATAAAATTCGTAAAAAAAGGTAATATTCATTAAAACGGTATTTTACGGATTTTATTACGATTTTATGGATTTTATTCCGAGCTGGGTCTGAAATTTTTCCGGTACGATAAGGGCAACTATTTTTCCGATTCCTACAGGAAAACTGGTCGTATTTTTTTTATAGTGCAGGGAGAAAAAGGCCATTTAAAGTTTTTATTTGTGAGGATAATTGCGCTGGGTGTATTATCAAAATTTACCATATCTTACGATATTATTGCAGTATTGATAAAAATGAGGTGTCAAAATATTCACAATTAAATAGAGTTTCCTATTAAAAACCAAAAATCGGTTTTTTGATCAATTTTAAGGTAAACTGTCCATTTAAGAGATATTCATAAATATTAAAAAAAACTCGCGACACATTCAGTTTATTTCTAAACTTTAATTTAAACCTAAACCTTTTTGTTCTTCAGATAACTAAGAATTTATTTTATAAATATTTAGCATACATCTTTTCCTTATTCACATGTTGGTAATTTATCTATTGCATCACTATCTACATTTATATGGAACTATATCAGTCTGTGACAAGCAAGATTCTGTTCCCTAACAACGTCTCTTCATTTACATTGCACTCAATTTGTTAATGAATATTGAAATTCTGTTTTAATTAAAACGGTCTGAGAAGTCTGACTTTAAATCTCAGATTATCTATGGAAATGTCACAACTACGATTACACAGTTAAAGCGAAATATACGCATTATTCATTGGCAAAACAACTTTACTTTAGAAAGCGATACTTCTTAGTATTCTAAATAACTGCATTTACAATATATTTATCATTTAGAAATTCAGAAATATAACATAATTCCGTGATTCATTTTAACAGATTTAATAGTTGGATGAAGCTAATATAAATGCTCCGGGATATAAGCGGATGTATAAATAAATAATTCCGCTTTCAGATTTATCAATTGATACATTTTGCATATATTACCTATATGATAGTTTATGTGGGGTGTGTGACGCAATTTATATTTGGGACATTAAACACGCACGCAAAAATACATATGGTGTTTAATACAACAAAGAGCACTACATTTAATGTATTTTAAGTTAATGCATTTATGATTAAAATATACCGTCTGTATGTCATTTATAGTTAGTACATGTCTACATTCTACAATGAAGCGTTAGAAGAACTTTATTAAACATATATATAAAATTAACAATGCAGTCATACGTACTTTAATGCTTTTGCTCACAAGTAAATTCAAAGATTTAATACTTCGCTGTAGAAATATTAGTCCAGGGGAAATGTACCAAAAAAAAGGGGTTACCTTGCAAAAGGTCGGGTAGAAGATTTTATTTTTTTAATTTGTTTGTACTGAGGCAAGCATGGCAAAACCAAGTTTTCTAACAAAGTTTCTTAAGGCTAAATTTTTTGTGGCCAAAAACAAAGAAAATTTTGGGCCTTTTTAATTTTTTTTAAATATCTCGAGACTTGTTGCCGTAGCATAATAATTGTCAATTACAATATTAAAGAAGATAAAATTCTCTACAACTCTCATATTTACAACTTTTTAATACACTCAATAGCAAGCGCAGTACGCCATTTCGAAAAAAAAAAAGACTTTTTTCAATTTTCTTAAAAACCGTGAAAAACGTAGTTCTGTCCCAATTATTCAAATGTTTCCAACGGATTTAATCGTGTATGTCAACTTCTATATATTGGTTGCAGTAAATTATGTGTTTCAGGGCCGAAACTAGCCTTTTTTGCCCTCGTGACAAATGTGTTTTTCGGCGCCCCCCTCCCCCCCAAATCCCATTAAAAATAAAATTTACCACGATAATTTTAATAAATCTCTAATAGCCGGATTTTGAAAATTTTAAGTCTGTGATCATAATCATTAAATACGTAAGGCTGAACTACGTAATCAGCTTTGCCAAATATTGATTCATTAAAACCTTGCAAATCGAACCGAAATATATTCCACTTTGAACAGGTTTCCATCTTAGCAGGTTGTTCATATTCTTTCTCTTGCAAGGTAATATTAAACCTATGGGAGCGTTCTTGACAAATATCTCGCTTGCATTTTATTAGTTTTAAATATATATATTTTTTTTCATGGGATACCTGAGATAAACATCTAATGTTGTACTTTTGTACTTTTTGGCTTTATACCTCTAGATGAACATAATCCAAGTATCTCTTTTATTCAGGATAAGGATATCCCTTTCAAACGGGATGATAATAATCCTATAACAGTGCGATCACGAAATAGGAAAAAATTGTTAAATAGCCCTGTAGAAATTATTATTATTAAAATACATTTTTTTCATTTAGCTTATGCAGTCATATGCGTATCTTTTTTTATTGTGTAGGGAAAGTGGATTTGAATGAGACAGGGGATCAATGCGAAAACAAAAATGTTTGTATGGCCTACAATTATGGCATCACTGAGATCATTAAACAGATATAGTTTCAAAATAGTATATATTACAGAAGATTAGAATACTCCACAAAGAGTACTTTTCAACAACCAAAGTAAGTTTTCCTGTTTGAGCTTTAAAGCAATTAATAAATAATCCTAAAGTTTTACACGTTCTTGGATGCTAAAATGATATAATCTCTTTTTATATTTATTGATGTAAGTGGAAAATTTTTTTGACAATATTTATTAAAACTAATATTTTAAATATTTTTATGAAACTAGGGATCTCAAATATTTTATTGACAGAATTTTTAAATTTTACAAGAGATAAATACATAACATTAGTTAGTGAAATTATCTGTTGTCATTTTTATTGTAGCTATTTTATAAGGAAAAAGTATTTCTTACATAAAATATTTTTTTAAGCCCCCTCCACCTTTTATATGGAACTACAATTCAATGTTTGCTATCTTTAAAATAGTAAAACATTAAAACATAAGTTATCAATAATTGGTAATAAAATATACCATTGTAGTGTGGAATAAAATATGTTTTTCACAAATTTTCATACCTATCCTATTGATCCCTTTAAAACTATGTAATGCATTATAAAAATTATTAATTTATTAAAATTAAACAAGAATTATTTCTTAATTGAAACTATCGTACCAATAAGTGAGTAAATATTGAAGTATTCCTTTAAACAATGCTCTGAAATTAACATTGTATACACTTAAAGTTAGTGACAAAATATGAAAAATGTCTTATTCATCTGCATTTTGCCCTATTTTTTAAATTATATAAATTTATTGAATGAAAAATGTCTGTTGATATGAAAATAAAGACGTGGGTGTGCAAATAGATAATTTACTGCTACCAATTTTTAGAAGTCGACATACACGATTAAATCCGTGGGGAACGTTTGAATAATCGGGAGACAGAACTATACGTTTTTCACGGTTTTAAAGAAAATTGAAAAATTGTCTATTTTTAAAAAGGCGTACTGCGCTTGCTATTGAGCGCATAAAAAAGTTGTAAATATGAAAGTTGTAGAGAATTTTGTCTTCTTTAATATTGTAACTGACAAATAATATGCTACGCAACAGATCTTGAGATATTTAAAAAAAAAAAGTCCCAAAATTTTGTTGTTTTTTGGCCACAGAAAATTTAGCCTTAAGAAATTTTGTTAGAAAACTTGGTTTTTCCATGGTTGCCTCAGTATAAACAAATTAAAAAAAAATAAAATCTTCTACCCGACCTTTTTCAAGGTAAAATGTACATTTTCCCTGGACTATATAATGTATACAAAATAAAATTTATATTCGTTATTACATGTATATTTGCATTGGTTGGTAATCACTCTTTCTTTAAGAAACCATTCTTTATTCTAAGAATTAAAACAATGTTCAAATAACCACAACGAAGAAAAATAAAAAAAGTATGATTTTACATTAACACAGTAGTACACTGTAGTTTTTATTACTTTTTTTTTATTTTTTAGTATAATTCTGGCAACCCAGCTGAAACATTTATACTGTAAATTAAACAATAATAAACGACAAAGTAAGCAGTAATATGCGGTTTAATTAATTTATAAGACGGTACATTACGGCATATTTTACGGTTTATTATTGTTATTTTTACTACTATAAACTGGCACCCCATCTGCCAGTATTATACCGTTAAAAAGAAAAAAAATCTCAAATGAATATATTTTGAACATGTGTTTAAGTGTCAGACTATGTTTGTTTATGCGAATTAAAAATAAATCGTTCAAAACATTTTTCACACATGACGTTCTACCTTCAAAGTTGCAAATATACATAATCAGCTACAGAACATTTATCTGCTACCATATTAATACGTATGGAAAGGAACTGACTACTGTCTAGAATCGATTTTAAAGATAAAAGCCCCTATGTTGAAGTATGGAAGTATTTAAAATCTATAGAGGATTATAAAGGGACACGGGGGTAGAATGCTGTAGAATGTTGTATAATTTTGTAAGGGTAGAGATTTAAAAATCTAGAGTTTATGAGTTTTTTGCTCACCTAAAATTTACTAGTGAATTACATTCAAAGAATATGTTTTGAAGGACTTTCCGTGGCCAAGTGGTTAAGACACCATTCCGCTAATCGCTTGCGAGCAGAGGAGATTCGCGGGCTCAACTTCCTGTCAATCTGTTGCAACCTCTGTCCCCGGATGTAAACCTCAGGTGTTGTCTATCACGTCCTTATATATATTGACGACAGTTTATAAGTGGCACTTGATACCAGTCACGAAAGTCGGATGTATATGTTCCATAAACAAACAAACATATGAACGCGAGTTTCAAAACTCGCCTTAACCAAAATTTAAAATATCGAGTTTTCTCTCAATCTATTCTATTGGCGAACCTGCATCGAAAAAGCATTACAATAATAAAAAAAAACTAGTTTTAGCGTCTATTTCTGGCATTGTAAAATCACGGTTTACAATATTAACGAATGGACGCATTCAGAGGTTTTTCTCAATTTCCGAAAATTTGATTTTCTAGATAAAGCGAGTTTTGAAACTCACGTCCTCATAGATTTTGAATATCATCCAATTTTTCAAGCAATTTTTCAACTTTCCATGTGACATTATGTGATTTTATAAAACTAGCTGCATGTAACTTACGAATTCCAGGGTGAATTTTCTAATTATCTAATGTGGAATTTAGAACTAAATTGTTATGAGTTAGATTTTTTTTTTACTAAAATATTTCAAAATTTTTAGACGAGAAATAATATAATCTTAAAAGACTAAATGTTTGCAACCTACGGAGTCAATAGTGAATGAGTTGTTTTGCTAAAGTAAAATTAAGGAGTGAATTGTTTTCGCTTTAGATTTTCGACTGAAAGGAGCTATTAAAATACCTAATTTAATCTAATCGCCCACCCTGGAACCTGCTATTAAAATACAGTGAGATCGAAAAAAAAGGAACAATTTAAAAAAAAAAAATTGTAATTCGAAAACGAATAAAGGCAAAACGCACGAGTCCCATTACCGCTGGAATTCCATTGGAGTTTTCTGAAGTTCCATTACCCGCGATTTAGTTGTTGAGATGATTCAGATGTCAGACCAAATTCTATAATCAATAAGGTTTGCTGGGCGAATTTAGTCCTCCAGATCCGTCCGGGATAACTCATATGATGTGGCATTGGCAGCTCCAGTCATACGATCGCAAGTTCGAAATCTGGTCCGGATATTTTTTAACCCAGTTGGAGATTTACAATTTAAATGTACAGTCGTGGAAGAAAAAGTAAACACCCTCTACTAACTCTTCCACAAATTATCGTTGACGGAAGTTACTGGTACCGAACGATTGGAAATAAAGTCTACTTTTAAACGATGCATATAAAATTTGCTGAGGGGGCCATTTACATATTAAAACGAACCCAAACTATATTTGTTTCAATGGCAATACCCAATTTTAACGAGATATTTCAAATCTTCGGTTCAGACTATGCCTAGACACTAAATTTCAAGTCATTTGAATGATAAGTTTTTGAATTATAAACATTCAAAATTTAGTGCTTCTAATGTTAAATTGCATTTTCATATTTTTATTTATATCTTTTAAAATTATGCTCCTAATGTGCTAATTTTTTGAGTAGCAATAATGCTAATGTGCCCAAACATAAATACGCTGAATTTACAATTTTTATAATTCTATTATATGAATTATGAATTATGAATTGTGAAATTAATATCTGAAAAAATTATGAGGTGCAACCTGCAATTTTTTTGATGGATTTAGATTTATTAAGTCCTGCTTTATGAAAATCCAAAATTTCACATTTTTCTTCCAAATAGTTTTCAAATTATGCTTAAAAAACCGCAAAATGATGATTTAAGGGCCGTCTATGATAGAAGTGAGTAGATATTTAGAATTTTCTTCTGCTGTCCTGTTATCTAACAGGCTTTATAAGGTGCCTTGATCAAGAAGGGGGTTCTCTCGGTTAACAATCGAGTACCGAACTTCAATTTGGATACAGCCGTTAAAATACGCTCGTTTAAAAATAATTAATTTCTCGGAAACTTATCGTACGAATTGCATATAAATTTATTTTTAGGCTAATTGAAGCGTGTAGAGTTCATTTCTGATATCAGAATTGGTTATTGCTATTTAAAAAAATGAAGTTACGGTTCGTTTTAATATGTAGATGGCCCTCTAAGCAAATTTTATATACATCAAAAAAAGTAGACTTTATTTCCAATCGTTCGGTACCAGTAACTTCCTTCTAGGATAATTTGTTGAGGAGTTAGTAGGGGTGTTTACTTTTTTCCCACGACTGTACTTGAATAAAACATTTAAATAATTGTCAGTAAACTTTCAGTCAGATTAATCTAAAATTATTACATATTGGATGGGAAATAAAAGCAGTAATTGTACTTGAATTTTAATTTCTTTAAAATCAGCGTTAAAAACAGCTGCAGTATGCGGCAATATAATTAGTCTCACAATCATTTTGCAAAGAGTAACGTTATTTTTTGTATAATATAAAGTTTTCCTGAAGAAAAATATAAAATTCATTCTTATGAACTATATATGGTGTTTGAATTAACTCAATATGAGAGCTTTCATTAGAAGGAGCATTGTAAAAATGCAGTTCTGTTGTACATATGCTGAAATATATACCTACTTAACAATACACCAAACTGTTCAATTAAAAAATATATATATATTAAAAACAGGTCGATAGTATACAATCTAATACAAAAATTACAAGCTTATGCACACTTTAAAAATCACCCAAAATTTGTAGCGATAAAAATATGAAAGATTATGCAAAATAATAATAATATGAAATATTAATTCATATGCAGGGTGTCCGGTCTCAACGGTGTCCAATGGCTAATTTCTAAACGGTTAGTCATAGACATAGAGTTAAAATTAGAAAAATCCTTTAAATCAGGTAAAGAAATATTTTAAAAGCGATTTGGGTCAATAAAAACATTTCTTAAAAAATTACGAAATTTAAATTTTTATACGGTCCCCAGGTCCTATAAGTTATATTTAGTAAAATTTTCCTTTTACACTGACAAGTAATACAAAAAAAGTCCCATTCATATAACACTAAAATTGTGCGAGTTATGAAACTTTAAAAATGCATGACTTATGCCACTTTTCTGCTCTATAAACAAATGAGTTCGGCTTGGCTTTGAGGGGTCACATTCCAAGTGCTTAAAGTATTCGAAGATCTCATTTCATGTGTATCTGCGCTTTAAAAAAATCGTACAAGTATTACGATTAAGTTAACATTTATTAAGTTTCAGATTGGCTGAAATAACGTATGTTTTATTTTGTCAGGATTTGAGACTGTTTCTTTTATGATTTCTTTTAATAAAATTATGTTATTATTATAAGTTTTTATGTTACTTCAAAGATCTTATGTATGTTTTTCCAGTTCAAAATTTGTATTCGAACTTTAACCCACTTTCAAATATCCGATCGAGATTACATTTTACATACTGACGCAAATCCGATAACAATCTAATATTATTATGATTTTCGGTGGTTACCATTTATAATTATTTTACAGCAAACACAAAAAAATTCGGATAGATTACCGCCAAGAAGTTTAAGAAAATGTTTTAGATTAGATAATACAAGACGAAGATTGTTGGGTTTTTTAACTTCTATGTATTTTTTAGCACTGAATCCGAAAATTGCCTTAATTTTTAACCATCATGTCCGGATATTTCGCAAATCATAAATTCTCGAATTTAAAGAATGACAAAAATCTGAAACTATAATGTAGAGGAGACGGTTAATTTTTTTTAAACTTTTGATAATTGATTTTTACGTACTTTTTAGCACTAAATCTGAAAATGACTTTCATTTTTAACCATCACGTTAGAATTTTTTTGCAAATGTGTAAGTTAAAATATAGCGAAAATCTCATACTATAATACATATGTAAAACTTTTTTTATTTTATTTTATTCAATAATTTATTCGATATTTTTGCTTATCTTGGGATTCTTACAGCTGGGTGGTGTGATGGGATGGGGGAGGAGATTAAATTTTGTTTTTGTACTTTTTAACTTTGAAATTTACAATTTGCCACAAATCCTGATGTGATGGCTAAAAATGAAGGTCAATTCCAGATTCAGCTGTACAGAATACATAAGAATCAATTATCAAAAGCTAAAAACATGAAATAGCCCAACTTTTGCAGGCTAGTGTAATCTAATAATATTTTAAAATACGTATCACTTTGTAAAGAATTGAGCCTGTTAATTTAGCATAATTTTATTTAACAAAAATTCTGTTTTTTCCTTTCTTCTTAAATGTTTATTACAAATTGTATCTTTTACATTAATATGTCAGAATGAATAAAGATTTCAAATTTATATCGCAATGTTAATTTTACTCTCAACCATTTTTTAATATATCTGACGAAATTATATTTCGACTAAATTTGTGAAGGACCCCCAATTTGCAGCAAAAAATATGCTCCAACTTTAAACAGCTATTACTCGGTCAATTTTAATCGTAGAACAACGGGACTTTTTTTGTATTACTTATCAGTGTAAAAGGAAAAATTTACTAAATATAACTTATAGGCCCGGGGGACCGTATAAAAATTTAAATTTCGTAATTTTTTAAGAAATGTTTTTATTGACCCAAATCCCTTTTAAAATATTTGTTTACCTGATTTAAAACATTTTTGTAATTGGAACTATATGTCTATGACTAACGGTTTAGGAATTAGCCATTGGACACCGTTGAGACCGGACACCCTGTATAGTAATACGATGCAATAAGCCGATTTTTCGACAAGAATTATTATTGAACTGTTTTTTATGTTAAAAAATAAACATTAGAAAACTGTTACATTAAAAATATGTATAAGAAATGAAATTATAATAGTTACCGTTTCCGATAAAAAAAGGAAAAATAAAAGTTATTTCATTAATTTATTTATATTTCTTAGAATTTAAATTGCACAAAAAAGTATATATAAACAAATAAAAAATCCCGTTAAAATGAAAGCCATTAATTCGTGATGCTATACAAAACGTTTTTCGAAATAATTGTTTGAATAACTTTGAATATAATTGAATTAATGAAAGTTTTATGAAATACTTTTAGCTATTCATATTTTAGAAAATCATGTTGTAAAAGGTGGAACTAGTAATAACAATTTTAAAATGTTTTTTTAATACTTTCTTTCAAAGAAATAGTACCTATTATTTTACCTCATGTAAGTCCCGAAGCAATATTGTTTTCTAATTTTAAATATCGAAGATTGAATATAATGTTAAAATAATAATTATTTTTCCAAAAGTAAAACCGAAACCGATAAAAAAGACAACCCTTTTTTCTAATAATAGATGAATATAATTCGTTTTCAGGGAACTAATTTTAAAACACTGCGAAGTATACATAACATATTAAAGTACAAATTACATTTTTTAATTTTAAACGGTGTTGTTTATATAAAAGTTTTATATAATAGGGTGGGCCGAAAAAAACGTTTTTTCGATTTTCGATGATGGGTAGTGCGGAAAAGTTGCCACTGGTGGTACTAAGTTCACACGAAAAATTTGAGATTCTTTGGTGCCGCAAATGACTTGAAGTTTTCCTCAAATGCTGATTTTTGAACTTTATTAGCAGAAATTTAAAAAATGTTAAATTAATTTAATTTCAGCTAAATTGACTTAAAATATCATGTTTAGTGTACGATATGTTTAAATGAGCTCTGATTATCTATTATTTCATAGTTATGTGTATTTTGAATTAGGCGATTTTTATAGGTTTTTCGCATATAAGTGAGCAAAAACTGTGAGTATTATTTGGTTCGTTCGTCGGTTTTTCTCTTTTTTGTTTATTATGTTCTTCACTCTTCCTTCTGTATTTCGATGCCTTCAGAGTCAGATATTTGGATGACAGATCACAGCATGATTTGACAGCAATTCTAGAAGGAGATGAAAATGTGGGGCTGAAACTAATGAAAAGGCAATCAGTCATCATGAGGATGAGAGAGGAAATACGAGGTGGGAGAAACTGCGAGATGGGATGTTAATTAATTTGCTGCTATAAAATACAGATATTGTCAGAAGACTCAAATAATGGGAACTTTGAAGCAGGCAGTTTGTCTGAATCAGAATTTGAAACCGGGCCTTCAAAAACAGACATTCCCAAACGCATATCCTAAATTGCGTTAAGAGCTTCATCTGTGCTTCAGGACGCAGGAATTGTGACAACAGGGAATAATGATCTCGTTATCTATAAAGACAATGTCAGGAGACCGAAAAAAAAAAAACTTGGAAAGAAGATACATGAGGAGGAAGATCTTGGAGGAAGAAAAATTACAAGCATATTTTTTTATAGTAGAAAAAAAACGATCTTCATAGACCAAAATGGGACAAGCGGCACCGTCGAGAGAAATGTGAAACAAATATCACCATGTTGTATTATCGTAGTTCGGAATATTTGTGTAGCTTGACACCTCCTTCTGGTCACTGCGAAGAAATAGTAAAATCATTACACGTTTTCTAAGCCAGAATAAAGCCTGATTTGGAAAATTGTAAGATGAGAGCTGCAACATTTGATATGTATTCTTCATACGTACGATCTTCCACTGCGACACCGACATCAACTGTCTAAACTATATGGTAGAGCCATTTTACCTAAGCCATTTTACCTCTGCCAACACAATTGGAGCTAGATTATTTTAGTACTCAAATCTTCAGTCTTTTGAATTTCCGATGCCCATGAAACAGAAATAGGCTCATCAAAGCGACACATACATTTTCGCACGCTATTAGTGATATGTGCTTCGTCATTCTCTCGATGGTTCTGCTTGTCCATTTTTTTTCTATGAAGATCGTTTTACCTTTTCTACCATGAATGAATATGTGTGTAATTTTTCATCCCCTAAGATATTCCTCCTCCTGTATCTTCTTAAAAAGTTTCTTTTTCTTTCACCTAACCTTGTATTTATCGATGATGAGATTCCTCTCCTCTGGTGTCACAATTGCTGCATCTTGAAGCACGGATGAAGCTCTTAACGCAATTTCTCTATCTGATATACCAGCTCTAAATACGGCGATCGCTGCGTGAGAAATGAATATGCCTTTGTGAGTGTCTTCTCTTGTAGCCCTGGTTTCTGATTCAGATGAAACGCCTGCTTCAAAGTTCCTACTATTTGAATCTTCTGAGAATATCTGTATCTTAGAGCAGAAAAATAATTAACATCCCATCTTGCTGTTTCTCTCATCTCCCATCTCTTATTTCCGTCCTCATCCCCATGATTATTGTGTTTTCATTGGTTTCAGGTCCACATTCTCCTCACCACCCAGAATTGCTGTTAAGACATGCCGTGGTCCGTCATCCAAATATGTGACTATGTACGCAACGAAAAACAGAATGAAGTGCGAGAAACATAATAAAGACAGAAAAGAGAAATCAATGAACGAACAAAAGAATACTTGATCACTTATACGCGAAAAGGCTGTAAAAATCGCCTAATTCAAAATGCACATAATTATTAAATAATACATAATTATAGCTTATTTAAACATTTCGTAAACTAAACACGACATTTCAAGTACATTGAGCTAAAATAAATTTAATTTAACATTTTTTTAAATTTTTGCTAAAAAAGTTCAAAAATCAGCATTTGTACAAAATTTCAAGCCTTGTGTGGCAAATAAAGGAATTGTCCAAAAAGCCTCTTTTTTTTTTTTCTTGTGAACTTAGTGCCACCAGGGCAACTTTTCCGCACTACCCATAATCCAAAATCGAAAAAAAAAACGTTTTTTTCGGCCCACCCCATTCTTTAATGTGTAGTAATATTTCTACGAGAAATGAAACGGAAAAATATTTAATAAAATAACTTGTACATAACGCATTTTGAAAATGTAAAAAAGTAAAGTTATGCTTTGTTGTATACTAGAAGACCCGCCCGGCGTTCCCCAGGGTCCGAAAATAATAACCTTAAACAAAACTCAAGTTTGTATGATTTTATATCTTTTGAAATTCTTTTAAATGAACCTAATTTCGGAGGCTCCCATTGCCTTCTGCAGCGTGTAGTGTGTTCCCAACAAATTTCTTTCCGAACGAACCTGAAACCTTAGTCCCGACTACCTAAGGCAGCATGTACCGGAAGTGCTCCGCACGGGCATGAGACAATCGAAAACCAAGTTGAGTGAGTCAAACCTCGTAGTAATCAAGCCCATAGGGGAAAAATGCATCATTAACGTTAGAAAATGTTGGTAACTGAAATCAAAGATAAAATTTCATAATACAGAAAGCAGCTGAATTGTAAAATGCATGCCGCAAAAAAAGTTCAGGGGGCTCCGGATCGGGCCCTGTGAAACCCTAGGGTGCCCCTGGATTTTAACTGGAATAACGAAACGGGAGAATAACTAAATGGAAAACGGGTTCTAAAAATGAAGATTGGATTAAGAGGAGGCAACATTAGATTAAGAGGAGGATTTATTAACAATTTATGGCGCAAAAACTTTAAGGGGTCCTATACCGAGCTCCAAGCCCCAAGGGGCTAGATATTTAAGTGGCATTAGTTGCATATAAAGATACTTTTTAGTAGTTTTTAAAGTAGCCATACGATGCTGGAAATATTAAAGAAAATTGCGAACAATTCCGATCATTTTTTAAGAAGCTTCACCGGGAGCCCCGAAAATGTGATTAATATTCAAAATTCGTCGTAGCTGAAGCCTGATTTTTTTTTCTTTGTCGTTCATGTAATAACTGGAGGACCTAAGAAATTATTAGAAAAAAATCTAGTGAATCGGACCATTTTTATGGGAGCTATAATAGGGGGCCCAAAAGGGGCTAACTGATAGTTGAGAGCAGGGTCCTAACAAGAAAACATGTTGAAATATTTTAGAACTTTGCGTTTTAGATCTTCAGTTAGTCAAAAGAAAGCATAGGGTATGAATTAATCATTAGAATAATATTTTACAGAAATACGCAGACATTTGGTAAATGCTTAAAAATGGGCCCTAGGGCCCCAATAAAAATATGATGAGGGTGTTGGTCTAGAGAGAAGAGTCCAAGATTCAATTTTAAAATTATGCACTGGAAAGGTGAGAAAATTAGGGGGTGAAAAATGCATGGCACACAAAAAATTAAAGGGGCCCTATGGTACCCCAGGATTTTAGCTGGAATAACTAAACGGTAACGGAAAAAAATGGCCATAATTAAAAAAAACCAAAATTTGGCCATTTGTTCCCCATTCTGGCCAGAAATCCTCTTGAAGATAACTAAATCCTCTATCTTAAATTCTGAAGAGCTGTCAACACTTGTGACGGAAATTGTGGCAGTTATGAATTCACGGCAGTTGACCGCCTTGTCTGCAGATGTTAATGATCTACAACCACTGTCACCTGGTCACTTCCTCATTGGGGGTCTTCTTTTGATATTTCCTGAAAATAATGCTATTTTAGACTCTTTGCCTTTTTTTTCTAGGTGGCCACTAGTTTAAAGATTAAAAATGCAATTCTGGCAACGCTGGAGCCAAGAATACGTAAATGAGCTGCAATACCGCAGTAAATGGAAAAAGTCCTCGTAAAACTTCAAGTTGGTCAGCTTGTGTTATTGAAAGAAGGAAATGACAAGTTTATAGACTGGAAACTAGCTAGAATTAGGAAAACTTAGATGATGGACATGTCCGTGTAATTGATCTTAAGACCACTACAGGTATGTCACATCGAAATATTACCGAAATATTACCTTTGCCATTTTATGATGATGTTGGACAACCGTCCAATGCCGGGCGGGATCTTCCGGCTAATTCTCTAAACAGCTAGTTAGCGAGCGCATGCTCTGTTTGAACTGTTCACTTCGGAACTGAAATGAACCAATCTTTTGTTGATCTTAGAATGCTTTAAATGTAATGTGTCGAATGTCTCTTAATAGATTTTTATGTTCCGTTTTCGTTATTAAATGTTTGTTTGTGCCGTAAAGAATGTTGATTATTTGTGGAATTGGATACCACTGAACCACTTAGATGCTAAATTTGATTTGAAAAGGATATTTAGATTAAGTAGAAAAGAATAGAACAGTCATTATAAAGGAAGTGTTAGGAGAAGATGAAAGAGCAGCCGTGAAATGTTAGAACTCTGATTTTCTGGTCAGAATGAGACAAAAAATGGGATTTTTTTTTTTTTTTTGAAAAATAAATAAATTATCGCCATTTTTTCCCCATTCTGACCAGAAAATAATAGTTCTAACTTTTTACGACTGCTCTTTCTTCTTCACCTAACACTTCATTTATAATGGCTGTTTAATTATAATGAAGCCACCAGTCCATCAGAAGAAAATAACTCGGTTAAAGCGGAAACTCGGTTAAGCGGGACTCTACAATATATTTAATTTTAAAAATGATCTATAGACTATTTTTGTGGTGTTCAAAGGATGGTCATGACCCCGTGACCTCCCCCTTGGATCTGCCATTGTAGATTATGTAGCTCAGTATTACACATTTTGGGATTACATATTTCAAATTTTAAAATAAGTCGGCTATTATAAAATTAGTAAAATTCTCTTTGAAAATATACTTTGCGGAAGAAGGCGTGGGGGGGGGGACGCCAAAATCCATGTTTGCCCCGGGTGCAAAAAAGGCTAGTTTCGACTCTATGTGGGCTGAAGTTGGTCTAGTAGCTGCTTTCTTGGAATGATAAAAAATGTTATACTAATTGTCAACACCCGGTCATTCTGTTGATTGAATTTTCTTTTGCTTAATGGATAAGTCAGTACCTGTTGTTTCATACAAGACAATGACATTTATTGAGCAGTGATACTAGGTGTTCAAGAACTCAATGTCCGATAATATTGTTACATGATATGACTGTTCACAAGTCTTAAACATTAAAACTTCATTATGACGTACAAAATTTTGAAGACAATAATGCCATTTTAGATTTTCCTTATGTTGTATTTTATAGACTAAAAAATATTAGATATTTCCTATTTGAATCTTGTACTGATTAATACAAGTTTTTAGGGTTTTAAACACTTTATTTAATAACGAGCAGAGCTTCTAAGAGTTTTTCAATTATCATAACAAATAATAATGTAATGATTAAATATGAAATGCATTTCAAAACATTTATATCTTTCAATTTGTACAAACATTTCTCAAAAAATATTTCTGTAATAGCTAAAAATATATGAAATTATATATGATATTTTATAATTCTAACTTTTATAATTTGACCATTTTTATTATTGAATTTGTACTCTCTTGATTAATTAATTTAAGATAGCACGTAATTTTTTTTCATTTGACAGATGTCTTTATTAGATCTACATTCTCAGAATAATCCCTTTGAGGGAAGGACTAGTTAAATATTTAACAGAATGAAAATGAAGTTTGTATTAATATTCTCACATTGTAACGAGAATATTAAAGAAGTGTGTTTTATGTAGAGAGTAAAAGATTTAAATAAAATTAAAAAGGGTGAATGGGAAGAAAAATCAGTTTTGCATTTTTAATTGTTGAAATAACATTCATAAAGTCATTACTCTGTTAACAAATACGTAATATAAATGTAAAAATATAACCTATTTTTAAACTGAAATGGAGGATGTTTTCACAACTCCTCTCTTGGGACACAGAGATTAAAATTTCTAATCTTCAAGAAATATTCTTTCTGTATATCTATTTATTCGAAGTATATGTCTAATGTTAAAACATCTGACATTCTTTAACATCACAAATCAAAGGATGTGGTTAAAAAATGCCGCATAATATTTGAAACAAAAATCTTTTAATAAATATCATAGAATTTAAAATAATGTACAGTGAATCATTTTTATGTAAAATTTACATTTAAGCTATAAAATATGTTTTAAGACATATAGAGTATTTAAGAAAATATGTTTTATTTCGCTTAATATAGTATAATAATCTAAACCACTTATTGTACAAAAATAAATAAATAAATAAATAAATAAATAAAAATAAAAGGCACTGCGACAGGGCTTTCAGTGGTAAGTAGATATTCGTATTAATCATGTAAAAAACTGGGTTTTTAAGACGACGAGCCATTCGCTATCCAAAAGCCATTTATTTCAAAAATCCGTCTATAGATCATAAAGGTAAGCCCGCCGGTCAATACGGTGATTAAAGATAGTCGTTTTAAAAATTTCGGTTTAAATTAAATATTTTTGTACGCTGTTACTGGAGTGGTTTTTTGTTGCTACTAAGAATATTAAAGAAACTTTTTTTCATTCTTAAATTATTAAAATGACCAAACCTCATTGAATTGATTATCATATATGTAAACAGAATAGAGAAAATTAGAACATTTTTCCAGACACGGCTCCATACGACAATTTTGCAAATACGCAAGACTCGAATTGAATTTTTTACATGACTTTAGAACTCTACTAGTGTATATCAATAATTTGACGGAATACCGGCCGAATAACTTGAATACTGTACACTGAATAATGAACTATTGCACTCAAATACTATAACAACAGAAAATGTATATATATATATATGTACATATGGATGAAATTGAAACTGATACTGTCAGCAAAAAGATCTGTATTATGGAAAACGGTTTAATACAGCTTAATTATCATGCAGGTCAGCTGAATGCAAGGACACGTGTGATGGGCGTTGCATTTCCTTCTTCGAGCAGAAGAATCCACATAAAATGAGTTCGAGTTTATCTCAACTGAAAAAAAAACAGCAATTGAGCGCCTTGCTCTTGACCGACGAATTGCTCTTTTCCCTACAGACAAATTACCAGTGATTAATGATCTGCAGGACCCTGGAACTTGATATCAGACTAATAAACATACTGGCCGGAGATTTGTGCCTGCGGTCGAATTGTTCAACCAACCACGCATGTCACCTGGGCAATTTTTTGAATACGACTTTTTTCATGAAAAATCTACTTTTTTAAATTTTTCTTGCAAATTTTTCAGAGATCTCACGAGAAGGTAACTATTGTTTTAAATATTGTAAGAAACGTAGCAGGAAAAATTTCCTTTAGAACTACTTGTATTCAAAAATCGGAACAAAGAGCTGGAACAAAGAACATCGGAAAACTGGCATTATGCTTTTTACAGTGCACTGTAAAAAAATAAGGCCAGTTTTCCTGTAGGAATCGGAAAAATAGTTGCCCTTAACGTACCGGAATACTTTCCAACCCAGGTCGGAATAAAATCCGTAAAATCGGAATAAAATCCGTAAAATACCGTTTTACTGACTATTTCCTTATTTTTACGGATTTTATTCGAGCTCGGTCGGAAATTATTCCTGTATGATAAGGGCAGCTATTTTTCCGATTCCTACCGGAAAAATGGCAGTATTTTTTTTACAGTGTGTAAAATGAAATATTTTTGAATTATAAACTTATGATAAGTGAGACTGGTCGACCTAGCATAACGAGTAAGTAAGGAAAAAGCTTTTATTTTCAATCACAGAGCTGCTAGCGCGCTGCTGTTGCTATCCTGTAACCCACTACTGAGTGCCCATTATCTATTGTAGTTTTGTTGGGATGGATATCCCAGAGTGAAAGAGAGAAGGCAGATTTAGGTTTTTTTTTTTTTTTTTTTTTTTTACAAAAATGGTTTGCTGTTTTGTAAAGCTCAAAATTATAATCGGACGTTTTCAATGGTTGTGTTAAATACGAGGGATATTTTTGCACTGGAATTGTCGGTAAAACCTGTGAGAAAAAAATTAAGCAGAAGTATTATCGCAACAGGTATGTAAGGTGAATCATTCTGAAATTCAACTGGTGGAGCATGTTTGATACAGATTACATGACTGTAGGTTGCTGAACGTAAAAATACAAGACATATAAACAGCCAAAGAAAAATTCTATTGGAAGTGCGACAGCTGAAGATACAATATCAAATATATCAGCTATAATGAAAGTCAGGCAGATTAGGCTTTTCTACAACAACTGAAGATGAATGTGAGCCCGGACATTCAGGATTTACAGAACGCCTAAAAAATAATGAAGAAAAAAAACAGTTTCGTCTAGTAACAGGCAATGTGCTACATGTTTGGATGCAAATTTTATTTATTTATTTATTTATTTTGCTAACGCTACCTTTTAATAGAAATCTTCACCTCATTTAAGAGTATAAATTATCCAATTAATTAAGGCGAATATTTATATAAAAAATACTGATATCAAAAACACCATAACAGTTGGAGCCATGCAATTAGCGCCATAGAGAAGCTGGGCAACAGCCATCACTGTAAATCAGGGTCATTAACTTATACAGGGTGCATAGGAAAGTCCCTTTAACCTGAAAATACTTGCGAACGGAGAGATCTACAGCTATGTAAGTGAGGTAACGGTATAGTAAAGGGACTATGCCCAACATAATGCAATCGACAGCAGCGCCCCCTGGTGGTGAAATTTGGAACATAGCCATTGCAAATCGAAAACGAAAAGAGATAGAGCAAAATTTCCAATTGGAAAGTTTTATAGCATCAATTAATTAGTACGAAACGACATTTGGTTTACACGGATAAGATAAATTGTCGCCAGTATACCCAAACATGTCCGAAATCGATACGCGACGATTCTACTCTGCATATTCACATTTCGGAATTTAGCAGTGCGCAATCACAGATTGTGACGTTGTATGGTACTTCAACGTCTGTAATATTTTAATTTCCAATGCATTTAAAATTTCAGTTTAAGCCATTAAAGAAGAGCATCTTTTACATTTCTTTTAATTATTCGACACCAGTTTTTTCCACATTGTAATTTTGTTACATTAAATCGCTCAAAATTTGAGATTAGATAATGTGAAAATTTCCAAACTAAAATACTGCTATCCAAATTTAAATGTTTTCTTCACCTTATTTGGCAAGTTTTCTTGCTAACCGGATTTAATGCGTTAAACGGTGTTGGCACTCGCTTAATACAAGTAGCCTAATCTCATAGCATAAGCTTATTGATGGCAAACGATAATTTTAATCCGAATTCGAAAGCGCTTTTATTCTAAAGCTTTTATTTTCTGTGTTGTGACAATCTTAATCGTTGCCTATCGACGAGTTGAAAATACGTGTCCTTTTCTGAGAGTGACAAAGAGACTGGAATTCTGAATGATCCTAAATGAATGAGATCCTACAAAAGGTACATTTCCATGGTTCGTGCGGTTCCTGGAATTGCCAAACCAGAAAATTCTTCAATACCAGTATTTTGTTATAGGTAATCTCTTCTGAAATAAGGCTAAATTTCGCACGTTTGAAATTGATTTATTTTTTTAAAGAAAATGCTGATATTTTGCCGTGAAAATAACGGTACCCGTACGAACCGTGAATTCTTAGTGTTTTAAAAAATAATCTTTTCTTGTACTTTAAAGATAGAATTTTGGAAGTGTATGAGAATGACGAACTTCACTGATTTCGAATATTGCGAGATGGTACTTATTTACGGTGAATGCCAACGAAATGCGACGCATGCTGCACGGGAGTATGCCGTTCGTTTTCCAGCTGGGCCACATCCAAGTGCAGTTACCATCGCAAATGTAGTGCAACGGCTCAGAGAGACAGGATGCACTAGGAGTCTTCAGCGTTCTGGCAGACCAGTGAGTGCATTTATGCGTTTTGCGCAGAGAGTATTTTGGCACATGCACTAATCCATCCACACAGCAGTACAAGAGATATCAGTATGGCTTGTGGCTTAACACGGGGCCGAGTATGGCAAATACTGCATAATCAACATGCACATCCCTATCGTATCACTTTGCAGCAAGCACTGTTGCCACGGGATAATGAGCGTCGATTTGATTGGTGTAACTGGGCGTTGATTAATGCTGAAGATAACTGAGATTTTTTGTCCAACATTCTTTGGTCGGATGAGGCACAGTTTCAACGTACTGGAGCACCAAACCGACACAATGCCCACTACTGGGCGCTGGAAAATCCCTCGTGGGGACTATCAACCAGACACCAAGTGCGATGGTCCATTAACGTATGGTGCGGTATTTGGAAGGATCGCTTACTGGGACCTGTGTTCTACGAAGGTACATTAAACGGGCAGAGGTACCTCCAACTGTTACAGAATATCATACCTGACTTTGTAGATGATATTTCCCATTCCGCATTACGGGACTTGTGGTTCCAACATGACGGTGCCCCTGCACACCAGCCAGCTGCAGTGCGAAGTTTCCTCAAAGATTGTTTTGGACAACAAATTATCGGGTATGGTGTAGTGTTGAATGGCCTCCACGATCGCCGGACCTCATTCCATTGGATTTCTTACATAAAAGATCAGGTTTATGCAACTCCACCAACAAGTCTGCTGGACCTACGTCGTCGTATTGAAGATGCTTGCAATAGTGTGACACCTTCCATGCTGAGAAATGTGCCTGCAGAATTACTCTCACGAATACAAACGTGTATCGTGAGCAATGGCGAACTTTTCGAACATACTGAACATTAACATTTTATCACTGTGAGACAGTTTGTCTTTATTGCTTTTTTCCGTGATGTTATCAAAATGTATTGACGTAAGTACGTATTTATACAATAAATTGTGCCTATTTCTTCATACTGCTGGCTATTCCTTTCAAACGTATACACAAAATGGAGTACATGGTTTTGGGACATTTTTGGGTATACAGGCGATAATTTATCGTATCCGTGTAAACCAAATGTCGTTTCGTACTAATTAATTGATGCTAAACTTTCTAATTGGAAATTTTGGTCTATCAATTTTTGTTTTCGATTTGCAATGGCTATCTTCCTAATTTTGCCACCAGAGGCGCTGCTGTCGATTGCATTATGTCGGGCATAGTCGCTTTACTATACCGTTACCTCACTTACATAGTTGTAGCTCACTCAGTTCACAAGTATTTTCAGGTTAATGGGACTTTCCTATGCATCTTGTATACCAGCCAATGTTTCCCTTTCGTTATTCTAAAAAACTACAATCCTGCCAGGAATTCTGTATAATTACTTTGTTCTTCTTCGTGATATACATTCTATAATCAAATGAAGGAAATAATACTATACAGAAATTCTGAAAAGATGCCAAAGATGCTGAATAGTTTATACCAATTAAAAACAGACCTAGTCCCGATAGTTGTTTCTGGCGTATAACGCTCATCTCAAACATATTTCAAACAATAAATTATTTTAAATAAATTAGAATTAGTATGAAACAGCATCAAGTTACATTTATTTAATACAATTACTCGTTCGATATATGTTTGTTTGTTTTATCTGCGCGTTATACGCCGGATGGTACGATATTCAAGTCGATATCATGTGGCTATAATTGCGAATATATAAATATTACACAGACATACATAGAATAAATGCAATAAATCCAACTGGAGTGAAAAATTAACCAGAACCAGGAATCTAACCCGGGACTACAATATTCGATTACTGGCTCTAGCTAATTTTTCACTCCAGTTGGGTTTATTGTATTTATTCTATGTATGTCTGTATAATATTTGTATATACCTTTAACCGTTGAATGCAGGCGTTATTTATGTGTGTATGTGTGTTTTAATATGTATTGTAGTATGTGTGTTTTATTATATTTATCGTAGATCGATGCAATAGTAAAATCCATTCATCGTTGTCTGGTCATCCAAGGCTGTCGTATAGATGGCTGGTGACTTCCCCAACATGGTTTATTTGTAAGAAATTGCAGACCCAGTTATCGGCCTATGTTAGACAATAATCTTTCTATATATAAAAAAAAGTTTTGATTTGGAAATGGACCAATGAAAATCTGCGTAGATATTCCGGGTAGATCGGCATCCAATTTGAATGCTTAAGCATGGCCTTTCATCATTAATATTAAAAAAAACTGTTGCATACAAAAATATGAAAATCGGTGGTATTATAGAGAAATGTTTGATAAACACGCTGATGCAGACAGTTTTCAAATCGAAGAATTATTTTAAGATATATTTAATGCTAAAGTTGGACAAAATCGTTCCATTAAAAAAGTTTTATTGGAGCAAAAACTATACATGAGAATTTAATCATTTTTAGATCATTTTATACGATATAAGTTCCCGGTGTGGAGATTGCATTTACTTTTCTTATTTGACTCATTTTTTGAGGTTTTATTTCAATTTTAAATTAAAATTTTTAGCATTTCGAGAGATATTTTTTACAAATTTTAGAAAAAGTTATTAATTTAAACTGTTGCCAGTTGCATAAACAGCGCAAACAATAATGTTTACTTCAAATTAAAAATTTATTTACACGTGACTACTACAAACAGAAAAAAAACTTTAACATTAGAATTAAATGATTACATGTTAAAAGCAGAAAAATTGCGTCATAAGAACCATAGGCACAGATGTCATATACCAATTTGACGCAATTTTTTTTCCGACGCCAATTTGGCGAAAACATCAATAGCATAAACAACAACATCCGGGTTACCATATCAAGCAAAATAACGACACTTTAGCACCAGTTAAGTACCCGTTGCGTATATGAAATTGGCGTCAGAAAAAACTTGCGCCAATGACATCTGTGCCGAACCATATTTACGCTTGAATTTAAAAAGAGAAACGAAATCTTAAAAAAAAAAAAATCATTATTATACGTTAAAACGTGTAATTTGAGGAAATTACGTCATATTTAAAATGGCAAAAAATATAGCAAAACAATTTAAATTTAAAAACATATTTACGCGAGATATTTTGAGATAATCTTTTCAACTATTATCGTGAATTCGAAGACAGCGCAAATAATATTTCCTTCTAACAACAAAAGTATTTTCACGTGAATATTAATAAGAGAAATAAAACTTTGGTGTAAAGTACGATAGATTTGAAACGACACATTTAAAATGAATTATTTAAAAGAACTATCTTATAGCGCTGTTAAAAAATACCGGAGACAATGACAGTGTTTACTTAATTCATTTTATATTAGCTTATTTTCAAATGTTTAACGGTACTTCTTAGTTATCCCGTCAACCAAATTACTGTCGCCAAATTGGAAGATTAAATGCCAATAGTGGTTGGCATTAATTAATTAATTGCAAGAAATTAATTAATTGCAAGATTAAATGCCAATAATGGCCAATAAAACCATTAATTTAACTTTTTTTATTAATGTTTTACTAATTTATTTGTTCTTTCGTTATTTAAAATAAAAATTATGTCAATGTGTATAATTTGGCGAGTGGTTTGGCGATTTATATAAATTGGCGAAATTGGTCGACGGGATAACTAAGAAGTACCAGTTTAACTATTTTTTTTTAATTAAATACGAAAAAAGCCATTGTATCTCTTAACAGCAGCAGATTTGGCCTTAAAAATACCCAATCCAAGGAAAACGAATGGAAACCCGTTTACAGAGAGATCGCTACTGTTTTTTTTTTTTAAATTCAATATTTTTAAAGCCGATCAAATTAGCGTGCTTTTTGTATTTTGGTGTGCCTGAACGGTGGTTGGCGAGCGTAGTTCATAGGGGGCAGAGACCCCTAGTATTATACAATTGAATTTCATATTTGTTTTTGTGTTTATGTTCAGATATAAATGGATAATGCAACTGTCGTATTTTATGTTATTGAAAAGGTTTCCTATTGCCAATGGTCCCGTTCGATGTCATTAGAATATAAACTTCATATGTTTGACTTTGCGTCTGTTTTACTGTCTTTCTATTTATTTATAAACTTTAACATATCGAACAAATGACTCGTCGTCACAAATTTAGGGTATGGTCTAAGGTACGCAGTAGTACTTAGCGTTTTTTAAGGTTTCGTTCATCTGACGAAATCTTATTCGTCTCGCTCCTCTGTCTGTCCGTCACAGAAACTATATATGTTAGAGACTTGAAATTTTGAATACTTATAGCTGAACATCTCACATCAAACAACAAATCCTAAAATTTCAAAAAAATCTTATATTTAACCCTCTGGGCTCTAACTTGTGTATTTTAAGCTTTTTTTTTCTAACTCAGCCCCTAATTAAGTTGGAGGCTTGAAATTTTTCAAAATTATAGCTAAACACTTGCGATCACACGACAAATCATAAAATAAAAAATAAAAAAAATTACATTTATCCCTGTGCGCTCTAACTTGTGCATTTTAAGCTTTTTTTTCTAACTCGGCCCCTAATTATGTTGAAGATTTGAAATTTTGCATAATTATAGCTGAACACTTGTGATCAAACGACAAATCATAAAATTTCTAAAAAATCTTATATTTAACCCTCTGGGCATTAACTTGTGTATTTTAAGCTTATTTTTACTAATTCAGCCCCTAATTAAGTTGAAGACTTAAAATTTTGCATGATTATAGCTAAACACTTGCGATTAAACGACAAATCATAAAATTAAAAAAAATCTATATTTAACCCTCTGGGCTCTAACTTGTGTATTTTAAGCAATTTTTCTAACTCAGCCTCTAATTACGTTGGAGAATTGAAATTTTGCATACTTATAGCAGAGCTCTTGCGATCACAAAAAATTAATAAAATTTTCAAAAAGTCTTATATTACTTACCCCTCTCTGCTCTTGTGTATTTTAAGCAATTTTTTATCCTACCCCGTTTTCACCCGGTGGGCACTTTTTAAACTTTTGCCGACACCCCTTTGACCACTCTTTCATATTATGCACCATAGACTTACATTTTTTAGTTCCATTTTTTACCTCCAGGGGGCGCCTACCTATCTCGGATGCTATGGGCCCGATTGCCTCGACTAATATATCTACGGAGAAGTTGCAAAACGGAGTTTCGTTCGGATAGAGGTTTTGTAGAAATGAGTGCGCCACCTGGTTGCGAAATGTGGAACTAACAGATTTTGCAAAAGGATAAAGTGTTTTGAAAAGAATATTAAACGAAAACCTCTGTGCGATCTGCGATCATACTTACCCAATTGTTTTAAATGTCGTGTCCTCTATAGATTTTTTACTTGGAGTTGTTCACATTTTTTATACATCATTGCTTACAACGCATCAAAATGAGCGATAATGGCAACAATAATATTTGAAATAAATATGAATTATAGGGATAAGGATAGGGAAAGGGATATCCCTAAGCCAGACCTCCAAGTACAAAAGAAGATTTATGAGGTGAACATTTTGGCTGGGAGAAACTACCACTGAAAATGCCTGTCAACTGGAAGGGTCATTGAAATCTAATTCCCATTTTTAAAAATCAAATTATAGCTACATATGAACATCGACTGTTACACAATGACGGTAATATATAAATTACAGCCCTAAATTAGGTTGAGCAATCCAAATTTACTACAACCTGACCCACAAGTATATCAGATCAGGTTAGCAATAATTATTTTCGTTGTGGGATTCGACTCGAATTGTTTCGAGTTCGGTTTGATTTTGAGTTGAGTTTTTCATCTTGGGAATAGATTTAGTAACCTGTTTTGCAAAAATAATATTCACAATCATGTTTAAAATGAAAATACGATATCCTTTGATAGTAACGCATTATAAATATATGCTCATTTTTTAAAAAGAAAAACATTATACTATGAGTTATAAATGCAGAGTATTGCTCCACGAATTGCATAAAAATATGGATTAACTAAGGGGCTCTGCCCCCTGCAAGCTATGCTCGCCAACACTCGTTCAGACACCACAGAATCTAAAAACACGCTAATATGATGTGTTTTAAAATATTAGAGAAGATTGAATTATGATGAAAAAAGCTGTGCAGATCTCCCAGTAAACGGGTTTCCATTCAATTCCCTTTGATTGCAAAAATTTAAGGGCGAATCAGTTGCTGTTAAGACGTTCAATGGTTGTTTTCGTTTTTGATTAAAGAGGATCAGTTAAACATTTGAAAAGAAGCTAAAATAAAATAAAGTAAGTATAAGAGACTTTGTCTCCCGGTATTTTAAAACAATCTCTATAACAATACCCTAAGTCATGTGACTATCATCAACAGTTCCAGGCGGACCACTTCGCTTTTTATACTCTAGGTGCCATTTTGGTACTTTAATGTTAGGCACAGGTGATAAGTCACCAAATATTATTCTATCGGCATCAATTCATCTATATTATAATAGTTCAAGTCATCAGCTGCCATAAACAAATACGGTCTGATCACTTCGCCGTTCATATGAAAGTTTGGCAAAGATGTCATATACGTCCCATATTGGCGTGATTTTTTAACGACGCCAATTTGGGGAACGCATCAACAGCATAAACAGCAACATCCGGCTTACCATATGAAGCAAAATAACGATACTTTGGCGCCAGTTATGTGCCCGTTCCGTATATGTCATTGCCGTCAGAAAAAAAATCGCGCCAATATGGGACCGTAAGTTTTCCATTTTAATTAAAAAATCTAAATTTTTTTTCGAATAAAACTACATAAAAGTTACCATGGTCGCAAAGAATTCTAGGTGCTGTTTCGCTAGCAGGATGCAAATCTCGCCAATAGCTTTTTTTCAACTCGCCAGTTAGCATTTTTTTTTCGAGTGGTAATATTTGCCCAGATACGGTTATACATGTTACACATATACAGGTTTGGTGTGATTTTTTTTTCTTACGACAATTTAGCGAAAACCTCGTTTTGGAATACCAATTACATATGTATTTTTGGTACTACTTAGTTATCCCATCGACCAAAATATATCTATCGCCAAACTATAAGATTAAATGCCAATAATGGTTGATCGTAAATGTCACATTCACTTGACTTTAAGCAAGTTACACGTGTTTACGTCATCAAGTGATTTTTATTTCGACGTTTTATTCGTATATTTATTAATGTTATACTAATTTATGGTACTTCTTAGTTATCCCGTCGACCAGTTTCGCCAAATTATATAAATCGCCAAATTAAACACATTGACATAATTTTTATTTTAAATAACGAACGAACAAATAAATTAGTAAAACATTAATAAAAATACAAATAAAACGTCGAATTAATGGTTTTATTGGCCATTATTTTCATTTAATATTACAATTAATTAATTAATTGCAACCATTATTGGCATTTAATCTTACAGTTTGGCGACAGTAATTTGGTCGACGGGATAACTAAGAAGTACCTGATTTATTTGTTCTTTCGTTATTTAAAATAAAAATTATGTCAATTTGTATAATTTGGCGAGTGTTTTGGCGATTTATATAATTTGGCGAAATTTGTCGACGGAATAACTAAGTAGTACTGTATTTCTTAATTATTTTTTATTATTTTCTCATTCAATATCAAAAAAATAATTAATAATCATAGAACAAAATAATTTGTATAATTTGTAAAAAGAAATAAAAGCAATTAAACATTTATTATCAAATAAACAACAATAGCCGGGTTACCATGTCAACCTTTTCTGAAATCTAAAAAAAAAATATCTGTTTGATTAAAATTTGAGTTGCCATCATTAGAAAAATGTATATAAAATTAGAAAAAAAATAATATTTCGAAAACTAATTTGAATTTTAAAATTCTAATACCAGTTTTGAAATCTGCGGATCAATATTAATTTTTGGTGTTAATTTCATCGCAAAGTATTCCTTATTTTAGGAGAAGTCACCGTGAAACATAATCAGTTGTTTAATCAGTCGATTCATACTTCCGTTTCATGCTTCCGTTTCATAAATTCGTTTCATTAGGATTTTATATATACGAGTTGGAACCCGTCGAAATTCGACGAATTAAAATGTTTTGAATGGAACTGTTAGATCGAATTTACCTACAAAAATAATTGCAATAAAAAATTAATCTTGCATTGGTTGTCTAACTCTTAAAACGAATAATGTTTTTAACCTAAAATTACCAAAATATTATTTCCACAAACTTCCAACTGCTTAAATTATTGAAAAATTAAACTGTATTAGAATACGTAATCAAGATGAGCAATTATGTTGAAGTTATCGACTGAGGCTCTTATGTTTGTGTTTACGGGATGAGAAATCAGTAAAAAGATTTCCCTTTGTCACATCATAAAATTTCCCTCATAAAATGTAAACTGTGTGTTATTTTCACATTCTCAAAATTTACATACGCACCACTCAAATTCACAATTTAAAAGTATTTTAACGCGCAATACGTTATTAATGAATTTATTTCCAAACTTAAAGTCACGTTTGTCCAATACAACTTTTCATGCTTTTCATGCACAGACTTTAAGTTCTAATCTCAGTACCCGCAAAAATGTACCATTCAGAAATTTCTCTTTAGTTGCCATAGTATTGGCCATTTAGTATTGGTCAAATATTTAGTTTTATCAAAGAAAATAATTGTTTTGTTTTAAATATGACATCATTTTTACTCACTGAATCAGTTTGCCTAGCATCTCAAACTCAGTATCAGCGTAATGTAAAAATATTGAAATATCTTTTTCAATCTATTGATTTCTGAAGAATAACGCGTGTTTTTTTTTAATGGCTGACGTCATTTTCTGTTCAAAAATAAGAAAAAAAGTTACTTTTATTTGTAATGCGAAAATGGCATCAATATTGATATAATCAATAAAAATACATAAACCATGACTATATTCTCTTTACTTTTAATAGAAATGGAGTACTTCAGTTGCCACAATTACAAAATTGGTACTAAAAACTATACAAAAATTAATATCTCAAAAATAAATTGAGATAGAGCTTTCAAACAAATTGAATTTAAAAGTATATTTTTTTCTCTATACGATGGTGTAAAAACTGAAACTGTGCGATGTTTAGAAGTTTAAAAATTTGCAGTAAAGAAAATTGCAAAACCAAAATTTCATTTTAAATTTCAAAGTGTTGCCATTCGCAGAATGACATATGCGTTACGCACAGATATGTTTGTCCTTTATAATATAGATAGGGTAGATATTTATTATTAATTGTTTGGAGTTCAGTTTGATTTCGAGCTCCTTTTTCACTCTTTCGGAACATATTTATTAACCGTTTTTTATATATAATATTCACAATCATGTTTAAGATAAAAATTGTTGCATCTTTTGAATATAACTAATTATGAATATAAATATTTGCTATTTTTTCCAGAAATAGAGACATTATATTAGAGGTATAAATGCTGAGTATTTTCCCATAAATTGCATTGAAATATTGCTTAATATTTATTACTAATTATCTCGAGTTCGTTTGATTTCGAGTTGGGTTTTGACTCCTGCGGAGCAGGTTTAGTAACCTGTGTTTTGAAAATAATATTCACCATCCTGTTGAACATGAAAATACTATATTTTTTAAATATAACTCACTATAAATATATACTCATTTTTTAAAAAGAAAAACTTTATATTAGAGTTATAAATGCAAATTATATTTCCATAAATTGCATTGAAATATGTATTAATATTCTTATATTTTAAGTTTCGGGTTTTACAGTATATCGGGTTTAGTTTGTTGTGTTATGTCGGCTTGAAATGCAGTTTTTTGACCAGAACTTTTAATGTGAATATAAATGCAAAGTTTCTAGGAAAATGGTAAGTTAAGAAAAAATTCCCTGGATAGAAGTATAAATGCTGAGTATTTTCCCATTCCCCGGTTTTAGTTTTTTGTTGAAAAATAACTATTAAAAATCCAAAACAAACTGCAATGCCTGCAATTTTTTAAGCATAACTCTGAACCTACCTGATCGAGTGCAACTGCAGCTCTTTCCGTCAGGTAGGTTCAGTGTTTCAAAGTAGGTTCAAGTAGTTCCGATAATTAATTTTAGATTCTCATACTCAAAGCTTCTAGATGGTACACATTACTTTCGAATATTAATTTCAAGATAAATAAAATATTAAATTAACATTAGAAAAAATATGTACCATAAGTTACGAAATCTAATAAATCCATAAATTACGAATCTAAAATTGGACCCATGCTACATAAGAAATTTTCGAGTTATGCTTAAGCAATCTTTTTGGAACTAATTAAAAAAAATGTAACGTTAGAGCGTTTGAAATAATAAACTTGCATAATTCTTAAACTACTTCATCAAATGAGTTCTCGATTGGTGTCACAAAATAAAATTATCCGTATCCAATAATGATGTCAAAACTGGGTGTTCGTATTGAAATTTTTAAAGTTTTTTACTATTTTATTTCAAATAACCCGCCCCTTACACCACTAAACACTTTTCTAAGCGAAAAAGGGAAAAAAAAGGTCCAATCAAGTGGCTATTTTTATTTTTTCTTTGAAAATTTTGTAAATAAAATGCATGGGTTGTATCTTTTTTTGGCGCGGACAGTGCCAGTCTTGCTGTATCGCCTTGAAACATAGAAAATTCTTATCGAACTGTTTTTATAAGGTTTATGTGTAAAGAAAAGTGTTAAAAACTAACAAATAGCTGGTTGCCTCTTTTTAAAAATATAAATATATTTCTCAAACGTTTAAGTAAAAAGAAAGTTTGTTTAGGGTATAAATTAGCTTAAATTCATCCCTATATAATTCATAGGCAGAAATTGTTCGCTTTGTCTAAACTAAATTGCTTTTGATATATGTATAAAGAAAAACCCAAAGCATACAGTTTTTAGAATTTCACCGATCATGGTAAATCTCTTGCCTATATCAGACAAGCGTCAAACATCAATTGTGATTTAGAAGCATACGTAACTTTACTGTTAATATGATCTAAACTAGTGCTCGCGAATATACGCTTAATACGTTTAAAACGTATTGTAACCGGTAACGATTTTGGATAGGTATAAAATGGAAAAAAAGGCTTAACTACGTATACGTTTAAAAATATATAAACGTATATTTGCGAGCACTAGTCTAAACGTCATGTCAAGCAAAACTAACAAGATTTTCTAGATCAATCAAACAGCTTCAATAGGATAAGCTATAGAAGGAAAACATTTTTAATATTGAGTTCAAAACCACGTCCCAAAGCACCAATTCTGAAAGATCTCTGGTAGAAAACAGTGTTTTTATTTTTTCCAAAATTTAAGTTTCTTTACATTAAGCATGAATCTAAACTTTTATGATAGAGATATCTGAATTCCCTAGCAAGTTAAAATTCAGTACTGAATAAGTAATTTTCTAAAACGTTCATAGAAGAAGTAATAATATATATATTTTAATAATATTTAAAAAGTATTTCTACAGAACCTTGAATAAACCTTAAATTCAATTACAATTATTAAATAAATTTTAAGAATCCGAGGTAAAAAATAACTTCACGTAGGTTTCTTTTCTTTTCTTTGCTGTGTTTTATTGAAATCGGTTATTGTTAAGAATATTAAAAGCTTAAAAGAAATGTGCGGTAAACTTCACATCGTTTGTTGATTTATTTATGCATTTTTGCGTCATGATACACGTGAGAGTCAAAATTAAAATCGCAGTTTCTTTTTTTTTAAGTTAAGCATATTCAGAAACAAAAATGCATATATTAAAGCAATTTAGATTAAAACTACACACAAAATGGCCTTATCAAATCGCATATATGGGGTTTGTAAAAAGTCAATACTTGTATAAAATTATATCCCATGAGGTAGTACAGTATTTTTGGCAGAAAAAATGCAAATCATAATATTCCATCGTTACACCGCGAAAAAGTTGCGAATTGGAAAGACAAAAGAAAATAGAAAAAAGCCAAGAACTTTATTAATATCTTCCTATCACGCATAGTCCCTAAATTTCATAAAAACAGACAAACATCAATTATTTTACGTTGAAATTTACGATCATTAAACTTTATAAGATTTGTGCGCTATAACTCTAGTGTTTAAGTACAGAAATCAGGCAGAACTAAAAAAAAAAAAAATAAAAATAAAAATAAAAATAATGCGTCAAACATAGATTAGGAAACTTTTTCCAACACTTCTTTAACTTTAATAAAATTCCATTCTTTAATAAGATAAAAAAAATACCAAAGAAAACAACTTTGAAAACGTATAACACATATCAAAACCATATTTCAACAATTACCGCCCATAGCCAAAAAGGTACTCTGATTGTTTTGTGCAGGTCTGTATATGATCTATAGATTTTTCCAGATTCTACATAGTATGCTAAAATTTAGTTTAGTAAGAAAACGCATAATACAGTTGAAAATTTACTGTCAGTATTTTTTACTAATAGGGAGAAGCGCACTTGAATTCTTTTTTACAGCCCTTTATACAACATGCAGATTTTTATACATGCCACATTTTATGGTGAAATTTAATTAAGTCAAAACACGCTTGAAACAACTGAAATCATATTTACAGGAATAACTATTCAGAGACAGTCAAGGATCCAGATCTTTGCATAGTCCTGTATATGATTTTATCATAGATCCTAACATCCTTAATTATTCCGCAGTCTGATTCGAGACGAAAAGGGTCAACGAAACCAGAAATTTTATTTAATCAAAAATTTCATGATGAAATCTAAAATGTACCTTATAGAGATTAGGCACATTTCTTTATGTTTATTTTTCGGGTTTAAAATATCGTTGTCTTGAATCAGACTCCGGAATAATTGAGGGATGTTGACATCTATAATTTTATTTCAGAAACATGTCTTACAAGGAAGGTCTCCTTACTGGGCATATTCAGAATATTGTGAAAAAAATATTAATTAAACTACTTATGTATGTAATAAAGGATCAGTCAAATTTAGCGGCGGAATTACAATACAAAATCTGTAAAAAAATAAAATACTTTCGAGTATTTGGCGCGAAAAGACGAAAGCGTCACTCGATTTGGCGAGCAGCACTTTTCCTCGCCAAAAGCAAACGATTTTAATGCATCTGAAAATTGCTTGTTAATTGAGTTTTAGAATGCGTGTATGCGTGTAAATAGTATTTAATGAATTTAAACTTAAATAATGCATATATATATATTTCTTATAACATTTATGTTGCTCTTTGCTGCAGTTATTTAATTTTATCACTGTTTAAATAATTTCATATATGAAAAATATTTTAATATATTTAAGCGTATTCTAAAATAAAGGCCAGATGAAGAATGATGCTGTTATACCTTTCAATATCGGAGAAGTTTTTGTTTCCATAACAACAAAATGGAATCGACAATGCTCAATTGAACTTAATTTTGAGATTCAAACAATTTTAAGTAATTCAAATTTTGTTTTAATTCATATAAAATCATAGTTAACTTTCATAAAAATGTTTATATGACAAAACTATAGTTAAAACAAACTAAAACTGACAAAACTAAAGTTATTTAAATTAAATTTATTTAAACAAGTCCAACATAAAACATTTACCTCGAGTATTTGACATAAAAAATGTATTTTTTGAAATTTTATTCCATCGCGTCGCCAACCGGTGATAAATCGCCAAATAACGAAATTGTCATTATTTTTTTTTTTTTACGGACACCCTATCAAGTTTCCTCCGAAATTTTTTTTATAAACATATCTACCCACATGAGAAAAACATTCTATATTTTTTTCAGATTTTTCGGAGTATGCCCGTATGGAGACTTCCCTTGTTAGTATATTAAGAAAGAATGGACAACGTTAATTAGCATAAATTTGTGATATTTAAAAATTTGCAAATTATTTAAAAATATACAAATTTGCGCTATTTTTCATTTTCTGCTATATAACGTTCTTCATCCTTTCTTAATATATTGGTATGAAGTAAAATCCCCACCCCTTTTTTATGTCCCTTAGCATACTAAATACAGTTTAGCTTGAAAATGCATAACTCAAATTAAAAAAAAAACACCTTTAAAACACGCGCTTATTCTCCGTAATGTCCAATTCTTACGTGTAGCCCTATATATGGTCAGTATGATTTATGCAGACCATGTTCTTTACAAAAATTTAGTTTAACTGGCATACAATAATAGCAAACGAGCTTTCAGCAATCCACCCTAATAGACAACAATTCGGATACAGTATTGTATCTGAAATATTTTATGAGTCTTTGAAAATGAACACCAAATGCAATACATATCATGTTCTACTCCAAGCATCTTTCACTAAACTTTTGCACTGTGTATAAATTTCATCATATTTGTATAGTGCAACTTCATTGAAATACGCTGCGAACAATTTTTCCCCCGTAGACCATTATATAACCTAACACTTTTGTGTGACCCTATAAATGAATCATAAATGCTTTGCTACCCATATTCTACACAAAGCAATTGTAAGTACACCTTAAAAAATTATATCAATTTCCATGAAAGACAGACGAACAAACAAACCTAATTCATAATCACTTTTCATCATAGTTGAAAAATGTTAGAGATAGTTAAATTTTACTTTTACTATTATTGAAAATACACATTCTGCAATTATTGTTCATAGGCTTCAATAGTTCAATATTTTCTGTAGCCAAATTCATTTGGTTGTCCCTGTAAATGAACGATAAATTTTACGCACACCGCATTCTACAGTTAGCGTCGTGTAGTACACCTCAGTGATATATATGAATTTCAGTATGTTTAAAACATTATAATATCATTAAAATACACCGCAAATTATTTTCCCCATATATCGTAATGTAAAGGAATTCTTCTGAATGTATCTGTAAATGAACCATAAATGCATCACACTTGATTTTAAATACCGAACATACCATAGTGATAACCAATAGCATCTATTAATTTCATGACAATCGGACTATATTTACGCCAGTTAGAGAACGGACAGACATACAGATAGAAAAACCGAATTCTCAATGATGAATCAACTCTGTTGAAAAGTGTTAAAAATCGTAAAAAATACACAACGCCCTTTCATCTTGCATATGTAGTAAAAATCATGCAAAATACTGAGGAACTATGTCGCACGCGAATGTGCTTATTGCCTTATTTTTGTCCTTCCACTATTCATAGTCGCTTTGTTTTACTGAAAGCCTGCAGATTATGTGCTCTCATGTTAAAACATTTTTCGGGATATATTATGTACATGCCGAAGAACAGAATCACAAAAACATGTAACCGAATATCCTGAATTTAACATTCTTATACACTTTAAATATACTAACGTGTCACACACGAATACAATGTTTGGATCTGTTTCAAGAAAAACTATAATTTGTCTCTAGAAGTGACCAAACACAGCGTCCACATAAAAAAAAACTGGATTAGTGGCTAGTAAAAATATTCATGCTCATAAATTTAGGATAATGACCGTACACTTTCAATTTTAGAAGCTTTGTCGGACGTCTACAGAAATGTTTAAGGAAATGTTGCATGACAAATATCACAAACTATGAATGTCATAAGACATGGAGTAAAGGAAAGCGTCTCTCAAAAAAAAAAAAAAAAAAAAAAAAAAAAAAAAAAAAAAAAAAAAACTATTATTTAAGCAATAATGTACTTTGCTTTTTGACACAGCATCTTGCAAATGTATCATTGTTTCTGAGTGTACAATATCTCGAAATTCCTTGTACATAGCATTTCTATACATTATAACAATATAAAATTGAATAATATACGTAATAATGAGCTGCGATGTTTTTATTCAGTAAAAATAAGTAAACTGCCCAGAATTTATTCTACAGAAAGAAACAAAATAACTGAAAAGTTCGGAAGGAAAGCCCGTAATCTCAGTTGAACTTCGTTTGATGTTTCAAAGCCTGAAGATCACTGTAATCTGTTAAAGAACTCGAGATTAAAAAAGAATTTATTTTTGATAACGATATAGTAATCGACAAAGCCTTTGAAATGATTTACCAACTTCTCGCCAGTGGGCAGTCAGTCATGAAGACGATAGTGAAAATAGTGAATTATGTCATAAAGGAATCATTTGTCCTCTTTTTAACCATTTGGAAAAATGGTTATTGTTCTCGTCAGGATGGGAAATCAAAAGCATATCTGAAGGTTTTTATTGGTTTAATCCGCATTTTATTCGTTTTGTGATTGGTCTATACAGTAATATGTATTTCCCTTTACTTTCAACAGAGATCTCTTGCCACTACGACAAAAAAATAATAAAAACTACAAAAAAAATTAATAACTCAGAAACAAATTGAGATACAGCTTTTAAACAAATTGCATTTAAAAGTACATTTTTTTACTCTATACGACGGTGTAAAAAGTAATATTGTGGGATGTTTAGAAGTTTAAGAATGAAATTTCATTTAAAATGGGTTGTCAGATTTCTTGGAAATCTGACGATAGTAAAGCCTTTTCCCGAACAGCCAATGAAATGTTTGCATAAGTTTCAGGTGAATAATACGCACGAGTTGCAGGCAATTTCCGTCGCTTGTAATTTTTACGTGTAATGACACTATTAATGTTTAATTCATGGCGTACATAATGTATGATCAACTCTGTGCTATTTTTTATGTCTTAAATTTTAGTCTTTGAAAAAATCATTTTCCAAATGGTCGTTGTAATTTGTTAAATTGCATTTTTTACTTTTTTTTTTAATTTATTTTTGTATTTAATTGAATCATAATAAGTATTTAGACCATTATATTGTGAAAAAGAACATCAACCCCATAAGTTGAACAATCCGAAACACCATAATGATCATTGACAAGTGCAATATATTTTAATTTTAGACCCATGTAGAAATTAGAGGGAACTTGATATCTCGTCTTAAAATCCTTGCTATGTCTTAATCTTCACCACAGACACACTCACCTCTAGTTTCAAAATAGTTAACTAATGGCTGTGAGAGTGCCGGATTCGAAGCATCATGAGCAGCTAAAGTGATATTACGAGTTATCCTTTCAGTATTTTAAGTCTATTTTTTTTTTGTACTGTTCAAGAATTATTGCTCTTTCGTGATACTAAAGTTAAGTTATGAAGAAATGTGAAAATAATTGAAATCGTTCAAGGAGTAAAAACTAAAAACTATCTGCCAACTACTTACACATAAAACTAACAGCAAAGTATGTAATATAAGTTATAAAAAGTTATTCGCAAAAAAGTAGTCTCAAATATATGTTATAAAACGAATACATATACTTTGTTTTAATTCTTTTGTAATATTTTATATGCACTATGTTTTGAAAAAGTCCGAATGTCTAATTGTTATTGCATCTACAGTTCCTCTTACGTTTGTACATTATGTAAAATATTATTGGAAGTAAAATTGAAATATAACATATTTTCTAAGATGTAGAAATAAAGTACTAACAGAAAAGAGCAAAAAGCCGCTTTGAGCGTGAATCAGTCAAAATGCCTTTAGCAATACTTTTTTCATATACTTGAATTTTTCTCATTGATACAACAAACGATTCTTTCTGTGCTCCCGTGCTTTTACAATAACGTATGTGAAAACAAAATCATTATTTTGCAGCTTCCAAACGTTCTTTATCGACGCTCACGCTATCGACAAGAAAAGTGTATCCAGAGAGTTATTCATTTGATATTTATATTTCTCATCTAAAATTGATAAAAAAATGTTCTTTTCCATACGTTAAGAGAAAATAATTCAATTCGTTAAAAATATGTGTGTTAAAAATGATCTTTTGAATTATACAGGGTCTCCACTCCCAACGATGTCCAATGACTAATTTCTAAGCCGCTAGTCATAGACATATAGTTCCAACTATAAAAACATTTAAAATGAGGCAAGTCATTCTTTTAAAAGCCATTTTGATCACTAAAATAGTCAGATGTTTTTTAAAAAAAGTTACGATATTTTAATTTTTATACAGTCTCCCGTCCTATAAGTGATATTTAGTAAAATTTCCCTATTACACTAACAAGTAACTCAAAAAAGTTCTATTCATCTTACACTAAAATTGACTATGTTATTAAACTTTGAACTGCTTCACTTATGCCAGTTTTCTCCATCTGAATACAAATGAGTTGCCATGCTTCGAGCTATCGTTCACAAAGGGCTTAAAGTTTAATAAAGATTTATAGCGAGTGTGCATTCTGCATTGCAGCCGAAGGGAATCACTCTGAGCAACGTTTGAGATAACTTTAATTTTTATTTATTAAGTTTTAGATTAGATATATTCTAATAGAATTTTAAAATATGTATCATTTTCTAAAGAATTGTGACTGTTGCTTTTCATCATTTCATTTAACAAAAATTCTGATTTTTTTTAACTTATATTTTCAGAACAAGTTGTGTATGTTGCTTGTATATTAGAATGAATATCGATTTCTAAATGTAATGTTCTATTGTAATGTTAATTTTACTCTCAAATATAATTATTTTTATTATTTTCTTATTATTATTATTATTATTTGCATCTTACGATTATTTCTAGTAAATTTGTGAATGATACCTATTTCACAGCAAAAAAAGATGCTTAAATTTTAAACAGCTATTAATTGTTCAGTTCCAATCGTAAAAGAATGAAACTGTGTTTTTCTTTCTTATTTCTTAGAGTGATAGGATATTTTTACTAAATATAACATATAGAGCCGGGGGAACGTATAAAAATTTAAATTTCGTAATTTTTTAAGAATTTTTTTTATTAACGCAAGTGGCTTTAAAAATATATCTTTACCTCATTTAAAACTTTTTTGTAACTGGAACTATATGTCTATATATAAAGATTTAGGAATTTGCCATTGGATACCGTTGACAGTGGACACCCTGTATTTGAAAGAATATAATCACCTACTGCCTTTCAATTTTATACATTACTTTTAAAATATTAATCAGCAAAGAGAACGTAAAATTTAGTTTACCAAGACGAGGTATTTTATCTTTTTTTTTATATAAATGTAATAAAAAAATAATTATGTTTAAACCACTTACTATTTACAAAACCAATACATAAAAGTATATTTTAAAATCTTTTAGTAAAAAATCCTTTTAAGAACATTATCATGCAGAAATGTGGGATTTATACACAAATCTGACATATTTAAAAGAAACTGTAAAAATTAATTTAAACTGTAAAAATACTTAAAAAATTCCAAAGAAAAAAAAATATATAAACATATTATGAAAATTATTGATAAAATAAAGTAACTTTGACTTATTGAAATACTTAGTTTGTTATTTAATAAAAATATTTCTTTGAAAAGTTATTAAAAATCTATCACTTTTTTAATAAAATGTGATTTTTTTAAACATAGAAAAGTAAAGAAAAGCTGTCTTCAACAATGTTATTAAACGATTTAAAATTTCTATTTATCTAAAGAAATTTAATAGGAAAATACACATAAAATAAATATGTAACGCTTGTCACGTTTTGAAAAAAAGAAAAAAAAGCACGCCCTGAAATCTTCAATTCACTTATTTTGAAGTACTTATTCCCATTGACATTTCAAGTTATATATTATAAGAAAATCAATTTGAACATTGTTATTCAATTTGTTTCTTTTTTAAAAATATGACAGCACACTCTAAAAAATAAATGTGCAAATTTACTCATTATATCAGGTATACTTATGATAAAAAAACTATTTCTGTATATGTGTAAAGTTGCGTGTAAATTGCCAAATACACGTCTGGTGTGTCAAATTCAAAATGCTAATTGTTTTGTGTATTTTGATGATAGCACATTAAGCTCCTTAAATGTGTAAAAAGTTATCATATAACTCTCAAATACACATTTTAACGTGTAAATTGCACGTCGGTGCACATATATATCTGTATAATACAGTGCTCAGCAAAAGTTTAGACAATGATCGATTATGCTTCTGTACTGAGAAGTATGTAAAAAATTGTTGTAACTCAACTGTCATGTGTTACTGGGGATTTATCTTTATTCGAAAACAATAAATTTTAACCCTTAAATGCCTGACTTTTCAAAAATCATTGTAATAATGTTTTTCGGCTTTCATTTTTTAAATAAATCATGGGAAAAATACTTTAAAAAATCATATTTTGTTTTAAGTATAGTTTACGGCTAAAAAACAGTTTGTTACTAATCGGCAATACTGGTGTTTAATTGAAAAAATAATTTCCCTTAATAAAATTCCGTAATATTAAACACACAAGAATTTTAGGAACTATAATAATGAATAAATTTTACTTGCTCACTGCAGGTCAAAATAGGGTATTTTGCAAGATTCCAAACAAAACAAAAAGAACAAGTAGCAACATTTGAAAAAATAAATTTATCTTTATTCTTAAACAGCACAGGTGTTGCCACCTAAATGTCGAAAATCGATTTAATAATATTTTCAGAATGTATTTTATTGGCAACATTAGAAATTATAGTTTCAATATTATTCTAATAGTATTTTAGAGCCTAAATTGGGTATGTTGCCGAAAAGCAACACCAGGCATTTAAGGGTTAAATTATAGCTCTTACATAATAAATAATGACAAAAAAACAAAATTAACATGGTGACAAAAGTATTGACAATCTGTCTATTTACAGAAAAATAACCACAAATTAAAATCGAGCTACGCCTACAATGTGTGTAATTAGTGGAAACATGTGACTAGGAAAGTAAACTGTGTGAGGACACTAAATCCTGCATCACTTGGGAGTCTATTTCGTACCACACACATTCAACAGCAGCTCGACGTTCATTAACAGAGGAGTATAGTCAAAAAATTACGTAAACCTTATTAGGATATAATGCCACAAAGGTTTTCGATTGGGTTCAGATCAGGGCTACACGCGGGCCAATCGAGAACAGTAATATTTTGAGAGTTAAAACAATTTCTTGTTTTGCATTGAACATGAACAGACGCATTATCTTGCTCAAATACATACTTTGGAATAGCTAAAATTTCTCCAAATGGATGTAAATTATTTTCCAATGTATGTATGTATACTTACGCTGCAGGCGACCATTGAGGATCTCCAGAGATACTTGAGCATTAAATCAAAGTGAGGCCCAAATCATTAAAAATTCGTCACCTCCTTGTTGTCGACGAAAGAAAGCCCGATGGTATTTCCGTTCCGTTAGAGGATGGGTGGTATGATGGAATAAGTACATGTTTAAATCAACATTCGATTTAAAAATTATTTAAATTCATATCTTAAAAACGAAGCTCCATTGTCACTGACCTATTCAACGCGTGATCCAAAAGTAACAAAATAGTCCATAATAGTTATATTTCTATTAATATTGGGTACTACCTGTACCTCTAATATTACAGTATAAGAACCCACTATTACTAAAAAATATTTATATTCAAAAGAACCGGCATAATCTATATGAATGTTTTAACAAGCTAATTCTGATAGCCATTTTAAAGATTTCATTTTAGGATTATCTGTAGCAAACTTTTGGAATTGACTACAAGAATTTCCAATTCATCCAGTTTCATTATCCATATAAGGCCACCAAAATACAACTAGAGGTTTAGCTTTTATGCTGGATATACCTTGATGAACCGGATGCAATTTTAATATTTCTTCTTAACTTCCATCTGATGCAATTACATTAGATCCCCATAATAAACTATTTTGTAAACAAGAATTTTTCCCGTGTCTACGAAAGTATGATTGGTATATATCCTATTTAATTCTTTGCGGTCATCCTACTCCCACTCTAAATTTTGTTTTGCAACTGGATTTTTAATTACCCACTTTGTAATACTTTTAGAAGTAACAGGCCAATGGCCAGTATTTGAAACGAACATTGCTTCAGATGTATTTCTCACTGCATTTACTGCTTCTGGAAGAAGTGAATCTACTTAATGGATCAGCGTCTTTTTTATTTTTAACTCCGCGATGCTGACTAGTATAACTATACTCAGTTAACATTAGCGACTATATCAGCATTCTAGTTGATAATTTAATAGGTACCTCTTAAAGAGGACCAAACAATCGATTAATATGTTATTGGTATGTTAAAATGTTAAGCCATTTATCAGCTAAATATTGGTGAAATAGTATATTAGCTACAGATATTAAAGAAAAACATCTTAATCTATCACGCATAGTTTCTTTCAGTTTTAGATGCACAGCAGGGTGATTCAAAACTTATCGTTCAAATTTCGTGAAGAGGTAGGGAATACGTCATGAAACCGATTTCACATATGTCCGAAACGTCATCTAAATAAAGGTTAAAAATACCGGAAAGAACAAATTTAAACGAGAAGTTTCCAGGTGTCAGATAATGAAGGCGTTGAATAAAGGTCATTAACGGGACTTTTGGAATTTTTAAAGATGTAAATGTCTTCGAGCATATCCAAATGAAAAGTGGAAATTGGAGAAGAAATAATACTAACTTTAGGAAAGTCAAAACAATGATTGGGACGCAATGAAAGGTTGGGTACACCCAGTGCCCTCTACTTACGCATGCGTACATTTGCGGACATTCATTCCTATGCAAAATCGGTTTCCTGACGTATTCCATACCTCCCAACGAAATTTGAACGATAACTTTTGAATCACACTGTATATTATTTTCTCTTTGCCCTCAGAAACATGACTTAAAACAAAAGCAATACTATATTTAGAAGCATCGTACCTTAAAACAACAAATTTTTTAACAACGCACAATTAAAAAACAGGAGTTGTATATGAAATTTGTTTAATTTTCTTAAATGATTTCCATGCATTTTTAACAATCAGCATTTTACATCATTAGCTAAAAATCTAGGCAAAGGTTCTAATACATCTCAAATATTAGGTAGGAAGTTCCTATGATAGGAAATTAATCTAAAAAAGCAACGAAATTGTGGCACATTAGTAACAAAAGGATCATTCATTATAGCAACAATGTTTTCAGGAAACAGCTTAAATCTTTTCTGTGAAATTTTATATCCTAACATCCGAATTCTTAAATTTTAGTTTTTTTTTCAGTTAATCATATATTATGCTCAGAAAAGCATTTCATAATACTTTCTTTCAACTGTTCCGGAATTCGCAGACTCAGATTTAGCTCTAATAATAACATCACCTAAAAAAGCACGAACATGATAAAATTTTATGAGAATATATTTTACTATCCCTTGAAACATTCCAGTTGCACATTTTACTCCAAATGCTAATCTTAATATATTATAAAATGCATCATACAAAATTATACTAGGTTCATTATCTATAGTTTGTTGCAAATATGCATCCTTCAAATTAAATACAATAAAGTACTTTGCACCTGCTAATTTTACAAACAATTCTTCCATTCATGGAAGTAGATAAGTATCATTTTCAGTATTAACAATTAACTGTTGCTCTATAATCAATACAAATACGAACAATGTCTATTGGTTTTGAAACAATTAGTACAAAAGTAGACTATTCAGAATAATCAACTGGTTTTAAAATACCATCTTTTGTGAATCGTTACAATTCTAAATCAGCTGTCATTCTCAAAATAAAAGAACAATTTGACGCTTTAGAAAATCTGGTTCCACATCATTATTCAAATTGACAGTTGAAGGCCTTTGATTGTAACAATTCTTTCAACAAAACATAAAATTTCTAATTAAATTATCTTTCGAAATACTTTTAATCATTTAAACAATGGAACAAAATAATTTTATTCTTTTAACCAAGTTTCACCAATTTTATTAAGATAGTTTTAATCATTTAAACAATGGACCAAAATAATTTTATTCTTTTAACCAAGTTTCACCAATTTTATTTCTACATTCTGGCTAAGAATTTTAAAGTACGCATACAATTAACATCAATAAAAAACATTTACTTTCAACCAATTTAACACTGATAAAGAATCATTGGTGTTGTTTTCTAATTTTATATTAGATACCAAAGGAAGCTTAGCTCAGAAAAATTTATCAGCAACACCTTTATTTATAATTGTATGAGCAGCAACTGTGTCTATTCAATACCGACTCAATTAACCTTAACAGATTTTCCCAAAAAGTAAATTATTAAAGTCGCCATGCGTGAAATTTAAAGAATATTTTTTAACAGTTTGACACTTCTCTTCTTTTTCTTCTTCTTACTGATTATAGAGAAATTTGGATTAACACAACAAACATTTAAGTGACCCACTTTGTTGCAAAACAACATTAAAAACTATTAAAGGGATAGGTAGTCTCTAGGTTAATGATTTTTAGGGAATCGGTGACAAAGTTTCCCAGAAGCAAATTTCTCTTTTTTAGGGTTCTGTACTTAAAAGTGCAAACTGAACTATTATAAGATCACTCATGTGTCTACCTGTCAAAACCATTTTACTCGAAAACTAAGGAACGTGGAAAGTTCAAATAGGCTGAAGTAATAAAGGGTATTGGCCAACATATTTATAGATTATTAACCATTCACAAATGTATTTAGAAAAAATCTAAAGGAGGGAATTAGCTTACTTAAAAAAAAAAAAAATATTTACTTTGTATATCGCGTTGGTTAACGTATGAAAGTTCTCGTAATGTCAAACTCAAAAATATATTTCGTTTAATTTTACCTATTTTATTTTTAAAAGATATCGTCAAAAATGAAATACAAAAACATGTTCCCCCACCCTCTATTACGAAATCTGACGAAACTAAAATAGTAATAGAAGTTAATTTAAACCTTGCAAGAAAACTACAGCGATTACCCTAGGTCACATAGTTTTTGAGAAAATCGCATTTTCCCGTTACAAAAAAATTTCGACTTGCGGGTGTTCATAAAAAAGGTTGAGGAACGCTAGAGGTACCTATCGTCGAATAAGCATAAAAAGATTGTTGATAATGATTTTCGAAAAAAATATCGGTAATTTGCCGAGATATTAACCCTTAAAGAAACGGGCTGTTTAGACATAAATAAAGACAGTGGCGGCGGGCTCTATGCGGCATGGTCTTTTAAAGCCTAGATAATAATGTTTAATGATATATTTGTGTAATGCAATACCCAGTAGTAGTATAAAAGCATTAAATATCAAACTGTTAAAAACAGGCTAATTTAATTAGATTTAATCACATCATTCATATGGTATTCTCGACTAGTTTGAATAGAGAGCTCTCTCAAAACGCCGCCCGTGTCTTTAATGGTTAATTAAAAACCAATACGGAAAACGTGGCTCGGACAAAGGTGGCGTTGCAATTTGCGAGCTTTTTTCGAAGCGCGCTTAGCACAATCCCAAGTTTAAATATTGAACAAGGGTTTTGTTTAAGATGCATTGTAAAAAGTAAAGATTATTATTACGCTGAATTTGGGTTTATGAAGTGCGAAATAATGTTTAAATATGTACTACTTTTAATGTCAGCACCGAATTAAGTTCGTCGTAAGCAGATAATTTTAAGGTTAAAAAAAAAAAAGAGTTTTACAGAACAGCAATATTTAATATTATTTAGAATTCATACCTCTCTGAACTTTCATGGTATATCTATTTACACTTTTCTAGTATATACAACTATTCTCAACCGTAGGTTGTGTAATTTTTTACAAAGTCTTATTATTCTTTTAGCAACGATTTGTTTGTAATAATAATGTATGTATCGTAGGGAACCCTCTGTGCGCGACTAATACTTGAACGTGACCGTTTATTTAGTTTCGATTGCACACTTGTCCTTTTTTTTCGACTTCTCCATACTCACACTACGAAATATTTTCACGACTGTTCCTTTTTTCATACACAGTGACTTTAATCCAGGCCAGTGGCATAGCCAGGAATTTTTTTCGGAGGGGGATTCCAAAGATTGTGTTATATATATAGTAAAACCTATGAAAAAAGAACCTGTATACAATACAATCATGTCTTAAATTGAAAAGTTTCTTTGTCTCGATGGATGGAACATTAATCATACAAATTTACTTTATGATAATAAAACCTGTATAAAAAGGAACTTTTATAGATACCTTACGATTTTGTTTTCACGAGAGAAAGAATTTCCTGGTCCCCTACCAAAATCATAGATACCTTACGATTTTATTTTCACGAGAGAAAGAATTTCCTGGTCCCCTACCAAAATTATAGATACCATACATTTATACGTCTGAAAACGGAAAACAGTGTAAAACAGATTTTTTTAACGGTTCCTTGCTATTTCGTTTGTATTTTAATAAACTTAAAATGCTAAGTATTTCCTTATTGAAACTTTATTTTAAAATCATGTTATGAAGATAAAGGACTAGACCAATCTCTGTATTTGAATCTATTACTAAGATGGCTTTGAGGCGTAGAAAGAAATTTTACTGTCGCTCTGATATAAAACGGCTGAATACAGAAATCGTAAAAAAGGGCAAATGCTTCTTAGTAACGGAAATAAAATGTGACCACGAACTATACTTTCTCCTGAGTTACTCAGTTTCAGAAAAGCGTCCTTTTGCATTATAAATTTAAGTGGCCAACCTATTTTCGAGATTTAAAGAAGCATTTTTAAGAAAAATATATTTGTCTCTGCCGCAGATTTTCTGAAAGCTTCTGACATTTTTTAATGTGTTTTATTGTTTAATAAGTTCCTCAAATCTCGAATATGGGTTTTTTAGGATATTATCCATCCTGAACTAAAAATTTTCAGCAGACATTCTACATTTTCGTAATTGAATTTATTTATGCAAGAGTCACAAAAAAATATTAATTTTAATGTTACTATTAACGCTGTTAATTTTTCATGTTTGTCTGTAAAACATGTTTATTGAACATGGAAATGCGTACTTTAGAATGCATGGCGTCCTAAAAACAGATATTATAATTTGAGAAAACTACCTAATACACTATAAAAACAGCGTTTCAAAAAATTAGTGGCAGCAAAGGAAACTTTCTTTTAAAAAGTGTTTCTTTAGCCCTACAATGGTACCCATTCGTCTCCTGGACGAAGTCCATAACAAATAACATTGACCTGCCTTCCCTAAAACAGGAAATGGGTCGTGCCACTCAGTACCTTTATTTGACCTTGGCTACTGTACTTAAGGATATTCCTTCTTTCCGAAATATTTGTGCACGTGGCGTTTTCAGAACAATATTTGTCTCACTGACGAATGGTTAGCAATAACGTTAGCCTTTCAGAATGTGACTTAGTTTTTATCCTGTGCTTCTGTGACATGTCAAAACGTGTTTTCTGAGAAAATTTTTGGGGTGACATTAGAATATTCGGGAACGAACTATTAAAAGAACTGATGCAGAAGTAATGAAGAAAATTTTATTTCTGTGGATAAATCAGAAAATGAAGATTTTGTTGAAGTTGAAAATGAAGAAATCGTAGATAGGGATAGCGATGAAAATGATGAATTATCCTTTGACACTAAATATAAAGAAAAGACAGTGCTTGAAAAACAGACCCAGGAGGATGAAAATATAAAGTCAAATTTTGAAGCTAAAACTGAAAACCGCAGTGTATCAAATAAAAGTGAATGGGTTGGAAAAAATCCGAAATATTATTATATTACACAAAACCAAATAAATGTGTTACTTTTATATCTACTTTCCACGAAAATACAAACGTTGATCACGAAAATAGAAAACTGGAAATGATATAATTTTATAATTTCACAAAAGAAGCCGTAGACAGATTGAATAAAATGTGTAATAGCATGCCATGTAGTCGAAAAATACACCGATGGCCTCTTTATGTGTTTTATAGAATGATAAATATCCGTTCAGTGAAATCACATGTTCTAGTGCATAACCTGGCTCAAAAATCTGAAAAAGTATTATCGAGAAAAAAATTTGCGATAAACTGAAGTGAAGATCTTCTTGCTTCATAGATGAAGAAGGGTTTGAACGAATCAACTTTGCTACGCTCGACAAGAACAATTACCAGTGTCCTTTTGAAATTGCATATGAACATTCAACAACCCAGACAATCTGAATATTAAAAAAATGCGTATTTTGTCCATTCAATTTGCACACAATGACGTAGTGTAGTGAACATCACGCTAACATGTGTGAAGATTGCTTTGAAAATAAATAAATCACGCTTCTTGCTTACTTGAAGATCAAGAGTGATAAAGTCACCTGTAGGTATTGTACTTTTACTCAAATTAGCTTTTAAAATTGATTTTAAGCATGCCTAACCGCATTTCGTCTGGAAGACGAATGGTTATCGTTCCCGTAAATTATTCAAAGGGTAGCATTCTAGGGTTAAATCTGGAAAGAATCTATGTAAGAATCTTTTCAGGTTTTGCTTTCACAAGTTTGACTGTATTTGTATGCATGATTCAGTAAACTCGTTCCTCGTTCTTGGATGGGATCCACACCACCACTCTTCCTTATTTAAGGCACTAGCTCTGAGTTTGTATCAAAAGAAATTAGTATCAAAGATTTCTTTGGCCAAACATTCCGGCTTTTTAAACAGGTCAGCAAACTGTAGAAAACTTGCTTTGCTGATTAATCAAAGTTTCACAGAGTCAAAGTATCATCAGCATGTTTCCTGAACAGATCAAACGATGAAATTACTTTTTAACATTTCAGGTAGCAGATTCAAAACTGATGATGATATTACTCGGTATAAAATTATAAAATGTTTTGAGATAAGCTTCACCAAACTGTGAAAATGTGATAAATTCACTTTTTTACTGTATGTTTTGGCAGCAATTTGATCCATGGAAGTCTCCGTTAAGGAGGTTTTACACTTTATCTAATTACATTAAAATCTATGAAAACGAAATTGCTAGGGACTGTAACAAATATTTACTTTTTATGCAGATTTCCGTCTCAGTAAGTGTATTTCTATGGTTATTGTTTCGTCATCGTGATCATGAAATCTTTCCGTTTAAATGATACATTTGTTTTCGCAGGTTTTACTACAATGCACTAAAATCATCAAAGAAGGTATCACAAGGGAGCTGATAATCCAGTTTACACAGATTTTTTTTTCTTAGCAGTTATAAATGTACGTTGTTAGTTTCGCCGATCTTTGAATTTTATCCATTTAAGACAGGATTAAATTACAAACATGTTCTAATTTCACACGTTTAAGTAAAATACATTTACGATCTCTTAAGTTTACTATAGAATGAATATGTTTTTGAGGCCACCTGTTTAAACATATATGGGAATGGAATCCTATATTAGTATAATAGAATCCTGTTTTAAACTGCAAAAAATCATGGTCGTGTCGAGAGAAATATCTTAAAATTATACCGGCTAAGACGAAAATACCTACCTAAAACGAAACAATGCGCCATTTCTTTGTTATTTCGTTTGAGCAGTTCTTACTGATTTTATATCTATCATTTAGTAAATTGACCCACCGTTTGGGAGGGACCACTCCTTGGCTACATCACTGCGTCTAGCCTCTGCTGATTCAAAAGACTCCACTATTTCCATGGTTGTTTAAAATGTTTTTTGATCCCAAATCCTCTTCGATTCCAAACACAAGTTGTTCACTTAGACGCTCATTTAATTTATTTCCAAAATTGCAATCAGTTGTAGCTTCTACTTGCTTTCGTAATCTCTTTTGAAACTTACATTGTTCAACTATTAAGTGTCGAGGTAGTGGGAACGTATTCGTAACAAAAATCGTATTTGGAATATTTGATTCATATTCTTCCATTCTTTCTAAAGGTATCATATCTTCTTTCTCCGACATTCTAATTTTTGTTTTTCAGTTTTACTTCATCTCTTTTGTAATTTGCGTCCAATCTGGCCCGTTGCCACTATCCTAAATGAATTATTAGTCCAAGCAAGGAGGCATCTTTATAGTTAGTTATATAGATTTATTTACGTATATTTACAAAGCGGTAACAGGACCCGCTTTATAATACAGACATATCTACAGTGAACTATCAAAACTATTATTAACAATAAATTACAAACAAAATTGGAAGCGACTTTATTAGACTGATACTTTATAGACGACATGCTTGCAATTATGCAAAAACACCATGTTTTTAACGTTGGATATTTTTATTGCACTCTAGTTGGCGCACTTTAGCGAGAATGATTTAACTAGGTTGAGTTTATGTTGATAACAGTTTATTATTATTCACGTTGAATTTATAATCGAACATTATTTCATATTCTGATTAGTGAATTACATCTTGTGTTATAAAAGATTGTTTCTCAGGACGTCAATTTTGTTTTTCACAGCATTTTGCGAAAATACTTCTGGGCTTTATTGGAAAAAAAACGGAAAACAATTCAATAACTAAGTTTCTAAACAACAGCAAACATCAATTGTATCCTTTTACAAACAAAAAGTAAATTTTAAAATACGTCAGAAAATAGCCCTTTTGGATCTGAGAACAACGTTAAATTCTTCCCTTTTAAGCTAAAATGCAATGTAAATAGATACTTTCAAATTCGTTCATTGTGAAATTTCATTCGTTCATTCGAAGATTGCATACATTTTTGCATACACACATATGCATACGGAAACAAAAAAAAATATTTATTTGTTTGTTTTTTTAATTCACTAAAAAAGGATATGTCCTATATGCCAGAAACAAACTTATTAAAAAACTATTCAATTTTATTTGAATGTACCATTCAAAATGTGCTTGTTTCATACAAGATAAATTCAGAACTTTCCGAATGTACGAGTAAGTACTTCAGACCTATTCTTACATAAGAAGAATTTTTCTCCTCTTATTCGCAGAAATTTTCTTCACGCAAAATGTGTTCATACAGAAACTTTTAATGAAACATTAGTTAAATAAGATAAAGGAAAAGTTTCCTATGAATGGCGATATAATATTTACATTAACATACCAGCAAAATAGAAGTTTTAAGCATATCAATCTGTCGAAATAAGACGCTTATTTAATATCATTATATAAAATATGTTGTATATCGAACTGTTTGTATTTTAATGTAAAATTCTTTTGAATTAAATGTTCTAGTTATATTAAATGCGTGCATTTTGCCTCTATTTTGGTATATTTTTAGAAAAAGAAAGACTATGCATTTTTTAAGCATAATAAATTTTAGCATGTGACGTCAATTAAAAGATGATCTTAGTATTAAAATAAAGATTTTGTTTCAAATTCGTGTGTAATATAAAAGAAATGTGCATATAATGTATATTTATACTGTTAGTCAGTGCTTAATTAAATCTACGAACTAAATTTTAAATCCTTAGTTGATATTTTCTCTTTATGGATTTAAAAATGTATTATAAAATCTTATATTAATTTCTAAGAATGAAATTTTTTTTTGCAAATAATGAATGATAGATGATAGATATGATAGATGTTAATAAAATAGTTCATAGTGCTGTATAGAGCTCTTTACAAGTTCTTTGTAAGTTCTATAGATTAACCTTTTATAGAATACTATTTTTATAGAGTTTTGAAGAGTTTTACAGCAGACTTTTTCTAAAAAAAAATTTCTATAGAATTCATAGAATTCCTGTAGAATTTGTTCTATAGAACAATTTTTCTATTGAGTAAATAAATCTTAAAGAATTTCTATAGACTAATGATTCTACAGATTTTTTTCATATATATATATATATATATATATATATATATTGGTCTTTTAAATTTTATGTGTACTAATTTATTTACGCCTATACCGTAAACTGGGAAAACATTGGCCCAAGAGAAAAAAAAGATTTAATCTTCTTTATTTTCTACATCGCTTGAGTTATCGACAAAGTCTTGGTTTCAAAATATAGGTGATAGCATTAGCTTGAGCCAGGCATCTAATTGTAAGTAAATCGCCCAGGTTCCACCATGTCAAACGAAAACGTGTGAAGACGGTGAGAATATTGCTCTTACAACTTTTGTCTGCCAAACTGTAAATTAATCAATTTGGACCTTAGTAAGTACGTATTATTATAACCAACATCAGCCAAACTAATTATCATTTAAATTTGTGTATATACTTCCTGTCAAGGCATAAAAACGTTATATTTGAAGGGGAGTTTTTTCTTATTTTGTTGAATTTAAACATTGATGTTTTTGAGGTAATTGTTTTGTTTATTTTTGGTATACTGATGAAAATAGACATTTGTGCTTATATAAAAACTAATTTTGCTGAAAATTCATCCGGTGTATTGCTACCAACTGAACCAAATAAGAAAGCTATTGACAAATATGACTGTAACGTTGGAAATTTTGTACTTGTGCTGTTTAATGGCAATATCTATCCCGGAATGATTACTTTTAAATCAAAGGAGGCTTTTGTTGTTGATTGCATGGAAAAGAAGTTAAAGTGTTGGCGTTGACCACAGCGAACGGACTAGATGGTGTATAAATGGAACGATATTGTTTCAGAAATTAGTCCACCTAAACTTTTGTCTTAGAGAAACCAGTATTCAGTCCCAGACCCGGACAATCCACATTTAAGCAATATTTATGAGCTTTGTAATAATTTGTTTATTAAAATATATGCTAATTTACTGACCTTTTACATGAATACATTTCTTACCCTCTCCTCTCCCGTCTTTTTAAATAGAGTAACATTTGTCCACATAATAATTATAATGAATTAATTCAGTCTGTTTATTTTGTATTTCCCCCCTTGTTTTACTGTTGTGGTTTGCTCCATTGGGTAACCAAGGAAACTTGATTTCGTTTGCGTACTCTCCGGTCAAGAATTCTTCTGTACTCTTAGACGTTCCTTTCCATTTTGAACTTTTAGACTTGTGTGTAACACCACTCTATTCTGATGACGATCGCAGAAGTGATTCGAAACGTAGATTTTAATATTTTAAATGTTTTTGTGAAATCACTCTTTTGTTGTGTGTACCCTTTAGCAAGTTACATTTGATTTGAATGCGTAATTTTAAGTTCCACATCATGTCGTGGGCCCTATAACATTCGTTTTAATACATGGGCCAATGTTGTCCCAATTCAAGGTAACATTGGCCCAAAACTTTCAAAAACATTTTTTGGTAAAAACAAAAACTAATGTCGACAAATTTATGATAATGGTGCGGTTCAAACAAAACATTCGCATGATATTCATTTTTTAAATAAAATAAGAGAATGGAAATTCTGAACATGCCATGAAACAGACAAATTTGGGCCTAATTTACCCCAGTTTAGGGTATATTAAAAATTAAAAAACTAATTAATTTTGCAACACATCAGTTAAATATATTAGTACTCCATAGATTTAATATGACTATATCTTAATTCAATTTTAATAGATTATGATTCAATTATTAATGTAATAATATATCAGTAGAACTGCTTTTAATTAGTTTATTCATGGTTCATTTACTTTTTTAAACATGACCAAAAAAATAAATAAATAAATAAATTCTTTGTTTTAAAAGATTTTTTTTTCCATCTTTACATTTAAATCCTATATCTATGGTTTTCTAAGTTACAAATGGTTTCTGTTTTGTAATTCACATAGTTTGAGAATCGGCGTAAAGTCTACACGAGTTTACACGATCGACTAGGTATAGCGTTTCCCCCATTTAACAACGCATGCGTCAACTTACTCTTGGGTTGCTTCCTGCCATTGAGTTGGCTGTGAAATGCCAAGTACTTTGAGAAAGTATTGTGCAAAGCCGGTACGTGGTTCTTTGGTGAAATGTTCGTATGAACGATCTAGTCTAGTGGTTTAAGGACTGGTTATGGTTCTGAATCTATTACTAAATTCTTAGTTCGCGTATTCTGTCCTTTCTGAGGGCTTTCTTTTTTTCTTTTCGGAGTTTTGTTTTGATCCTTATTAAATCAGTTAAAAAATATCAGCCGGTCTTTATTATCATTTCCTTTGTAATTATTTTATTGTCAATTAGATAATTAAATTAAATTATAACTAAGTTTAAATTTTTTTATTTAATTTGTATTAATAAATTTAATTTAATTTGCATTAATGTATTTATTACAATTAATAAACATAATTTATAAATAGAATTTAATTTGCATTAATAAATTTAATACAATTAACAAACATAATTTGTAAATAGAATTTAATTTGTATTAATAAATTTAATTCCATTAATAAACTTAATTTGTAAATATAATTTAATTTTAAATAAATTTTAATAAATAAATAAATTTCAATAATTCATTTGTTTGTATTGTAAGAATTAAAGTAAACATTTATTAAAATGCTATAATAAATCTCCTAAGCTTACATTATATATATATAAAACATAAAAAATATAAATATTTATTATTATTAGTCAAAAAAATATAAATCAATTGCTTTGTAATTTTTTTTATCGTGAATACAGCATTATTAATTAAATTATTTTTTTTTTATTCACATGACTTACAAGGTATTTTTTTTTTTTAATAAATGAATTTCTTTAATACTTAAGATGTAACAAAATTTATTATTTTAGCGTTGTTGATAATTTTTTTACTACAAAGTTAACGTCTATTCGACAGTGCTAAAGATAAGTTGCCAAATTAGCAGACTTAACATAGATTCGAATTTCGCCAAGCAGTGACGCATGCGCTGTTTAATGGAGGAAACGCTATACCTAGTCGCTCGTCGAGTTTACTGATTGGGAACGCAAATCACAAAAGAAACACAGTTGCAATACTATAATAAAACTAAAAAAAGTGTCAACGGACATGTCAAGCGATACTCGTTCAAGCTCGATCACCACAGTATGGGCAGCATCGATCGCGGTTAGTACTTCGGGGGGGGGGGGGGTTGAAACCGCCTTGAAACCGCTGCGTGGTTCGCAAAATTTGATTTTTTTTTTTTTTTTTTAGAATCTATTCAAATATTGTTAATAGAATACATTCGAATATTTTTTATAGAAACTTTATATTATTTCTATAGATATTTTTATAGAAACTCTACAGATATTTCTATTGAGCTTTTACAGATATTTCTATAGCTTTTAGTTAATCTATCTTATAGGAAAATGGGCCACAATCCTAAAGGATTTCAAAATATGTTTTCTGTAATTTTTTTTTAAATAGAATTCTACTGAAACTTTTTGTAAGGGACATATAATATGATTTATCTCTTGTCCTGATAAATATTTCTATTGGTAATTTTAATGACGGAAAGTTCAGTATCTTTATTATCGGAAAATAATTTTTACCAAAATAGTGTCATATTTTGAAATTTTGGTTACAACAAAATTAGGAGGATATATTATTTCAATGGATTTCTATGTGTAGTTAACTTATTTAAAGGAAAGTCTAAAATTTATTTTAAAATTGGAGGTTTTGTTACATTATTTTATTTTTTTTACTTATTATATATTAATATCCAATCGCTGTAAATGGAATTTTATCCAAAATTCCCTTTTATAATGAAGACTTCTAAAATATTAGCGAATATAATTATCATAAATAAACAAATTGGTGTCATTATTTATGCATTGGTTTTTAAAAGTTAATTTGTTTTAATGAGAATAAGCTATGCGTGAAAGTGAATGTTTTCAAATATGTAAAATGCTGGAATATAAAACATAAAAACGAACATTTTTCTTTTCTGATTTTAACGTAGACTAATTTAGCTGCATCCTGATATTCTTCTAAGTGCACGATTTAATATATTTATATAAATATACATACATATTCGATTCCATTATAATCCAATGTAAAGTTTAGATAAGTCACTAGAATCTATTACAATAGGAAAAAGTATTGTAATCTAAATTATTTTCGACGGATTTACACGTGTTTAGGAATCAGATGCCTCGAAAAACATGTTTTTACAAAATGTCTGTCTGCCCGTGTGTCTGTGTATGTTCTTTGTATCATGGAAAAGTCTATGAAGTTATGTTGAAAATTAAACCAAACTTTTCATATAGGGGAAGGTGAACTAAAATGATCCTCTTAAGGGAAAACTTTGTGTAAAATAACATAACTGTTTCAATAAAACTTTAGCACAGTGCTAGAATGTTTTACACTATATTTTGCATTATAAATATATTTTAATAATATTTTAAACCTTAATTAAGTAATGAAATGAACAGATTTTTGAAAAAGGGCCCAAAGGATCATTTTACCCTCACCAAAGAGCAAAATGAACCTTCAGTTGAAACAGCACCAAAAACAGGCGATAAATCACAATTAAATGAATAAAACTTTATATAAATCACCATAAAATCAAAGCAATTCACAGGACATATTTCGAGCTGGAAAATATAACAGCCCGTCATTAACTACTATAAATACGTGTCGATAAGGGGATAAGGACAAAAATGAACAGAAAGGGGAAGAGGACAGCTTACAAAGAGAGCGACAGGTGGTGCTAGCTGCAAGATAAGCACCAAACACAGAATCACATGCAGAATTTTAAAGTGGTGCCACAATGATAGATTTTTGTTTCCCCCAGCAACGTATTCACCCATTTTAGGCCATATTACTGAGTGACGCCGAGATGCATAACAAACTTAGCAAGTGTAATTCACATCTAAGAGTATACTTCATTAAGTAAACCAAGTGATATTCATGTACATGAAAGACTGTATACCTAAATAAATATGAAAGTTAGTGCTTACCTTATAATAGATGTTATAACACCAAATTTTCAAAGAAATCTATTCAGACGCGTAATACTGTTCTCGCTTGAATAACGCCATTGATTTTTTTTTTCAATTCGCATAACTCTTTAACTAATTTTTCAACTAATTTTCAGCAGTAAAATTACGCTTGAAATTATTGAATATTAAAGACGTGAATTATCATTTTGCTAACTAAGCGTAAAACGACAGAGTGAAAAATGTCCAAACCGGGAATCAAATCCGGGTCCATGGAATAGCGGTCCAGTGCTCTACCACTAAGCCACGAGGACGATGCCCAGTTTGGCATCTCTCATTCACATAAGTCGGCAAGACTGCTACTATTGCTTGTACGTAAATGAACCCAGCTCACCGATGCTGGGTTCATTTGCGTCTCATGTTACGCCGCAAGATTGTGTGCTCATGAAGACTTTTCCATCTAACAGCTGTAGTAGAAGACTTATGTGAGTGCCAAGCTGGGCACGAGGCCACGAGGACGATGCCAAGCTGGGCCTCGTCCTCGTGGCTTAGTGGTAGAGTACTGGGTGCTATTCCAGGGACCTGTGTTCTATTCCCGGATTGGACATTTTTCACTCTGTCGGTTTACGCTTACCTAGCAAAGTGATAACTGACCTCTTTAATATTCTATGGCATGACTAGTTTATGTGCTACCCGGTAGATAGCGCGACATGTATGGAAGAAAACATGCGTGAATTGTTTTGCCAGCTAATATCATTTTAGGCCACATTCCCCTATAAGTTTTTGGTTCCAAGCAGCATAACACAGTTAAAATCAGCGTTATACCTTTAAAATGAAGCGATGTGCAGTGGTTTTTGAGCTCATTTTACTTATTGTATCATCGAAAAGTGTACTCAGTTATGCATAGAATTGAACCAAATCTAACTTGTATTTTTTTACTATGGCCGTCAGATCCCAAACGGATATTTCCCCAGGAAAGAGGCACTGTGATAGCGATTTTCTCGATTTTTTGCAGCTATTTTCTTTCGGCGATGTTTTATATTTAGATGTAGTGTAATAAATCGAGGTCAATCTGAAAGTTTGGAGGAAATTGACTGTGACGCTGTGAAAGCGAATTTTATTTGGTTTTCTAGACGGAAGAGGTGTCTATTAAAAACAAATCATAATAAATCCCTTAACTATCCATTTTATAAAAAAATACATATTTGTTATAAGCAAAATTTTACACATCTTTAGATATTTTAGCGTTGATTAGACTTCGTTACGAAATTCATCCTAACCTCCGGCCCTGGTTAAAAAAAGTTATTGACAAAAAATTTGAAATGTAATTTAAAAAAATGTTATCTACTTATTTTTTGTTTCTAAAATGCATTTTCATGTAACAATATGTTTGAGATAGAACAAAGTTTTGGGATTGGCACATACGACTACCTGTTATTAAAATTCATTACGTATAACAAAATAAAGTCAATCAGAAAAAAGATATTTCACCTAATTGAATCAATATATAATTATAAATTTCTAAGTTCTTTTTAATTCCTTGATCATTTTACAATATTTCTTAAACTAGTTTTTGTAACAAGTTGTTATTTTCAATCAGACTTTCAATACTATTTCTTTTAGCTGATTTTGTTTTGTTTGGACAATGTCTAAAGAAAACATAATACCAAATTAATTTTGAAAATTTGAATATAAAGGTAACACTTAATTTAACTTCAATTATTGTATTATTATATAACGGGAAATTATTATTAATTGTAAATTATATTTTAATGGTTCATTAAAAAATAATGAGGTAAATTTAAAAAAAAATACTGATATAAAAGTTAATACATTATTGATTATTAGTTGTATGTTTTAACACTAAAACCGCCAAGGCGGTCATTTTGACCGTTACGAAACTTTCATCCCGTGCCAATTAGTTTCTATTTAGAGTACAACTTTCAGTTTCCGTAACTTTTCCTATAATTCGAAAAGCTATGATATGCCAGTGATAAATTTTCCAGTCAGCCAAAATTTATGAAGTATTGCAGTAGTATACCTAGAACCACCGAAACGGTCAAAATGACCGCCGTCGATTTTAACGCACATTTTATCTAGTAGATACCGTAACAGTCCATACTTCATACAACCATACTTCAACAAAGGTTACAACATTACCACAGATAACTTCTTTACTTCACTGCCCCTTGCAGAAAAGCTGAAGTCACAAAAGACAAGCATTGTTGACACAGTCAATCGCGGATGAAAAACAGATTTCTACAGGCCATAAAATCCGAAAAAAATCCTTGTATAGTAGCTAAATTCTTGCCAAAGATGATATTACGCTGAGTTTATCAAGGGAAGAAAAATAAATATGTCTTAATTCTAAGTTCCCCACACCCAACAATTACATTTGAAGCTGGTATAAACACTTACCTGAAACTGTAAAGGTCTATAATTCTACAAAATTTGGCGTCGACGTGCTCAACCAAATGGAACGGAAGTATTTACAAAAGCTAGTTCTAGATGATGACCTCTACAAGTGTTTTATAATTTTCTTGATCTAGCGGACATCAATTCTGAAAAACACAGTCAAAAATGGTGTTAAATACCAGTATTTTGTTAGAGAGAAATCCACTTTCTTTAATCCATTTATATTATTGGTAGTATTTTCTAGAAGAAAATACTGGTAGATGCCTATTTTTTTGACTGTGTTTTTCCCTGACAATTCGCCACTCTGAATATTGTATTGCTCAGGAAGTAAATATAAATGTTTGTTTTCAGCAAGTTTATTCTTGTTTTTAGCAATTTCGATTTCTCAGGAAAAATAAGTTCTGGTTTGAAGTTTGGAAAAATAAGTTCTGTCTGGTTCAAATCAAGTTCTGGTTTGATCTAATTTTTTTGTCAGGTTCTAGTCGAGTTGCGTTTCGACGTAAATTATTTTGTCGTGTTCGGATCGGGTTGCAGTCAGATTGATTTTTTTGTCACTTTCGGGTAGGGGTAAAACACGATATTTGGACAAACAGCAGATCATTTTTTAATTAGCCTAAAACTGCATAAACTCATTGTAATAATCCTGAAAAAAATCAGGCTGATTGAGAAGCAAGTGGTCATTTTTTCAATTAGCCTAACGCTATCTAGGCTCTTGCAATAAACCTGAAAAATATCAGGTTGATTGGAAAAAGCGAGATGATACTCCAATGAGTCCGGCTCTTTGCAAACAGCCGGATTCCTCAGTTAGCCTACGACATATACACAAATATATGAACAAATATAGTGGATTTTAAACTTTATGCATAATTGTTTGTGCTATATCAAAATCTTAATTTGCGTTTTTCACTGTGTACGTTTACAAGAAACATCATTTCTTAAAAAGTTTTTAAGATATTGAAATAAAATTTTGTCACAAGTTTCTGCTCATCTATTGGTATGTTATGATGCAAAATATAGCTTGTAAGTTTGTATATATTAATTTAAGACCTACTTTTATTGAAAAATACACATAAAAAATCATGTTTTGTATACAAAATTTGGTATATGTTAGTAAATTTAAGGTGCACTGCAAATCTTTTGCTTCATAACACAGGTAAATGGTTTGATAATAAATTGTTGAAAAAAATAGTGAAATATATTGAATATATTTCGTTGTAGAAGGTTTGGCATAAACGCAAATATTTGCTAAAATTTGACTAAATATTGCCTAAATTTCAAAAGCTAATTAAAATTCCATTACAATTTGTATGATTTCAAATTTTTATTCCATGTTCTAACACATGTGTTTGATTCCATATTTTTCAAAAAAAAAAGTGCCCCGAAGACCTTACCTTAAACACACACATACCTTAAATAATAAAAAAATGAAGAAATTGCTTGAAATTGCTTTTATATACGCAGTTATGTAAAGATAAAAATATTTCAATAACTTTCATTTTGATGCTTAGCTCTTTCAGAGGCAGGTAATTGTATTTCTGTAATGTTGAATTCACACCAGAATTTTTTAAACATTTTATTTGCAAATTAAGATATATAATTTTAAAGCTTATTTTCATCAAAGTTATAAAAGTAAAATTATTTTATAAAATTCTGGTGCAAATCTTGTTTAAAATTAAGTGAGATATAATATATCGCACTTTCCTTCAAAGGGTTTTAACTAATATTGATCATGGCTGTATTCAAGCTAATATTCTGCAGATTTTCCGAAAATAATTAGTAGATCTTGAATGCAAGATAATTAACCCAAAATATTTTTTTTGTTAATTTCACTTATAAATTAAATAAAATCATATATTTTTTTAAATAATTCTTTTATTTATATTTATAAATACGTATGATCGAGACATTGTGTAACAATTATTATTTTTATCAGCCTGAAAAAATTCCATCCATTTCCGATACATGGCGTTATCTAAAAGAAATTAATTCGTCGGTTAAAAATACTTATAAACGTAAATACAGCCGATAGTAATCTACAAACAAATTACTTGTGGAATATACACTGGCCTCCAAAAGTTAAGGTACAGGGACTGGATGCTTTCGATTGCACACGTTTTGTCGAATATCTACAAAAATTATTGGCGAATTGTTCTTGAGCTTCTGGGAGGAAAAGAACATGTTTGATTTTATATTTATCGGTGAAGATTTAGTCGGGGGTACAATTAGGGGGCTAATAATAAATTTAATAATAAAATAATATTTGCGATCACCTATGTAACAGGAAAGGCTGGAAATGGTTTGTCACTGTAGTAAATGACTAATTGGGTCCTATTCAATGTTTGTATGCATTTGTGTAAGCATCGCACTCATATTTGTGAAGATGTTAACGTTTTTGTGAAAAATTCAAAAGGTTTTTTGTTTATAGCATATAGAGTTTTCAACCAAATTTAACGCAACTTTCCAAAAACCTGACCAAGAGTAGTAGAAACATTATACTGCAATTAAAACATGAATATATTGAATATTTGATGAGATATGGGCATTTTTATAAGATAATTTTTAACTGCGCATGCGCGGAAGATTTCAAAATTTTTATTTCATAATTTGGTAGTAAGCTATTTAGGTCAACTTATATAAAACGTCCAGTCAAATATCGCGAAAATTCACGAAGATAGGGTCGATATAGTGAGTTGCTTTCTACAAATAGCTTTATTATAAGGGATTTTGCACAACTTTTCAATCAGCTCGCTATAACTTTCTAAGTTTTCACAATATATGATTGAACTTTTTTTTGATGTTGCCTCAAAATACTGACAACCAAATTATGAAATAAAAATTTTGAAATCTTCCGCGCATGCGCAGTTAAAAATTGTCTCATAAAAATGCCCATATCTCATCAAATATTCAATATATTCATGTTTTAATTGCAGTATAATGTTTCAACTACTCTTTGTCAGGTTTTTGGAAAGTTGTGTTAAATTTGGTTGAAAACTCTGTATGCTATAAACAAAAACCTTTTGAATTTTTCACAAAAACGTTAACATCTTCACGAATATGAGTGCTATGCTTACACAAATGCATACAAACGTTGAACAGGACCCAAATAGTCATTTACCACAGTGACAAACCATTTCGAACCTTTCCTGTTACATAGGGGATCGCAAATATTATTTTATTATTAAATTTATTATTAGCCCCCTAATTGTATCCCGACTAAATCTTCACTGGGAAATATAAAATCAAACATGTTCTTTTAATCCCAGAAGTTCAAGGACAATTCACCAATAATTTTTGTAGATATTCGACAAAACGTGTGCAACCGAAAGCATCCAGTCCCTGTACCTTAACTTTTGGAGGCCAGTGTATTATGTCTAAATTTAAGCAAGAAAATAATAATCTATTTTCTATAGTAATAATTGCGGTAACCTATATTACAAGCTTCTCAAAACAGCATATATTATTATTGGGAACGTTCCATTCCTCATTTAAATCGTTTGTGCATAATGTTCTAAAGAAAAAAGACTATATATACTGGATATAAAAGTAGACGTAATATTACAACAGGACAATATTAGGGCATATAGAATTCCTGCCGCTTGCCAAGTCAAAATCCATCCGCAATGGGAAATTTACGAACATCCGACTTTTTCAACAGCCATTGCACCGTTCGATAACGAATTTTTTATCTAATTAAGAAACAGTATCGTATGAACAAAATTTATAAGGTGAGGATTACAACATATGATTATTTTTCTAAAGAGACTTTGGGAAGAGGATAAATGATGACCAAATTTTAATCACGATATTATATTAGAATTGAAATCTGTTTTTTAAAGTGGGCTGAGGTGGCATACTCATTACGCCGCCCTAATCTTTAAATGTTAAACATTTCCTATGAGTCAGGAGCTGACAAATCAATTTCTGTTCCTTAAAAGGTGATGTATTCAATTATAAAATCAAAATAATAAAAAAAAAGTTACAGATAGCACAGCAAAAGCTATATGTATAAAATTGTAATAATATCTTTTAATAATTCCACGAATCGGAATGATATTTATCATAATTTCATGAACTGGAACAATATTTTTCATAATTTAACTAATCGAAATATCATTCCAATTTGGCCCGGTTCATTTCGGGCCCTCCATAGCGTCGAAGACAAAGTTTTTTTTTTTTTTTTTTTTTTTTTTTTTTTTTTTTTTTTTTGTGTCGCGCAATATCTCAATTGTCCGAGTATTTTCAAAAGCAAATAGAGGTTAATGGTAAGTATATTTTTTAAAGTTTGTAATTTATTTTACCTTTATCTCTTAGAAACATTTCTAAAAACGTTTCTAAAAACTAATTTTTTATGTACATCTAAACAGAATATCCAAAAAATTCGGAAATGCTTCTAAATTCTAAAATAATTGTATTATTAAGATACTTATTTCTATAACCTACAAAATCTAAACTAGAATAAGTTACATCGCATGAAAAATATTGTATGCACAATGTTTCTTTTAAGGCAAAAGCACTTATTTGATATTCTAAAGATCTAAACGAATGCTTTTCATTAATATCATATTAAAGTAAATATATGTAGCCTCTGTTGTATTTTCATTATTAACATCAATATACAGAATTACCATTGAGTTTCATTCTTGGAAAATAACTAAAGTAGTTTCCAGAATACATTAGCAAGTAATTACAAGAATTCCTTTTATATACGCACTGCCTTAATGGCCCGAATATTTCAAGAACATTTCCAATTAAACCTAATTTTGATCATAATATTAATGAAATAAATTTTCTTTAAGACTTTCTAATAAAAATAATTGATTCCAAATGTGTGTAACAAAAACATTATTTTGGTTTCATTGACATTGGAATTAATTGAAGATAAAATTATATCCCAGATATATTTCTAATCATTTACATTTAGATAATTCATTTTCGCTACAGAATTAATACCTATGTTATAACTGTCGCTATTATACTTAAAAGGCTCGGACAACTTTATGACAGTTATTAGAAATCAAATTTACACAACAGGAACGAATATATTTTATTTTGCATAATTAAATTTTTTCATATACCACACTATATTTTCTTTTACTGTCTTTGATTTTCCTTTTTTAACACTTTCCAACAAAGTTAAAAAGTATTTATGACTTCGGTTTGTCTGTCCGCGCTCTAACTCTAGTAAATATAGTCGGATCGTTCTGAAATTTTTGGATGTTAGTGACCTCTACCATAGCACTATCCCTATTTAAAATAAAGTTTCTAGCAAGTTTAGTTCATTTACAGGGACAGTCAAAATTTTCCGTTACATTACGGCCTATGGGAAAAAATCGTTTAAAATGGTTTTAAATAATATTACATGCTTTCAAACATAATAAAATTCATATGCATTTATCAAGTGTACTAAAATATACATTCTGTAGAATGTACGATGCAAAGAATAATTATTCATTTACAGGGCCACACAAAAGAATTCCGTTCATAATGGCATAGGGGAAATTGTTTGCGGTGTATGTGAAAAGATTTCAGATACTATATTGTATCCGAATTACTGTATATTAGTAATGATTGATCGAAATGCATTTTAAATTATGATATGCGCTTTTTTAGGGTTTCGTTCATCTGACGAAACCCTATTCATCTCGCTCCTTTGTCTGTCTGTCTGTGTGTCCATCTGTCACAGAGCCCGTTCTCAGAAACTATACATGTTGGAGACTTGAAATTTTGCATACTTATAGCTGAACACCACACATCATACGACAAACCATAAAATTTTGAAAAAGCCGTACATTTAACCCTTTGAGCTCCCACATGTGTATTTTAAACAATTCTTTCTAAGTGAGCCACTATTTAGGTTGGAGGTGTGAAATTTCGCATACGTATAGCTGAACACCACATAACATACTACAAATCATAAAAATTTATAAAAATCGTACCTTTAACCCTTTGGGCTCCCGCATGCGTATTTTAAGTAATTCTTTCTAACTGAGCCCCTTAATAAATTGGAGATTTGAAATTTTGCATACTTATAGCAGAACACTTGAGGCCAGGTGACAAATCATAAAATCTTGAAAAAGTCTTACGTTTACCCGTTGAGCTACCACATATGTATTTTAAGCAATTATTTCTAAGAGAGCCCCTAATTAAGCTGGAGACATGAATTTTTGCATACGTATGGCTAAATACCTCAGACCACACGGCAAATCATAAAATTTTCAAAAAGTCTTATATTATTTACTCCTCCGGGCTCTAACTTGTGTACTTTAAGCAATTTTTCTAACCTCCGCCCTTTTCACCTAGGGAGCACTTTTCCAACTTTTGTCGACACCCCTTTGACCATTCTTTCATATTATGCACCATAGCCTTACATATTTTAGTTCCACTTTTTACCGCCAGGGGCGCCTACTTATCTCGGGTGCTATCGGTCCAATCCACTCGACTACTATATCTACGGATAGTATATAAAACGGAGTTTCGTTCGGATAGTTGTTTGTTTAGAATAGTGTGCGCCCCTGGTTGCGAAATGTGGAACTAACAGATTTTTCGAAAGGATAAAGTGTTTTGAAAGGATTATTAAACGAAAACCTTTGTGCGATCTGTGATCACACTTACCTACTTGTTCACTATATTTATGCATACTATAAAGTGCGTATAAATGCTATAGTTCATATACAGAGCTACAGAAATGAATTCGTAAATGTTACTGAGTATGAGCATACATCGCTTAAAGGTGGGTTTTAAAGAAGTTATGCATTTTTACGCTGAACTGAATTTAGTGTACTAAGAAATATTTGTAGAATATAGATAAAATGATATACAGGGCCACGCAAAGAGTTGGATACATGGCCTTCTATGGGTGATAATTTCTGGAAATATAATGTCAGTAGTTTTAAGCGTGCTTTAGTTTCAATTATATTTCAGCTAAATAGTGGCATGTAATAAAGGTACTAGGTAAACTACAGGGCTGTACAAAAAGTATTCAAGTATGTTTTCATCTATTAGTATAAATTGCTGAAAGATGAATTTGAACCTTTTATGCATTTTCTTGCTAAATTAAATTTTCCCATTATATAGTATATATATCAACATACAGGTCGAATACAGGACTTTTCAAAAGAATTGGAATACATATATGGCTATGGGCGGTAACTACTGAAATCGAATTTTTAAATGTTTACTTAGTTATCTTATTTACCTTGGAAAGTGTTGGAAAGTGTTTCATAATCTATGCTGTACGCGTGATTTTTCTTACTTGTTTTTTCACAAATGTATCCTAACTTATACCTGAAATATCCCTGACGCAGATAACATAATTAAAAATGTTTGGCTTTATATTATTATATGTTATTTATATGTTATTATAAACATTACTGTAAGCATAATCAGTTCATTAATTTCAAAACAGAGTTTGTTAAATCCAGAGATTTTTTTAATTTATTATAGCATCTTTACAACTTTGCAATAAATAAAGCTTAGTGAAAACCTTTTCAATAAATAATGTCACAGAAATGCAGATTTAAATTTTAGCTGCTTCTCGATATATTTTGTTTAATTTTAACAATGTCATAGCTTCTAAAGTTTGAGAAACTGTCCCAAAGTGATATACTTAGGTAAAATGACGTACCGCGTGTTTCTTATGGCGAAGGTTTCAGGTTTGTAGTTTTCATTGTTTACCGAAAAAAAAAATTTTTACACCTTTGTCAGACATTTCTTGGGACCACTTTTTGGTGCTAATTCGCATCTGTTTTATTTAAATCATTACATATCAGAAGTATAATGTGAGTAATTATTTATTTTTAGATTATTTTCTGTTTATGGAAAAATTTGTAAATGCATTTATTCTTAATCACTGTCTCTATGTATACAATATGGTGCTTGTAGGTAAAATGCCATGCCGATTTTTGAAAAATGGAATCTATCCCATGAACCCAGACATCATTCGCGATCATGTTTTCACTGCTTCAGTTGTCACAGAAAAATCCACTGGAAAATAAGGAAAGCAAAATTAGCATTACAACTCCTACAAATAACAGCAAATCTAGACCTAATCCGTCAATTTTCAAAGTTTCAATTTTTCATCCTCTATTTCCAGCACCGACAGCATTTGCCCCCGATACTCCGAAGACGTTTATATATTTTCAATAGGCAACAACTTCAAGTTCATCATCCTCATTTATCAGAACACTTGATGTATCTCGACTTCCTTGTGCATCTCATGTTAGATCCTTCTCTGAATAAACGGCCAAGTGCGAGTATTACCCGCGTTCAGAGGGTTTCGTACAATAAATATATGAGTTACTTACTGTGTTATTTAAAAAAGTCGTTACTAAAGAATAAGAAGATTTTTTTTTTAACTATACAGTGCAGGGTTTTGTATAACTGTATATACTATAAAAGTATGAATGAGTATACTATAAAAGTTAAAAGAGATATAAAGCCTAAATAATATCAAATATCGCTATTCTGTATAATTCCTTTTTTTAATCTCATCATAATCTGCTTCTGTTGAAATAAATTCGGTACTGATAATAAAAGTAGTGCATATTTAAACTTCATTTGACATTTCATAAAACAAAAATCCATCGTAGTAATAATCTTTTCTTTTTGCAGTGTGTTTAAAACAAAATCATTGTTGGAAGTTTAAACTTCGCATTGTGCTAAGCGCGCTTTGAAAGGATGTCGTAAAATTGCAACGCGGCCTTGGTCCGGGCTGCGTTTTTCCATATAAGTTTTTAATTAAATTTTAAAGACAAGGGAAGGGTATTGAGTTATCCGTTCACTGCAAACTAGTCGCGAAACCATAGTATTTATGTGATTAATTCTAATTAAATAAGTCTGTTTTTAACAATATGACGTTTATTGCTTTTATAAGGCTACTGGACATTGCATTACACAAATATATCATTAAAAGTTGTCTAATCTGTAAAAGCCGTTGGTACATAGATTACGCCGCCCCAGTTGTTATGTATGTCAAAATCGTCCGTGTCTTGGAGGGTTAACATCTCGGCTAATTACCGACGATTTTTTGCGAAAATCATTATCAGCAATGCTTTTATACTTCTGTTGCGATAGGTACCTGCAGTGACCCTCAACACCTTTGCTGAATTCCCGCAAATTGGAATTTGTGTATAATGCAAAAATGCTATTTTCTCAAAACCTATGTGATCTAGGGTAACCTTTATAATTTTCCTGTAAGATTTAAATTAACCTCTACTTCCCCTACTTTTTTCATAATTTTAGTTTCAGTAGTTTCGAAAATAGAGGTGGGGGAACATATTTTTGCACTACATTTTCGACATATCTGTGAACATATAATATCTAACATTTAAAAAAAATCTATTTTTGAGTTGAGCTATTCAGAAAGCTGTCACACGATACCCAACACGATATACAAGGAAAAGATTTTTTTTTTCAAGTTCCTTAATTAGCCCCTCTACATTTTCCCTAAATATATTTGTGAAAGTATAATAATTTCTAAATATGTGGGTAAATAGTTTTTGTTACTTCCCCCAATTCGAACTTTCCACGTTTTATAGTTTATGAGTAAAATGGCTGTGACAGACAGACACAGGAGTGATCTTATAATGGTTCCGTTTTTACTGTTTAAAAACGGAACCCTAAAAAGGAGTCGTGAAGGTCCAAAAGTTCTGACTAGCAGTCCAAATATTGCCGAAAGGAATGAAAAAACTGCGGAGAAACATAATTCACACTCAAGACATGCAGTTCTACAGGGTAAGAAGAAAAGATCTCCTTATCACATATCTAATGATTACGAAAAATACATGGATCTTTAGGCCAATGATGATGACGAAGCCTGTCTTTATTGCAATTATTTATTAAGTCAGTCAAAACCAAAAGAGAAGTGAAAAAATGGGTTAAGTTTTCAAAGTGGGCACAGGGTGAATGTGTAGGTATTTCTTGGTGTGCGGGGAAAAAAAGGGATTATTTGTAAGGTATGCAAGTAAAATTAAGATCAACTTATGGGTGTGTAATTTTAGGACAGTATAGTGCAGCATTTTATATAAAACATTATTATGACGTTGTGACTGTATTTGTTACTTTTTAAAAGGCACCATTGCATTTTGTATACATCGCAAAGTTAAAAGACTAAAAATAATAAATCTACAAATAATAAGACTTGAATACAGTTTTACTAGACATTAAAAATACATTCAGCAAATGCTTCGCCAAGTAACCACAAGGCCTCATCAGTACAATTTAACCATTGTAAAAATAAACAACAGAACTAATGAAGTACAGTTAATATTAAAGTTATTTAAAAAAAAAAAACAATATTCAACAGGAATGGAAAAGGCTTCATTCAAAGAATCTGTTCCATTCCTGGTGAATATTGTTTGTTTAAAAAAAAATTAACTTTAACTGTACTTTATTTGTTGTGTTGTTTGCTTTTAAAATGGTTAAATTGTACTTATGAGGACTTGTGGTAGCTTAGCGAAAAGTTTGTTTTTAGTAAAACTGTATTAAAGTCTGTCTTTTTTCATTTATTTTATTTAGTCTTTTAAAAGTTTCAAATTTAGATATTAAATGTATGTATATTGCAAATCGCAAAGTTAGTTTGTAAAACATAAATGTCATGAGAAAAGATTTTTATGAATAGAATATTTTTTTCCTTTAGGATATGCCATTTTAGGACAGTTTCCCCTATACTGTATTCCAATACAGCAAGTTTAAGGAAGTAAATTATTTTTTGTTCTTTTTTCATTCACTAGATTGTATGCTTTTTGAAAGTTTTATCTTTTTTTGAAGAATTTTTTTCTTTTTATAACTGATAACAATAAAATCTTTCTGTGTGACCGCGTTAAAAGCAAGTTTTTAAAGCAAATTATTTCTTGTTATCTTTTCATTCAGTAGATTGTATGCTTTTTGACAGATTTAACATTTTTTGAAAAAAATTTTCTTTGTATCATTGTTAACAATAAAATCTTTCTGGGTCACCATCTAAAAAGCAAGTTTTAGGAAGCAAACTATTTTTTGTTCGCTTTTCATTCACTTGATTGTATGCTTTTTGAAAAGTTTAACTTTTTTGAAGAATTTTTTTCTTTGTATCACTGTTAAAAATAAAATATTTCTGGGTCACCGTGTTAAAAGCAGGTTTTGGGAAGCAAATTATTTCTTGTTTGCTTTCCATTCACTAGATTGTATGCTTCTTGAAAGGTTTAACTTTTTGGGGGGGGAATATTTTTCTTTGTATCACTCTTAACAATAAAATATATCTGGGTCACCGTCTTAAAAGCAAGTTTTAGGAAGCAAATTATTTTTTGTTCGATTTTCATTCACTTAATTATATGCTTTTTGAAAAGTTTAACTTTTTTTGAAGAATTTTTTCTTTGTATCACTGTTAACAATAAAATCTTTTTGGGTCACCGTGTTAAAGGCAGGTTTTGGGAAGCAAATTATTTCTTGTTTGCTTTCCATTCACTAGATTGTATGCTTCTTAAAAGTTATAACTTTTTTGGGACAATTTTTTTTTCTTTGTATCATTGTTAACAATAAAATCTTTCTGGGTCACCGTGTTAAAAGCAAGTTTTTGGAAGCAAATTAGTTCTTGTTCGCTTTTCATTCACTAGATTGTATGGTTCTTGAAGGGTTTAGCTTTTTTTTTTTTTTTTTTTTTTTTTTTTTTTTTTTTGGTGAAATATTTTTTTTGTATCACTGTTAACATAAAACTCTTTCTGGGTCACCATGTTAAAAGCAAGTTTTACGAAGCAAATTATTTTTTATTCCCTTTTCGTTCACTAGATTGTATGCTTTTTGAAAAGTTTAACTTTTTTTTAAAGAATTTTTTTCTTTGTACAGCTCATATTCAAAATTAGAATAATTACTTTTTTTTTACAAATTGAAAATATCGTTTGGTAAATTGATATCTTTTGATGCAAATAAATTGTTGGTTACCAAAATCTTCAAACCTTAATCCCATCGAAGACTTATGCAGTATAATGAAGAAAAAACTCCAAGAAAATCCTCCTTCAAGTAAAACTGAGTTAGTGGCACGTATAAAATCTATTTGGGCTAATATCATTATAATTGTTTTTAAACACCTTGTATATAGTATGCAAGATCGATTGTACGCTGTTATGAAAGCTAAAGGGGATGCTACAAAATAGTAACTACCATTTACTTCATATTCATAAGGTATAACTGTTGCGTAAAATAAAATATTCTAATATTTTGAACCAATCTAAATTTTATACCAATATTTTGATGTGTTTCAGAAAGCTTTATACCTAATTTATTGTACTGTATTTTATATTTTGTAAATGTTAAAATCTAATTAAAACATTCCAGATTTAATTTATAAGAAATTTAATTGCATTTACTTAGTATCAAAAATAAATAAATGAAAAATATTTTTTTCTTATTACTTTTCCTCGATTATTCTAATATTTTGAATATGAGCTGCATCACTGTTAACAATAAAATCTTTTTGCGTCACCGTGCCAAAAGGAGGTTTTAGGAATCAAATAATTTCTTATATTCATCTTATACCAATATTTCAGGCATTATTATCGTAGTAGCTATTAGAGTACAGGCATATTTTTCTTATCTGTTATTACATTAATAGATAAAAAAATCATGACATCTTATTTTTCATTTAAAAGTTCCATTTCATTTAAAATAACATATGAAAAAAAAAACGGATACAAACTACAATCTATAGAAATCCTACTGCCAACCTAGCTATAATTTAAAGAAAAACAAATACACCCATAAGCTATATGCTTGCCGCCTTAAATACATACATTTATAGAGCATTATATATATGTTCAACGGAAAAGTTACTAAATGAAGAATTAAAAATTATAGAGAAAATAGGATTTAATGCTGGCCATCCACGAAAAGCAAAAGATAAACTAATTAGAAAAGCTAAAGAAAGAATTGACTGAATCCAACCTGGGCAAAATAAACAAGATTATACCCCCTACCCCGCCATTTATCAATGGATTATTACTAAAAATAAAACTTGAAATATGTAAACTTGGAAAAAAGTTCCAAGCACTCCCGACCCCTCCCTATTTAAAATGATAAGAAACGAAGCCAAAAAATACGATGAATTACAAACAGCATGAGTCTAAAAAATTAAAGCCACGAATACAGAAAATAAAGAAATTACATACGTCGGAATGACTAAGAGAAAAATAAATGGAAGATATAAAGAACATATTCGCGACCTAAAATACAATAGCGAAACAACAGCCATTTCCAGAGGAAATTAAAAAAAAAAACCCATTGAAACCACAGTCAATTAAAATAGAAAAAATAGCCAAGTACGAAAACCTCCATAACGCACTAATGAGAAATGCCATAGAGATCAACCTTGACAGAGAAAATATATGCAAGGACATTACACATTAAAATATTGGCATTCGCTGGCAGAAAATGCTGGAAAGAGGGGAAAAACGAAAAAAAGAAGATGGAAAATGAGGAAAGTTACAAGTTCTCATGCGAAACTGCGAAACAACACCATTTGAAACTGACGATGTCTCCGATGGGGGACGAAAACGTTTTTCAGAAAGGAGCCAAAGGGTATTAGACGATGTGTTACTTGTTATGTAACATATTTTTAAAGCGTGCTGAAATATATGTTTTTTTAAATAACATAAGGAAATATGTCTTAAAGTTTTTATGAAAAGTAAAGAAAATGTATTTTATGGAAATTGATGTATACAAACATATTTACAGTTTTTACAGAAACAGGATTAATATGTATACAAACAAGATAAAAAAAAATATTTAAATGAAAAATAAGATGTCATGATTTTTTTATATATTAATGTAGTAACAGATAAGAAAAATATGTCTATACTCTAATGGCTACTACGATAATAATGCTGAAATATTGGAAATATTGGTATAAGATGAATATAAGTATAATACGGGCATTAAAAAAAACAGTGACTTCTGTCTATAAACTTTAACTAAATTATTTCTTGTTCGCTTTTCATTCACTAGATTGTATGTTTCTTAAGAGGTTTAACTTTTTTTGGACATTTTTTTTTCTATGTATCATTGTTAACAATAAAATCTTTCTGGGTCACCGTGTTAAAAGCAAGTTTTAGGAAGCATATTATTTTTTGTTCGCTTTTCATTCAGTAGATTGTATGCTTTTTGAAAAGTTTAATTTTTTTGACGATTTTTTTCTTTGTATCACTGTTAACAATAAAATATTTCTGGGTCACCGTATTAAAAGCAAGCTTTAGGAAGCAAAAAAAAAAAAAAAAATTGTTAGCTTTTTATTTACTTTTTATGCTTTTTGAAAGTTTTAACTTTTTTTAGGGAATATTTTTCTTTGTATCATTCTTAACAATAAAATATTTCTGGGTCACCGCGCTTTAAATATGACAGTATGTAAATGCTTGATTATTATTTAACTGCTTTAAGATGTGAATTATCGAGTATGGCGATATCGACAAGAAAACTGGATCCAGAATCATAGTGCATATTATTCCTCAGATCCATATACTTTTCAGCTAAAAGTGAAAATTTTTTATAAAAGAAAACAGAATAGTTGATTTTTCAAAAAATATATAAGCTAAATTAGTCTTTCGTATTACCTTTTCAAGTACTTATGTAATATTGTCCAGCATTTCAGCTATTTGTATTATTTAAAATAATAATTTGTAAAGATAAGGTAACATTTTATATTTATTGCACCAAGGCATTTTATAATTTTATTTTTAAATATAATACTCTACAGAATAAGTAATTTAACAGAAGTTTATTATTTTATTTAATATATATTTTTAGTTTTCAGGATTTTGTTAACTGTCTTTCCAAGAATCGTTATTGTGTAGAAAAAATACACAAAAAAGACATACTTGATACGTTTATAAAAAGTAATTGTACACTGATCTTAAATTTAAAATATTTTTAGCATCCAAAACAAAATTAAATAAATAAACTTATTTTAAAAGTAATTATTAAAATCATTAATAAAATAACCTAACTTCATCTTGCTCAAGTGTATAATTTGTTATTGAATGATCGGTTTATTTGATAGGTTTTTTAAAATCAGTCACTTTTTTAAGAAACCATCAAAAATATTATAGCTTACTTAAAAAAAAAAAAAAAAAAAAAAAAAAAAAAAAAAAATATTCTCCAAGAAAAATGTTTTCAAATGATATAAAATTTTACATTCAACTAAAAAACATCTAACAAAAAATACGTACAAAATAAATTTTTAACTCTTATCATGTTTTGGAAAAGCAAACAAACAATACACGAACTAAAAAAATTAAATTCACTCGGTTTGAAACACTTAATCCCATTGACATTTCAAGTTAGATTTATTTAAAGAAGTCATTTTAAATATTGTTAATCATTCTTTTTTTTAAACATTTTAGAGAATTTTAAAGTAAACAAAAACTATATTAAATTTGTTTAAGTTTTAGCTTGCATAATCTTATTTTTCTTTACAAATAAAATGGCTTTTTAAACAATTTTCGAAATTACTTATTTTGATAAAAATTTTTTACAAGTATAAAAAAAAAACACTTTTGAAAGTTCATGTCATAAAAAATTTGATTTTAGTTTGATTTCAATAATAAAATGATTTTTAATTGCAAGATATTTTATCTAATATGTAACAAGTACTTGCATGAAATGTAGAAAGTTATACAATATGACTTCAAAAATCCGGCATCAAAACCATCTTCTCCCTTCTTTTTCTTTTAAACTTTCAAGTTATCTGAAAAAAAAAAAAAAATAGAGCTTCATATTTTCTGAGTTCTGCACTGTTTCTTAGCAACGGGAACAACTTTGTGCACAACTTTGGCGAATGCATGGCACAATATATGGTTGGAGCGAATTTTCGGCAACGGCGACGTCAATGATGAGGAAGAATTTTCAGGCTTTTAAATTTGCTGTGAAAAGGCTGCAATATATGACCAGATTGAATATGTAAAATTTGAAAATGTATTAAGTGTCGAAAAAGGGGATACAGAAGATTGGATAAGTATTCATGAAAATGCATTATCAACAAACAATTTAACGGACAGCGAGATCGCTGACATTGCACTAAATACAACCTCCGATAATTCTACTATCAGCTCAGAAGACGAAGATGAACGAATGGCAGAAAAAAAGGGGTCATTAAAAAAATGCGTAAGTTTGAGTGGAGTAGAAATATATACTTTAGAGAAACAAGCGAAATAGACATTCTTCATTTGTATAAAATACAAAAAAATAAATTAAATAAATAAATAAAGAATAATTTAAAAAGTTCAAGCAAGCAAAGTTGACATCGATGTTTCCGAAATTACAAGAGAAGAAATAATTTCACTCTTTATTAGATTTTTTCTTTCTATTGTAACATAGAAAATATCATATAAAGTAATATTTTCTTATTTATTTTCTCTTTTTCTTACACAATTATCACTTAATAAATAATTAAATTATGGTTAAGGGTATCTTTAAGAATATAGCACTACTTTTGAGATTCACAGTTACTACTTTTGATATTCCTTCAAAAATCCGGAATTAAAAAAAAATCCGACATAGTTTCGGTCCTGATAATGCCGGATTTTTGAAGTTATACTGTATTCACATATTATAACTGATGAATCATTTGTTAACACATTTATAAGGTGAAAATTGCTGGATCTATCTAAATGCTTCATCTACGTATAGGGTATACAAAAATATATTGTTCCAGGCATAAATTTTAATAGTATAATTTGTAAGCATTGTAGAGTTTTGGTTCAAGCTCACAAATAAAGAGCATCTGAAACAGTTTTAGGGAAGTGCATGAGCAAGTACTGCTTTGTTATTTACTCACTTGCAGTGCTATACGCAAAATTGCGACTCTTGAGTGAAAAGTGTTATGGCTGGACTGAAAATTTAAGAGCCTTTAGATTTGTGTGTGTGTGTGTGGGGGGGGGGGGGGGGTTATAAAAGATCGTGTCGACGTTCTCCGCTATCGAATCATTTGTCATAGATGACACAGAGAATTGAACAGGTTATTGCTTCTATTACTCCGGACTTGTTAACCAAAGTATGTTAAGAATTGGACTTTAGTTTGGATGTGTGCCGTATACCTAAAAGTGCACATATTAAACATTTGTAAGAAAAACTAGGTTAGTTTGCCTTAAGTTTGATGCATGATTTGTTGTAAATAATCTAAAATAAACTGTTATAATATACGTACCATTGAAACTGTGGCATCTTTTTATTGACGCCCTGTATTATAAACAGTATTAAACCAAAAATAGTTTGGTTGATTTTATTGGGATTTATGGTGCAAAATCCCTTTAGAGACATGCTGCGCCAAACACAATAAAGAAAGAATAGACATGTCTTTTAGGTAGCTTTCTTTACAAAAAAGCTACCTATTGCAGCCGTTCGGAGGAAAGCGATTTCAAAAAATTTTGGTATATTTTCATCGATCATGACCCCCAGACCCCGAAACCACCCTCCGTTCGAAATGGATATATATATATATATATATATATATATATATATATCTGACCTATGTCACACTGTAACTCCCGTAATTATGAACCGATTTCGATGTAATTCGGTGTGTACATAGTACATACCAGTGTCTCGACCGAGTTCGTTGGCCAGCTTCATCCGCCGTTTTGTTTCAAAATGGCGGCCATTTAAAATTTTTAAAAAATTTTAAAAGTTGAAATGTGGTACCAAAAAATTAAAAATGGAAAAATATTTTTTTCTTATGTATTTGACCTTTATACAAAGATTCCGGAGCAGTTTTTGTTTCGTCTACATTTTAAAAAATGGCTGAGTTATAGCATTTTGAATTTCTAGCGTGGCTGACATTTTGAAACGTCCTGAATTTTGTCACGCGATAAAAGGCGTATTTATGAACCGATTTGGATGTAATTCAGTGTGTACATAGTACATACCAATCTCTCGACCAAGTTCGTTGGCCAGCTTCATCCGCCATTTTGTTTCAAAATGGCGGCCATTTAAAATTTTTTTAAAAATGTAAAATTTGAAATGTGGTACCAAAAAATTGAAAATGGAAAAATATTTTTTCTTATGTATTTGACCTTTATACAAAGATTTCGGAGAAGTTTTTGTTTCGTCTATATCTTAAAAAATGGCTGAGTTATAGCATTTTGAATTTCTAGCGTGGCTGACATTTTGAAACGTCCTGAATTTTGTCACGCGATAAAAGGCGTATTTATGAACCGATTTGGATGTAACTTCGTTTATACATAGTATATACCAATGTCTGGACCGAGTTTGTTGCCCAGCTTCAGCCGCCATCTTGTTTAAAAATGACGGCCATTTAAATTTTTAAGAAAAATTTAAATTTGAAATGTGGTACCAAAAAATTAAAAATTGAAAAAATGTTTTCTTCTTATGTGTTTGACCTTGATAAAAAGATTCGGGAGCAGTTTTTGTTTCGTCTATATCTTAAGAAATGGCTGAGTTATAGAATTTGAATTTCTAGCGTGGCTGACATTTTGAAACGTCCTGATTTTTCTCACGTAATAACAGGCGTATTTATGAACCGACTTGGATGTACCTTGGTGTGTACATAGTACATACAAATATCTCGACCGAGTTCGTTGGCCGGCTTCATCCGCCATCTTGTTTCAAAATGGCGGCCATTTAAAAAAATTAAAAAAAAAATTAAATGAGATACCAAAAAATTGGAAAGTGAAAAAGATTTTTTTTGTATGTGTTTGACCTTAATACAAAGATTCCGGGACAGTTTTTCTTTCGTCTATATCTAAAAAAAATGGCTGAGTAATAACATTTTGAATTTCTCTTGTGGCTGACATTTTAAAACGACCTGATTTTTGTCACGCGATAACAGGCGTAATTATGAACCTATTTGGATGTAACTTGGTCTGTACATAGTACATACCAATGTCTCGACCGAGTTCGTTGGCCAGCTTCATTCGCCATCTTGTTTCAAAAGGGTTGCCATTAAAAAAAATTAAATTTAAAATTCAAAATGAGGTATTAAACAATTGGAAAATGAAAAATATTTTTTTTATGTGTTTGGCCTTGATACAAAGATTCCGGAGCAGTTTTTGTTTCTGAAAATTTGTTCTTTTGTTTATATCTTAAAAAATGGTTGATTTATAGCACTTTGAATTTCTAGCATGGCTAACATTTTGAAACGATCTTGTATTTGTCACGCGATAACACACGCATTCGCCTATTTCGATGTAAGAAGGCACGTGGATAGTATACATCAACACCTCGACCAAGTTCGCTGGCCAGATTCATCAGCCATCTTGTTTCAAAATGGCGACCATTAAATTAAAAAAATATATATATATTTAAAGTGAGGTGCAAAAAAATTAGAAATTGAAAAAGGTTTCTTTCTTAAGTATTTGATCTTGATATAAGGATTCAGGAGCATTTTTTGTTTGTCTTTACCTTTAAAAATGTCTCAGATATAGCAGTTTCAATTTCTATTGTGGGTGACATTTTGAAAAATCTGATTTTTTGCATGCGACAGCATTCCTATATATTAACCGATTCCGATGTGAGTGAGCATGTGCACAGCAATTACTAAGGTCTAGACCAAGTTCACTGCTTAGCCTCATCCACCTTGTTGTCTTAAAATGTCAGGCACTTTAAGAAATCACCGAATTTGGCAGCCAAATATAAGTTACTTTAAAGAAAAGCAGCTTGGATAAAGCTGACTAATTTCGCGAAATTCTCATTCATTAGATAAAAATTAGTATTGAATCTCCTATATTCGGTTTCCACTAAATTGAACTTCGTGTGTTTGAATGATATAATTTGGCTTTTTTTAAATAAGGATTATGAAAGCTACCTCTTCCTCCCGGCACTGGCCGGAAGGACTTTTTTGTAAATGCTATTGGTTGAATTTCAGTCTTTTTTAATTGACGAAAAATGAAAAAAAAAAAACAATTTTCGTTTAATATTCGAATATTACAATTCGAATATAAAATTGCACTTCACTAAAATTATACAGTTTACTCACGAATTTTTAAAAATCGTCAGTCTAAGAATGATTGGCCACATGTAATCGCATCGTGGACTGTTTGTCGAATTTCAATTTTGCATGTAATTACATACCTTAAAGTAAGCAGAATGTCTTCTAAGTTTAGTATTATGGAAGAGAAACATTTAAATGCAGATACGTGGAATTTCCCCTTCATATTTTTAGCTGGAGATGGGTTAAGGAAATATAACTAATAAGAAAGGAACAGACTAGGATATTAATTCGAGTAGCCCATGCTTTTAGTAATACATCTTAAACTACTAATTTCGTGCTGAGGTAAATTAAAAGATTTTTTTAACTTTCTGGAACAAACATCGTATCGCTCAGTTTAGTGCTTATACTGCATATTCAGGATTCGTTATTGTGCCATGATCTCGTAATACTTGTAGAAAATATATAACTTTTGGATTTTAATGTTGATGTTTTGATAATCGTTCAATGAATAAATATAATTGTTTTATTATTAAATTTGTTAAATGTGTTGTTATTAATTTTGTTAATTTTTTTATTATTAATTTTGTTAATGGTTTTATGTTAAGTCAGATAAAATCAGACAAAGAAACATGTTGGTTAATTTTTTTCCTAAATTTACCCCCTCGCTGCGCAACCCGAGATTTTCTGGGGTAACGCAAAAGTAGCAAAATTTGCGCAACCCGAGGTTTCCTCACTGATGCATTTTTTCCGTTTAATTAACTCTCCTTGATTATTCCCTCCAGTTATTTTTTATTGTAAATTTTGCCTGGCATTTTCCCGATTAAATTATTCAAAAATTTCTGTTTTGAAAAGCCGCTGATAAAAGATTAAAAATTCTGTAAAAGACGCTCTTTCTGGCAACATTTTTATTGTGATCCAATTCTATGTTGTAAAAAAATCTTTTACAAAAATTTTTTACATATTTTAACTCTAAAATATATATAGATTTGTTATACGTAATTTTAAAAAATGCGCAATTTTTGAACCCATTTTGATAAAACAATTAAGCAGCGAGAGTGTTAAATATGTTCCTGAATAAAAGGCAATTTTATTACTTCATAACGAATTTTTTTCTTTATGCTAGTGTAAGTCATTTTTAAGATAGATGCTTAATATAATATTAGGCAATAATGTTATTGCTGATAATAATAGTACTTGCGTCAGTTAAATGAAAGCGTCAATTAAAAGGTTATTTTAGGTAGCTTTCTTTACAAAAAAGCTACCTATTGCAGCCGTTCGGAGGAAAGCGATTTCAAAAAATTTTGGTATATTTTCATCGATCATGACCCCCAGACCCCGAAACCACCCTCCGTTCAAAATTGATATATATATATATATATATATCTGACCTATGTCACACTGTAACTCCCGTAATTATGAACCGATTTCGATGTAATTCGGTGTGTACATAGTACATACCAATGTCTCGACCGAGTTCGTTGGCCAGCTTCATCCGCCGTTTTGTTTCAAAATGGCGGCCATTTAAAATTTTTAAAAAAATTTAAAACTTGAAATGTGGTACCAAAAACTTAAAAAAGTAAAAATATTTTTTTCTTATGTATTTGACCTTTATACAAAGATTCCGGAGCAGTTTTTGTTTCGTCTATATCTTAAAAAATGGCTGAGTTATAGCATTTTGAATTTCTAGCGTGGCTGACATTTTGAAACGTCCTGAATTTTGTCACGCGATAAAAGGCGTATTTATGAACCGATTTGGATGTAATTCGGTGTGTACATAGTACATACCAATCTCTCGACCGAGTTCGTTGGCCAGCTTCATCCGCCATTTTGTTTCAAAATGGCGGTCATTTAAAATGTTTTTAAAAATTTAAAATTTGAAATGTGGTACCAAAAAATTGAAAATGGAAAAATATTTTTTTCTTATGTATTTGACCTTTATACAAAGATTTCGGAGCAGTTTTTGTTTAGTCTATATCTTAAAAAATGGCTGAGTTATAGCATTTTGAATTTCTAGCGTGGCTGACATTTTGAAACGTCCTGAATTTTGTCACGCGATAAAAGGCGTATTTATGAACCGATTTGGATGTAACTTCGTTTATACATAGTACATACCAATGTCTCGACCGGGTTCGTTGGCCAGCTTCACCCGCCATCTTGTTTAAAAATGGCGGCCATTTAAATTTTTAAGAAAAATTTAAATTTGAAATGTGGTACCAAAAATTGAAAATTGAAAAAATATTTTCTTCTTATGTGTTTGACCTTCATAAAAAAATTCGGGAGCAGTTTTTGTTTCGTCTATATCTTAAGAAATGGCTGAGTTATAGCATTTTGAATTTCTAGCGTGGCTGACATTTTGAAACGTCCTGATTTTTCTCACGTAATAACAGGCGTATTTATGAACCGACTTGGATGTACCTTGGTGTGTACATAGTACATACAAATATCTCGACCGAGTTCGTTGGCCAGCTTCATCCGCCATCTTGTTTCAAAATGGCGGCCATTTAAAAAAATAAAAAAATAAAAAAATTTAAATGAGATACCAAAAAATTGGAAAATGAAAAAGATTTTTTTTGTATGTGTTTGACCTTAATACAAAGATTCCGGAACAGTTTTTCTTTCGTCTATATCTAAAAAAAAAATGGCTGAGTAATAGCATTTTGAATTTCTCTTGTGGCTGATATTTTAAAACGAACTGATTTTTGTCACGCGATAACAGGCGTATTTATGAACCTATTTGGATGTAACTTGGTCTGTACATAGTACATACCAATGTCTCGACCGAGTTCGTTGGCCAGCTTCATTCGTCATCTTGTTTCAAAAGGGTTGCCATTTAAAAAAAATTAAATTTAAAATTCAAAATGAGGTATTACAAAATTGGAAAATGAAAAAGATTTTTTTTATGTGTTTGGCCTTGATACAAAGATTCCGGAGCAGTTTTTGTTTCTGAAAATTTGTTCTTTTGTTGATATCTTAAAAAATGGTTGATTTATAGCACTTTGAATTTCTAGCATGGCTAACATTTTGAAACGATCTTGTATTTGTCACGCGATAAAACACGTATTCGCCTATTTCGATGTAAGAAGGCATGTGGATAGTATACATCAACACCTCGACCAAGTTCGCTGGCCAGATTCATCAGCCATCTTGTTTCAAAATGGCAGCCATTAAATTAAAATATATATATATATTTAAAGTGAGGTGCAAAAAAATTAGAAATTGAAAAAGGTTTCTTTCTTAAGTATTTGATCTTGATATAAGGATTCAGGAGCATTTTTTGTTTGTCTTTACCTTAAAAAATGGCTCAGATATAGCAGTTTCAATTTCTATTGTGGGTGACATTTTGAAAAATCTGATTTTTTGCATGCGACAGCACTCGTATATATCAACCGATTCCGATGTGAGTGAGCATGAGCACAGCAATTACTAAGGTCTCGACCAAGTTCACTGATTAGCCTCATCCACCATGTTGTCTTAAAATGGAAGGCACTTTAAGAAATTGCCGAACTTGACAGCCAAATATAAGTTACTTTAAAGAAAAGCAGCTTGGATAAAGCTGACTAATTTCGCGAAATTCTCATTCATTATATTGATAAAAATTAGTATTGAATCTCCTATATTCGTTTTCCACTAAATTGAGCTTCTTGTGTTTGCATGATATAAGTTGGCTTTTTTAAAATAAGGATTATGAAAGCTACCTCTTCCTCCCGGCACTGGCCGGAAGGACTTTTGTTACTTCATACTGGAAATTTTGCTTTATGCTACTGTTAGTTAGTTTCAAGATAGACGCTTTAGTATCATATAAGGTGATGATGATGTTGATGATAATAATAGTACTTGCCGCATTTAAATAAAAGCACTAGCACTCATTTCTATTCTTTGACATATTAATTGCAAAATCGATGTAGAAAATCAGTCAGTAAACTATAAATAACCTTCTTTTTTAAAAATATATCTTACTGCCTTATTCAATATTACAGTGTAACACATTTTCAAGTTATAATCAATGTGTTATATGACTTTTCCACTTAAATATTATTACCAAATTATTTCAAATAATTTGTTAAAATATGTTTTAATCTTTTCGACTTTAGGTTGTCATTGGATATTACATACAATTAATAAAAAATGCGCATTTAAAACCTCTTAAGGGTGTTCTCAAATCGAAAAGGACATCTTTCTGACATATGTTTTAATTTATTTTTGTTCGAAAATGCATGAAACTAGCTGGTGTTGTTGTTCAGAAACTATGTAATTGATCTGTTTTTTCCATTTTTTTGCAAACGCAATAGATCTTTCAGAAAATAATGTCAAAATGGGCGTTTTGAACCGAATTTCCGCCGGAAGGGAGAAAGCGCACCGAAGAGTGGGCGAAAAACAGGTTTGTCACGTGATCGAACTTGCTTATAACTCAATAGGTAATTGATTGATAAAAAAATGGAAAAAACAGTTTCATTCCAAATCGCTTCCATGGCCAAGCTTTCCAATTTTATATCTTTCCGTTAAAAAATGAACTTGTAAATGTGTCAAAACGTTTTTCGCTTGTTGAGCAGAGCAGTTAAGAACAGCCTTAAGTAATTTATTTTTACAATTCTGCTATATAAAGGAAATTGAAATTGTACCTCAAATCAGATAAAACTTTGTTTTGCGATAAATGTGGTTAAAAAATCATTATGCGTAGCTTATGCGCATAATCATTTAGAACTTAAAGTGCTATCACTGAAATCAGCATTATATCTCAATAAACTATTTTTAATTTATAAAAATAGCAATATTATTTTAGATGAAAAGAAAAGGATGAGAAGCTAAACCTGTGATAATCATTCAAAATAATTTCCAAATAGTTATACATACACTGCAGAAACATGTCCAGTCGTTCGATCGTTTTTATACAAAACGGCTACATAACAGTCATTCATCTCTATTCTAAATATATTATTGGCCAAATTTTGGCCAGAATACACACTGTTAAAAATTTGCAGCATTCTGGCAAGTCATTTGACCGTTTTTTCCGAAAACGGTTACAGAACCGTGAATTTAACACTATTCCGACCATATTATTGGCAATTTTATGGTCAGAATACAGTTAAATTATGGTTATGAAACCGTTTTTTCAAAAAAAACGGTCGAATGAACTGCCAGAATGCTGCAAAATTTTTAACAGTGCAGTTAAATTATGGTTACGTAAAAGTTTTCTATAAAAAAAAATTGAATGACGGTACAGTTTGCTGAAAATTTGTAATGGTCTACACTGTTAAAAATTTTGCAGCATTCTGGCAAGTCATTCGACCGTTTTAAAAAAAAAAAACGGTTTCATAACCATAATTTAACTATATTCTGACCATAAAATGGCTAATAATATGGTCAGAATAATGTTAAAATTACGGTTGTGTAACAGTTTTCGGAAAAAACGGTCAAATGATCTGCCAGAATGCTGCAAATTTTTAACAGTGTAGTAAAGGTTAGCAATATTTTGTATGTTTAAACTTTTGTGTTTTTAACCATACTTAAGTGTAATGAACAAATAAAGTTTTTTTTTCTTTTTTTTTTTTTTTTTGGTAAGTTAACGACGTAATTTTAGCAGTAAGTATATTGCAGTAGAAAACTTTTTAAATACTGAAATCCTCCAATGATAGTAAATGTTAAATATAGTTTTTGGAAAACAATGAATGTTTATAATAAAAAAGATTTTTTTAAATCTAGAAATCAGGATACATTTACTTTAAAATGTCATTTAAAAACTGCTTGTATGATTTTAAAAATAATCATTCAAATACAGTGGTTTCCAAAAATTAAGGAAAAATCACAAAAAGAGCGATAACTCGTTCAAAAATTAACCTATCCGTATGAAATTTGGATATGTTCTTAACTAAAAGATGCTGATTAAAATTACAAAATGCAAATTAGTGGCGCTGCAATCGGATTGCGTCATCTGTGTGGAGCATAAAAATGCATGCTAGAGAGTACGGCTGCTGGTGTCGCTGTGATTATGAGATAAGAAATCTGAGATAGCCAATTTATTAGTATGACCTCCAGGTATCATTTGTCCAGGTATCATAACTGCGATATAGAGCTATTGAAAGATTGGATGTAGGCCAAAGTCAAACAGACTTGGCCAGATGGCTAAATATGAGTCCTTCTATTGCTCATAGGCTTTGGCAACACTTTCAAACCACTGGTGCGGCCTCCAAAAGGTTCAGCGAAGGACGGGCAAGAGCTACGACAAGCACCGATGACCGATATTTGCGGTAATGTGTACGAAGGAATAGAACAGCAACCCCCTCTCATCTTAAATTCGTCCTTGCTACAGTCACTGGAAGGTTGGTATCAACGTCTACTGTGCGTAGAAAACTTTGTGAAGGTGGTCTGTACGCAATGCAACCGGATATTTGTGCGCCGCTCACCTCGTGTCTCGAAAGTTTAAATTGGGTACGTCAACATGTCCACTGGACGGCTGATCAATGAAGACATGTTCTCGTCACAAATGAGTTCCAGTTTAGCATCCAAAGCAGTAGTAAGCATTGTTGGATTTGGAGAGAGCAGGAAACACGCTATCTTCCATCAAACATTCGTAAAAGATATTCGTATGGAGGAGGCAGTGTCTGTGTTTGGAATGGTATCTCTTTGGGCGGACGTACAGACCCCCATGTCTTTCCACGTGGAACTGTGAATGCTCACGTCTATAGAGATGACATTCTTTATGCTTATGGGCACCCTTATGCCGGTGCAATAGGTAAAGATTTCCTGTTACAGGACGATAACGCTAGACCGCACAGGGTTCACATCGTAGAAGATTATCTTCAGCACCAAACAATTCAGCGCATGGAATGACCAGCGGGGCCACTGAGCTTGAATCCGATTGAGCATCTTTGGGATGCTTTAGGAAGATGCGTCTCTGCTCTCAGTCTCTCTCCTAAGACCCTTGCCACGCTTACAAATGCTTTACAAGAGAAATGTCTCGCACTTCCCAGCAAACTTATCGATCGCATAATTGACAGTATCACATTTCACTGCATGTTCTGTATTGCTTATAGGGGTGATCATACTCCATATTAAAGGTACTTTTCCTATACCAAACTGAGACATTTATTTTGTTTATTTTATAATTGTATTAATTTCTGAAACACCACAATCGTCTGGTAATTTCATTTGCTGTTATTTTATACCTTATTATGTGTTGTAAATTGTGTCTGAGTTTTATTGAAATCTACTTGTAAGATTTTGAGTAACCGCAACTTCTGTTGTTTTTCCTTAATTTTTGGAAACCAGTGTATATATGTTTCTTACATCAGCAGTAAAATAATTCGTAGTTTATATTATTCGTCTATAATAAACAGAATTAGCTCTTTTATTTAGCTACCATTTTTATTTCTGTGACTTAAAAATGATATTTTGAGTCAAATTATATTTTACAAAGGTAACATTTATATACAAAATTGATTTTAATGAATTTCTTTGTACCCAAATTTACAAAAAGAGTCATATGTATATAATTATTTTACTACTATAAGGGGCAAAATCAAAAATAGATATACCATTTCAGATCTTTCTATATTTCAAATTATTAGTTTTTTTTCATACAATTAATAATTGCAAGAAACTGGCATGTTTGTTAATGCTTGAAGATAATTTTATAATGAATTCTTTTCATGGGCAAATTCTTTTTTATTAAACCTTCATTATCGCGTTTAAATCGTGGTAAATTTTATCTATAAATAACATTTTTCCTAGAAGCTTTAATAATTAGCAATACAAAGAAAGAAACTGGTGTTAAAAAAGGATTTTAACACGTTATTCAGGGAGTATGTTGTTCAGTTTATTACAATTTATGATAGCAACAAAGAATATCTCGAGACAAACTATTTTTTACGAATTAGTTAATATTAAATAAATTAAAACATTTCAGTGTATTTATATGCTGTGTTAACGATATAAATAATTGACTACATCAATGCGATAAGAAGACTGCGTAAATGAGTTTAGATACTTCTAATTTATTTAATTTGTGGCACTTAAAGGCATGGTTATAATCTTGCGTTTTATAGAATAATAAATCTTTAAAAATGTATTAAAACATCTTATTTTTCTGTCAGTATATCAAATAAAGTTTAAGTATTCAATAAAACATTATATACAGTAATACTGCTGTCTATAGTATTATTTTTATACCGAAGAATTCTTTTGTATAAAACAGTGTATTGTTAACTGAAAAATATTACCCAAATTAAGATTTTACCATAGAAGACAAAAGACACATTTAAAAATCAGATAACATTGTTAAATCCAGAATTTTTTCATTATATGGTAAGTTGCGCGTTTTTTAAAGGCAGCTTAAATTACTCAGTTTCTTTGGAATGTAATGCATGATTGGAAAGAAATGCATCCCTTCTGCAAAAAAAAAAAAAAAAAAAAAAAAAAAAAAAAAGTGTTAACCGAACACACTATAAGGGATTTCGAAATTTCATGCATTCAAAAATTTAAAAGCGACATGCGTGAAAAGTCAGAACGTAGTGTGAGCTTCTAACAGTGTTTTGCAATCCTTTAAGGGGGTTCGGGACACATTTTCAAATAATTTTTATTTATTGAGTTAAAATTTAGAAATTTTTTGTGACGATTTACCATATCATTTGTAAATAAAATCACATGAAAAAAACCTTCTCAATAAAAAAAAATATATATATATATATATATATATATGTTTAAATTTTATTTAAAATGTGGGATAGTTTAAAATCGTTATAACTCAAAATATTATTTGTAGAATTTATTTATTATTATTTTTTTTTTGCATTTAAATAAACAGAAATATTTAAGTTTTAATATAGATTTTTAAAAAATAGACATTTTAAAAAATAATTTTTTAAATAAAAATTAAAAATATTTAAAGTAAAAATTGGAAAAAAAATGGCGTAACTTAAAAAAAAAAATCATATTTTCAAAAGTAAATATATATATTTTTTAATTTGCTGAATCAAAATTAAAGTAAAACAATTGAAAAAGACATGTTCCAAATTTGAACCATTTATCCTTAACGATTCTTGACTTACAACAATTAAAAACGAGAAATGTTGAAAAAACCCATCATGAAGAAAAACGCATTTTCGCAAAAAGTCGTTTTCATGACAACCATTGCTTGAAAACAAGATTTTGAAAACAAACCAAAACTTAAAAATGAATATAATTTCTTTTCTAAATAAGATAGAAACATGATTTAAATTCCATTTTAAGCAGAAATAAACGGTCAAGCGGGAGTCTTATTCACACCTGTAAGTACGAGTATTACTCGTAAATCCTGCACGGTTCCGTAGGATAAATATATCAATTTGTAATTGTATTATTAAAAACAAACGTTGCTAAATGAATACTAAGACATTGTAAAAAAACTCTACAACGTAGGGTTGTGTATAACTGTATATACTAGAAAAGTGTACATGGATATACCATGAAAGTTCAAAGAAATATGGAACCTAAATAATAAAATTATAGCTATTCTGTATAACTCATTTTTTAATATTATCCTAATCAGTTTATGATTATCTTAATTCTTTACTGACAATAAAAGCAGTGCAAATTTAAACTTCATTTGGCATTTCATAAAACTAAATTCAGCGTAGTAATAACCTTTATTTCTGCTGTGTAGCTAAAATAAAACCTTTGTTCAAAGTTTAAATTTGGCATTGTGCTAAGCGCCCTTCGAAAGGAGGTTGCAAAGATGCAACGCCGCCTTGTTCCATCCCGTGTTTTGTCCGGATAGTTTTTTATTTAACTTTTAAACTCACTCGAAACGTATTGAGAGATCCACTCAATGAAAACTAGTCGCGAAACACACAGTATTTATGTGATTCATTCTAATTAAACCTTTCGAGGGCGGTGTCCTGAAATACATAATTTTAATTCCAAAACTGACAAGCCGCACCAAGAATATTTAATTAAAATTCTCCTTTTATAACGTACGTGAAAATAAGCAAGTTCGTATTTTCTAATAAATTCGTTTATAAATTCTGGTGTCAGTCCATTATTTCATCAGTTTATAAATAAAATTACCTTGCGCCGCAAGGGTTAAGTGGTCGCAGGTGACTTAAGGCTTCAAAATTTTAGAAATTTTAATTTTTTTAGATGTTAATCTCCTATCTTTTCTGAATATTTTGATATAATTGTTTCCTTGAAATTCCCATTAGAACAGAAGTTATGGCTTTTAGAAATATACCCTCTGAACAGCTCTAGCGGTTTTTCCGAAACTTTGAAGTAATTTTTCTCCAAATGACGTTTTTGGGCATAACGCGCAGGATACCTCAAAAACTTCTGAAATTTTTATTCATGAAATTTTCAAAACATATATCTCATGTTATTATGTATAAACTGAACCTAAAATTTACTTTTTATTGTTCAAAAAAATATATTTTAGGTGATTATACTGTTGAAATTTTCAAAATTTTGTATTAGCTAAATGCAACATAACATTAAAAATATAAAAATGCTTTAAATACAAATTTATTAGTGTAATTATTACAATCTGAAGTATAAGTAAGCACCAAAATTTTCATTCTAGTTGCAATGTTTATTTTGCAATCCTGCGCGTAAACTGTTATGGCAATTTTCTGTTCGATAAATGACTAAAAGTTTAGAACCCCCTATAAATACTAATTCTGCATCTTGTAATTTTTTAAATGCATGAAATGAAAGAACATACTTATTAAAACATACTCTCTTAAAAAAATTCAGCGATTTTAACTCCGACTGAGTGTATTTTCACTCCTTTCCAGTATTGAAAATGCACTTATCCTATAGGAGTGAATTTCATCCATCTTGCGGAGTGGTTTTTTTCATTCCTTTTTGATAAGCTGTTTTCGCTCTTTTTTCGACTAAATTAATAGGCAAAACGAGTGACTGCACTCATTATTGACAAGTCATTTTTAAACCCCTTTTTTTGTCAAATTTAATAGGCAGAATAAGTTATTTCCCTCTTATTTTCAGAATTTTTTTTTATAATTTTATTTTTTAACATATATAACTCCCCAGTTTGCAAAATGTATTATTTTTAAAACTCCATTTTGGTTTATTTTAATCCAGATGCAGAAGAACAGAAGAAATTTTGTTTTTCATTTCCGAAAGATAAATTAAATAATAATAATAATAATAATAATAATAAAAGATGGTTCGCGATATAACAAGACAAGATTTTTTAACTTGTCAATAACCTGAGTACGCTGTTTTTAATTATCTTTCTTATTATGGATTTCTTCTTTTTAGTATTTTCACATTGTATATATAATTTTAACGTTATTAGTTTTAATCCGGAAATGTCGATTTCTTTAATTATTTCTGATATTATTATATGTTCTTAATATATTTTGCTTATGACACAGATAAATAATTATAGAATATAGAATTCATGTGTTACATAACTGCAGACTTTTTTTTAGTTAAACTTTTGAATATGAACAGAGCGAAGTATAACACAAAAATAAAAATTCACAAAATCATAATTAAAAAAAACTAGTTGTATCATAAAATAAATTAATCATATTTTTTACTAATCTATTATTTTCTGATACTTTTTAAATTATCTTTTACATTTCCTACTATTTACATAATACTGTGTCAATTAAAAAAATAATAAATAAAGTGTAGATGTGTACAACTATCTAACTGAACACAATTTATTAAATACTTGTACTTACTGAAACATAAAAAAAATAGAACATATATTATAAGTTAATAATAATTTAATAATTTTTATAATCATGGGCTGTGTTCCGCAAATATTTCTGAGTGTCATGAGCAAAGTAGTATATTAATAATCAATAATATAAGCACAAAATGATGTATGTTTAATAATGTAAATACCAATTAGTGTAATTTTACACAATTTGAATACGAGAAAACTACATATCTAAGCGCATTTTATTGATTATAAAAATTATGGAACAGTTGCATTAAAAAAAAAAGAAAAAAAAAGTAATTTAAGAAATTCATGTTTCCGGTTTTAAAGTAATAACGTTAAATAACGCAAAAATCATACATACAATGTGAAAATACAACAAGGAATGGCGAAGGAATTACAAGAAAGATGAAGTAAAACAGCGTACTTTACCTTAGAATTTTCAGTATTAGTAAAATCCTAGAATCGCCGGTAGCCATCTTGGTTTTAGCTGGGAAACAAAAACGAAATTTATTCAGTTCTTTGTGATGATTGCCCCCTACCCCCTGCTTTCATAGCATAAGCCATCTATCTTATTCTATACCATTTTTAAACCAATCAAATTATAATTGTAATATTGTTTTTATCATGTAGGTAACGCTAACCTTTGAAGTTTGAAACAAACAAGCGACACTCTTTTCAAAATGGTCTCCCTTTGCCAAACTATATATCGCGTTACACGATTTCAACCAATGGGGAAGCTTCTTAAACCGCTCTTTTAGAGATATTTTTCTGTTCCGATCTGAAATGAGCGGTCCTGGGGATCTACTCCTAAAAAGGTTATTTGGCAAACCAGTTTTTTGTGGAAAATGTCTCTTTTTGATAAAACAGATACTCAGAAAGAACAAAAACACGCGTAAAACTTTTCGTCCTTTTGTTGAGTTAATAATTCGTTCTTTTGAATTAAGAGTGTATATCTCTCATTCCAATTAAAATTGTGTTTTAAAATCATATACATTTGAAGACATTAAATGTTGAAAATAGTCTTTTTTTTCTTTTTTTTTTCAATTTTAAGAGTCCTAAGACCCCTTAAATTAGTCTGTTTTTAACAATTTGACATTTATTGCTTTCATACTGCTACTGGATATTACATTACACAAATATATCCTTAAAAGTTGTTAACTATGCATAGAGTACGCCGCCCACTGTCATTATGTATTAGGGTGGTGCGAAAAAAGTCAAGTTGATATTTCCGAGTCGCTATAGTGCGGAAAAGTTGCGATTGGTAAATACAAGAAAGACAAAAAAAAAAAAATTCTTCAAATCGGACTTTATCTTCCGATCCCGCAAACCGCCTAAAAATTCCAAAAAATTGAAAATTTCCGATTTTTTCAAAATTTTTCTTTTTTTTTACGTTTATATATTTTTTATCGCTATAGGAAAAAATATTTGCAGTTTGTACTGTTTAATAATAATAATAATAATAATTGTGTTTAGAGAATATCTTCCGATCGCGCAAGCTCAATAAAAATCGGCAAAAATTCAATTTTGAGTGATTTTCATGCATTAAGAATATAATCAACTGAGGTCAGTTTGCAGTCTCAGGTTAAGATTTAAATGTTAATTGATACTATTGAGCATATTAAGTTATTTTTAAACAACCTAGAACTTACCATGAAGCGTTCGTTTCAGGTCTGAAAAGTTTAGTAGTGCACCCAACTGCCGTTAGCCACGTTGGAAAACAGCGCTGAAGTCGGCGTACGCGCTCCCACCTAGTCTCACCTAACTCCATAAAATTTACAGAAAAGTCAACTGGATTCAGATGAACTACATGGCATATACTATTTTGACGGAAGAAAGGACGATACCCCAGCTAAAGAAAGTATTGCATCTAAACAGGTTCTCCGAACTATTAAAGAGGAACACTTTTCTGTCATAAAAGAACGTGACTCAGTTTATTTAGGCCATGTGCCTCCAAACTCCGGGCCTGCTAAGGACATTGTAGCTTTCATAGTATCATGTCTTACTGAACAAGGGGTTTCACTAGAATACTTAGATTTGGTAGGCTGTGATGGTACAAATACCAATACTGGATAGAAAGGTGGTGCTATCAGAAAGCTTGAAGTTTATCTCTGACGACCACTGCAGTGGGTTGTTTGTATATTCCATTTTGTTGAATTACCTTCCCGCCATCTTTTTCAACATTTGAATGTTGAAACTACTGGCCCAAGAGCATTTAATACACCATTTGGACACAATATCATTGTTGTGTAAAGCTCTCGGTGATAAATTTTCAATTGACTGATTGTGAAATTCCACAAGTGGACAGGCAACTGTTGAGCAAGGACCAAAGATATCTTCTTGGCGTAAGTCAAGCAATTAACAGTTACAACTTTCCAAATGACTTACTAAAGTGTGACTCCGGTCCAATTTCACATGCCAGATTGCTCACTTGTGCAAATAGAGCCCTTCGACTTTACGCGAGCGTGGAAAACCCATCGGATGCCTTAAAGCCATATTGACATTTATTTTAAAATCTTACTTGCCAGTTTGTTTTGAAATAAAATTCTGTAAGTACATTACAGACGGGCCTATTCATCTGTACAGAGCAATTGAAACATCTCGATACTTTCGTGACAACCTGAAGAAAGTGTAGTCTTTGAAACTGAATGAAACTCGTTCTTTGCTCACCCGGAAAACCTACTGATGGCAATGGTCTTTTATAAAAGGTTGGCACATAAGAGAGCTAGGGCTGTTAAAAGCCAGGCAGAATATTTCAAAGGGTAAAGGCATCTGAATCTTTATAACTCCTACAATCCAAAATTAATTGATTGTAATGTAGCAAAATTAACATTTCCAGCGCTTTTTCGGAGATTAACCCATGAAGAAATACATTTCTTCGTTCAATCAGGCCATATCTCAGTCTAGAATGATAAAAAGTTTTTCAACCACACGTAAGATGTCCAGCGGTGCATCAAATCGGTAACGGAAGCATCATTTAAGGTATGTGGGCCCCAATCAAGAGAGCATCAGGGCCACACTGAAATCAATGTCCATAATACCAGACATTACCACCAAATCGCAGTACAAAGTTGCGTCTAAAAGTCAGACTTAAACAGATGACATAACAAATTGTATATCTTATACTGTCACGACACTAGTTTTTTAATACAGTGTTTTGATTCTATTATAACAAATTATGTATTTAAGTAATGTAAATAGCAAACACCCCCATTGGTTGGATGGAAGATAGGGTGTGGTTTGAACTCGAAGTGCAGCTACCTTCCCGTGGTGAGTTCTGGTTTGTTTAAACATTATCAAATATCTAAACAAGCAAAGAGTTGTACATTGTACAATTTATATGCAAATGTTAATATTGGAACGCAAACTGATCTCAGGTGATTATTTTCTTTATTCATCAAAATCACTGAAAATTGAATTTTTGCCGATTTTTATTGAGCTTGCGTGATCGGAAGCTATTCTTTAAACGCAACTGTTTATTTTTATTATTATTAAACATTACAATCTGCAAATATTTTTCACTATAGCGATAAAATATATATATACGTAAAAAAAGAAAAAAATTCTGGAAAAATCGGAATTTTTCATTTTTTTTAACTTTTTAGGCGGTTTGCGGGATCGGAAGATAAAGTCCGATTTAAATAATTTTTTTTTGTTTTCCTTGTATTTACCAATCGCAACTTTTCCGCACTATAGCAACTCGGAAATATCAACTCGACTTTTTTCGCACCACCCTATTATGTATGTCCAAACTGTCCGTATCTTTAAGGATTAATATGTTGGCTAATTACTGACGATTTTTTTTTCGAAAATCATTATCGACAATGCTTTTATACTTCTGCTACGATAGGTACCTCCAGCGCTGCTCAACACTTTTGCTGAATGCTCGTAAATCAAAATTTATGTGTAACAGAAAAATGCGATTTTCTCAAAAACTATGGAACCTAGGGTAATCGCTATAATATTCCTCCAAGGTTTAAATTACTGTCTACTACCTCTAATTTTTTCATAATTTTAGTTTCAGCAGTTTCGGAATTAGATGGGGGGAACATATTTTTACGCTACATTTTCGACAATATCTTTGAAAATATAACACCTAAAATTAAAAAGAATGTATTTTTGAGTTTAGAGTTACGAAAGCTTTCACACGATATCCGACACGATATATATAAAAAAAAGATTTTTTTTCAAGTAGCTTAATTAGCCCCTATACATTTTTACTAAAGATATTTGTGAATGTTTATTTATTTTAAAATATGTGGGTCAATAGTCTTTATTACTTACCCGAATTTGAACTTTGCACGTTCCATAGGTTACGAGTAAAATGGCTGTGACAGACAGACAGACACAGGAGTGATCTTATAATGGTTACTTTTTAAGTACGGAATCCAAAAAACAGAAAAATTTTAATGTAATAAAAAAAATTAAGAAAATTTAAGATTTTAGTGTCCCGGACACCCTAAAATGGATTTCAGGACTCTTTAAGCTTCAAAAATTTCCAAATTTCGATGTTTTTAGATATTAAATTCCTATCTTTTTTTGAACATTTTGATGTAATTGTTTCTTAGAAAATGGCTTTTAGAATTATACCCCAGAAATAGCTGAAGCGACGTTTTCCAAACTTCGAAGTTATTTTTCTCCAAATGACGTTTTTGGGCATATCGCGCACGATATCTCAAAAACTTCTAAATATTTTTCCATGAAAGTTTCAAAATATACGTTTCATGTTAGTTTTTATGAACTGAACATAAAATTTCATTTTTATTTTTCAAACAAATATTTTTTAGGTGACTAATTAAAATTCTCTAAATTTTGCATTAGCTAAATGCAACTTCGTATTAAAAAATTAAAAATGCTTTAAATATAAATTTATTTAGGTCCAAGGTAATTATTAGAATCTGTAGTATAATTAGGCACCAAAATTATTATTCTAGTTGCAAAATTTATTTTGTAGTCCTGCGCGTACTCTAATATGCCAATTTTCTGCTCATTAAATGTCTGACAGTTTGGAGCCACCTGTAAATGCTAATTTTGCATCTTGCAATTTTTTAAATACATGAAATTAAAGAACATACTTATATCTTTCATTCCAATAAAATTTGTGTCTTAAAATGAAATACATTTTAAGATAGTACATGTTAAATATGGTCTTTTTATTTCATTTTTTTTCCAATTTTAAGAGTCCTGAAACCCCTAAAATTCAGTTTAAAAGATAAATGAATTGTCATCGATGGGATATTAGAAGAAATATCCTATATGATTCTGAGAAGCCTTTGCACTGCCATTGTCAATAACATAGAGAATCCACGAGACATACCTTACCTATCCTCGTTTGCTGTTCGAAGTCCTTCTCCAGAATTACTGGAAACAAAACTCGTGTCTTTCTGGCCACATATACATTATGATATTTTAACAGAATAAGAATTGTTACTTTTGCATATTTCGGCCAGTTTTGGGATAAAATTAACAAATTAGCTATTTAAAACAGGCTTGAAAATTACAAATTTTGTCATGAGGGAATATTTGTGATTAATAATTATTTATATGTAAAATATTTTTTTAAATGAGAAAATTGATTTTGAAACAGTTTAAAAATTTTTATTACGAATTCTGTATTATATACTTTCGGCATCTGGCTCTGGCTCTGACGAGACACAGTTTTTTTTATTCGGGAGTGTTCAGACGATTGGTCACGTTTTCAAAAATTTGATCTCGAATGCATGTTTAATACACACACATCCACAGCACCCACATCAATTAATCATATCCATTATTAGTTGTGCATTTGTTTAGGAACAATTAGAATGTATACACATAGAGCTATCCTTTACAATATATTCTATAAAACATACAACACAAACTATTCAATAAATTAAAAATAAATCATACGGATATCAATATTTTAAATCTGATTATCTTACTTTAAATGGTGAGGATTTTAAATAAAGCAGAGTTATCCAAGCTACAGAGACATATATCCTCCTCATCTAACTGATCTAAAACCTATCGTATATTTCACATTACGGTAATATGTTTTAATTAAACAAATACAATATATCAATGGTAATGCGTATAAAATACAATAAAATTTCAAATATTTTATATATTAAAGATTAAGAAATCTTTTATCCTTATACTTCAAAATATCCCGAAATTTGCAACACTTAAAATTTCGCTTGAGGCTAAAATGGTTTATGAGTTTATGAGAATAAATTTGCTTACTATAATCAATAATATGTTAAACAAAAGATTTTTTAATGGCTTAGGTTTTTTTTTTTTTCTTTGTGAACAAATATTTTTTGTGAAACTTGTTTTCAGAATACATTCCTATTACAATTATGGTTCAATATACAGAATAAACCATGCCAAAACTATATTTATTAAATTTTAATTAAAAATTCCTGTACCGGGAGAATAGGTAGTAGCTTTAATATTTTTTGTTTTTAAAAATCAAGCTTATTTTACTCTAACTCAAGCAGCTAAAATTAGAATAGTAGAAGATTCAATACGAGTTTTCGACAATACTAAACGTGAAAAAGAATTTCGTCAAAATAGTGAGGTATATGCAAGATGGCTTCATTTAGATCAATTTAAGTTTGGCCGCCAAATTTGAAAATATCTTGAAGTGCCCGGCATTTTAAAACAACATGATGGATGAAGCAAAACAATGAGCTTGGTTCAGAACTTGGTATGTTCAATACGAAGTCTTGATTTCTCCGCAGCCCTTTATTCTTCTACTATATCCTGACTCTTTTGCGAAAGCAAGGTTCGTAGGTCCCCAGCCACGTCCCGAGTAAAAGACACTCTAGCGAAAGCGAGGTTAAAAAAAATCAAAAATTGAAACCGGACAAATTTAAAAGGTAAATTACAAAAATTAAAGACACCGAAAAGCAGGCACGGAGGGATTGGGGCGATGAAGCTACCGAACGACTCCTGCTACTTCGAGCCTATTATTACTCAGTCAAATCGAAATGGGATAACATATACGAGTGCTGTCGCATGACAATTGCTTCAAATGTCAGACACGCTAGAATTTCAAACTGTTATACCTCAACCATTTTTTAAGACAAATACGAACAAAATGCTCTTGAATTCTTGTATCAGAATCAAACACTCAAAAGAAAAAGCTTTTTCAATTTCTATTTTTTTTTCACCTCCTTTTGAATTTGAAAATTAAAAAACATTTTTTAAATAGCAGGCATTTTGAAACAAGATGCCGTATGAAACCGGCTAATGAACTCGGTTGATATATTGGTACACATGCTTAATCATATTCAAATCGGTTAATGAAGTTACCGAACGACTCCTGCTACTTCGAGCCTATTATTACTCAGTCAAATCGAAATGGGATAACGTATACGAGTGCTGTCGCTTGACAATTTCTTCAAATGTCAGACACTCTAGAATTTCAAACAGTTATACCTCAACCATTTTTTAAGGTAAATACGAGCAAAATGCTCTTGAATTCTTGTATCAGAATCAAACACTCAAAAGAAAAAGCTTTTTCAATTTCTATTTTTTTTGTACCTCCTTTTGAATTTGAAAATTAAAACACTTTTTTTAAATAGCAGGCATTTTGAAACAAGATGCCGTATGAAGCCGGCTAATGAACCCGGTTGATATATTGGTGCACATTCTTAGTCATATCCAAATCGGTTAATGAGTACGCGTGCTATCGAATGACAAAAATCAAATTGTTTCAAAATGCAAGCCAACATAGTAATTCAAACTGCTATATCTGAACCATTTTCAAGATAAAGACGAAGAGCAAAATGCTTCGGAATCGTTGTATGAAGGTCAAGAAACATTTTTCAATTTCTAAATTTTTGGAACTTTTTTTTACTTTTTAAAATTTAAAAAAATGATGAATGGCAGCCATTTTGAAACCAGATGGTGTATGAAGTCCTGCCACCCTGGCCAGTGAACTCGGTCGAGGCATTGGTATGTACTGTGCACTTACCAAGTCATATCCAAATCCGCTCATAAATACGCGAGTTGAAGAATCACAAAAAACGTATATATATATAAAAAAAAAAAAAAATGTTTCTTTGAGAATGGATTGCATCCTAAAAATTGTATCCTAGATAAAGAAAACTATTAATACCCTTTAAAAACTACTCGGGAACGTTTCTAAAAACTAATAGCAGCAAAGAAACTTTTATTTTATAAATGCTTCTTTAAATCTCAAAAATATATTGGTTTCTCAGATTTCTAAAGAGAGAAAAAGATTTTTGGAATCGTCAGAAATTCGAAGAGGTAATTGTATATCTGATGGTTACATCACATTTTCCTAGATTGAAAAACATCAGCTTTTTGTAAACAACGAAGCATTAATTATTTCCTATAATTCATTCTTTAAATAGCAAAACCCAAAATCTTGAAAACAGACACACTTGTTATATATACTTGAGCACATGCTTTGAGAATATCTTAACTTTTCTCAAAATTTGATTTAATTAATTAGAAATTTTTTAACAATTAAAATTCAATAAACTATTACGAAAATACTTCAATTTAAAATTGTGTAAATTTTGCATTATTTTATAAGTGCGAAGTAAAATAAATGTGCGTAAGGTAACATAAAATATTCAAAATGAAATTCTTAAAATAAAAAAATAACCTAATTGGAATTCCGTAATATTAAAAAGCAATTTTTCTCAAGATACGTATTTTTTTATCAAACTAGAAATTAGTTGGATGTGGCAATCCCAAAAACTTTCTTTTATCTCATATATTTTAATATTTCAAAATGTTGTTACAGATATTAATATATCATTTTTATTAATTCAATAGTACACTGGTTATCAAAAATTAAGGAAAAGTCACAAAATGCTAATTTTTAAATACGCGAACACTCAAAAGGAAATAATATAATTCGAGTAATTACTATCTCTACAAGACAGCTAGTCCATATAACATCTCATTCAGGTCACACATGGTCATAAGTGTCACAATCACTACGGTGAAGCAAAAAAATAGGAAATTCCATACATCTCATTATGAGTCTCAAATGATCACTATATGTGACTCCACTGAGAAGTCAGTGTGACTGCTGCTTTGTGACGAGTAACTATGTGACTTTACAATGTGGTTACATTGTGACTCTCATTTGACTGTCATTTGTAGACTCAATTTCAAAGTCATTGTAACGCTGCATTGTGATAAGTTACCAAATAATGTCACATTAAAGTCACATGATGACTTTCATGTGACAGAGAGACTACTGTGAAGTCACCATTGTGCTCTTTTGAGAAAAGTCATCATGTGACTTTAATGTGACATTATTTGGTGGCTTATCACAATGCAGCGTTCACGATGACTTTGAAGTTGAGCCTACGAATGACAGTCACACGAGAGTCACAATGTAACTACATTGTAAAGTCACATGGTAACTTGTCACAAAGCAGCAGTCACATTGACTTCTCAGTGGAGTCACATATAGTGATCATTTGAGACTCATAATGAGATGTATGGAATTTCCTATTTTTTTTGCTTCACCGTAGTGATTGTAACACTTATGAACATGTGTGACCTGAATGAGATGTTATTTGGGCTAGTTGTGGTGTACAGATAGTTATTACTCGAATTATATTATTTCCTTTTGAGTGTTCGCGTATTTGAAAATTAGCATTTTGTGACTTTTCCTTAATTTTTGATAACCAGTGTATATCAACTTTGACTTTCATCTAAAATTTCTGCTTCAGTCAATTAATCGGAGTAAAAATGAGTTAATCTGGATCATGATATTTATTAAAATTACAAATAGTCGCGAATAGTCGACAGGATGTTATCAGGATGAGAAGATCCGTCGATTCACGAGCCACTGTTGCACAATAGTACTACAAAAAAATTAAGGCGATTACACAAAAATCGCTATTACAGTGCCCCTTCCCGCGGAATTTTTCCCAAATGAAGAAAGGACCTGAATGGCATAGCCAAAGACTTTTTAAAAAAAATTGGTTCAATTCTATGCATAACTTCATACACTTTTTGATGGTACAATGCCGACAGACACACGAACAGACGGACACGGACAGACATACATTTTCTATAAACATGTTTTTGGGGATTTCTGACCCCTAAAACGTGTAAATCCGTCGAAAACCCGAAATCAAGAAAAAATTCGATTACAATACTTCCTTTTATTGAATATAGAAGAATTTTTATTGTGTATTGTCCCTAATGAAAATTTGCGAAGTCAACTAATTATTGAAAATACTACTGAAACTACTTAACCTGATCAAAATACAAATCTGTCACTTAGACTATAAATTTATCAGATTCGATCAGTAAAATAAACGGAAGCTTGAGGAGAAAACAGAAACAATTTCTACATTTTCCAACTAGTCGGATGTATCAATCGCAAAACTTTCTTCCATCTCATGCATGTTAATACTTCAAAATTCTCTATCACACTGCCAAAATTAAATGGCAATATCATGGGGAATCTAAAGATATGAAATTCCGTGCGTTAGTTCTTAAGGCATGACTACAGCTGAAATCGTGTAAATTCAGAAAAATACAGCCTAGCAGCGACACCTATTGGATGATTTACACTAAAAACATATCAGAAACAACTTATATCAAGGTCTAACTGAATTTGAAGTTTGGGGGCAATTCAGCGCATTAGTGTTTCAGATAGAGCTGTTGCGGAAATCGTGAAAAATGCAACACAGCAGCGCCACGTGTTGGGTGATTTAAACCAACACGTAATCGATACCAATTCATATCAAGGACTAACATAATCTAAAGTTTCATGAAAATCCGTGCATTAATTTTTGAGATAGAGCTATTACGGAAATCATGTAAATCCTGCAAAATGCACCACAGCAGCGCCAACTGTTGGGCGATTTACACCAACACAAAAACAGCACCAATTCATATCAAGCAATAACGGAATGTGAAATTTGATGAAACTCCGTGCATTATTTGTTGAGATAGAGCTATTGCAGAAATCGCCAAAAATGCATCATAACAGCATCACCTGTCGGGCGATTTGCCCCAAACACTAAACAGCACCAATTGATATTTGGGACTAACTGAATATAAACGTTTATTAAATTACGTGCATTACTTCTTGAGATAGAGCGCCCACAAAATTTGTGTCACATACATACAGACAGACAGAGCCACAGAGTCACAGACAGACATTTTGTAAAAATACTTTTTTCTGGATCTCTGATATTTAAAACGTGTAACTCCGTCGAAAATTGGATGTCGAAGTTTTTTACGATTCTAATACTTTCTTCTTGTAAAGATAGAAGGAAGTAAAAAAAATCCCTGCCGGCCCAGCCTACAGGCAGAGGTAGATTTCGAAGTTAAGTATACTAATTTCACCAACAAAAACTAAATCATTATTAGATATAAATCCACTTTAACAGTTTTATCTGTCTGCTTTTGACGAGTTTTTATTTCCTTTTTATAAAATAGCTGGTTTTATCAGAATCCTGTAAGGCGATATTAAAAAATATATTTTTCCATACTCAACAACTCGAAATTTTCTGGCACATTTTCAGATTCATTTTTTATAATTAAAAAAAAAAAAAAAAGAAACATGCTGACGTGATTTTTGAAAAGATTTTTAAGCAACCTGTGTTTTTATTTTTCTTTCAATTAATTAAAACTTGATTAATAAACGGTTATTTTTTCAGAAGGGCAATATTTTTCGTTTCTAACACAATCGCTTCGGGAAATTCTGTTCAAAATGCCCACTTTGACATCATTTTTTGAAATATATTCTGCCTCTATCAAAAAATCGATCATTACTGTACATTATAAAGTTTCTGAATAAGAGAATATAGCAATTGGATGCGTTTGAGAGCAAAAATGAAATGTAGAATGAGTCAGAAAATACGCAGTTTGGATTTGAATACACCCTTACTTAGATGATTTTTCCTTCAACCGCTATGTATTTTTAATTTGTTTTTTTCTGTAAGAATTGGTCCTATCCAAAACTTGTCTATCTAGATGTTGTACACAATATTAAGAAGATATATGATAAATTCATGGGGATTTTATATCTTTTGAATTGACGGAGTTATGGATTTTTTACTTCTTCAATCCCCCTTTTTGTTTTCATTTTTAATTTTTTTTGCGGTACGAATTCGTCCTATCAAAAACTTGTGAATATAAAAGTTGTAGATAATATTAAGGAGATTTATAATAAAATTAATTGTAATTGATATCTTGAGAATTGACGAAGTTACGAATTTTTTTCTCCCAAAAACCCTATTTTGTGCTCCCCTTGAGCCCATTTTTAACTTTGTCAAAAATCTGTGATACATAAAATTTTGGCCCTATTTTTAGAAGTAATAAAAACTTTAAACTGATTTGATATGTACAAAAATTAAGAAGTTATGGGGGTTTTCGGTTTTCACAAAACCCCTCCCTATTTCCATCCCCTTGGTCCGATTTTGCCCATCAACGAACTTGACCGAGATTTTATGCCCTTTGATTTTATGTATCAGTTTGGAAGAGATTGGTGCAGAATTAGGAAAGTTATCGTGTCCAGAAGAAAGTGATATATATATATAGATAGATAGATAGATATATAGATAGATAGATAGATATATAAAGTTTTTTACTGACGGTGGTTTTAGGTTCTAGGGGTCATGATCGGTGTAGATCTGCAAATATTTTTCAGAAATTCCAACATAGGAACGATCTCAATAGGTAGTATTTCATACGAAATCTACCTAAAATACAACTCTGTGTTAAGTCCTTCCAAGGTACTGAAATTTAAAAAATGGACCAAGATGATACGAAAGCTAAAAATCTATACTTCTGTAATATCGTTTTATCAATAAAAGACTTATTAGAGCATTACTGAACACTCTTTCATTGTAACCATCACCAACTTAAAATTCCATAAAATACTTTAAAACAAAAACAAAATCAAGAGAAAACTGGTGAATTCGATAGAATTTGATGTAATATAACGGTTAATGATAAAAGATAAAGCGAGATTTTATAAAAGAGAAAAAAATACCTAAAATAAAGAAAGGCGAAAATTACCATTCGCAAATACAGTGGATTAAAATCATAACTGTAGGATCAGATGTCTGTGGTATTCAGATATGTAAGCATTCATCAACAAAATGTTTGGAAACTGTAACTAACATCGCAGCATCAAATTATGTTTTAGTGAAATAAATTGGGCGAACAATCTTCTTCTAAGTTTATTGGTCAGGTAATTGAAAATATTGACAACGAATTATTCATAACCAAAATTAAAAAAAAAAAATCAAAAATGGTTCATTTTTATTTTCTTCTGTCTGTACAAGAAGAATGTATTGGATTCGTGAAAATTTTCGACTTTCGGTTTTTGACGGATTTACGCGGTTTAGCGGTCAGAGATCCCGAAAAACATGTTTTTACACAATGCCTGTCTGTGAGTCTGTGATTCTATCTGTCTGTAGGCATTTGACACAAATTTTGTGGGCGCTCTATCTCAAGAACTAATGCGCGGAATTTAATAAAAAATTATATTCATGTAGTTCCTAATGTAAATTGGTGTTGAATAGTTTTTGGTGTAAATCGCCTAACAGGCCGATGCGGCATTTTTTTGCGATTTCTGCAATAGCTCTAGCTCAAGAACTAAAGCACTGATTTTCATCAAACTTCAGATTCAGTTAGTCCATAATATGAATTGATGCGGATAACTTTTTGGTGTAAATCGCCCAACAGATGGCGCTGCTATGCTGCATTTTGCAGTATTTATACGATTTCCACAACAGCTCTATTTCAAGAACTAATGCACGGATATTCATCAAACTTCAGATTCCGTTTGTCCGTGATATGAATTAGTGCTGATTACGTGTTAGTGCAAATAGCGCAACAGGTAACGCTGCTGTGCTGCATTTTTCACAATTAACACAATAGCTCTATCTCAAGATTAATGCACGAATTCTCATCTAACTTCAGATTTAGTTAGACGTTGACACAAGTTGTTGCTGATTAAGTTTTGGTATAAATCACCCAATAGCTGGCGCTGCTAGGCTGTATTTTGCTGGATTTACAAGATTTCAACAATAGTTTTATCTCAAGAACTAATGCACGGAATTTCATATCTTTGGAATCCTTATGAGGGGCATATATTGCCATTTAATTTTGACAGTGTCATAGCGAATTTTTAAGAATTAACATGTATGAGATAGAAGAAAGTTTTGGGATTGGTACATCTGACTAGTTATTCATAGAATGAAAAATCTCTTTTGATGAAAGGAAATTTTCTCCAATAATTAAAATTCTGCCACAATCAACGTACAAGATAAATTTAATAAAAGAACTGTGTCAAATGTCGCAACGAAATAATTTCTTAAATATGTAACAATGTACTCTTTCAAATAATAATTCCAGACGTTATATGTTGTTTATGTAATGCTTAAGTCTAATACTAAGCATTACACATGTATTTTAGCAGGCGATATACCCATTTTATTCTTCACCTTATGTAAAATATTTAGAATGACAGTTTAATGTCATTGCCATTATGTTAAAAATGAATTAGTATTCTTTAAAATCGATTTATTTCACTCATGGTGGATCCAATGTAAATAAGTTTTTTAAAATATTCATACTTTTCGTAATTGAAATTGAAATTTAAAAAAAAACCTAATTTGCATATCTATATTACCCCACCAGACGCTATGCAAGTTTCACTCAAAATGTTTGATATTACCGATAAAAATTTACTAATCGAAATCATCATGACTGACATTTTATAAATGTGAAAATAAATTTTGTGTGCATATACAGTTTAATAAGGACATATAACTAATAAAAACCTGATTATATTTTAAATGTTTTATACATCCTTTTCTAAAAAGAATAATAACTATAATAACTATAGCGTAAATTGTCTGTTATGTAAAATGTACTGTAGTTTAATAGAGCAGATGTGTATTTCACATACACAATACACTTCCTAATCGTTGTGTTGTAATTGTCAGTGTTACTCTCAATTTAAATTACTTTAAACAGATAATAGAATAACTAAAAAAAGTACTAGTAATTTTCAGTTTTTTAATGTGAAACTAATGCGTAACATTTAAATTAGAGAACAGTTTAGTACTTATTTTTTGTTTGCATACACACATAGCAACTTCAGATCCGATGGAAAAAGAAATGCACACAAGAAATTTCTAAAAATGTATTAACAATAATAGAAAAAAAATTAAGAACGATACAAAGAATATCAGAAATGTTGTAAATCTTACATTTGAATAAAAAAAAGTAAAGCTTGTTATCCTTTGAACATTTATTTTACTTTAATGTTTTTATTACATTTATAATTAAATGATTAAAGTAAAAAAAAAAAAACTATTCGTGTTGTAAAATTTGAAAAATATGTATTTTTTATTTTCTAAAAGAAAATGTTAAAAGTAACACCTTACATCTTTAATAACTTTGAAAAAAAAATGCGGAGTTCTATAAAAGTACGCTTCATAACACTAAATATCCGATTTCCAAAAATATAATTAGTTCAAGGAAAAATAAACAAAATGTTAAGACATATGGTAAAAAATGCAGTAAGTTATTACGTAAAAAATGCAGTACTTTAAAATTTACTAATAATAATTTTTGTTTTTCTAAAAATAAGCTATTTCTATTGCTGCAAATTTGATCTCCAATTTTGTAACATGTTTTTAAAAAGTTTATTGTTTTAAAAATAATTTTATTGTCCCCAGAAATAACGAATCAACTGAAAAGTATTCCTGGCAATGTAATTTGCTGAAAAGTATTGATTTTTAGCATTTTAGTCCAACTTATAAAACGAAAAAAAACTGTGAAAAAACAATTTAAAGATTACAATTCTAATATACTTAAAGGGAAACAGATGCATTAAAAAGTTTTTTTAGACATGTTTATAATTATCGCAATTTTATATAACTTCACCTGACTTTATCGGTTTTTTATTTTATTACAAAACAAATGTCTAAATACATTTTAAGCAAACATTTTAAATTTGATATTTTCGTCATTTTTCACAAAGTAAAAAGGGCGATCTTTGAAAAGCCTTTCATATATCTAGAATTCGAATTATACGAATTGCATACACGAATAAGTATTTTCATATTTTAACTATATTTCCTAGAAATGAATGTAAACGTGTTAAAATTTATTAAATTTATTAAAACTGCATAGTTCCCTTATTTTTCCTTTCAAAAAATTAATATGAATTAGCATGAAAAATTAAAATACTTCAGTATGGAAAGCTGGTCAATATCTAAGCCAATATGATAAGCGATTGAAAACATAAATAAATCGTCTTAAAAGTTCTTTTTTAATTGTATATGGCGTTTTTATTGCATTAAGGAGGGCAATTTTTTTATGCTGAAGCTCGTAAAATTCTCCCAACAAAATTTTCTTAAAACATTTATTTAAGTATTCAAATAAGCATCTTTGGAAAAAGTATCAATGCCCCTTAAGTAGAGTGTTTTTTCTTTAGCAGTTAGTTTGATTATAGGCTATTCAAAGGGTCAGGTGCCTAAGAAATAGCCCGTCGTCCTAATTTTACTTTTTCCTATCTATAATAGAAGAAAGTACTCAATCAAAATCTTTTTCAACAACCAGTTTTCGACGGAATTAGGCGTTTTAAGGATCAGAATACCCGAAAAACATGTTTATACAAAATATCTCTTTGTCTCTATGTGTCCAAGTGTCGGCATTATACCACCGAAAAGTGTATGAAGTTATGCATAGCATTGAAACAAATTTCATACATATGTTTTTGGACACGGCAAGCAGGATCTCCTTGAATTTGGAAATATTCCGCCGGATGGGACACTATAGTTGCAATTTTTGTACCATTTTCATTATTATATCATCGAAAAGTATATGAGGTTATACGTAAAATTGATCCAGATTTCATATATATGTTTTTGACTATGAAAAACAGGTGCCACTTGAATTTTGAAATATTCCTACGCAATTTTTAATGGCGATTTTTGTATAATTTTCTCGATTTTTTATATTTCTGTTGTACTTCGGCTGTTTGTGCAGTGACCGAATCATAGCCTACTGCTAAGCCGGCTGTTCTAAAAAAAACTATGTACATCCGAATAAAGAAAAACTGTTGATTTTAGTAAATATCATGATCGAGATTAACACTTTTTTTGCTTCGATGAATTGACTGAAGCAGAAATTTATGATGAAAATGAAAGTTGGTATATAATTGAACAAAAGATAATGAAAGGGAAACATTTGTAACTACTTTTTGAAATACTAAAATATATGAGGTAAAAGAAAGTTTTGGTACTGGCACATCCAACTAGTTGCAAGTATGTTTAACGATTCATAAAGTAATCGTTATAAAATGTATTGGTAGATGGTTGGTTGTATTTATGACGGCCAATTATCTGCACGAGGGATATAAGCCCAGGGGGGAGTGCCCTTCGTGGGGGTCTGTCTAAGGGAACCTAACCCGTATTAACGCTTGGAAATCCAAGGTTCGAAGAAAACCACGAAACCTCCGAACGATTAGGTCGACGGGCGCGATTGGGTGCGAACCCAGCACCTCCCGTCTACCAGATTCGAGAGCAGAACCTCTCAGCCACTGGTATGGCGTATTGGTAGATGGATTTCTATTTGATTACCTTACATATTTATTTACCTCATGTTGTGGAAAAAATTGACATTAATATCATATTTCAGTTAAATCAACATTTGAATAATAATAAGAAAAAAAACGTTACGGAAAAAGATGGCTAGGACGCTAAGAGGTTTAAATAAAGGTGTATCTTAATAAGAAGTATCCCGGAATGAGTTATTACTGTTCTAAGAAAGAAAATCTTTTGAACTTGACGTTGTCAAATGGTCCCAACGAACTTCCATGCAAAAACTGACCTTATTTACGTTGCATGTACGAAAAAAATCTTTTAGTGTCACCGTGCTTTCAAAATAACACAAAGGAATCGTCGACCGTAATTTTACTAACGATCTGAAAAGAGTACCCTGAAGAATTATCAATATAACTTTCATTGTTATTTATCAGACAGCTTTTTTTTCACAATTTACATTAAAAATATACATATCTATTTTCCATCGCTTAAAATTGTTTAGATATTCGAACAAATATATTAAACTAATCGTTGATATTACATTTTTAAATACACTATTTCGTTTTTTTTTTTTTCCCAAGTGTAACAAGCATCTTTAAAATATTTTTTAAAGGAAAGAAAGAAAAAGAAAAAAAAATGAATAATGTGTTACTAAAACAGTCTTTTAAAATCTTACAAATGTGTTTTGAAAAACAATAATACATACAATAGTTATTTTCTAGAAGTGTAATAGTTTATAAACAAAAGCTAGATATTTAAAATCGTTATTAGCCTTTTAGGCACATTCACATACCTTGGGGTTTAAAGCAAACGACCGTGACTCGAAAAGCCCCTTTAGTGTTTTTCCTGAAGACGTGCGGAAAAAGTGCTGTAACCGCAAGAGCGATAAAGCATGGTGCTAAAGCATTATGAATATTCACGAACGGAATTAAATAAATAGTCTGTTTTAAAGTTATAAGTTAAGTAAACACCTTTTGAAAGTATTTAAGTAGCTTGCTATTAAGTTATATAAATAGTAATATAGAGCTATTTAAATTAATAGCTTGCGATTAATAAAAACAGCTTATTATTACAATTAATAAACTTTTTTGTTTGATATTTAAATTCCATAACTTTTTATAAAAATACTCTTGTGTTTTGGAACTGCAGTTAGATAACAATAAGAAAAGCAAAAACTCATAAATGTTCTTCCATTCTGTTAAAAACTTATATTCGTACTCAATTTAAAACATGAAAAAAAACAGCAAATAAATTTTTACTATTATTATACTTAAATAAAATAACATAAATTGAAACTTAAAATGACTGCATACGAAGTTTTTATTATCATTGACATTTCAATAAGTCATTTGTATTTTCAGAAAAGCACTTTGGTTTTTTGTTTTTCAATCATTGTATCCTTTTTTAAACCTCTTTAGAGAATATAAGAATGTACAGTAATATTGAAAACGAATAAACATGTTTAAGCTCTTAACTACAGACATAATCTTATTCTTCTTTATAAGAAAAAAGATACGCATACAGTTCTTTTAAAATTCTTCAATAATCTTTTATTTTTATTGCACAAAATGTTTTCGAAATATAGAAAATGTTATTTGGATGCTTATTTTAGAAGAATTCGATTTGAATGAAGAGGTAATTTTTAATATCAAGATAACCTATTAAACATTTAATATATAGAACCTATTTCTGCTAATCATAAATTAAATGGACGTTAATTAGTATAATTTACGAATTGCCAATAAATATTTTATTTAAAAAATAAACTAAAGTTATAGAAAATTATCAGATCACGTATTTAAAATGATGCTTCTTTTAATTTTTTTCTTTAAAAAATTAAAGTAATTAAATTAATTAAAGTGGTATTCCAGTTAACCCATATTTATTTTAATTTTGATTAATAATCTAATAAGGAAAAATACTAGCCATCGTTTATTTAATAAATATTTTTTTTCTTTTAAAGTATATAATATTTTTTTCGAAAAAAATAATTATTTAAATATCAAGTATAATATTTTAGAAATATAGTTTCATAAAAGCAGAATGTAAAAGAAGACGATGGCATTTTATTGCTATTTAAAATTGTTCTTCACTGGATACTAATATTTTCGCAATGAAAATGTGCATTATTTTATAACGTAATTTCTAACGAGGCACCTAAAGCTAAGTATTGTGTGGTAAGCTTTTATATTTCTTTTTTATATATATTGTGAAAAATTATGAAGCAATTAATACAGTTTTATTCTCGCATATATTTTTAAAATTACCAAATGTTCTCATTAACGGTTAATGTGCCTCACTTCCAAACTGTTGAAATAATAACACTTTACTGGACGCCGATCAGTATCCGATTGTTTTATCTTTGCTCTCCTTTCTTTCCCCAAAACCCTTTTACAACCCAAAACAATAAAATACATTCCAACCCGATTTAGAACTGCAACAAAAAGACGGATAGCTAACCAGACCCGACGTGTAAAGTAGCCCCTGTTTGATTCGAGTAAAATGAATTTTCCCGACATGATGCAGCTGTCTAATGCATGTTTTCTGTCTCGTTGTTACCAGTTTTGCATATTTTATGGGTATGACATATAAAATTCCTTGGGGGAAGAGGGAGCTGAATAACACCTCCAAATTGCGCTCCTCGACATCGATCACTATATGATTGTTTTAACTTTACTATCATTTCATGACCCACAGGAGTCCAAACACAACACAAAACTATAAAATTCACTCCAACCCGATTCATACATGCAGTGAAAGGAAGGATTACCAACCAGATCCGACGTAAAGTCTCGCGTTTGATTTGGGTAAAATTGATTCACTCGAAAGATGCAGGTCTCTAATCCACATTTTTATGTCTTGTTGTTACCAACTTTGCATGTTTTATGGCATATTATACGATGACATACATTTTTTCTAGGTATTCCTTAAAAAAAAAAGAAAGAAAAAAGATGCGACGACTTTTTTTCAAAACATAACTTAGTACTGTGTACCTTAACACCATATTAAACTTTTGCGACTACTGGTCAATTTTACGAAAGCTAAAGCTTATAAAGAAAAAAATAATACATGAAAATAGACACACAGACAAATATATTATTTTTACATTCTAATGCTATTGGAACGAAACCGTCTGCAGACTGAAATATTTCCAACAACAGCAACAAATATTCAAATCAGACCGCCCGTTCAAAATCTATGCTCCGATATACATAGAAACTAATATGAAAACTGAAAGACATACATACATATTATTGTTATATCCAGAATAATACAACTAGCCCATCTGCAGACTGAGACCGTGCCATTATTTAGTGAAACTAAATACAACTTTTTTTTGTTCCAACAAAAACGCTTTAAAATAGAAATATCCGTTCTAGAGTTATGCTTGGATGTACATAAATAAATATATGCAGGTTGTTTGAAAAGTCTTTGCCTCCCTGATTGAAAAATTTATTCATATCAGCTATATGCAGAGCTGCCAAGTCTCCGACATTTTGCTTACCAGTATTTAAACACAGAAAATTTTGTTTTATTTGATTGGAGAGTTTTTCGATTTAAAAGAACAACATTTTGCTAAAGAAAACACTAGTATGCAAAAAAATCGGAGACTTGGAAACTCTAGATATGCACTATATGGCCAAAGGTGACCGGTCACTTGCGATTTTAGACGTTTTGTTAAATATCTAGAAACATACATGAGGAATTAAGCTGAAACTGCAGGTGTGTAAACAGTAAAGTATAGGTCATATATTTCCGTGAAGATTTTTTCCCGAAACCCCATAGGGGACCGTCAACAAATTGAAAAATAACGAATATATTTTGGATAACCCTGTAAAAACTAAACTAGCAAAAGCGTTCAAACTCGAGACTATTAATAGGTGGCTTATTGTAATGCACTGTGTTCATTTTTATAAGGATAGCATGTATGCTCGTAGAAAAAGTATGGTTTTTATAAAAACAGTCTCAAATTTCGCCAAGTTTTTTGCTTATAATTTGCAGAGTTCTTAATATAAAAAAAAGTTATTTTCAGAAAATATGACGAAGAATATTGTACACAATACCCTGTAATCAGAATGAAAACAATAAAAATTGTATGAAAAATGAACAGGTTTACTAAATAATGATTCACTGCGCATGCGCGAACGTAATCCAAATATAATTTGCATAATGTGTTATCTAAATGTATAGAGCAACTTTTGTGAATGTCTCAAAAACATAGTTTGAAAAGTCTGATAATAATCGTTTATAGAATGAGCTAAAAACCCGTTATTCCAAAAAGAAAGCAAAAATATGAGGGGCTGTATCCAAATACAGTTGGTCGTGCCATATTGTGTATACTATATTGACACTAATCAATGGATATATGGATACAACCTCTCATCTTTTTGCTTCATTTTGGGAACAACGGATTTTGAGCTTATTCTACAAACGATTATTATCAGACTTTTCAAACTATGTTTTTGATACTTTTACAAAAGTTGCTCTATACATTTAGCTAAGACATTACGCACATTATATTTTGATTGCATTTGCGCATGCGCAGCGAAACATTATTTAGTAAACTTGCTCATTTTTCATCCAATTTTTATTATTTTTTAATTCTGATTGCAGAGTATTATGTACAATGTTGTTCGTCATATTTTCTGAAAATAACTTTTTTTATATTAATAAGTCTGCAAATTATAAGACAAAAACTTGGCGAAATTTGGGACTGTTTTTATAAAAATCTTAATTTCTCTACGAGTATACATGCTATCCTCATAAAAATGAACACAGTATATTACAATAAGCCACTTATTAATAATCTAGAGCTTGAACGCTTTTGCTAGTTTAGTTTTTACAGGGTTATCCAAAACATATTCGTTCTTTTTCAATTTGTTGACGGTCGCCTACGGTGTTTCGGGAAAAAAAAAAAACTTCGCGGAAATACATGACCTATACTATACTGCTTACACATCTGCAGTTCCAGGTTAATTCCTTATGTATTTTCCTGGATATTTAACAAAACGTCTAAAATCGCAAGCGACCGGTCACCTTTGGGCATATAGTGTATAAGATATGCTTGTAAAACTTTTGCCAAAATGTTCGAAAACTAAAGAAGATTTTTTATTGCAACGTGTCTATAGTGTAGCATTGTTTATGTCCAGGAAACCGGGCTACACAAGCTTACCTTCTAACTCAGCTGGAAGAGTGGAAGAAATGAGATAATCTTTTTTGAGAAATCTCAAGATACAAATCCCTAAGGACTCACGTGAATTACAAAAAATCTCGCGATGCCAGAAAATACACCGTGCATTTCTTGATTTTTAAACATTTCTGGTTTTCGGGTCACAAATTCTGCTACACAGTAGCCACTTTACGGAAACTCAAAAAAAAAAAAAAAAAAGAAAAAGAAAAAGAAAACTAACCTGTTTTTTTTTTCCAAAATTTTGGCATATTTTCACAAATATATTTTTTGTATTGCGGATATGAATTATTTCTGTAATGATGGAAAGACTTTTTGAATACCCCGTATATATACAAAGGAAACGCATAACCGCCTTCGTTTTGGAATTCGATTGAAGAAAAAATTTGTACTGACAGATAAGTTAAATAGTAACCAATACATATAAAGATATATGACACTAATGGGAAAACTATTTTTTCCGAATTTCAAGTGAGAATTTTTTTTAATGCATGCAAATTCCATTTTATTAACACAGAATGCAATCAAACACAAACGGGCGGAAAATATTGTGGCGGTGTACAATCAATGTGTCAATGTATACAATGAAATGGTCCGTTACTGTAGCTTCAGAAAAAAATATGCTTTTAGAAAATCTTTTTATCAAGAAACACAAGCTATTAAAAATGCAATTGAATTTCCCGTTTTTCATTATTTCATTTTCAAACAGAATATCTCAAATGTTTTGGATATTTTGTCTCTGTACAGCCAGACTATTTTCCCTTACAGTGCCTTTAGGTCTTTTTCACACTAAAGTTAAGTAGTTTTACAACTTTGATATTGAATGTTTTGTTAAGTCAAATTCAAATGTTTAATGAAGACAAAAGTTTAATGTTTTTCGACTAAAATTAAAAAAAATTCTTAACCTTCTTTATAGTTTTCCACATATGATAGCAAATGATGAAATTTAGCGCTAGGGTTCCAATCAAGTAATTACCTCATAGTGCAACGCATACCCATCACTTTATATTTATTTTCACTAAACCATGGGGGGAAATTCTTCCCGAAAATTCTTCATTCATCGAATCTTTCAAAAATATGAGAAATTAGATGGGATATTATCTCGTACATCTAACATATGAAGTACAGTAAAAATATAAAATCAGGCTTAACGCCTCTTAAAGTACATATTACACTGCTTTAATAAAATTATCCTGCAGTTACAATAATTTTCAATTAAAATTATTAATTGCTTTTACATTGCACATAAAACAATTGTTTGGAATTGTGCATGGTTAATAAATTACCACGTATTGCCCCAAAGTCTCCTAAAGTAATTGCAAAATAATGAGACTTAACAAATCATCTTATTTTTACAGTATAATAAATTTCAAATAACCTTAATGAAAACTATTCTTTAACGTTAAAAGAAGGTTTTTCTGAGTAAGAAAGTGCTGTAAAAATAGCTATTTTGATCTTCTGTTTAATTTTAAATCTTATAAATAATGGACTAGCTCAAATAAACTTTTATCAGTATTTTATGATACCGTAAAAACCAAACGATTAAATATTTATTGAATATAAAAACGATTTTACTGTTAGATGTCATACGATAACAACGTTTTTAAACATGTATCTTGAACGTACTTATCGCAAAATTAAAACACTTTTTTTGCTCTTTGGCGATTTAAAAAACCTTACACAAGATTAGTTATTTTTTCTTTAGAAATTAATCACCGTCAATACATTCATGTAACATTCATCACTCATATCCTTCGGTGGAATTTTCTATGCACAAAATCTTTATAAGCAGAAACTTTTAATGAAACATTAATTAAATAACATTAAGCAAAGTTTTCTGAAAAGCGATATAATACAACTCTCTTTCAGCAAAATGCGAAGCGAGTGCAACTTTCAGGCATCCCATCTGGCTAAATAAAGCAATTATTTAATACCGTTATGCAAAATATTTCTTACAAAGTCTTTCTTTAAATCTATTCAAAGAAAATAAAATTTCTGAACTTTTCTATATATTTCGAAAAAATTTTTTTACATAAAAGAACTCACCAAGAATTTCTTTTTTAAACGAAATCTAAAGTTAGTCAAGTTAAAAGAGTTTTTACTAAAATAATAATATTTTCCTTTTCATATTTTTAATAAATAAGAGGAATAGCTTATGAGTGTTTTATTGTTATGAATTGATAAATTAAAATATCAACCAGTATTCAAAAGGATATATGGGAAAATATATTTTAAGGATCAGGGGGGGGGGGGGGGGACGATACTACTCAACTATTCTTAAATTTGATACTATAGTGCCATCTGTTAGAAGCCATATGTAGCTTAGAAGCTTACAATCGTTTGGGATTTATATATCGAGGGAAAAATGAAGATAATCGTATAAAAACACAGTTTAAATACTATAAAGAAGGAAAAATTATAAAAGCATTTTGAAAACCTGAGTTTAAGATTAACGTAAGGGGAGAAGAACGATGAATGTCGACGATCGTAAAAAGTTAATGATGAATAATTAATTATGATTGTCATCCTTTTGCCCCGTGGCTATTCAAATGGCTACTGCATACTATTTATTATGTATTTAATTTAAATCTTCTCAAAACAATATATTTCTGTATATTATAACACATCTGTATTTTTTCCCAATACCAAAATGTCTTTAGGAAAACTATAGTTTTTAAATTTTAGTTATAATAATAAGATAAACCGGGTTATTGATTTTTAAAAGTTACTATAACATTTTTCAGAAACGATTAAATTGCTTTAAAATTGGAGCATTTTATATAACTTTGTTTACATTTCATACACATTTTTTACAAACCATGTTAAGAGATTACATATTTTTTAAATAGCTTTCCTCTAATACAATTAGAAAAAATTAATGTAGGGGAGGGTAGTACACAGTGAGACGAAAATCATTATTACTTAACAAATGGAGACGATTTTTATTCTTTTGAAAAAAAAAAAATACTACATCTTTAAGCTACACAAATGCGTTACACATTAATGTATAAATGGTTTTAAAAAAGTTATTTATAAAAGCACAGAATCAGCATAACGGAGTATCGAAAATTGTCTCACTGTGTAAAACAAGTAGTACACAGTGAGACAATGTATATATTTTCATAAATCATACATTTTTACACTCTATCAATAATTTTCTGCAGTTTATGATTTCTAATTAATAATTCTAGATTTTCAAAATATTAAAAATGTGAGCCTCGGGCGGACAGTGGCAGACCTTGGGCTACCTTCATTCAAATTTTCAGCCTCTTACGTTTACTAAATTCTCTTAGCCATCGCACGCCCACACGCAGAGAGAGAAAGAGAGAGAGAAACCTTCTTTTATTAATAAATAACCTTTTTAACTTCAGAACCAGATAGTAGGTACACAATAAGACGCACCTCACTGTGTACCACAACTACGTGTCTCACTGCGTACTTTCGTTACGTTGTAACAAAATGGATGCCACACCTGTTACATCAATTTCATCGCTTTAAAAAGTTTAAGTCGTTTTGCCGAAATCAGCGCCATCGCTAAAACTTTTTATTGGTGGGGGAGAGAACCCCAAATTGCAAATTTCAGTCAAATTTCAGTATTTGCCAACTTACCATAATTAGAAAATGTAATATAGTTCTTATTTGTTAAAGGTTAATTAATATTACCAATTAGTTTTGTAATTTTTGCCAAGTCTATCAGAAATAGAAAATATATTATAGTTTTTATTAAAGTTTTAAACAAATTTGCCAACTAAGTTTGTAAATTTGCCAAGTGTAATAACATTCGCGAATGTTTTGGGGGGATCCCCCCTTAGCGTAGTCTATTATTAGATATAGCTAGGTTTGGTTAAGTAAATATGTGTCATATTGAAGGAAATAAACTCTAAAATAGACGTTTATGTAACTTTAACTACCATAAAATAAGGAATTATTTACTATTTTGTCGGACGAGTAACTGAAGTGCCGAAACTACATCCACGTGTTGCACAAGATGAGATCGTTATGTGTGTGCGCCAGCTTGAAGAAAAAGTTAGAACTATATGTGAAAGTGGCTGCTGCCTCACTATGTACCATGTCTCACTGTGTACTCCCCTACCCTATATGTACGAGGGTGAATCAAATATTAACCGGAATTTTTGTTTTTTAATTTATTGATACAAGATACAAAATAGAAAGTTACATATTGTTTTTCTATATAATCTCCTGATTACAAAACAAATATTTCCAATGGATTGTAAGTTTTTTGATGCCGTCATCATACAAAGAATGTGGACGTGTCTCCAGCCAATAGCGCACGAAGGCTTCAACAGCAGTGTCATCGCCTAATCTTTCACCACCTAATGCTTCTTGCAAAGGCCCAAACATGTGATAATGACAGCGAAATAAGTCAGGAGTATAGGGAGGGTGTTCCAGTATTGTCCAATGCATTTCCTCCAACTTTTCGAGAGTTGGCTAAATTGAGGCGGGCATTCTCATGAAGCAAAGTCACTTCTCTGATCGGAAATTCACGTCTTTCCCTCCGATATGCAAGTTTTGTTTCGTCCAACAGTTGGCAGTAGTAGGCAGCACTCTTGAGAATGTCCGGAATGGCATCAATGTTTTCCTCAGTAAAACTTGCTCGAGGGCGGGGGGGGGGGGGGTCAACTTCTGATTGTCCTTCCACAAACTTTTTGTGCCATTCATACACTTTGATTTTCTTCAAGAATGTCTCCCCAAACTGTGCTTGAAGTCTTCGTAAGATTTCAGCCAGTCTAAGAATGGCTGAAATCATAACCGCTTTCATTTGTGTAAAATTTAACGATAATGCGTTGCGCAACGTTAGGGTGAACCTCTCGCTGACTCATTGTGATGTCGACTGAGAAATGCATAGTGTAGCACATACCGGTGCATTTATATTCATATGACATGCCCACCTGCCATGAGCAGAGACTTGAGCGCCCCCGGGATGACCTTAAGGGCTTCCGGTAGAAATTCCGGGTTATATTTGTTTCACACACGTATTAAAAACTACAAAACAAATCTTAATATTTTAACTTGGAACATTTTAATTTGCAAATTTTATTAATTTCAATGCAAAACATTAAACATAATATTTTTGATATGTTTAGTCTATAGGTATTTAATATATATATATTAAATGTGTTTTCTGGGTTATAGTAAACTGGAGCATCGTCATTGATTCATTGTTCCTAGTTGACAGAAAATATTGTTTGAACACAAGTTTTGAAAATATATTTTTTACACATATTATGAATCATTTCTTGCCATTACTCTTGTTATGTTACATCATAATCTATTAATCAATTTCTACCACATTTATATAACATATAAATGAAAAAATACAGCATAACACTAGACTTCTTTTTTTATATACAATCTGTTACAATGAATAAATTTAAACATTTATAGCATTTTGAACTCTGACGTCTAATAATATTTCTTAAAAGTAAACAATATAATAGTTAACGTTCATTCTCAAGACTCATTATGCATATTATCTTAAGAAAACATGTTTTATTTATGACATTTATGACTTATTCTTCTAAAATATTTTCTCCATGCTTGCGTTTTATTGTCATTGAGTTCTCTGTCTGTGCATTTTATTTCTAGCTACAGGAATTTGTATTTTCTGCTACATGAATTACATTTTGTTGTCTCACGATAATTTATTTATTTATTTTTAACTAAGTGATTTATTTATCAAAATCCAGTTACTGTGTTTATTTCTGTTAAAGCAGGGTAAGAACTCTAGGTTTTTTGGATGGATTTTCGTTTATAAATATACCTATATTCATACAAATTCGATTCAAAGGTTTATGTTTCCGGAAGGCTATAGGAATCCCAAAATTATGTTCGTTTGGAAAGATTTTCGGCCAAAAGTGCAAAATCGATACAGATCTAAGCATGCCAAGCAAACCTGTTGTACGCTGAAGCAGAATTATGGCCTCCAACTCTAGTTTTTTTTTTTTTTTTTTTTTAGAATATCGTTTAAAAATATATAACATACAAACCTACGGGTATACGCTACCGAAGGTAGTGGGACACACATTATTTGGTTTGATTGGAAAAATTATAGTCTAATTATAGTCTATCAAATCATTCAAAACTGATATTAAGGTACATTTAAGGTTATTATAACGGGTCCGGGCATCCCCCGGCAGGTCAGCTAGCAAAAGTGCAAAAGTGCAATGAACAAAAAATAATATTGCAAAACAATTTAAATTTAAAAATTGCGCGAGACATTTATTTGATATTTCGAGATAAGCTTTTCAACTATTTTTGTTGGGACTGCGCAAATAATATTTCATTTCTAACAAAATTATTTTGACGTGAATATTAAAAAGAGAAATAAAAGTTTGGTGAAAATTGAGTGAGTTTAAAAACGATACATTTAAAATGTCTTTATTTATTTATTTATTTATTGAACAACAAACATACGACTTGTGTGCTTGACATGAGACCCCGCTTAAAATGTCTTATTTAAAAGAACTTTCTTTTCGCTTTGTTAAAAAATACCGGGAGACAAAGACTCTGTTTACTTAATTCAATTTATATTAGCTTATTTTGAAATGTTTAACTGGTTTTATTTAATCAAAGAGGGAAACAGCCATAGTATCTTTTAAAAGCAGCTGATTTTTCCTTAAAATTCCCCAATCAAAGAGAAATGAATAGAAACCCGTTTATAGGGAGATCGCCACTGTTTTTTAAATTATAATTCAAGCTTTCAAAATCTTTTTAAAGCCTATCAAATTAGCGTGCTTTTAGAAACTGTGGTGTCTGAACGGGGGTTGGCGAGCGTAGCTCGTAGGGGGCCGAGCCCCCTAGTAAATTAAAAAAAAATTTCTCTTAATGTCACATTTTAGAGAAAATATTACGACTTAGGCAAAGCTCACTCAGCTTTCATCCCTTTGGGGTCGATAAAATGAGTACCAAGCTTGCTTGGAAACTAAACACCGAGGGTCTCGCGTTAGGCTGACCACCTTGCCGGGACGCAAGCTGCATAGCACTTCGGGCCCAGTGTTACGAAAACAGAGATGGGCACTGTCGCCCCAGATCCTTCATGAATTGTATAGCCACAGAGTTTAGTTTTAGTTTATTACAACTTAGACAAAAAAAAAAAAAAAAAACTTACGTTTTTAAGTGACACATACTTTTTTTTGTATAATATTATGATTTCACACTTTTATAATATTGTGATAATTGTATAATATTGTGATTTCACACTTTTCAACTTTTTTAAGTGAGATACTTTTATTTGTTGTTAAAAGTTATAACTAGCTTAAATTACAAAATCTTATACAAATATGAAAGTACAGGGTGTCTCAAAAAGATCCGCACAACTTCAAATTTTTAATTAAAAAAAAAAAAGAATAGGCCTACAGTAAAACTAGTTACAACAAAATACATAGAATAATTCATTTTTTTTTCTATAGTATGTTTCTGGTCATAGATGGTCATCATTGCACAATACGTAAACGATTATAAAAAATTCAGTTATTCAAAATGGTCCCCCTAGTACTAGTGAAGAATATGTTGAACGAGCACGTGAAACATTTCCTAGGAGCCTTACAAAATCGATTCATGGAATTGAAACAAAAGATCCAAACAGCTGTAGCAACTGCTGATGTTAAATTAGCATGCTAAAACTTTCGCGGAGTTAATTGGAATATCGTCTTGATATTTTTAGTGCTACGAAAGGATATCATATTGAAGTTTACTATGCCAGTAGAAAAAAACTTTTTGAGTTATTTCACCTATTATTGTATCTAGTTTTGCTGTATGCCTATTCTTTTTTTTAATTAAATTTTGCAGTTGTAATAATCTTTTAAAATTACGCTGTATATCTTGATATAATACATTAAGGGGGTCTTAAGACTCTTAAAGCTTCAAAATTTTCGAATTTGTAATTTTCTTAGATGTTTACTCTGAACATTTTGATCACATGAACATCATTTCTGAACATTTTGATATAAGAGTTTCCTTGAAATTCCCCTTAGAACAGAAGTTATGGCTGTTAGAATTATACTCCCTCAATAGCTGAACGGCGTTTCCGAAACTTTGAAGTCATTTTTCTCCAAATGACGTTTTTAGTCACAACGCGCACAATATCTCAAAAACTTCTGAATATTATTTTATGAAATTTTCAAAACATATGTTTCATGTTAGTTTGTACAAACTGAACCTAAAATTTCTTTTTTATTGTTCAAAAAAACATTTTTTTAGTTGATTAGACTGTTGAAATTTTCAAAATAATCCATTAGCTAAATACAACTTTGTATTAAAAATATAAAAATGCATTAAATAGAAATTTATTTAGGTTCAGGGTAATTAGTATAGTATGAAGAATAAGTAGTCATAAAAAGTTTCATTCTAGTTACAAAATTTATTTTTTAATTCTGCGCGTAAGCTGTTAAACCAATTTTCTGCTCGTCAAATGTCTGATAGTTTGGAGCCCCCTATAAATGTTAATTCTGCATCTTGAAAATTTTAAAATACCTGAAATGAAAGAATATATATTCTCCAATCAAAAGAAAATGAATGTAAACCCGTTTACAGATAGATCGCCACTTGTTTTTCAATTTTAATCCAAACTTCCGTAATCGTTTTAAAGGCCATCAAACTAGTGTGTTTTTAGTGGTTGCGGTGTCTGAACGTAAGTTGGTGAGCGTAGCTCGTAAAGGGCAGAACCACCTACTAAACGCACATACATAAAAACACATACTCAACGAAGTAAAAATTCATTTTCATCGATTGTTCTCTACATTATTTGGCAGGTGAAAAATAGAAACATGTAGTTAAAATTGATGAATCTTTGTTACATTTATCTCTCTGCAATAGTAAAACATCAATTTAATACATAAAAAGGCCTAAAATGCTGGTGAAGAGAGATCAAGGAATGATTTGCTAAAGGTTTTTGGCATGAACTTTCGTAACTAGAAGTTTGCTTCTTTTGTGCGTATATTTGATGTAACACAAATGTTTGGTCAAACCGTGCCGAAAATATAAAGAATTTGTACTTTCGATTGTTCAGTATTTTTTACATACAACCACTGTCCAACAACTTACATACATATGAATATTGGAGAATGTATAAACATACATCCTCGTATACATATATTTGTTTAAACGCGTCAGAAATTATGTGAATATAACTACAAATATAAAATTAAGTCTATCAAAATAAAGCGTATATTACTTTAAAATTTGCAGAAAATAAATAAGTCCAAATCTTATTCAAGCTGCAGAAATTTAATTTTTTTTCTGTCATTCAAAATATTGGGCTTTAACACCTCTGCTATTACTCTAACAAGCTTTAAGTAAAGAAAAACAATATATCAACAGGATTGCGTAGGAAATATTACGAAGAAAAACACAATTTGTTATACATCAATGATGATGAAATCTTTCACCGTTCTACTTGAAAATATCACGCTATATGTATCACTTAAACTATCGCTTGAGGATAAAATGGTGTTTATAAGAATAATGTTACGCAATATAACCAATAAATTGTCAGACGGGTGAATTTTTATGTGACAAAGTTTTTCAGAAAACTGAAATTTCGTTTTAATGGATTTTGCGAAATGTATTTCTTTTTTTTATAAAAAAAACAAATATCTTTACAAGGGGAACTATATTATAAATTTTTAATATTAAATATGCTTTTACGACAAAGAAAATATTTTTTATGCTTACAATAAAACAATAAAATCAACCTTTAAAAGAGTGATTTGAATGAAAATGAAATCTTTTTACAAATAATAGGAGGAAGTAATATGTCTTAAACACATACAGTTTTAAAAAATTGTATTAATATTCCAATGGAAAATATATTTTTTATCTCATTTGAAAAGTAACCTCTGGTAATTTATATCGTTTACTTTGCACACCTTATAATTAATTGCAATCCTATATTACTCTAAAATAGTATTTTGTAGTAGTACATACGAAATTGTCTCTTTTTTAAGTAAAACTTATAAAAATTTTATGTTTAATTATGTAGTGCCAAAAATATGTGGTAATTATGTAGTACCAAACGATCGTCAATCTTAATAAAGATATTTTATCAGCATTATTTAACTTAATATGTAGTACCATCTGAAATTTCAAGTGATCGCAACATGTAATTGCATATGTCAGATAAAATTTCTAAAAATATACCAAACCTAATTGATATAATAGTATCATGTAAACATTAGGTTTAATTTTTCTATAACAAGAGATGCACAATTTATAATTTTGCTTTAATAGTATTGATTTAAACATACACCGCATAGTAATCCATACTACACTCATGTTCAAAATTTAAAAAGCAGCGATCCATACTTTCGATTTTTCACAGTTTGTGGAATATCGACTGTAATTCTTGATGAATTGTCCTTGAATTCCGAGGATGTAAAAAACATGTTTGAGTTCATATTTATCAGTGAAGGATTAGTCATAAGTCCAACTAGAGGGGCTAATAGCAAATTTAATAATTGTCATACAGCCAACACTCTAAACTTTATCTAACTGAAGTAAAGTGAAATCAGTTTTTAAAAAAAATCCGAAGGAAAATTGAAGTTAAGAGAGCAGTCAGGCTGTTAGAGGCAGCTTCTGATGGTGCTAGGATGTCTGGAAGACATCTGAGGAAATATTATTTTTGATTAGAAGGAATCACAGAAGAGTGGTTTTGTGGCAAAATATAATGTTACTTCTGAGTAATCACAAAGTGTATACAGTATTTTAAGCGTAAATAGTTTTGTAAATAATAGTTAGCGTTTTCAAATTAACATTACAATAAAAATTATACTCTGGATCCCTTCATCGGCTGTCTAGACATCACAATGATAAGATAATATTTTTGCGATCACGTATATAATAGAATATTTTCACATTAGTCTACCATTGTAGCAAATGACTTTACGGGCCACGTTCAAAGTCTGTGTGCATTTGTGTAAGCATAGCACTCATATTCGAGAAGATGCCAACGTTTCTGTGAAAATTTGTGTGTTTGTTTATAGCATACAGCGTTTTCAACCAGACTTAACCCTTTGTTGCATGCATTAAAACTAACAATCCCCAATATTAAATTTGCTATTTTTTATTTACTATGTTACCTGACTGGTGGCGTTATGTCAGTTTTTCTACTGACAGCATAGATGTCACAGAGTAGCATACGTTTTGAATTAAAACTGCAAATGAAATAGTTTGGATAAGAAAACAAATAGAATTTTTTACCATTGTGGTGGACAAAAGGTTTAACATGATTTTCCGAAAACTTGACAAAGAATAGTATTAACAATCTACTGCAATTAAAACATGAATACATTGAATATTTTATGAGATATTAGCATTTGTATTAAATAAATTTTTACAGCTCATTCATGTAAGATTCCAAAATTTTTATTTCATAATTTGGTAGTCAGCTAATCAGCGAAAGTTATACAAGAAGTCCAAACAAATATCGTGGAAACAAACAAAAAAAAATATCGGCGGTAGAGATAGATGATTGACAAATTGTGGTAAATTCTTTATCATCTAGCTAATTTTAGAAAACAAAACTCACTATGTCGCCACTATCTTTTTTGCATTTTTAGGATATACGACTACAATTTTTATATAAGTTGTCCTAAATACCTGAATACCAAAATAGGAAATAAAAAAATTGGAATATTTTACGCACGCTCAATGTAAAATCATTTTATAAAAATGCCTATATCTAATCACATATTCAATATATTCATGTTTTAACTAATGTATCCTCTTTCTAGAGTTCTTTGTCAAGTTTTCGGAAAGTGATTTGACGGCCTGATTAGAGCCAGACCGCCTGATTAGAGATCCAGCTTCGTCTTATTTACGTCCCACCCGAGCATCTCTCCGACACGCAGGGGCTCGCAGGCAGAAACCCAGCCCCAAACCTGGCTTCGACCCAAACTGTGGTCGAAGCCAGGCTGCCAATAGTTCTACAAGGTGAAGCATAATTAGTAGTTCTGGTTTCGGAAAGTTATGTTGAGCGCTAAATTGGGTTGAAATATTTTGAATTTTTCACAGAAATGTTAACATCTTCACAAATATGCATACTATGTTTACACAAATGCACGTCAACGTTGAACAGACCAACATTTTATATGCTAAAATAACACAACTTTTTCAGCCTTTTCTGTTATGTGAGAGATCCCAAATACGATTTCATTATTAAATTTAGTATTAGCCTCCTAATTGCCCTCGCAACTAAATATTTACTGAAAAATATGAAGTCAAACATGTTCTTTACATCCTCGGAATTCAACGACAATTCTTCAAGAATTTTAGTAGATGTTCGACAACCGTTACAATTGAAAGGATCCGATCACTGTTCTTTAACTTTTGGACGCCAATTTAGAATTAAAAAAAAAAAAAAAGTGCCATCCCATACCCAATCCACGAGGACGGGAATGGCCGTGTCGGCCCACTTATTCATTTAATTTTCTTTCTCCTTAGATGGTTTAAAACCAAAAAAATTAAATGCTTTTTTTTTTTAACCCGACTGAAAAGAAGGTTTATGTGCTTCACGCGCATCTGAGTATGTGAATTTCTTTATACCCTCGAAACATCCCAACGGGTGGATGGATTTTAATAAATGTGGTCTCTATCGATTTGTCTTAACCTTCCGAGGGTTATAGGATAGGTTTTGTTTTTATAAATTGAAAATGGCGGTAGAGACGAAAAAAACTTTTACGTACCCTTTTGAGTGGCATATCATTGTATAGGTCTTTCAAAATGAAGACGATGTTTCATTGACCATTTTGCAGTCAGAAGCTCCGTTTAAATATTACACAGCCTGGAAGTTGTGTACTTTGGATCTCTACCTTTACTGTAGCTCTAACCTTCATAATAGACATCTATGGGCCTCATCAAAACAGTGTTTGTAGATAGGAACTAATAATTGAACACAACTGAAAAGTCATCAAAACAAGTAAATGAAAAAAAATAGGTAAGTAATATAAACAAATAATATAAAAAAATATTTTAAATAAATTCCTACTTAGATCAATTAAAGAATTTTTTTCTCCCATTCTTCATTCCTCGAGCGGCGCTTAAAATGCTTTGATCAAGAAGAGGGCTCTCTCGGTGTTAAATTACCTTGATCAAGAAGAGGGCTCTCTCGATTATTGAAAATTAATTAATTTAATTTAATTAATGAATTAAATATTTGAAAAAAAACTGTATTAAAATCAAGTGTCATCCACTACGAGTTTAAAAAATTTATTTGAGCTTGATTGGATGAACAATAAGTACTATTTTATTAACGATTGAAAATTTGAAAAAGATATATATATAGCAAGAGTGTGAGCTAATAGTAGGAATTGAAAAAAAAATAGTTTCACCTTGATGAGAAATAATTAATTAGTTCGCTTTTTACGCAGTCGGGTTTTTTATTTTTTTTATTTAATTGTTTATTAATTTAACAAACTATTATTTATCTGAGTATACTAGCACCAATTTTGTAAAACACCATCTCATTTTTTAAAAGTAAATAGCGTTATGTCTTGTGGATCTAGTTTGAAAATCCCATATAGAACCTAAAAAAATAATCAGTGGTGGATAAAAATTACGTCAGAGATATTCAATTTTGTTTAATATTGCTTAAAATTTTAACAGACTTTTTAACAAACTGTTTTATTTAGCGTCATCCAATATTTTGACTTTTAATACAGATTTGTTTTCAGGTATAATCTAAATGTAACAGTTATTAGAAATAAGAAATTTCTAAATAGATTAATTTATATATTTCTTTTCTATTTTTTTTATTGTAATTTTAATTAAAAATTTTATTATGAAATCAGTCGTTAAAAAAAACCACTGAAATCTGCTTTTCTACACAATACACAATATGAAATTTAAAAGGCAAATTGTTAATTAAAAGTCGATAAAGATACATAATATTTGTGTTACAAGTTCAAAATATACATTTAAAAAATGTATATTTTCAGCTTGAAACTTCTATATTACTATCATTTTTGTCGCCTTTTAAGTAAAAAGATGAGCTTTTTAAAGTTCATATTGTCTATTTTGTGATTGAATCGAGGTGGAATATTGCATTTCGTCTTATTGTTTTATCTGCTCGCCTACTTTCTTTAAAATAAAATCTCTTTTCGAATATATGCAGTCATCACTGACGTTTTAATACTTCATCATCGTACATGAAATAGTTTTGGGGCATTCTCACAATCTTTTGATTTTCATGTCTCTGAAAAATATTGTTTATTTTAATACACTTTTTGTGTTTTTTTTCATTACTGGGGAACATCCCATTATATGATTGCACAACAATATTAACGAGATAAATAAGTTTTAGACGATGTTGGGTGTCCAAACGCCTGGAAAACTCCTATATCGCCCAGTGTCCCCGACGCTGATTTTTAAGTTTGGAGCTGTCTGGATAAAATTGTTTCATTAAAAATAATTCGAAGTAATTTTTTTCTGAAACTGGAACTATTGTTTTATATAAATATGTAGCTAAAAATTAACCTGCACACATTTTTAGGGTTCTTATTATTTTTTTTTAACTCTGTCCCTGGGTTTTAGATTCCATACCATTCCTCTTCTAAAATTACACAGAAAATCATTTCAGGTGCAGCCACAGAATTTTTTTCAAGTTTTTTCTCATGTAGAAGTATGCTAGAGAAATAATGTCTAAAATTCTTTGGCAGGAAATTTACTGTAGAATTTAAATCAGCATTTAAATATCAATTTCAAGCATCGTGGCTTTATTGGTAGTCTCACTGTCCCAAAGGTTTTTTCCCGCACATTTCGAGGTAAGTTTAAAAAAAATAATAATACTTTAATCCAATGTTAACAACTGTTTCTAAAAATCAATGAACATTGTGGCTATCACTAAGTCTTAACATGATTTTCCTAAAAATAGGTGGTAATTTTCTTTACAGTTCCATCCTCACCGTCCCTTTTTTCCAATACCACCCCCCTTTTTTACCTTACCGTCCCTTCTTTAACGCCCCTTTAAGACAATGTTATACAAAAATTCTGAATTAAAAGTACTACATTGTTGTTATTTCTTATTTGAATGTCCTGTGGGTACTATGCAAATTCATTATAAGTAAAAATTTAGAAGAAAATAAAAAGTTATAGGGGTAAAATGGTAAGGAAAATTAAACTCGCAAGTTTAACTTAAACCTCAGTTAAATAAAAAATAAAAAATTCGCTGCTGACCATTTTTTCTTTATTTTAAATCATTAAGTCATGCATCTATCAGATTAAAATGTTATTTTAGCAAGTTTAATTTTGTCAGATTTTTTCCCCAAAAGTCAAAAAATTGTGAGAATGCCCCTTATGCATAATATAAATGATATATAAAATTTATACTAGCTTATTTTGAGTAAGTTTTCTCTTTCTGTATAGTGCTCGCGTAAATTGTTTGAATTACGCAGGTATAAATTCCAAAATACATTGCTGCATTAGATAATTTCTCAGTTTACTTTAGATATTTTTTTATATTTGAAGTCCACCAAAATATAGATTGCTTTGGGGCTTATAGCTATAATGGCTGTCGTCTCGAATTATCCTTTATTTTATGCACAGAGATAATAACACGTTTTTGACATAACAATTTCGGCAACATACAAGGATGAGATAGCACAAGGAAATTTACACCACCAGAGAATTACATCCGGGAGTTCCACAAAGAGTGTGCAACGGAGGCAGCAGGAGTCCAACCCACAGACTTCCTACGCTCTCCCGCGGTTAGCGGCGCTGTGCCTTAACCACTCGGCCACGGAGGCCCATTTACTGTCGATGGTATTCAAATATTTTGTGGAAAATCTCTATACGTATTACGCTAACGTACTTTGCACAGAAATCGGATTATTTTTTAATTGTTTAATTGCAATGCCCGAATGTAACGCATATCATTGGTTATTGAACAGCATTTGCATCCTCATACCTATAAGTGGGGGGGGGGGGGGTCGGTTACCAAAGGGAGGACCCTGTTCTGTCGACAAGTGCCGCCAAGTTTGTCACCAACTTGGCGATATCTCTAATATTTCGCCAAATTCTCATAGACTTCCATTGTAAACCAATAGATTTTACTTGCTTATACAAAATCAACAAATTGAGATATTTTAATGCAAAAAAACTAATATTAACTTAAGGGATTATATTAATTATATTTAAGGGAATGCAAGTAAATTAAATTATGAATAAAAGTAACATGATACAATGCTTAGCATGCTTTCCCAAACATAAATTTTAAGGGAGACCAAACTGGTCGCCAAGGGCGGCAAGTAATTTGAAATATCGTACAGAAAGCTATAGAGAAAGATGCATCAAACTACTATGAAGTTATATGAATGACTTGTTAATTTATAGGGACTTGGTTACCCTTTGAAGAGCTTTGAAAAATTGTTTTTACTGGTGTACATTTACTTATTATATACACATATTATTATAGGTAATACTTAGAAAAACTGATTTTGAGTAGAAAAATATAATTTTGTGGTTAAAAATTGAGAATTTTATTTTTTTTTTCTTAAATTTAAAGAATTGGAAAGTTTCGTTTTTGATACATTACTGTATTTAACACACTAAAATGTCTACAAATATTTGTGAAATCACCATTATTTTTTGTATTCTAAATATTTTGTACTTAATAAAATTAAGGATAGATTATTTAATATAATGAAAATAAAATCAAAATCATAACGTTGAAGGAATAATGTTTTTCACTGAGTTTTTTCCTATTTTTGTACTTTTTTTTCTCTTAAACTAATTCATTAATTCTTTAATTCATTGTAAAATCGGTCAATAAATTTATTACGTACACTATATTGATGAGGCAAAAAAATAATGCGGTGGTTTGACTAATTTTTTCAGATGTTTTAGTGTGTAAAACACAGTAATGTATCAAAAAACAGCGAACTTTAAAATTCTTTAAATAAAAAAATAAATAGAATTCTCAATTTTTCTATTTATGTTTTAACTAATACTATCAGTTTAAGGCGATCTACGCACGGATAGTAAAAATTGAATATCAAACGAAAATTAGCATAAAAACGCAAGGACAGCAAACAACTTTAAAATATCTAAATAAGAAATAAGAATTCCCCTGTTAAAGTGTTCAGTTGTTCAATAACTATTCGATTTAGAAAAATAGTTTTCTACTTCTGTAGATTTTTTTAATGAAATTTAATTTATCATGTTGCCATGGCAGCAGACGATAAAACTATAACCTTGGAATAAGGGAATAAACAGAATAAAAATTTTGTTGATGTTTGTGATAAAATATTTTTCTTTGTTTTTTTTTAAAGGGTAATAATTAGACGCTATTAAATAATCTTTAAATTTTTGTATGCGAGGTAAAATAAATTATCGTAATACCCGCTACAGTTTCTTAGTATTACAGCGTGGCGTACGTAATATGTATATCTCACACTGCAGTAGACATTTAGAACTGGTTACAACTCACGCGATTACGGGTTGAACATAGAAAAAGGCAAAAATTCGTCAAAAACACAAAATAACTAGATTCGACGAATTCAATGATGAATTTAGCTATGTATTTACCATGAGAAAAGTATACACTAGAAAACAGGAATTCTGCTTTTTCAGAATTTAGTGTCGCCCCCAATAAAAATATATATATATATGTATATATAAATAATACAAAACATATTTCAATTTTAAAACTTACAGCACACGCTTTTATTTTATGTAAAATGACGTTATTCGCATCTGCTTAAGACTTCCACATTTACGATCCACACTTAAACATCTACAGTAAAGTAGGCATAGGACGTCACTATCGCGAAATAATACACAAATGCAGCAAAAATATGCCATCATTAAAGAAACTCGACCAAAAAAAAAAAGAAAAAGAAAACGGATCTCTAATGATTCATAGGCCTTCATTTGTTTGTAACATTAATATAGACGATTTCAGTCGTGACGTCGATCATGACGTTTTGGTTGGAAACTGACTCAAAACAAACGGTTGCTATGTTGTATTTTCTATTTTGTTTGTGTGTTGCAGCTATATCTTATATCTATATCTCGCATCTAAGTGTTTTAATAATTGATATGTACTGGTAACATTTTCCACGATTTATATTTAAAAATAAATGACGCATAGCAACCGTTTGTTTGGAGTCAGTTTCCAACCAAAACGTCATGACTGGCATCGCACTTAAAGTGTCTATAGATACTTAAAATTAAATATACTTTATAATAGCTCCATGTTTTAACAGAAATTATTCGTTTTTATTTTTTTCAAAATAGCACGTATTTTAATTACATTTTCTTTCGGTTGTTATGAGATAATGGCAACAAAAAGACATAATTGCTATTTTTCAACTATTTTCCCTTTACTTTCTACATAAATGGAGTATTTGCATTGCCAAAAGTTAACAAATGGTTCTAAAAACTACAAAAAAATTAATATTTCAAAAATAAATGGAGATGCAGTTTTCAAACAAATTTCATTTAAAAGTACTTTTTTTTTCCAATACAACGATATAAAAATTGAAAATGTGCGATGATTAGAAGTTTAAAAAATGGCTATAGAGTATTTAATCGTACTGCTTCGTTTTACGACTGGCTTCTATAAGGTAACGTTATTTTTCCGAGGGACAAAATAAGCTGGGAGAAAGAAATAGCATACCGTACAGGCGGCTAAAAAATGTATTTAAATTTTTCGATTTTTTTTGCCCTAATCGTTCATGGGGCCCCCTACCAGGAACTAGTGTGCCAAATTTCGTAGCCCTGCGCTATGTGGTTTATGAGTTTTTGAAGTTACATAGATACGCGCACGAATTTTAATAGGGTAGATGAAATTATTATCTTTAATTGATACTTCCTATTACAATGATAAATATTATTATCCACAAAGTAACATGAAATGTGATAGAATTTATTTTTTAAAAAAGAAATGTTATACCGTGACCATAATAAACCATCCCTACAGAATATAATAATATGAACATTTTTTTATTAATTAGGTTTATTTAAGAGACGATATCTAAAAAAGATGCTATTTTGATCAAAATAGATTTAAAAGAAGAATTTTTCCAATTTTCTCGTATTTTATACACCAAATTTTAAAAATAAAAATGACTACAATACAAAGTCTAAAGTTCGGAATCCCCAGACTTTACCAAGTCCAATCTTTGGGTCATCAAAAATATTGATTTTTGAATAAAAAGGAAAGAAAATTCACTACATAAAAAAGGCAAAATATGACGTTCATATATTAAAAATTGCATATAACAACTATTAATGCTAAATTAAATATATTCATTAAAAAAAATCATAACAAAATAAAAAAATAAAACAATAACATTTATTAAAGGCTTGTTCTCAAATCCAAGGGGCAACTCAAAAGGGCAACTTTATGACATACATTTTTTTTTTTGTTGTTCGGAGATGCATGAAACTAGCAGGTGTTGTTGTTCAGAAACTGTGTAATCGAACTGCGTTTTCCGTTTTTTTGCAAATAGATCTTTCAGAAAATATTGCAAAGTGGGCGTTTTAAACAGAATTCCCGCGTGAAGGAATAATCACTCAAGAAAGTGTGAAAAACGTCTTTGTCACGTGATCAAAATCGCTTATAACTCAAGATTTTTATTTATCAAAAAATGGAAAACACAGTTCGATTCCAAATTGCTTCCACAGTGCAGCACAGTCAGGCCTTTAAATTTTATGACTTTCCATTAAAAAAAAAAAAAAATGAATTTGTAAATGTGTCAAAATGTTTTGCGCTTGTTGAGCAGAGCACTTGAGAACAACCTTAAGGGAACAAACAATTAAGACGAAATTGCAACTTTCTGCACTATTGTACATTTTAATTAATGTGGGATGCTTTATTAACATATCATTAAGAAGTTTTTCTTTGATACTGTACATAGACATGAGTTAAAATTCAGTAATAAAGCTTCTTTGTTCTAGACCTTTTTTTTTCAGCAATTTTGTTTTTTCACTTCTTTCTTGAGTACTGCCGCTTGAAAGTCCGAACTTTAGACTTTGTACTGTACTGTAAAATCATAAAATAAAATAAAATAAAATTTTAAATTAGTCTCTAAAATGAATGTAAGCACTTTCTCTAGTTGCCATATAGGTTCTTAATCTCTGAATGTAAATATTTTTATTAGGACATTTCTTATACTTGGGAGATAAAAGCATTATCCTCTATATATCAACATATATATTCTTTTATCTCTAGTGTATGTTGTATAAATCTCACTACACTTAATAAATGCTATTTATGATGGCATAAATTTCCTAATGCTATATGACCAATTGTCAAGATTGGGTTATAAATCTTAAACTATCCTACAAATCATAAGCTTTATAACATCCATAACAATGTATTACAATATTCTTTTTGTCGTTGCATCTGATATTATTTTCTAAAAATTACTTTAATTAACTGTTTTAAAAAATGATTTAAAGTAAGTTAATATGAAAAATATGGTTTATAGTAATACTTCTATGCTTCCAACGAGCACGTTTGTGCAATTTATACGACAAAAGTATGATGTTTTAAATTGTTTTTAAATTGGGCACTAAAACTACACGAAAGTCATTGCTGTTTCTCAAATCATTTCTTTCTACGAAATAAAACAAGTTTCTCAGATTTATAATGCAGTAGTGGGTCTCTTTGATAAAATATGCATTGCGTAAATTCTTTTGGAAGTAGATATATTAATTTATTATTGCCCGTTTTAAAGATATATTTCTGCAATAACGCAATTGGTATTTGTTACACTGACATGGGAACCACTTTTGGTGCTGCTCCCACCTAGCATCAAAACCTAGTGCATTTTGTATCCCTATACATAAAAGTTAGAGAACCAATAAAATTTCTCTATTAAAGTCATATTTTATATACTTTTTTATATTTTTAATTTTTTATTATTACATTTTTATTTGTTTATTTCACGCCAAAAGTGAGTTAAGTCGCCAAATATGGCGCTACAATTTTTCCGTCCGCTTTATTCGGGGGGTACATATTAGAATTACATCAGATTGCGATTCGTTTTATAATTGATTCCGTGGATAATTGATAGCATAAGAAACAATAATTAGGTGTTTCTTTTTTTCTATGCAGTCGATAAATGTATAAATAGTAAATATATTACTATAAAAGCTTTCAAGATCATCGAAACTTCTTTTTAGTGAAATACAAAATAAGCAAATTATTTTCTTTTGAAATCGAATGGAATAAAGTTTCGTATGTTTAAAATGAAATGTTGCTGCATTAAATGGTCTTTTGATGAAAGTAATCATAAAGAAAATTAATATTTTTACACAATTTAGAAAAAATTACTGTGGCTAATCAGATCGGATATTACAATTTCTACTGAAGTCCTGCAAACCACTCCTCCTGCAAGACAAACAGCTATGACGTTTGGCTAAGGTTGCCGGAAGTCTCTCTTTTCGGAAAGAAAACTGCTAACTTTTCCCCCGCCAAAAATATTAATATAAAAATGCAATTTTTCAAAATAAAATTTTTGAAGGAACTTAAAAAAAAAATTCAATATTTTATGCTTATTGTTGACTAATTTTTATTTTTAAATGCTTTTCTTTAAAGAACTTCAATGTTAATAGTCGGATAAGTGGTCTCGAAAATTGCATTTTCAGAAAGTTATGCTGCTGTAAAATCAAGAATTATTTTAACAGAAAAATGTTATCGATTCTCAAACTTCGTAATATAGGGCCAGGTGGGGTAATTATGACCAGGGGATAATTATGATCGCCGTCATATTGGAGAAAACTGTGTATGGTAAAATTTTGTTTCAAGCTTATATATTAAGCTCATAATGTATATTTCATCTTAGATATTCTTTATTACTTGTCTGAAGCCTTTTGGAGATCCGAATAGCAATTTGAATCTAAGTCTATAAAATTTTTGATAAACGGATTTGTCACTTTGGAGTTCAAAGTGGTCACAATTACCCCAAACAAATGTGTATTGGCAAGTATAAAGAGAAGATATAGTGGTCATAATTTCCCCACTAGTGGTCTTAATTATCCCAAACTTATGTGATTGTGAGTTTTTGGTGGGGTGATTATAACCATCCTTTTAACTTAAAAAAAAACAGCTATGAGAATTAAAACTTTTAAAAGATGTTCTTAAAGGATCAAAGTTACTTCATATGTACTAAATATACCACTTTTCCAAATAGAAATAACCAAAAAAAAATAATAATAAAATAAAATAACAATGTTGAAAATGTAAAAAGTGGTCATAATTACCCCTCCTGACTATAGGGCTTTAAAATGCACCAGGTCTCAATGCTGGGTGCAAGCAGCACCAAAGGTGGTTACCTTGTGAGTTATTATTTTGTTTTGCATAGGTAAATAAAAATTATTTAATGGATTTTGGTATTTATGGATTCAAAATTGCCAAAATATGAAGATATTCCCCAAAATATGAAGATATAACTTGTTTTAAGGAATAATCGACAGAACTTCCAATTCGTACACATATATTTATATGTGATCCTTCATCAATATTGTATACTGAATATCAGTCGCTATTACATAGAGGATGCATACACATCTGACTTTTTCCAAAGAGTAAAGTACTCCGATTTCTGAAAACGCCTTTTTTAACGGCAGAATTTGTATTGATTTTCTGTGATTAAATAAGACGAAAATTATGCGATAGAGCTACTCAAGAATAATTGCCATACGCACCGTGTACGAACAAACTGAAGCGCATGTCTTATTCACAACTTGAGCGATATTTTAATGATAATACATCGATTGATCCGAATAGATAAACTCTTTTGACAATTAATTCTTATGATATTGATAAATTTTCGTTATTCATAGACCGAGAAGTGTGGTAGTAAAAATGTTTTCCTGTATGTTCTTCAGATTTATATAAAATGAACGAGGATGTAGCAATAAAATCCGTATAAGAAATAGGATATAGTATATATTGCATTCTTTTCAATTTCTTCTGGGTTTTTGGGGTGTTTTTTGTACATCAGAGTATGAAGAGTGTACTTTATCATAAAGACATGATAATAAATATACGAGGGCTGCTCAATAAATAATGATCATAATTTTTTTATTGGTATATTTCATTGCACACAAATTTATAATTATGTTCATTTGTTCACTTAATGTGAAATTAATACGCGTCATTTTTTTTGTTCATTTATTTATTTTTGTAGTACGTCAGTGGCAGCCATGATAGTTCAAATATTTTAAATATAGCCTACGAGAATGATTTAGGCAATACGCAATGGGCAAATATGCTCTGGTCTGCTGGAAATTTTGCTTTCGCCAGACTAAATCGACAGTTGAAGAATATGCTATAAGAGAATTATTGAGAGTCTCTTCTTCCCTGTAGCACAGTTCGATGATGGTTTGTAATGCTTAAGAAAGAGACAGACAATCATCTTCAAAAAAAGATGGACACGGATTTCCTGTAACTGCGCTAACAGTAGTCAATGTAATACCGTCGCTGTTATTGTAAGAAGATCGTTCGATATGAGAACTGTAAAAATATTGCAGTTACATTGGCGTGTCACCCACACGTTGGTAAAAAAAACGTGAACATGAGAGGTGTTTGTGCTCCTTGAATTCCGAGGCTCCTCATACCCGAACAATAGGACGTTCGCGTTGAGGTTATTTGAAATTAAAAGTGATGCTGCATGATCTTGAGATGAATCCCGAAATGTAATAATGCGATTAGACTGGCGATTACGTCGTGCGAAAGCAAAATGTCCATCAGACAAGAGTATACTTGCTCACTGCATGTTGCCTTCATGGTTCCTGTAGGCGATACTGAAATCATCTGAACTTTCGTTGCTTCCACTGACGTACTACTGAAAATAAATGAACAAAACAATTACCACGCATTAATTATACATTAAGATACCAATGAAACTTAAAAGTAATTTTATGTGCAATAACGTTATGCTAATAAAAAAATTATGATAATTATTTATTGAACAGGACTCGAATTTTATTAGACAAATTTTTTATGAGGTTTATATCTTTAGATATCGACTTATTTTAATCACTTTGTTTATATATATGTGTTATCTTTTAATATATAACGCAAATCTTGTCTTCACGATATCATCTGAAATATTGAATGCATTCAAAACTAGATTATATATTGATAATCTCAGTTGTTTGGATGGTTTCGTCTACCAGTTAAGTAGATATTAGTCAGCTGACGAATGATTTTAAAAACTGACAGAGAATAAAAAAATAGTTCTTCAAATGGACTTTTCGTAGTTTAAAAAGGCATCGAATATTTTTACTATTATTTACTGTAAAGTGTCCAAAGCACTCTAGGTATACTGCTAAATTCTTTTTAACATATTACGTTTTTTTTTCTTCATTATTACTACTTAATAAATTATACACATACTATTAAACAACCAAGAAATACAAAATATTTTTCAAATGTAATGAAATTTTATTAAGGCATTAGGCATAAAAATAAACACTTATATGTGTTTGGTTTAAAACAACTTGTTAAAAATAGTTCACATTGTTATATCGATATTCGCAAGCATTTTAAAATTATTAATGACTGTCATAAATGCCGAAGTTATTGTCCTGGTGAGCGTTCAGCAGCTTGTATCAAGATCGGTCATCGGGATCATCATATCTCATTCTCATTGACAATGTTGCTGATAATTTCATCATCTGATATGCCTGACACAGATAACATTAGAAAGTAGATTTAACAAATCTTCTAATTACATTTCTGGCAATTCCATGAATTCCATGGTAATGTTATGTATGAGTAATTCATCTTGCATGAAGTTGTGGGATCTATTGTTATGGAATAACTCTGGTATGTCTATTGTTTACGACTCCCGCGTGCCAAAAGACATTACAAATCATCGTATCAGAAATATCATCAGTGATTGGCAAATGCAATGTAAAAAGAATATGAATTTCGCAAGGTTTTTCCTTTTCGAAACCAAGAGTTACTTTCTGAAATGACCCGTTTATATTTTTGCTTGAAAGTATTAATTATTCAGTGGTCAGTTCTCGATAAAAGTTTTGTTGCGTCTTCTGGGAGATACTCCATACGTATTTCCTGAAAAGGAGAAACTTCTTATATGTGAAGTACAACCGTTGGCGATTAGGAAATCTTAGCGCTTTTCTTCTGACAAACGGCAATCGCATTTCTATATTACGTAAATATCAGTCATCCAGGCTTTGGTGTTAGCATAGTGCAGCAGGAAAATTCTGAAAGTTTAGTAACATTTTTGTAAATTACCTGTACTTTAAGATTTGCCCAACAAAGAATAGAGGCAAAATTATGCCAAGTCATGTTGGCTGCAATGAATCTGTAAGCCTCTATTTAGCTTTCTCATCTTCAATTTTGATTTTGAACTCTAATGTTTTTTATTGCAAAACCTTATTTAAAAAACCGTTTCGTTAAAAACTTGTATTGCAGCATATTCGGGAAGCAACATTTTTAAATTTTCTTCTTCCCGTTCATTTACTGGGGGCGTACAGTACATATTGCTTCATTTTCATAGCACAGTTTCTTCAAGCTCAAGCCATTCCCAAAATTAAATTTTGGTAACTGAACATCTCATGCATTGAAGATAGCGGATCTTTAATTTCTAGGCCAAAAAGGCAATTACTTAAGTAAATATGTCTATCAACTGGAATATTTAAGCTTATCATCTGTTGGAACAAATTAAGCATAACTTTGTTTTCTCAAAAATATTTTTGAGATATTGCACTTTTACAATTTTGAAGTTTTAGCTTCATAAAGTGTCTGTCCTATGGATTTTCCAGATTTATAGCGAAAATTTACAGTTCATCTACGAAACGTATTCGTATAAATTCGCTAGATCGTAATATCGCGAATTTTGTAAAAAAGAAAATAAAAGGTTCCTATAAACGGGTTTAATATTGTAGTTCTCTTTTTACCTAAAAAGAGACTATTATAAACTTTTGTGTTCCGTTGGACAATCAATAAATGAATCACCTGAACTTTTAAATAAGCCCTAGATGATAATCAAGCGCTGTCTGATAAAGTATTTGGTGTGAAAATTTTTAATTATTTTCAATACATGGCCATCAGCGTTTGGTCAATCACAAATAATCCAAGTCCGTGACGGCGCTTTGTTGGAATCTAATATCAGTCGCTAACTAGTAGGAGAAATGTTCGTCTATTCGTATACACTGATGCATGCTTTCATGTAGGACTCTTCTTCCGAAAATTTTCTTTTACCTAATTCGCAAAACTTCAGACAGTTATTCCGTCCGGTCATCTTGGAATTCCAAATTTCTCTGGATCTTGAAGAGCTTGTATAAAATTTCAGCTTTAACGAACTTCGTTTTCATGATTTAGAAGCAATGTAATTACAGCAGAATTTTTTTATCTGGACAAGTCTGAGTCAAGTTGCACAGAAATTTACAGGTTTGTGAAAAATAGCATAATTACGTAGAGTTTCGAAATTTTTGAGAACCAGTACATTCTGTAGAGCAAGTTTGTAGACTTAATAATATTTTTTGAAAAGTCTCTTACAAGGTACTCGATAGTGGAAAGGTATTTTTATTCGCTGCTCCATCTCGCTTCCTCATTGGTACCTTTCATTTCTTAAATGTGGTTCGTGTTTATCCAAATCTTGGGCGTCCCTCGCCTAGATCCCTCGCTTCCTCTTCGCATAAGCAATTTTCTTATGACTTTGGGGGCTATGACCTCTCTTGTCGCAATATGGCGCCCATGGTGCATTTTATTGTCCTTAATTGCCTTATTTTGTCTGGAGCATTTGGGAGTTTGTGTTACACTATTTACATACGTATAAAATATTATAAAAATTCTAATTATGGATCTTATTACAAAATAAATTCGATATTCGTAATCCTTATATTTTTACAAACAAAATAATACCTATGAACATGTATTTATTTCTTTATATACCCATTATAATAATTATTAATCTTATTATAGAAATGTTATTGGGTTTTTTTCTAAACACATGTTTATAGGTATTATTTTATTTGTATGCCTATTATAATAATTATTAATTTTAATATAGAAATATTATTGGGGTTTTTTTTCAATTTAATTTAATTTATTTTTTTCGTAAATAAATATCTTTCAAAATTTAATTATTTTTTTTAATAATACTGGATTGTGCTGCTTTGTTTAATTAATTGAAATACTAACAAGCACTGTCGTGCAGATTTCTCTACGACAAATAAGCATCTAACTTACGCTGCAACAGGTTAAAGTGGTCGGAGAGCTGCGCGAATGTATCCAGAATGCTAGGCGAAAACCGCAACATCAAATCTTTGCAGGTGTTCATCACCAACTGAAAAATAAAGCAAATGTTTCATTGCTCAGTATACGGCACACTGTTGAGTGTGAAAAACCAAACCGGGATGGAATAGTCCGTGTGCTGAAACTTGGTCGTTCTTCGACAAAGTGTAAGATGGCTTCTCGATTAGAACTGTCCGTGTCGATCGGTTGCCTCCTCTATCATGACAAGTACTGTAACCTACCCAATTTTGCACTCTTATTAATGAACACGTGGAAACAATGCATGCAGAGGTTTGCGTCAGTTGGAGTAGCGTTCTGCATACATCTGCGCCGCTATCGTACCGTTTTCCCTGCCTCACCGTAAGTTAGATGCATATCTGGATATTCATTTATCGTATAATGATTGATGATACTTCTTAAAAGTCATCATTGACGAATGAAGATCGGCTAAACTTGTCAGAGAGCTTTGTGTATGATCAGAAATTGTGGATACATAGCTCTCTCTACAACGTCATTTGCGCCAATACTTTCCTATGTGACATTGTTTTCTTTGGCTATTTTCTACCTCCCAACAAAATGTGTACGATCCATACTGATAAACCGTGTAGAGAAATAAAAGGAAAAATATGCTAATTTTGACAAGACGATAAAGTACAAAATACTGAAAATTTTCGAATCTAATCGGGACAGAGTATTCATCTTGCAGGTATCTTAAATTAGTTCGTTAACCAAGTATGCAGCTTTTATATTATATTTACAGGGACACACATACAAAAAAAAAATACAAATTGTTTCATCAGTACAACGTCAGCAAAACTTGATTCGTTCATACTTAATTGGAGCTGTGTATTGATCTTGAATATATCTTGATTGGGTTGGTCAATCAAGACTGAAACACATATAGCTCGTTTACAGAGACTCACAAAATCAAAACACTTAAAACTTGTCATCATGATAATGTTCAAAATGTTTTATCAATTCAAACCTAATTGTGCAGGATCTCAGTAAGTGTCTTGTAAGTATCTTGGATAAATTTATTTAGTATATTTATATTATTATATAGTTTATTTACTATTGCCCTTATAGATCATTTACAGGAACACACAAAAATATTCGATCGTATTCAATGAATAATTTGGATTATATTACTGTCTACGGTCAATTATTCAACTAAGATTTCCACAAAATGTTAAAATGTTTTATATATAATTGCTACACATCCATTTAATTACATTTGGTAACACAAATTTAAAATTTCCTTGCAAATTGTATTTCTTGTCAAAATACCAAACTTAGAAGAAATGGTAACAATTTGTTTAATTTGCTATTAGCTTTATGTACGTACCTTATCAGGAATAAAATAAACAAATAGTGGAATGATATAAACAATGAAACTTATTCTACCAGCTATGTCAAATCCACTTATTCCGTTTTTTTTATACAAATGATTTATTTGATAAGATGTGATAATGATATCGTAAATTATTCTGTAATGTAAATTGTATTTTTTTTAATATAAAAATAGCTAAAGTATATTCATTTAAATTCCGAAATATTGCCCCATTTATTAAAATTTTGTAAGTCCTGCAATTTACCTTAAATTTATTAAAATATTTAGTTTATAATTCTACCGTTCAAAGCAATATTAATCAATTATATTTGCGAAAGAGCAGGGAACATAAAGGACATAATTTGAACTACATTGCATCATTTTATAAATGCATATTTTCAACATATTTATCGTCTATTCCTCTTTAAAAACAGAAGTATATCATTTTATAATTAATATTCATGTAAATAAACCGTAATTTTGTATTAAAGTTTCACATTTATAATTCTGGTAAGAACATTCTTATGTATTACAGTAATAATGTGTATATAATAGGTAACCTTTCAAATAAATACTATATTAATTGGTTTTAAAATGTTTTAATAACTGTAACTGTTTATTTCTTTTCCGAAGATTTGTATGGTAGAAAATAATCACTTTTATTTATCTTATACTCAGAGTTTTAATATGCAATAATGTTTCGTAAAAGTTCAAAAAAATATCCAATAATTAACGTTTTACTAAATGATTTTATTTTTTTAAGTTTACATACAATTTTTGAGATAAGCTTAATAATATAGAAATTTATCAGTAGACTAAAAAATATGTTAAATTGAAAAGTGAATGTTTTTCACATTCATTAGATAAATTAACTTTTGCATATTTTATAAATAGATTGTGCATTTATTTGTATGATATTATATGAAAAAAATATATACTAAAGAAAATAAATGTTTTTTGTTTCGAATTTACAAAGCAAATATATGAATTTAAGATATTTAATTTATAGGGTAAATATATACTTTTTTGTGAAAAATTCATTAGTAATGGAATATTTTGTAATTATATTTTCGAATGTATATTTTACACTGTTTAAATTTCTATGCTATAACGGCTAATTGCCAAGTAAAAATTGGGTAATCTAAAAGTTATTTACGAAATGTTATGAAATGACGAAGAATTTGGTTATTGGATTTGCAATTAATGGATTATTTTCTTGATTTCTATCGTAGTAAAATTCAATTAGGAAAACAAATTTACCACTCTATTATCAAGTTAATCAAATAGAAGGATGCAAATTTCTAGGACGTTTAATGAAATTTAATCGAAAAGGTATTATGTTACCATTATGTGACACTTTTTCACCAGGATATTACAATAATGTGTAGCAAACTTAAATCTACGTAATTCCAGATACTCCTGCATTTTGTCAAAAGTTTTGTTTGCAGAAAGATGAAGTCTTGATACTGTTTCTATAGAGTGCTTTCGGCTACAATTGAGGGGCAAGTAATGATAAACCTTTCACCGTTAACTCTGGTATGATGAAACGTAGGGGCTGTACATATATAACGTTACCGACTTTTTGGATATTTCGGGCCCCCTACCCCCGTTATGATATCATGCGTTATCATTCCTTGCACCCCCCCCCCTTCTTCCCTAATAATATCGTTATCAGGGTCTACAAATTATTTTTATTTTTACAATTTTTTTCTTTTTCTCTTTTTATGCGATTGCAATAATATACTGGCATTGTTATACATTTATTATTCGCATACTTTAATGATTTAAGTGACGAGAAAATTTAATAAAATATCACTAAGCTATATGAAATTACTGTATAGCAAACAGCACCTTAAAAAATTACTTATTATTAAAAAGTATTTCATAATAGCTTTTTGTTACGTATTGCATTTAACAGCAATACTGTTTTCTGGCATTTGCCCCATGAACGTGGTTAAACAGAAGTTCCTATAAAAAATACAGGTGGACAACATTTTGCGCAATTTTTACTAGTAAACATGGTAAGTATAATTTCGAATATTGTTTCTCTAACAACGCATTATATGCACATATGGCAGATGAATAGGAATAGAGAACGTTGGGATATTAAATGTTTTGGAATAAAATGACTCTTTTCATAAAATTGGATAACATACTATGTTGATGTAAAAAAAAAAAAAAAAAAAAAAAAAAAAAAAAGTTACAAAAAAGAGAGAAAAATTTGGTTGTAAAAAAAGATAACGATACCAAAAGACAAACTCCCTGTCCCCCAAAAGATACCTTACGATATCAAGTGCTAGACCCCCCCCCTACCATTTAAAGTGATAGCATTACACATGTACAGCCTATTAGACGAAATCTCTCCTTAAAATCTTTTCTCATAAAAAATTATGAAAAAAATATTGATATGTAATAATCTATGTAAGAATCTATCTATGAATAATCTATCTATGTAAGCAATATGTCAATCAAACTTACCTGCGGAATCTCAACATATTTCTCAGAATAAAGTTTACAAACTTGAAATTTTATCGCCAAAGCTGATGGCTCCATAATTTGGCGAGCCTCATGATGGCGCGAATTACAAGCCAAAATTATGTTTCGATTTCGAAACAGCTTTTTAAACAGGTGAATTTTCTAATTTTTTTGAATTAAAACTACGAAGAACCGAAGGTAAATTAACTGATAAGATACTTTATGAAAGTTTAACTTTCAAAAGAAGGCTAAGATGATTTTTCAGCATTTAACATTCCAATTGAATTATTAAGACGTCATTATATATTTCTTTTGGCAGAGACTCATAGTTGCATCTATCGGTACCTACTATCTATCTGTATTATAAAGGATAAAAGTACCCGGGGGTAACGCTGATGTCATTTTGCGAATGGCAACAGCAGATGATTAAATTAAAGTTTTATTAACTTTTTTTGCAATTTTTTTAATTACTGAATCTTGCATATTTAAAAATTTTATACCGTTGAAAGGAAAAAGGGTACATTCAAATGCAATTTGTTTTAAAACTGCATTAAAATTTAATCAGTTTTTATTATTTTTTAAATAATTTGCAAGCATGATTTTTTTCTCCAATCTATCTCTATCTTATGCAGATGATTACGAAAGCAAAATCCATTTGCACTTAAATTAATATAAATAGCTCATCATTTGTTTCCAGCTTATATTCCATAACAAAATTAAAACATTAATCAGTCAATAAATCTATAATAAAACAATAAAATACAAATAAAACAGAAAATTAAGATATGTAATCGAATTTTGCACTTATTCTACTGAAAAGAACAGAATCAAACAGGTTTTCCGTAAAAAGCGATTTTTTGCCGATTTCTTCGGCTATTAACTATATATATATATATATATATATTAAATGCAATAAATCTATTAGAGTTTATAAAAAGAAGAACAGTTGACCCGTGCGCGTTTTTCATGTGGCAATCATTGAGATTATTTACTGATGCGTTTTTTCATTAATTTGTCATTAACTGCAATTTTCATTAATCAAGCAATGTGGTTTTTTTTAACGAAATATAAGTATGCCACAACAAAAACTTTTCGAAAATTCCGAAGCTTTCGAAAAATACCTCATTTGTCGCTGTATTTTTAGTATTTGAAGAGAAATGAGGGTCTTAACATAACAAATAATATATATTTTTTTACCTATATTCTGCAACCCGGGTTTGTTCTCTTGTATATATAAAATGCAAATAGAAATTTTGTTAAGGCTGCTTTTAACTGGAGTTCTGCTCAATAGATTTTGATGGCGGTTTTGGGGGGGACTTTTTTGATGGGAACCAAATTTTTAAACAATTTTCAATTATCAAAATACTCAATAATTGCTGTATGTGAGAAACATAAGCTTTAAAAAGGCAAAGTACTTTTATCTATTTACATTTCGACATGTTTCATTGCATCATTTTTGAAAAACTTGTAAACAAAAACAAAAACTAAGCGAATACAAGGATAATGAAATTACCTACAATATTAAAAAGGGGAATTTGTGAACGTAAATTACTTTAGATTTTTGTTTCATGATTCTATGCAACATTTCTTTCCAAATTTTAGGGAGGTCCATGTATGCTGAATCATAGCAAATATTCACATTGTGCAAGAAAATGTTTATTGATGGATATCTCTAATAATGGATTGCAAATAATATCTTGATGGATAAATTGTTCTGCTAAATTTAAAATCTATTTATACAGGTTCTCTATTATACAGCCTGGTCAGATCTGTAGTTTTCTTGTTGTGTTTGATGTCTGCTATATGTTCTTTGATCCTAGTTTTGAGCTTTCTGTTTGTCATTCCTACATAAAATTGCACTGTTTCCAACTTTATATAGGAATGGCAAATAGAAAGCTCAAAGCTGTGATCAAAGAACATAGAGCAGACATTAAATACAACACGAAAACTACAGCTCTGGCCAGGCTATATAACAGAGAACCGTTGAAAATAGATTTTAAAAATAGTAGAATAATTTATTCATTAAGATCTTATTTGCCATCCATCACCAGAGAATCAACAGAGATCATATTACGCAATGGAAATATTTGCAATGATTCAGCCTCCATGAAGCTCCCTAAAATTTGGAAAGTAATGCTATACAGAATCATGAAACAATAATATAAAATAATTCACGTTCACAAATTTCCATTTTTTATATTGCAGTTAATTTCATCATCCTTCTGTTCGCGTGATTTTTGTTTTTGTTTACTAGTTTTTCAATTTGAATTTTTGCGAAGATATTTTTACTATTTATTTATTTATTTATTTATTTATTTATTTATTTTTTGAGAATGTTGCCGTCTGATGCAATGAAACATATCGAAATGTAAATAGATAAAGGTATTTGATCTTTTTCAAATTTATGTTTATCACTTATAGCAATTATTGAGTATTTTGATATTTTGAAGTAATTTTTATGTATAGTTCATTTACAATTATGTTGGAAAATGTTTTAAAACACAAAAATGTGCACTGTAGTATGCGTAACTTTTCTTTTTTAATAATTCGTTAAAAATGACTAATTAAAAAATAAATATAACCATTTTAAGCGTGCGATAGTCATGAAAAACAAGCTCTTTCATTTCAAATAACATCAACTTAAATTAATATGCTATCCTTATAACAACTTTAATTTCAGATTCACATACATAAAAAAGGGATGCACATACGATAAAATAAAAATAAATATATCTGATTAATGTATGAAACAAGGACATCTGATTAAAAAAGCTAATTATCAGTAAAATTTATTAAAAAAAAGTAGGAAAAATTTATAACATTAGACTAAACAAACACCGCGAAACAAAACTGCAAGCTAGGTCTGTACTTGATAACATATTAATATAGCAAAAAGGATTTTTCATAATTACAAACGAAACTGTGTACACATTCTTCTACATTAAATATATTATTATTTAGAACATTTTCTGACTTTGGGCAGCCATTTATTATTCCTGTATCTGAGTATTTTTTACAAAGTATATTAAATTCCCTTCTGTGAGTGTTTTCTAAATAAACCAATAATTTAGAAATTTCTGGGATGATAAAATTTTGTTTACAAAGTTGTTGTTCTTAATAACCTTGCAAATAAGATATTTATACATATCAAAACAAGAGTAAAGGCAAACGATGATTTAGACTTGTAAGAAAACTTTACAATTATTGTAGTAATCTAAAAACAACAAAAGTCATTAAAACTTTTGTAGAAAATGTCATTTTCTTTTCTATTTCGGATTTTTATAAGACATTAGATTTTTAAGGCAAATTAAAAATATCCTTGCCACATAAAAAAATATGACCTGCTGAATGGAACTTTTTTTTAAATCAATAAAATGAAGCTTGATTTTTTTTTTATTGTACGATATTTATTTTTGGAGTAAGTTTTCCATCTTTATAAAAAAATATATATATATATATTTTTAAGTTTTAAGAAACTGAAGATTACACAAATTATTTTTTCGTTCGAGAAAATATGTTATTTTTAAAAATGGAATTTATGCAATTTTCAATCCGCTAAAAATGGCTTACTCAGAAATAAAGATAGCTATTTCAATTTGTCATTTGTTGTGATAAATAATTTTTATCGTTAATAAGGTCATATTTATCAAAATAAGGTTTATCATTTCAAATAAACGCCAACATTCAATTACAATTTTACACGTAATACCCATTTTAATTTCAGATTCGTACAAAAAAAAAGGATACCCATGCACTAAAATAATAATAATAATAATAATAATAATTAATCTATGAAACAAGAACCTCTGATTTAAAAAGCTAATAATTAGTAAAATCCTTAAAAAAGTAAAACAATACAAATCAATAACATTAAGCTAAAAAAACATTACGAAGAAAAATGTAAACTAGAACTGTCCGTGATCAGATTAATATAGCAAAAAGCAGTTTAAGCTAAATAATGCTATAAATAGTGATAAAATATCTTTATTTAGATTGACGAGCGTTTCATCGCATAAACGGCGACATTTTCAAAATCATTCATGATAGAAATATTTTTACAAAAATTAAAAAAAAAAATAACTTGATAAATAATATGATGAGACATCACGCATAATGAAAATCAGTACAAACATAAAATAAAATAAAATTGGATATTTGTGAGCGTGGATTAATTTTTACTATTTTTACTAAAATTGAATAGCAACTCTTTCCAAATTTTAGGTAAATCAAGGGACACTGAACCATTGCAAATATTCTCTTTGCGTAAAAATATCTCTATTGATTCCCGGATAACGGATGATAAATAAAATCTTGATGGATAAATTATTCTGCTATTTTTAAAATTGATATGTAAAGGCTCTTTGCTGCATAATCTGGCCAAAGCTGTGATTTACATGTTGTATTTGATGTCTGCTATAAGTTCTTTGATTCTACTTTTAAGTTTTCTGCTTGTTATACCTATATAAAACTGCATTGTTCTATCTTCTTTGGTATAAGGTATCTCGTATACTACTGATAACAGGTTAGTTTCAATTGGATCTATTTCCTTGCATAGTATATATTTTAATTTCATGGAAGGTTTTGCAACAAGGGATATATTGAATTTATTGAGTTTATATTTCAAACGTTCGAAGGAACCAGGAAAATATTGTAAAGTGGATAACATGGAATTTTGTGGATTGAAATTTCTTTTCTTTTTATCCTTCATGCTCATAATTAATTTTTCTATGGTGCTTTCTTTGAATCTTTTGTTTTTTGCAATGTCATATATTTTATTTATTTCGTTATTTAACTGCTCGGGGGTACAGACTGCGAAAGCTCCTTGAATAGAATGTCTAAATTCAGAAACTTTGTATGAAAAGAATACTTGAACATTATGAGGGATAATTGATTGACTGGCTATGGGTTTCCTGTGAACAGAACCTTTACTGATCAATCTTAAAAATAGCATTAAAATGTATCCCTCAAGATTTTATTTGCCATCCGTTATCCGGGAATCAATAGAGATATTTTTACGCAACGAGAATATTTGCAATGATTCAGTGTAACTTGATTTACCTAAAAATTGGAAAATATGCTATGCAATTTTAGTAATAATAATAAAAATTAATCCACGTTCACAAATATCCAATTTCAATTTATTTTATGTTTGTACTGATTTTCATTATGCGTGATGTCTCGTAATATTATTTATCAAGTTATTTATCAAATTTACCATGTTATTGCATTTTTAAATTTTGTGAAAATATTTCTATCATGAATGATTTTTAAAATGTTGCCGTTTGTACGATGAAATATTCATCAATCTAAATAAAGATATTTTATCACTTTTCAAACCATTATTTAGCTTAATAGCAAAACGGTTTTTTCCTAATTACAAACGAAACTGTGTACACATACTTTTGGATTAAACAATTTTTAGAACATTTAGAACATTTTCTTACTTTCTGTAATCATTTATTATTTTTGTATCTGTCTATGTTTTACAAAGTATATTAAATTCCTTTTTCTGGGTATTTTCTAAATAAAGCAATAATTTATCAATTTCATGTATGATAAAATTTTGTTTACCAAGTTTTTGTTCGTAATAACTTTAAAATAAGATATTTATACCTAACAAAACAAGAGTAATAACAAATAATGATTTAGATTTATAAAAAAAACTTCATTATTAGTGTACTAATCTAAAAACAACAAAAGTCATTAAAACCTTTTTATAAAAAGTGATTTTGTTTTCTATTTCGGCTTTTTATGAGATATTATTTTTTAAGGCCGATTAAAAATATGTTTTTTACATAAAAAAAAATGAGAGGCTAAATTGAACTATTTTTTTAAAACCAATAACACGGTGTTTAATTTTTTTCTATTGTACGATATTTATTTTTGGAATGAGTTTTTCATCTTTATAACAAATTTTTTATCTTTTTTTTTTTTTTTTTTTTTTTTTTTTATTAAGTTTTATGACTGTCAAGATGATGCAAATAAATTTTCCTTCGTGAAAAATATGTTATTTTTATAAATGTAAATTATCCAATTTGCAATCCGTTAAAAGTGACTTACTCAAAAATAAATATAAATATTTTAAGTAGTCATTTGTTGTGATAAATAAGTTATATCATTTCAAATAACACCAACATTCATTACAATTTTACACGTAATACCCATTTTAATTTGAGATTCGTACAAAGAAAAATAGGGATTCTTATTTTAAGCAAAAAGGTTTTTTGTTAGTTACAAACGAAACTGTATACACGTACGCATTAAATATTTTTTAGAACATTTAGAACATTTTCTCACTTTGCGTAATCAAGTATTATTTTTGTGTCTGCGTATATTTTACAAAGTATAGTAAATTCTGTTAACTGAGTGTTTTCTAAATAAAGCAATAATTTATAAATTTCTTGGATGTTAAAAGTTTTTTTACGAAGTGTTTGGTTGTAATAACCTTACAAATAAGATATTTATAAGTAACAAACCAAGAATAATAAAAACAATGATTTATGTTTGTAAAAAAAAAAAAAAAAAAAAAAAAAAAAAAAAAAAAAAAAAAAAAAAAAACTTTATTATTATGGTTGCTATCTAAAAACAACAAAAGTCATTAAGACTTTTTTAGAAAAAGTCATTTTCTTTCGTATTTCGGGGTTTTATAAAGCGTTAGTTTTTTAAGGCCAATTTAAAATATCTTTGCCACATAAAAAAATATGATCTACAGAATTGAGCTATTTTCCTTTAAATCAATAACCTGTAGTGTGATTTTTTTTCTATTGACGATAATTTATTTTTGGAATGAGTTTTCCATCTTTATATATATATAAAAAAAAATCTTTCTTATTTTAAGTTTTAAAGAATTGGAGATTATGGAAATTATTTTTTCCTTCGAAGAAAATATGCTATTTTTAAAAATAAAATTTTCTACAAATTATGGACTATCAATGAACTACACTGCAGTATGTTCTGTTGTAATAGTTCACTATTTGTGTAGTGATGATTATGTTTTTAGGTAGATTTACCTAGGATTATTTTAGATAAGAAGTACTACCTATTACAATCTCCACTAAGTTGGAATTTCTGAAACATTTTTGCAGATCTACCTTGATCATAACCCCTAGAACCCAAAACTATCCCCAGTTCAAAACTTTATATATCTATCTACCTATATCACTTTTTTATGGACTCGATAACTTCCATATTTCTGCGCAAATCTATTCCAAACTGATACATAAAATCAAGCGGCAGAAAAATCCGGTCAAGTTTGTTAATAGGCAAAATCGGACCAAGTGGGTGAAAATAGGGAGGATTTTTATGAAAACCGAAAAAAAAACTCATAACTTATTAATTATAATAGATATTAAATCAGTTTAAAGTTATTACTATTTCTGGGAAAAGGGCCAAAAATGTATGTATCACAGAGTTTTGAGGAAATTAAAAATGGGCTCAAGAGGCGAAAAAAAAGGTGGTTTTAAGGAGAAAAAAATTCATAACTTCTTCAATTCTCACGATAATAAATTCACTTAAACTTATTATAAATCTTCTTAACACTACCTACAAATTTTATACTGACAAGTTTTTGATAGGACCACTCACGAAAAATAAAGGGGGGTTGTAGAAGAAAAAAAAATACGAGTAACTTCATCAAATCACAAACCATAAAAACTGCTTATGTGTATTATAAATCTTCTAAATAATATCTACAACTTTTATACTGACAAGTTTTTGATAAAAACAACTCTTACAGAAACAAAATTAAACAAAAATAGGGACTAAAGAAAATAATTATCGCATTAACATGATTCTAATTACACCAGCTCTTACAGAAAAATGAAATTAAAAACTTGTCAAAAGCGGCCAGACAAAATAGTTAAACGGATTCATCTCTAATCGTGATTTAATTTTTGTTAGTGAAATTAGTACTTAACTTCGAAATCTACCTCAGCCTGTAGACCGAGCCTTCAAGGATTTTTTAAGTGCATGGAAAAGATAAAAAGTTGATGATTTAGGTACAAATTCTCTCATACATATAATAAAATAAAAATCCAATTTCTTCGAGAAAAAAGTTTCATATTTTATTTCGTAAGCAGACACTAATAAAATAAATGCACAATCTAAAAGCTTATTTGATTTATATACTGTTTCAATTGTCCATGTACATATTTCAATTGTCATATATTTAAGAGATCATTGCTCTTTATTTTGTAACACCCGCTAACGAAAAAGAATTCTGATGCGTTGTTCATTTGCAAGCACAATGTTCTTGTAACTTTTTACCCGACTGCCGAAAAGGGTTATGTGTTTCACGCGTATGTAGATTTCTTCATACCCTCGAAACATCCCAACAGCTGGATGGATTTTAATAAATGAGATCTCTATCGATTCGTCTTAACCGTCCGACGGTTATAGGCTAGTTTTTGTTTATATCAATTCAAAAGGGTGGTTGTATTGTACAAAATGGAGGTAGGGATGAAAAAAGTTTTTACGCACCATATTGAGTGACATATCATTGGATAGGCCTTTCAAAATGAAGACGATGTTTCATTGACTATTTTACAGTCAGAAGCACCGTTTAAATATTACACAACTTGGAAGTTGTATAGGTAGGATCTCTTGCTTTACTGCAACTCTAACCATCATAGAAACCATCAGAGGCCTTATCAAAATAGTGTTTATAGATAGGAACTAACAATTAAACACAACTTAAAAGTCAACAATACAAGTAAATAAAAAAAACAGGTACAGTCGAGGAAAAAAAAAGTAAACACCCCCTACTAACTCCTCAACAAATTATCGTAGAAGAAAGTGACTGGTACCGAACGATTGTAAATAAAGTCTACTTTTAAATGATATAGATAAAATTTGCTTAGGGGGCCATCTACATATTAAAACAAACCGTAACTTTGTTTTTTTCAATAGCAGTACACAATTCTGACAGCAAAAATAAACTCTACACCCTTCAATTAGACTAAAAACAAATTTTTATGCAATTCGTACCATAAGTTTCTGAGAAATTAATTATTTTAAAACGAGCGTATTTTAAGGGCTGTATCCAAATTGAAGTTCGGAACGCGATTGTTAACCGAGAGAGCCCTCATCTTGATCAAGGCACCTTTAGAAGTCAATGAAACCTGCTAGATTACACGACAGTAGAAGAAATTTCAAAATATCTAGTCACTCTTATTATAGACGGCCCCTTAAACCATCATTTTGCCGTTTTTTAAGCATAATTTGAAAACTACTTGGAAGAAAAATGTGAAATTTTGGATTTCCATAAAGGAGGACTTTATAAATCTAATTCCATCAAAAAAATTGTAGGTTGCAATTCAAAATGTTTTCGAGTATTAATTTCATAAATAATAATTCATATCAAAAAATTATAAAAATTACAAATTCAACGTATTTATGTTTGGGTATTTTAATATTATTGCTACAAAAAAAAATTAGCACATTAGGAGCATAATTTCTGGAGATATAAAAAAAAATATGAAAATGTAATTTAACATTAGAAGCACTAAATTTTGAATGTTTATAATTCAAAAACTTATCATGCAAATGACTTGAAATTCGGTGTCTAGGCATAGTTTGAACAGAAGATTTGAAATATTTCGTTAAAATTGGGTAATGCCATTGAAAAAAATAAAGTTTGGATTCGTTTTAATATGTAGATGGCCCCCTAAGAAAATTTTATATACATCATTTAAAAGTAGACTTTATTTCCAATCATTCGGTACCAGTAACTTTCTTCTACGATAATTTGTTGAGGGTGTATACTTTTTTTTTCCACGACTGTAAGTGATATAAAAAATACCTTCACATTGATGAGAAAAAATTAATTAGTTTGCTTTTTACGTAGTCTGATTTTTTGATTTTTTAAATTAAATTTTTACTTGTTCAGATTAATTTTTAACACTTCTCAACAAAGTTAAATAGTGTTCATCAATTCGATTTATCTGTTTTTCTGTTCATCTGCCCATCTGACTTAACTCTTGTAAAACAAAGATTTTCATGTAAAACGGGAATTTCTAAAAATATATGGCCATGTGTTTTTTTAGTATCAAAACTGTACTTATTTGAAAATGCGCCTCGTTTTATGTTAGCTACGGTAATTATCACACGTTCACACCGGATTCCGAATTTTGTGTATGCTTCTCTTTGCACACTCATTGTGGGTCACATATTAGAATACTGTATGAAATGCTATATTGAATAGCTTTATGAAACATGTAAACAAAGATTTCTGAAAATAGCAGTACGATGTATGTCATGTTAAAATTTTAAATGTAATTTAATTTAAATATTTAAGAAAAATATATCTGCTTTCAAACGGATTTAATAAATATGTTTTTAAATTTTTGACATGTCCCTGAAGTACATGCGGGTAATTTTTTTTTTTTTTTTTTTTTTTTTTTTTTTTTTTTTTTTTTTTTTTTTCGGATACAATGAAAAAAAATTATCCGCAATTCAAAGATTATTTTTAAACTAACATTTTAAAACTATAGCTATACCGAAATGTTATCCAGCGTCTGTCAATATTGAATGCTGGACCAGAAAGTGTTAAACAGAATAATTTGTTGTGTGCTGATAAAATTTAAGCAACATAATTGGAAAAACGAGCACTTTGAAACACAACAAATAAAAAAATATGGACCATTTGAAAAGCAAAACACGGACAAATAGACATTACTAAAAACAATTTTCTGGATTTCAAAACCCCAAAACTTGTAAACTAGTTGAAAGCCGCAAGTGGAGAAAAATTTCGATTATAATACTTTCTTCTACTATAGGTAGATGAAAGTAATATATATAACATCTTAATAAGTAACCTCCTTTCTGTTTGTAATCCGCTAAAAGTGACTTACTTAAAAATAAATATAAACGTTTCAAGTGGTAACTTTTTGTGATAAATAATATAATTTCAAATAATACCAACAATCAGTACAATTTTACTCGTAATACCCGTTTTAATATCAAATTCTCGGAGGAAAAAATTATCGTGTAAGTAGTTACATATCTCATAGTTTCAAGGCCCATTTGCTTGTTTAATGTTAAGGTGCTGGCAACATCGAATCCCAACTCAGGAATAGTGTTTGTAATGGGTTAGATTTTATTTTAAATGAAGATCCCATTTGTTTAGCTCCATGCTTAAAAGATGTCTTCCCTCAGGATTGCACTGAAGCTCAAATTCGAAAGCTGAGTTTCCCGCAATAGTAAAGATCTGCTATAATGATTACTCACAAAATAATATACGGGGTTTTTCTAAATGAATATCGAGGTATTAACACTTGGTAGTATTTATTACATAAAACTTAAAATTATAATTAATACATAAAATGAAAGAGCAACTCAAACAGTTTTACCTACACTGTAAAAAAAAACCACTGTAGATTTGCCAGAACAAACTCGATCACAGTGAATGTGCCGTATCTTTATTTGGTTTTCTGACTATATTAACATGGAAAATACAGTAGTTGGGTAAAATTAACACCACAATGTGCCGGCAATTTGGACGCCAGCAGTTTGTGCTGTAAAAAAAATGCGTTCAAATTGCCAGCACATTGTGCTGTTAATTTTACGCAACTACTGTATTTTCCATGTTAATATATTAAAAAGCAGAAAAACCAACGTTAAAAATGCACAAATAATAAATGAAAAGCAGCAAACAGCTGTTTCGAATCTACTAGCGAGATTCTTCTTCAGTGCAAGATAGGGAAAAAGGAACAGCGTGCTAGAAAAAGCATGGTTGTTCAAAATGATAGACAGAGACGCGCTGACTTATATACCGTATGAGGGTGGCGAAGGCACCAAAACAACCAATGAGAGAGAAGCAGTGGAAACGACTGGGTGGACAAGTAGCGACATCTACCGGAGAAGGAGAGAAAAAGAAACCAAAAAAGGGGCGAATTAAATTAATGCTTTCCAAATACTTGAAAAATCAGGAGTACTAGATTAGTCATTGACTAAAGAGTGAGAATTTTTAATGATATGGTAAGCTTCCCAAAAATCAAGATTGCGGTTAGAAGAACATTTTTGGATAATGATGGCTGAGGAAAAATCGAACCTATGTTGAGAAGACCAAGAATGTTGAGAAATAGAAGAACGTTTGAGCTCCTGATTTTTAACATAACCTTCATGCTCTTTTAAACGAAATCTAAGAGCACGTTTAGTCTGGCCAATATAAGAAAGGCCACACTGGCAAGAGACTTGGTAAATGCCCCAATTATCTAGGTGATTAACGGGGTTTTTGAGATTTGAAAAAGTGATTTTATTAACAGGAGAAAAAATAACTTTAAAATCAAACCTTCTTAGGATTTTAGCAACTTGCTGACTGATTTTAGGAAAAAATGGTAACACAACTGAAGTATTAGAGTTGGAATTAGAATGCTTTTCAGAATGGACGGATTTCGTCAATTTCTTATAAATAGAATCAATAATATTAGAGGAATAACCACGATGAACAGCAATAGCTTTGAGGTAATTAAGTTCAGCACTAAGTATCTGAGGAGTGGAACAAATATTAGTAGCCCGAAAATTTAGTAGTAGTAGCCCGAAAATTTTGTAGTAAAGTAGAAGTAGCCTGCTATTTTTATGCTAATATAGTCAGGAAACCAAAGGAAGATACAGCACATTCACTGTGATCGAGTTTGTGCGCGAGATGAACAGTACTTTGTACTGTAACAATGTCGTTTTTTTACAGTGTACAAGCTTACAAGTGTTCGATCTGAGCACCTTTCGTCACACGACACACATCGAGTCGATAGCTCAATTCTTCCCAAATGTTGATTAGTGTTTGTGGGGTCATTGTTGCAACAACTGCAATGGTCAGCTGGTAGTGGAGGCAAATACACACGATCCTTTATGAACCCCGACATGTAGAAATTACATGGCGTCATATCGAGTGAGCGTCTGAACAAAATGTCTTTGCTAATCATATTTTGGGAAGAACTGAGCTACCGACTTGATGTGTGCCGTGTGACGAAAGATGCTCACATCGAACACTTGTAAGCTTGTAGGTAAAACTGCTTGAGTTACTCTTTCATTTTATGTATCAATTATAATTTCAAGTTTTATCAATATTTTTATAAGTACTACCAAGCGTTAAAACCCCGATATTCAGTTAGAAACACCCCGTATATATATGTATGTATTTGTATATGTATATATATTTAATGTTTAAAATAGTTTTTAAAATAATCTTATTATACAGGGTTGTCCCCAAAATATCCGTAAAACTTTTTTTTTTTTTTTTTTTTTTTTTTTTTTTTTTTTTTTTTTTTAGAGTACATATACAGCAAAACTAGTTACAACAATAGATAGAAGAGTTAAAAACGTTTTTTCTACTGCCTTAGTAAACTTCAACATGAGATCCTTTCGTAGCATGGAGAATATAAAGACGACATTCCAATTGAATCCACGAACGTTTTAGCATGCTAAAATCAAGAGTAGCTACAGCTGTTTCGGTCGTTTGTCCTCGTACTTCATTCGATATATTTTTTTTTTTTTTTTTTTTTTTTTTTTTTTGCGTTTAAGTATCGGAATTTGTTTCGATAAACCATTCAACACATTCTTCTCGGAATCAGCCATCTTGAATAACTGAATTCTTTAATAATCGTTTACGTCTTGCGCAGCGCCATCTATGACCGGAAACATATTGTAGAAAAAAAACATTTTGATTTATTCTATCTATTGTTGTGACGAGTTTTGCTGTAGGCCTATTCTTTTTTTTTTTAAATAAAATTTTAAAGTTGTACAGATTTTTTTGGGGCACCCTGTATATATTAATATAACTTATATATTTAATATAATATAATACTATATATTATATTATTATGTATCATTGTATTTTTAATATAATACTGTATATATATATATATATATATATACTGAATAATATTATAAAGAGGTAAAAATTGTTTATTTGTAGGAAGTAAGCTCTGGAACTACCGAACCGATTCCAAAGTATTGGTATCAAAATTAAGGTGTTGGTTCAACTTAGAACATAGGCTATGTCTTATATCCGTGCTACTGGCCAAAAGGGGGTGCAGGAGCAAACGCTCTAAAAATGCAATGTTTGTGTTACTGAAGGGCCTAGAAATATGAAATTTGGAATGGTAGTTACTTATAAGATACTAATGATCCCCAAGGACATTTCGTAAAGAAATCGAAATTAAAAAGGGGTAAAAATACGCGAAAAGCGTTCCAAAAACGTTCTAAATGGCGATATTTACGCAATTTTACCAAACTGATTAAAAAAATAATGGCGTCAAAATGAAATTGACAACCCTTGCTCCAACATAGGCTACATTTTATTTCGGTGCCGCTATCCCTAGAGGGCATGCATAAGCAAATAAACGTTCGAAATTGCGATTTTTGTGTTACTGAAGGTCCCAGATACATGGAGTTTGGCATGGTAGTTACTTATTAGATATAAATTATCTCTAAGAACATTTCTTAAAAAATTCGAAATTTAAAAGAGGCGAAAATTCGCAAAAGGCGTTCTAAAAAATGTTCTAAGTGGCGATTTTTAAGCAGTTTCCAGAATTACGAAACCAATTTCAAAAATAATAGTGATAACCCTTCCTTTAACATAGGCTACATTTTATGTCGGTGCCACTACCACTAAAGGGGGTGCAGGAGCAAAAAAACATTCGAAATTGCGATTTTCGTGTTACTGAAGGGTCCAGATACATTTAATTTGGCATGGTAGTTTCTTATTACATACAAATGTTCTCAAAGAACATTTTTAAAAATATCGAAATTTAAAAGTGGAGAAAATGCGAAAAAAGTGTTTTAAAAAACGTTCTAAATGGCGATTTTTACGCAATCTCAAGAAGTACCAACCCGATAAAAAAAATGATGTCAAAAGGATTGTGAGAACACTATCTTTAACAATGGCTACTTTTCATGTCGGTGCCTTTACCTCCAAAGGGGGTGCAGGAGCAGAAAAACGTTAAAAAAATCGATTTTTGTGTTACTGAGGGGCCTAGAAACATGAAATTTGGAATGGTAGTTACTTATAAGATATAAATGATCTCTAAGAACATTTCTTAAAAAATTCGAAATTTAAAAGGGGTCAAAATGCGCGAAAAGAGTTCTGAAAATGGTTCTAAATTGTCATTTCTACGCAATCTCAGAAAGTACTCAACCGATTTCAAAAGTAATTGTTGGAAATTGATGATGACAGACCTTTCTCCAATATAGGATCTAATTCATGTCTGCGTCACTACCACCTTGCGGTTGAATTTTACAAAAAAATTTTCTAAATTGTGATTGTTGTGATGCTGAAGGAGCTAGCAACATGAAATTTGTCATGGTATGAGATGTAAAGGCTCTCTGAGAATAGTTCCTTAAAATTTTGAAATTTAAATGGGGTGAAAATAAACGAAAAGCGTCCTAAAAACTTTCTAAATAGCGATTTCTACGCAATCTCAGGAAATATAAACCATTTTCAGAAGTAATGATTTCAAATTGATGGTGACAGCCCCCCGCCAGAACGTAGCCTATATTTTACGTTGTTTTCACTACCACTTGCATGAAATACGAAACCGATTTCAAACATAATGGTTGCGAATTGATGGTGATAGAACCTGCTCAAACTTAGGCTATATTTTATGTCTGTGCCACAACCCCTAGAGGGTTGCAGGAGCAAAAACCTTTCTAAATTACGATTTCTGTGGTACTGAAGAGACTAGAAACTTTAAATGTAGCACGGTACTTACTTATAAAATATAAATCCCCTCTAAGAAATGACGAAAATAAATTCGAAATTAAGAAGAGGTGAAGCGAAGGGAAGGACCGAAAAGCATTCTAAGAGTGTCCTAAATTACGATTTCTATGGAATCTCAGAAAATAATAAACGATTACAGTTGGTTGCGAATCAAGAGCGATAGTCCCTGATCCTATACGGGCTATATTTTATGCCGGTGTCACTACCACCTGGTTGGCAGGAACAACCAGAAAGCCTTTAAAAACACCAAAATTCCCTTTTCTGTAGAAGATTAGGAAATACCAACCGCTTTCATGGTTAATGTTGATGCATACTGAAATGAGCGCATAAAATGAGCATAAAAGTCTTAAAATACTTTCTAAATTATCATTTATTTGGAATTATTTTTAATTCTTCTTATTAATTAAAATCTCATTTCTGACTACTGCACTTTTATAATGAAATTTAGTCAAACTGTGGCTTAATTTATAATTTTTGAATTATTCCAAAGAGTATTGGTGTTCTTCTAATTAGAAAGATTCATGCAAGTATCACTTGGCATATTTCAACTATTACGAGAGCAAAGCCGCGGTGTTTGCTAGTATGTTATATTATTTTTAAATTTTATTTTATACATTAATTTATGTAAAGCGAATCTATAGGAGTAAGCTAAATTTGCATCACGAAATTTTTTTTATAAACGAGAGCTGTGCGTAATAGCGTAATTATAAAGGAAATCATTTTTTCATATTTCCTAAAGAAACTTTACACACATACTTTTGTATTAAATATAAAAACATTTGAAACATTATCTTACGTTGTTTATTACTCTTATAACAGAGGGTTTTTTTTTTTTTTTTTTTTTTTTTTTTTTTTTTTTTTTTTTTGGTGATTATATAAAACGCACTTATCTGAGTATTTTCTAAATAAACCAATAATTTATGAATTACGGCGATGAAATTTTTTTGTTAAGAGAGTATTTGAATCTAATAACCATATAATAAGCTTATTAAAGTTTGTTTTTATACATTAAAAGAATAAAATTATATAAGGAACAAACCGTGAGTAATAGATGCAGTGTTTTGTAATAAAAAAGAAAAAAAACTTCACTGGTACTGTAGTAATCTAGAAATAATACAAAGACATGAATTAATTTTCAGAAACAATAACTGTCTTTTTTTGCATTTTTATGAGCTATTAGTTTTCTAAATCTACTTAAAAGTATGTTTGTCTCATAAAATATGAAGGCTGGTACGTTAAAGTACTCTTTAAAATCAATAAAATGTAAGTGCGAAGCATTCATACATTGTAGTTTTTTTATTTTTGGGAATAGTTCTCCATCTTCAGAAAAAAAAAAAATTTCTCTTTTTTTATTTTTAACGAAGCAAAAAACAATATATAAAAATTATTCTTTCATTTAAGTAAAAAAAATGTTTTTAAAGAGTGAATACTATAGAAATATTTCTGACAAATAATAAACTGTACTGGCATACAATTATGTCCTGCGGTAATGGCTTATAAATATGTAAAGATAATGATGATGCTAAAGGTAAAAAAAGGCAAAATGTGTAGTTCATATCTACTGTGTATAAACCAATATTTTCGTCTAGTTTTTAGGGCACTGGTTGCTAGACAGAAAGTCTGGGTCGAATTCCACTTAAGCCCTTCGAGACCACGTGTGCATATATATATCTTACAAAGGATGCTTACAGCATTTGATTTTTTTACCAATAAAAAAGAAAAGTAAAATTGTCCTTGTTATTGATAAACTAAATTTAATTGTTTGACAAAAAGTGGCGTCAACCGAATAAAATTCATGTAAAAGACGCTGGTCCCGAACGGGTTAAGGCCTGCATGTGTGTAAATAGTCGAATCTTACTTGAATCCGAGGCCTGTTTAGGCCTTGTGTCCAAAAGGTGACCGTAAGTCTTCCATCCAACAATCATATATATATATACATATCCTATATATACTAATAAAAGGCAGTTTCGCTCTATCTGTGTGTGTGCGCGAATTTGTCTATCGGCAAGGGTTCGCGAAACCCACCACGTACAGAGTTCTAAATATTTGGATGAGGATAGTCAGTCCTGATAGATAGACAAGTCCTGGTGCACCCAAGGCTACGATTTTTAATTTTTTTTTTATAATTAGCAGAGATGTTAATTAAAAACTGATCAAAGATGCATTCTCATTCTTAAAATCGTTAAGCTCGCCCGTGGATGTTCAGTGTCTGTTTCTTTTGGCCCTAGAAATTAAGGATCACATGTTGTTTTTTGGGGCTGATTAATTTAACGATCATCGACCGAACTGTTCGGCATATGCAAAAAATGACGAAATATTCTTAATTTCTGAACTCTAACGTCTTAAACGCTGCAATTAGTTTGCAAAAATAAGGTTGTTAATTCTTTGAAAAAAAAATTAAAAGATTCGTTTTCGCGATTGATATTTTCTACCTTTCGGCAACACTTCCCTAGTGTTCAATTTCAGGGTACTGATTCACAAAAAAGCATATATTTAAAGCCGAGACATTTTTCTCTTTGACGGTGCAATCAATTTTTAAAAATACGAAATTTAACCCTTTCGAAAGTATTCGCGACTGCCTGCCCATTGCGCCACCGGAAGGCGGTTTTTTTCAGCGCTAAAAGCAACTAAAGGGGTCAGGTACCCTTTGAACCAATAAAGTACATGGAAAAAAGACCTCTGTAAGAATTGCAGTCACTCTTTAACTAATTAACTTTTAATTATAAAATTGAAAACACATATCAGGAACGATTTATTTTATCAATTAAAGGTGTTAAAAAAGGTATACACATATATAGTTTTTTTTTTAATTTATTTTTAAACATAATACAATTTTTACGAAAGAATTATTCTTGCATGCATTGCGCGCATGATTTTTTCAATTTGAATGGCTGAAACAAGTCAAGATTTTTTTAATGAGTGCAGATATAATGTGTTTTCAAAATGACCTACAATGGAAAAAATAAAACTTGCAGATCCCGAGAAAAAAATTTTTTTTTAAAGAAATTCGAAATATCGAGATTTTTTTTATACAAAAGTAGTCGTGAATTCTAAACTTCTTACTTGAGAAACATAATAATAGGTCATTTTGTGCTTATGTAAGTTTAATACATCCACCAGAAATTTCGTGAAATTCTATATAACCGTTTTTCAGAAATCGTGCGCGCAATGATCAAAATCGCTGTTTTGAGAAAACTGGCTTTAAAGATTGAATCACCCGTTGATCATATAGCAAAAGCTTAAAGTGTGTTACACATAATTTCTCTTCTAATGCGAATTTTCGTATGGAGTTTGTTTTTAAATGTTTCTTAAGAATCATATTTAATTATAAGCTATTTTTAAAAAAATCGATTTTTGGACGGTTCAAAGGTGACCTGACCCCTAAACGTCTATTTTTAGACACAAACTTTTTAGAGCAATTTGACGGGAAAATTCGCATCACCTACAAAAAATTTTAAATGTTCGGACAATTAGAAATACTTAAAAAAAAATAATAAAATCTGAGAAATGTTTGATGAAAACCTAAAATGCGGGCAGTACAGAACTAAATATCAATATGCTTTCACAAAATTTAGTTTACACTTATATTTATAACCAATTAAAATTTCACAGAATTCGGACGACAAGAACTATTTTTGTTAAGTTGAAGAGCCCAAAGCGAAAACAAAAAGAGAAGAAAACATATTCCTTTTAATACTAGATATCAATTTCTTTTCACACGGGCTAGAAAACCATTATATCTATACAAGATAAAAATTTCATCGGACAACAAGAACTATTTTTTTAACTATGAAATGACCTGACCCTATACTGTCAGAAAAATGCGTCTTTAAGTATCTCCTTTGGCATTTTTTAAACGATAAAGTTCTCTTACTGTATTCAAGAAGTGTTGGAATTTTTTTCATAATCTATGATTGACGTATGATTTTTCTTTGTTGTTCTATATTCATTCATTTCGATCTTATTTCCTTTATCTAAAAAAAAAATGTGAAATCATTCATGTGTGCATAACTGGGGCATTCTCACAATATTTTGACTTTCATGCCCCTGAATAATTATTTTTATTTTAATACACTTTTTTGTGTTTTTTTTTAATTTCATATACTGGAAAACATCCCATTGCCTGATTGCACAACTACTTTAACGAGATAAATAAATTTTGTACGATGTTGGGAGTCCAAACACCTGGAAAACCCTTATACCGTCCCGTGTCCCTGATCTTGATTTTAAGTTTGTAGCTGTCTGGATTAAATTGTTTCAATAAAAATAATTCGATGTAATTTTTTTCTGAAACTGGAACTATTTTTTTGTATGTAAATATGTAGCTAAAAATTAACCTGCACACATTTTTGGGGTTCTTATTATTTTTTAAACTCTGTCCCTGGATTTTAGATTCCATACCATCACTCTTCTAAAATTATACAGAAAATCATTTCAGATGCAGCCACAGAATTTTTTTCAAGTTTTTTCTCATGCAGAAGTATGCTAGAGAAATAATGTCTAAAATTCTTTGGCAGGAAATTTACCGTAGAATTTAAATCAGCATTTAAATATCAATTTCAAGCATCGTGGCTTTATTGGTAGTCTCACCGTCCCCAAGGTTTATTCCTGCACTTTTCATGGTAAATTAAAAAAAAAGTAATTTAGTCCAATGTTAACAATTGTTTCTAAAAACCAATGAACATTGTGGCTATCACTTAGTCTTAACATGATTTTCCTAAAAATAGGTGGTAATTTTCCTTACCGTTCCATTCTTACCGTCCTGTTTTTCCAATACCATCCCCTTTTTTTACCTTACCGTGACTTCTTCAACACCCCCTTAAGACAATGTTATACAAAAATTCTGTATTAAAAGTACTACATTGTTATTATTTCTTATTTGAATGCCCTGTGGGTACTAAGCAAATTCATTATAAGTAAAAATTTAGAAGAAAATAAAAATTTATAGGGGTAAAATGGTAAGGAAAATTAAACTCGCAAGTTTAACTTAAACCTCAGTTAAATGAAAAAATTTTCGCTGCTGACAATTTTTTCTTTATTTTGAATCATTAAGGCATTCGTCTATCAGATTAAAATGTTATTTTAGCAACTTTAATTTTGTCAGATTTTTTCCTTAAAAGTCAAAATATGTGAGAATGCCCCAAATATAATAGGAATTGTAAAATGTATGTGTCAACAAACTTGTGAAATTATTTAGATAACTTATATGAAAACAAAATTGTATAAATGCTTAAGATTTTTTTGAGACAGTTTCTAAAATTTCGTAAAATATATGCTAATCGCGTTGAGAAAATATTGATTTACATGTTTCTAATATATTAATCCTGAATCTTAATGTATGAAATTTTCTTTGGCGATACTGCCTAAAACGATGAAAAATATGTGTTATTGACTTAAATATTTCTACTGTTTTTCTTGTACTTTAGATTTTAAAATATAATATAATGATACTCAGTGTTTCGAGGAATAAGAAATAACAAAACAAATATAACATGATATTTATATTGTGTAGTGTTTGGTATATGGCTTTAAATTTTTTACGATACTCATTTTTTTTTTACCCCATCAAAAAATGACTGTCATTGTGTCTCTTCAATAGATTTTTTTTTTATACTTTTCAACATAGTTGAAAAATATGTATGAAATTAATTTCTGTAAAAAAATATTTTATATTTGTATAGGAGGGAAACAATAAATTCGGCTAGTTTAGTAATAAACTAGACAGATAATCTAAATTTAAAAGAAATTAAACTAACAAATATTATTCCCAATTCATTATTTTCAGGATTAAAGTTTCCAAAAAGTTGTCTTTCCTACATACATTGATTTCCCTGTATGTTGTTACAATTTAAATCCTGCAATTACAATATATTTAACATTTAAACAAAACAAAAACATTTCAGCTTGCAGTAGAGGTCTGCACGGGCCCGGGCTTGGCCCGAGGCCCGTAACCGGCGGAGTGAAAGCTAATTTTCAAACGGGCCGGGCCAGCAGAATTAGGACAATTTTTTCAACGGGCCGGGCCGACAGACAAAATAAACGGGCCGGGCCGATAAAAATATTAATCGGGCCTATCGGCCCGATATAAGAATTTAAGCGAAGCAGATAAAATACGAGCCATTTTCAATGAATATGATTTTCACGAGACGTATAAACGTGCGTCACGGGCCGATGCGAGTTTAACAACATCAATACAAAAATGTAACATGTCCATCGAAGAAATCGTCATCGTACAGTTACAAGATGTCTGATTCCGAGTTTAATTTTTTTCAGCAGACTCGTGCCGGGACGGAACTGGTCTTAATCGATCTCAGGATGTGTAGGACAGTCATTATGTTTTGTAGTATTAGTAGCGATAATGAACTTCTTCTCTTAACAGTATCTTTGGAAATATACCTTAAGGTGGTTCTCATATTCACTGCTCAACAATGTGAAACTTTCAGACACATTTTCTGACTCATTTTTAACTATAAAGGCATAAAATTGACAGGCCTGACTATTGTAGGCATTTGAAAACGAATAGCTTTGTCCATATTTGATAAATTACTTACAGAGATAACAGTGATTCTTGTCACGTGACTCTACGTTCTTCTCCTTTTCTGTGCTATCGCTTCCGGAAATTCGATTTAAACCGCTAACTTTGGCAGTATTTTCAAAAAGATATATTGCTTTTAACTATGAAAAAAACCGACATTTACATAGCTTCTGAATAAGATTACCTGCCAATCTTATGCGTTTCCGAAAAGAAATTAATTCATAAATGTGTCGAAATGCAGCTCCTTTGAATTTGAGAAAAGCCTTAAAAATGAGAAAAATATTTTCACAAATCTACTTTTTATTATACAGTTTCAAAAATTATCATGTTTTTAATCTTTTATTCTGAACTATATTAATCTTTTAATGAATCGTTATTTGAATTTTGAAATGTCTGTAGACACGATGACTAAAACACTGTAAGTAATCGTTAATGTTTACTATTGTGTGTTTTCTGTTTTGCGAACTTCATAATGATTTAAAATATACTGTAAAATGTTCCCATAAATATGTATGTAGTATTCATTAAAAGAATCTTAAATGTATATTGAGAAAAAACGGATTTTTTTTGTAGAAATTATATCGGGCCGGGCCTGTTTTCAGTGATTTTTGTACGGGCCGGGTCGGGCCGAGAACTGTAAAAATGCAAACGGACCGGGCCGGGCTCTGGCCGAACTTTCAATTTTTACACCGAGCCGGGCCCGGCCTTGAAATTCCGGTCCGTGCAGACCTCTAGCTTGCAAGGACATTTTAGCTTGGCAACACTTTGTAACAAAATATATTTCAAGTAAAATTCTTTAAATTTTAAAATTTCATAAATTATTTTTTAAACTGTTTAAACTTGAAATTATCGCATGCCATATACTATAATAAGAGAAAATCTTGCGTATATGTGATCTATGTTTTATGTTTACAATGGTGTGTGCATATGCAAATTTCATCTAAAGAAGGGCTGTAACGATTTTGACTAATTTTTATACCATACTTTATTGCGGCACGAGAAGACGATTGGGCTAGGTCACATGTTCGATCAGAGGAAAATTCGATTAGTGGATCATTTCGGTTTCACTACGGATCAATGCATTTCCATAGGAACGTCGGTTTAAAGTTGTTACATTACTGAATAGTTCCCATTAAACGAGGTTTCAAAATTGCCAACATTCCGCGACATTGGCGATATTTGGCGGGAAAATCGACTTTCAAGATTACCAATGGCAAAACACATGTTGGATGCCATGAAAGAATGTCGCCAAATTTCTGAATATTTGGCGACATTTTACACGAAACGTTGGCTTTCAGCATCGGAAAGAATTTTCTAGAGCTTACCAAAAGGAGTCAATATGAATTATTCAGCCAATCAGAATTTAACTAAGAATTAATTTGGTTGGATGCTCTTCCGTTGTAAATAAGTAAGTAATATAAAATTTAGAAACATGTAAATAGTTTTAATATTGATTGTTTCTGTAAATATTATTGTTCTAAAATAAAATGCGTGACTCAAAGCTAATCCTAACGGAGCTTAGCTCGGCTTTCCCCGCTGATATTTATATTATGTTACTAAAATATACGCATCCATGTTACTGTATAATTTATTGAAAATACACTGGTCATCAAAATTAAAGGATAATGAGAAAAAATATGCTCACTAAGTTAATGTTGCAACCAATGCCCAATGATGCAATTATATATGTTAGTTAAATACTATTGAACTCAAAATTGCACTTCCTTGCATACGTTAGCGTCGGAAATATGCAAATTAGATGATTGACAATGTGGTGCGCAATGGGCGTATGTTAGAATTCTGGTCTGTAGTGTTGTTTAAAGTGAATGTGGTGTCAGAGTGTGATCAGTATTGATTAGTTATGGCTCAAAGGTATCATTTAAGTTAAGGTCAAAAGTGGCGAATAATTGGTCGAGTCGAAGAAGATCAAAAACAAATGGAAGTCACCCAAGACTTGATTATCTCTCAAAGTGTCATATCAAGATCTCCGAACCGCTTTTTAAGCGTTGGATCCGTTTATAGACAGCCTGGTCAAGGAAGTCCCAAGAGCAACAACTGCATCCGAAGACCGTTTTTGTCATTGTGGCTCGAAGAATCCGATAAGCGACTACAAGAGATTTGGTTTCAGACCTTCAGACTGTCACAAAAACTCAAATTAGCCGTTCTACTGCTGCACGAAGACTTAACATGGATGGACTATATGCGAGAAAACCAAAATTTTATGCCCCACACACTCCAGTTGCCAAGGGGCCTGTTTAAACTTTTGTTGTAGTCATGTTCGATGGAGCCAAGGAGACTGAACTCGAACGGGATATTTCACGGACAAGGGAAGGATAAGTTGCGTCTTCCTTCATCTCTTCAGATCAAAACACGTCTAGAATCAGTGTTCAGACTATATCTGCACTCGTCAGTAAACAATACTCGAGCCCAGTCTTCTTGCCTCCATGGAACTTGATGAGGACAACAGTTTAAACGTGACCGCTGGGAGGCTGGAGTGAGTGGAACACAAACTTTTGCTTTTCTCGCATACAGTTCATCCTCGGTAAGCCTTCGTGTATCAGTAGAGCGGCTATTTCAAGTTGTTGTGGCAGTCTGAAGGTCTGAAACCAAATCTCTTGTAGTCGCTTCGCGGTTTCTTCAAGCCACAATGACAAAAAAATGTCTTCGGATGCAGTTGTTGCTCTTGGTCTTTCTTGAGCAGGCTGTCTATCGACGGATCTAGTGCTTAAAAAGCAGCTCAGAGCTCTTGATATGACATTTTGAGGAATATTCAAATCTTGGGCGACTTCCATTTGTTTTTTTACCTTTCTCGACGCTACCAATTATTCGCCACTTTTGACCTTAACTTAAATGATGCCTTTGAGCCATAACTAATGAATACTGATCACACTCAGACACCACATTCACTTTAAAAAACACTACAGACCAGAATTCCAACATACGTCCATTGCACACCTCATTGTCAATCATCTAATTTGCATATTCCCGAGGCTAATGTATGCATGGAAGTGCAATTTTGAGTTAATTAACATAAATAAGGGCGGGATTGGGCATTGGTTGCAACATTAACTTAGTGAGCACATTTTTTTAACATTATGCTTTAATTTTGATTAACCAGTGTATATGTTAAAATGTATGCTTATTGAAGAATAGAACGTTATGTGCCATAAATACTTTTGCCAAAACACTTTTCTCCTTACATATGTGTAATTCTCTTGTTAACTTGAAACTAATTTTATGTTTTCTTTATACGTTTTTTATTTGAAATTTTCTTTTGTGGTTTGCAATTTTTAATTATCTCGCTATACAAATTATCAGATAACCATTTCTACACTTACTGATAAGATGAATGGATTGCAAAAAATTGACTATGAACAAAAGACTAGATAATTTTTCATTTACATTTATTTTAAATCCGCAGTATTGCACTATGTATTTTAAATTGATTAATGTAGCACTTGAAACATCGAAAAAAAATTTTACATTATAAATTTATTCCTTTCATGGTAATTTAATTTTTCTGGAATGCTTTTTACGTTCAGTCTATTTAATTTCTGAAAGAAGTAAAGGTTTTTCTTAAGCACAATATAAATTTAATTTTGTTTAGTGACTAAAAATTATGTTATCCATAAAAGCTTTCCTAGTATGCATATGTTTACTTTAAAAAAAATTAGTGATAAACAAAGGAGGGGATGTTAAAAAACATAGATTGAAAAAAGTTCAACTGATATATTTTAAGTATATAATTGTACATGAAATTAGTACAAAAAAACTTTACTATTTCTACACAAATACCAGTATTTGTGATTAAAATTCTGTTTACTGCGTTTATCACACGTGATTTCAAATGTTTGTCATGTTAAAAATCACGGTAGAAATTGACTTATTTAGTCAAAATTAGAAATTGTCTCGTTCCAAAATGAGCATTGCATATATAACGTTAGCACGTTAGGGGGAAGGGTGGCTAAGCACTTGATATCGTAATATATTTCTGGTGGGAGGGGAGGAGTTCTTTTTTTATATCATTATCATTTTGTATCTAAACAACATTTTCTTTTTACATCGATACTTTTTTTACAACAATATAGTCTGTTATTTTTAGCCCCCGGTACGGTATGCTATTTCTTTCTCCCAGCTTATTTTATGCCGTCTTCAAAAAATAACGTTACCTTACAGAAGCCAGACGTTAAACAAAGCAGTACGATTAAATACTCTATAGCAATTTTTTTAAACTTCTAAGCATCACACAATTTCAATTTTTATACCGTCGTATTGAAAAAAAAAAAAAAACGTACTTTTAAATGCAATTTGTTTGAAAACTACATCTCCATTGTTTTTTAAAATATTAATTTTTTTGTAGTTTTTGGAGCCATTTGCTTAATATTGGCAACTAAAGTGCTCCATTTCTGTAGAAAGTAAAGGAAAAATAGTTGTAAAATATTAATTATATATTTTGTTGCCATTTTTTCATAACAATCAAAATAAAATGTAATTAAAATACGTGCTATTTTGAAAAAAATATAAACGAATGACTTCTGTTAAAACATGGAGCTATTATAAACTATATTTAATTTTAAGTACTATCTATATTAATGTTACAAACAAATGAAGGCCTGTGAATCATTAGACTGCCGTTTTTTTTGTCGAGTTTCTTTAATGACGGCATCTTTTTGCTGCATTTGTGTATTATTTCGCCATAGTGACGTCCTATGCCTACTTTACTGTAGATGTTTAAGAGTGGATCGTAAATGTGGAATACTTAAGCGGATGCGAATGACGTCATTTTACATAAAATAAAAGCGTGTGCTGTAAGTCTTAAAATTGAAATATGTTTTGTACTATTTATAAATAGTCATTTTTTTTTCCATCGGAGGCGACACTAAATTCTGAAAAAACAGAATTCCTGTTTTCTTGTTTTAGTCTGTTATCTATTTTTATGAAAATACAAATTTATAAAATGATTATAAGATCATTTCATTCCAAAATATTTAATATCCCAACGATCCCCATTCGTATTCTTCTACCATATGCGCGTATAACTCGTTATTAGAGATACCAGCTTCGGAATAATACTTTCATGTTTACTAGTAAAAAGTGTAGAAGAATGTTGTCCACCAGTTTTGTTTATAAGAAGTTCTGCTTATTCCCATTCAGGGAGCAAGTGCGAGAAGACAGTGTTACTGTTAAATGCATTATGTGAAAAAAAGCCATTATTAAATACTTTTAAATAGTACGAATTTCTTTAAAGTGTTATTTGATATAAAGTTATTTCATATATTATAGTGATATTTTATTAACTTCCTCTCTTCATTTAAATCAAAGTATGCATGTAATAAATGTATAACCACACCTGTATATTATTGCAAACATATTAAAAAAAAAAAAAAAAAAAAAAAAAAAAAAAAAAAAAAAATAGACATTGATAGCAACATTATTTGGGGAGAGAGGAGTGAGTTTAGATATTGATAACAATATCATTAAGGGAGGACGGAGGGATCACAGAATAATAACGTATTTGAAGGCCTGAGTGGAGCAATATCGCCTGATTAGATGTCCAGTTTAGACTTATTTACGCAACACCCGGGGGTCTCCCCCACACGCAGGGGCTCACACGCAGAAATTCAGCCCAGCTAGAAGGGCAAGGCACCTATCATTTACAAAACATAAAAAAAAACTTATTTAAGTTAAAATTAATTTACAAACTGTGGTCAAAGCCAGGCTGCCAATAGTCCAACAAGGGGCAGCATAATCAGTAGTTCTGGAAAGTTGCAAACAATTTTAGGATACAAATCGAAAGAAAAAAAAATTACAATTATATTCTGACTTCAACAATAGCAAGTTAAATTAAGTTGCATACAATAAATATTGTCTGTGTCAAAAGATGATACCGTAAGGATAAGCGGGGGATTAAGTTGCATACAATAAATATTGTCTGTGTCAAAAGATGATATCGTAAGGATAAGCGGGGGAATTAAAATTGCCAAAAAGTTGATAACGTTATATGTATAGCATCAATCGGCTTTTTGCTCACCTCTTAATTTTATGGAAGTAACTTTGTATGAAATAAATGAAGAAGAATTTTGTTATTTCTACATATAGATTTATACTTACAATTCTACACAGAGACACGATTTTTTCAATCATAAATGGCAAAGATATTGTTCAAATTGAATTTTTCCAACTGAGCTGAAAATGTCGAGAATCGCACCCAGAACACTTGAGATACTTTGCCAATGATCTATCGATTCAGCCAGAATTTTTAACGTACACAGCGAATGCTCTATCGAATGAGCTACTTGAGCGGACAACCGGCGGGCGTGTTTCGATTAGATAATCTTATTGGCAATAGCATCTGATCTGTCATGTTTACTGTTTGTACACAAATGTTTGTTGTTAAAATTCTGTGACTGTGCTTATCAAACTTAAAGACAAATATTTTTCATGTTGAAAATCACATTAGAAATCCATTTATTCAAATATATATTAAATTAACACCTAATAATAATGTACGAATTTTAGTTGGTGTAAATTAAAACTTCAAAAACAGTAAAAATAGCTTTACTTGGTTGTTTACATGCTTCGATTCTACACGAGTCGAATGATGGTATTTCCTAAAGCGTGCAATTTTAGAAAAAAAAATTATTTGTTTTGAAAATGACTCGGGTAGAGTCGAAACATGTAAACAGTCAAATAAACCTATTTTTACTGTTTTTAAAATTTTAATTTAGAAAAAGAAATATATTTATTTGTTTTGAAAAGGACTCGGGTAGAGTTGAAGCATTTAAACAGTCAAATAAACCTATTTTTACTGTTTTTAAAGTTTTAATTAAAATATATATATATATGTTTATTTGTTTTGAAAATGACTCGGGTAGGGTCGAAACATGTAAACAGTCAAATAAATCTATTTTTACTGTTTTTAAAGTTTTAATTTAGAAAAAAATATATTTATTTGTTGTGAAAAAGACTCAGGTTAGTGTCGAAAAATATAAAGAGTCAAATAAACATATTTTTACTGTTTTTAATGTTTTAATTAAAAAATATATATATATTTATTTGTTTTGAGAATGACTCGGACAGAGTCGAAACATGTAAACAGTCAAATAAACCTATTTTTACTGTTTTTAAAGTTTTAATTTTAAAATATATATATATTGCTTTGTTTTGAATATGACTCGTGTAGAGTCGAAACATGTAAACAGTCAAATAAACGTATTTTTACTGTTTTTAAAGTTTTAAATTAAAACTTTTAGCAAATGAAATTAGCATATAAACTTATTTAGTCAAAACTAGAAATTGTGTCCATCGAAAACGGTTTTTTGTTCACAGGTTCATCTACATATATAAAAGAAAGTCTGGCTATTGTATTAATCAACGCGCAGAACCTAAAATCTTGAAAATCGGGGTAAAAATACTTCTTATGATATAGAGTGCCGCTAAGAAAGGATTTTTCAAAATTCCACCCCTAAGGGTGATAAAAAAGAGAACGAACATAAAAAAAAAATTCCTTAAATATCTGATTTTATAGTTATTTTTCAACTGATAACATATTTTGGTGTATTTTTGTGTGCTGAATCGAATGGTACTAACTAAATTCTTTTAAGCCCAATAGTTCGAGAGGTATTTCATATTTTTCTAATTTGGCACTATCTTTGGCGCCAAAACCTGAATTTTTCAAGTGATCATTTCTAAAAACTCATTCTTTTCATTCTGTTACTATAGCAAGGGAAAAAATTCAAATTGAATAATTTTTTAACCAATCCTTTTGGTTAAATAAAAACAACTTCGTCAATTAGAAAAGAAAATTCAAACGCCTCCAAAAAATAAAAATAAAATAAAATAAAATAAAATAAAAAATAAAAACTGTTGTACTTTTTTGTTCTAATTTTCGTCGTGATACCATGCCAAAATGTATGGTATCGCGCCATTTATTTCAACCCTAATCGTGCAAACGATTTTTATTGCAAACTGTGCCACACATTAACATTTACTAATTATTGAACGTGAATATTTTTATGCAGGAATTTTTAATGATGGAATTTGTTTTATTCCATCATAATCTCGCAAAACTTTTTAATTTGTTATTTTTTGAATAGAAAATATTTATTACTGATACTGATATAGATTTTACCGTTTCGCAGTTACCTGATGATGAGGAAGCTACAATAAAATTATTTCAGAAGTTAGGAATTATACATATAAAAACGTTTTGTTCAAAAAACCATGAATGTCTTCATTGAAAGTATGAAATGTTTACTGTGATGTGAGACATACGTATTACGTACGCCATGCTTCAGTAGTAAAAGACATTTACAATTTCAAGACTGCAGTTTAAATTGACTATATTTTATTACTTGCAAAATATTTATTTATTCTTATATTTTAAGTATTTATTTTGGTACCCGTCGACCAATTTCGCCAAATTATATAAATCGCCAAACCACTCGCCAAATTATACAAATTGACATAATTTTTATTTTAAAGAACGAATTAATTAGTATAACATTAATAAAAATACGGCACAGATGTCATATACTCCTCATATTGACGCGATTTTTTTCAGATGCCAGTTTGGTGAAAACATCAACAGCATAAACAACAACATCCGGGTTACCATATCAAGCAAAATAACGATACTTTGGCGCCGGTTGTATGCCCGTTGCATATATGGCATTGGCGTCAGACAAAAAGCGCGCCAATATGACATCAGAATCAGTATATGACATCTGTGCCAAAAATACATTTAAAACGTCGAAATAAAAATCACCTGATGACGTAAATACGTGTAACTTGCTTAAAGTCAAGTGAATGTGACATTTACGATCAAACCATTATTGGCATTTAATCTTATAGTTTGGCAATAGATTTTCGGTCGACGGGATAACCAAGTAGTACTATTATTTTAATTGATTTAAAAAAATGGTAGGTCAAAGTCTGTAATTTTCAAAAGTTATATTTTTTAAATGCTCATTTTTTTAATCAACAAAATATTTTTTTTTCCAAATGTATCATTTCATTTTTGTGCCAACTATTACGCTTGGTGACAATGGTGTTGGCATAACAGGGAAATACCAAAACAGTTACTAATTTTATTTCAAATGTAAAAAAAAAAAAAAAAAAAAAAAAAAAAAAAAAAGGTTTAATGAGCAATAAATATTGTAAATATGACTATAACTCAGATTCTACTGAACAGAATTTTGTAGAACGTACACTGTTAAAGAGTAAATTTGGTTTATAAATGGTTCAATGTAAAAACCATCATTCTAAGTTGCTACGGGAGTTCTAAAATTAGGTGAACTCGATTATGAAAGATTTCAAGTCAACTAATTAAATGCACAGTAAGTTAGATAATATTTCAGGGATTTTTTCAATAATTATCAGATCATTCTGTGTTGTTTAGTTACGGAGCTATGCGGAAAAAGTTCTCAGTGGTACAGCAAAGAAAATTGGAAGATATACGCTACAGAGATAGGGTATACTAGAGAGTATATATGCTATAGTTATGGAAGTTGAGCTGAGTTCCTTAAAAAATTCAGAAGTGATGCAGTATATACCTACCCCTACCTCCCAGAGAGTTCTATAATCAGGTTAACGCGATTATGAAAGTTATATTTAACTATCTCAAAATATATATAATGCAAAGAGAAATTTCATTCCGGCCGCTTATATCTTGAGTTCTCCTGAATAGATTTTGACGGGACTTACATTGTTAGTTAGATAATTTTTCAGAAAAGATGTTAGTATAAAACATAACGTTCTACGTTGCTTAGTTAAATAATTATGGGGAATGTTCTAAATCAGATGAAACCAATTTTGAAAGATTTGCTTTTTTTAAAGGTTCCACTGAATGAATTTTTATGGGATTTAAACTGTTAATTAGATCCTTTTTAGGTAAGGTTTCGGTATATTTTCTAGTTTAAAAGATTCTGCTAAGTGGATTTCGATGCAACTTGATCGGTTAGTTAATTTTTCATTGAATGTTTTAGTATAAAGCACATATCATTCGCTGTTGCTTGGTTGTTAGGTTGCTTGATTGTAGAATTATATGACATTCATATTGCTTTCAGCAATTCGATTGGATACACCAGGTAAATGTCCATATTGCTTTAACCCTCTAAGTGTTTGGGGCGTATTATTCCGTTCACTAAGCTCCTGGTTTCACAGCAATACAAGCAATATTTAAGATAGTATAATTCTATAGATTTAATGAATTTTAAATACAATGAAGAATGATTAATATTCTCAAGGATTACATTCATATTTGAAATTGAGTTTTTTTTTATAATGTTGAAAGAATCATATTTTCTTAGCATTTAAAACAAAATGCAAAGAAAACAACATTCCAATTTTACCCTTTTGCAAGACGCTCGGAGGGCTAAAACGCATGATCAAATTCACAGATATATTTTGTTTCATTCAAGATTTCTTTAGAAAAACCGACCAGCGTAGCGGGCGAAGGCGGCTAGTGTTATGTATATAACTTTTCAAGAAATTAATTGAATTTGTTATTTCTCAACATAGATTTATTCTTAAAATTCTACACAGAGACACTACCTTTTTCTCAATTATACTGATCAATAGAGATATAGAGAGCATAGTAAACATTAATAACATACCGAGTGTCCTAAAAAGGACTGACGGATTTTAAAATTCAATAACTTGTAAACGGTGACAGATATTTAAAAAATTCTTGCAGGAGGGTTATGCATAAGGTCAAAAGTTTTTTTACAGTGATTTTCAATTTTAGTTCGAATTACAAACAATAGACGGCGCTGCGATCAATAGACGCTAAATTCAGGCTCGATTTTGGTTACTTCGTGGCCCGGATAATACATTTCCATCTCCTTTTTCCGCATGGAACAAATGACCAAAAATCGAGCCTGTATTTAGCGACTACTGCTTACTGCGCCATCTATTGTTTGTAATTCGAACTAAAATCGAAAATCACTGTAATAAAACTTTTGACCTTATGCATAAACCTCCTGCAAGAAATTTTTAAATATCTGTCACCGTTTGCAAGTTGTTGAATTTTAAAATCAGTCAGTCCTTTTTAGGACACCCGGTATATGGATTACATGGCAATCCAAGTACATTTACACGAGTTAGAGCGCGAGCAGACAGACGGGCAGACAAACCTAATTTATAACCAGGTTTGAACTTTGATATAAAGAAGTCTGTTATAAATTTTGATATAAACTTTTTTTTAAAAAAAGAAGAAACTTGCTTTTAATCTTTGCAATGGTTAAAATTGCTTTTAACCATGCCGCACATATATTCAATTGTACAAGGAAATATATCGGGTGTCCTGATTTTAAAATTCAGTAACTTACAAATGATGAAAGGTATTAAAAAAATTCTTCCAGAAGGGGTATGTAAGTTGTCGGGAGTTTTTCTTTTGAAATCCTCAATTTCACTTTAAAATTGAAGCAATAGACGCAATGGGCGCAAATCGGTGCCAGATTTCTGTCCTCTCTCTTCTCTCATTATTGATGCGAAACAAGGAGGTTAAATATATGGACTGATTCTCTGTCTCTGTCGCCAATGCAATTTTGTTTTTAGAAGCCCACTCCATATATTTAACAGCCTTCTTACGTATTAATACTAAGAGAATAGAGACGCCAAAATTCGAGCACCAATTTAGCGCCAATTTTTTGCATCGGCAGCTACCGCTACTATTTTAAACTAAAATCGAGATTTGTAGAAAAAAAATCACCTGATAACCTTCCTGCAAGAATGTTTTCAAAAGCTGTCCCCATTTGCAAGTGATTCAATTTTAAAATCAGTCAGTTCATTTCAGTACACCCGATACCTTATAAGTAAATAAAAAACAAAAATGTAAGTATCCGTTTAAACTCTAAGGTGCATGAACATTCTTATTTACATTATATTCTGCTATCCAGTAAAAGAATGTCATTTAAAATGCTACGTTCTCATTTAGTTAATGCATATTTTATAGACACTTAACTTTTTGACATGCAAAACATTTTATAAATTCAGAGCAGTGACTTTCAAGACATGTATTACAGATAAAAAAGAATTTATCATAAGTGGGTTTAGTATAAAATGTAAATATTTTATGACACAGAATAGGATATTAGAATAATTCCTTACACATACTTGCAGAATTGTAATTTCAAACAAATATTAAGTGATACGAAATATCACTTATGTAACGTAACAAACTGATGCACTGTTCTGAGTCCAAAATAATGGGTGAATGTTTTTATAATACAAAAATACATAATTTTTGCTTTCTTCTGTCTTTAATATATAGCCCAGTCATTTGGTAGAAAATAGGGGAAAGTTTTGGTGTAGTTTTGATATTTGGTGCCTTTGTGTTTTTTGGGCCGCTGAACACGAATCTGAAGTTTGCCAACAAAATTTATCCCGGGAAACACGTATTTTTGGCAAAAAACTGGAGAAAAAACGGGATTTTCTTTGTTTTTTCAAAATAACTTCAAAATTATGCATTTTACGGAAAAGTCCTCAATACATAAATTAAAGAAGATAAAATTTCCTACATTTTACTTACTAAAAGTTTTTTTCTCTGATCAATGGTTTAGCCGTGACAATGCCGCAAAAATTGGTGTGAAAAAAATAAAAATCTGAAAAAACGGGAATTACGGCAGTGCACGTTGGGTGATTTACCGATTCTAGCTGTCCAAAATTATTTTTGGCTTCAATATAGTCGCATCGCCATGAAATTAAAAAATGTTATTGATATTCACTATTGAATGTTAGGTATTGTAAAATGTTGCGTGTAGCAGTCATAATTTCGTTACAGGGACTTTCAAAAGTATTTCATTATATTACGGCCTATGGGGGAATATCGTTTATGGTGGTTTTTAATAATGTTTCATAATTTCAAACACTTTGAAATTTATATACATATCTATGAAGTGTACTACAAGATGATTTCTTATAGAATATGGTATGGGTAGTATTTATCGATCATTTACAGGGACACTAAAAAAGAATTATCTTACATTACGGTCTATGGAGAAAAATTGTTTGTGGTGTATTTTGTTCATGTTACACCTTTTCAAAAGTATTTAAATTGATATATATCTCCGAGGTGCTCTATAAGATGCTTACTATTGAATATGATGTGCCATTGATCTTTCATATACAGGGGCACGCAAAATAAATCAGTTATATTTTTCTTTCCATGAGCAATAATTGATGGAAGTGCGTTTTCAGTTGTTGAACACTTTTAAAAATTTTAAAAATTGCATACTATTTAGCGTGTATAAATTCTATGAATCATATATAGGGCTGCACAAGACATCTATATACCCGCTTATTGCCGGAAATTTCTAACGTTGTGCTATGCGTTCATTAACAGTTCTAAATTTTAGCATATTGTGAATTATATGATAAATCTATAGTTCATATACAGGGATGTACAAAATTTTCAGCTATTTTTTCGATTTTGGTTGAAATTGTGTTTTCAAACGTGTTATATGTTTTACAAATTATTACTTAGACATCGTTTTTCAAGTTATTAAACTATGAAGTTTTATTATAGTAGCCCGAATGCGTACGGGACAAACATTGGACAGCATTAATGAAAATTGCTGTGATGCATATTCTGTGGTATATTCATATTTATTTCTGCACAAACCTTACAGGAAACCTAACAGGAACCTTATGTAAAGATAGGAAATCATAAGATATCATGATTAATATATCATGAGAAAATGCCTACATTATGTTTTGCATTTGCATTGTATCAAATCTGAATTTGGAGAATTTATCTGGATCAATTTTGTAACCACTCAGAATTTGCAGCCAAGTAATACATTTTAAATGATTTTATCCCGATATATCTACATACAACTGGCAATTTTTGTCCAAATTTGGTCATAAATTTAAACATTTCGCTCTTGCAAAACTTCATGTGCTCTTCATTGTAATTTTCCTCTATAAACAAAATATTTTCAACCAAATTCACATTTTCGTTACATTTTAAATCTTGTGTCCGTTGCATAATGGTGCAAAAGTTTATTTATGTGACTAAGTTAAATTCTGCTGTCTTTGATGTAAAAAAAAAAAAAAAAAAAAAAAAAAAAAAAAAAAAAAAAAAAGGTACTTGAATTAAAATGTCAAGAAAAAGTCATGCCAGAAGGTATCAAATATTTTTTATTAAAAAAACATTTATTTTAAACTGTTGGTAGTAATAAAAACACCCACTAATTCCATACGTCTATTTTCTATGCTGTAGATGTCGGTGAAAAGCAGGGACCCTCAAGTAAAAGAAAGCGGAAATAACATTTTTTTTGTTTTTTAAATAAATGTACTTACTAATGTACATGTTTATTTATAATTAAATAATGATTCATAATGAGTCGTCTTATTTATTATCAGACACTTCATTGTAAAATGTAGTAATTCATATAATCTTTAGTATAATTTATAGTCAATGCTTGGGTAAAATGGTCAGTTTTCATGTTAAATCTACGTACAGCGGCGTAATTCCCGTTTTCTCTGAATTTTTTGATTTTCACTCCCATTTTTGGGGCATTGTCACAGCTAAACTATTGATCAGAGAAAAAAACCTTTAATACATAAAATGTAGGAAATTTTATCATCTTTAATTTATGCACTGAGGACTTTTACGTAAAATGTATAATTTTGAAGTTATTTGGAAAAAAACAAAGAAAATCCTGTTTTTTTCCCGTTTTTTGCCAAAAAAACGTATTTCCCGGGATAAATTTTGTTGGCAAACTTCAGATTCGTCTTCAGCGACCCACAAAACATAAAGGCACCAAATATCAAAACTACACCAAAACTTTCCCCTATTTGTCCTTTTTAAGCACTTAATGCCTGGACTAATAAGAAAGTATTGCATTCATAAAAAAAATCGACTTGCGGTTTCCGTCAAATTTATACATTTTAGAAGGTCCTGAACACGATTTGGCTGTTTTTAGAAAATGTCTGTCTGTGTGTCTGTATGTGGCACAAACTTTGCGGGCACTCTATCTCAAGTACTAATGCACATAATCTAATAAAATTTTAGATTAAGTTATACCTTTATTTAATTTTCGTCCTGAGTTTTTGGTGTAAATCACTCTACAGGTGGCTACAGATAGGAATTCGCAAACATTATTGGATATGGACATTAACTGTTGAAAAAGGATATTTAAAGAGTATCTCATGTCATTGTATGAAAAAAAATTAAACTTCATAATAAATTTCTGTTACTATTGGAAAGTGTTTAATTATCTATGCCTCATAGATGATTTTGTGGTCATGTTTGTTAAAAAGAGCTGGTTTGGTTTGTGGACTCGCGTAGATTTCTTTAATACCTATAAAATTTCTTTTTGTAATTTTATAAGGTCTATCTTTCATAGAAAATGATCAACTGTTTCGAAATTCGAATATACTACTAACCCCTTGAGGGGTTCGTTTTTGGACCACTTAATTTTTTGTCCCCAGAATTTGTACTGAAAAAATTTATTTTCTTATGCACGTAAAGAAAAGCTTTTACTTATTTAAAAATAAATTTCTTTGTAAATTCTCATGACATTCAATAATTTCAGCTTTTTACGATGTGAAATAATTTGTCCCTGAAAGGGTGAAGGTAACCACAAACCTTCAAACGTCGGTGATTTTCTGAAATTTTCTCTTTAAACCAATTTTTCATGATGGCAATTATTTAAAAGTTTGAAAATATGTAAATGTTTTAGTAATTACTCAGAAATAATTTTTAAAAGTGAAAATAGTCAAAATTTTGTGAAAATTTGACATTTCCGCAAAACACGACAACTCAAAAACAAAGCAATGTATTGGCATTTTGAAAATTGCATAATAAACAGAATAACTTTCTCTATGATATACACTATTTGCATTAAAATAGCTTCTATAGGTCAGATACTGTGGAAGTTGAAGTACTGATGTAGTGAAAAATTTGTAAAATTCGTTGAACTTTGTCAATTATGCCACTATAAATATAAAACTAATTAATATATTATCATGAGTGTAGTCTGTTCCTCCAATAGACATATGTAAACGTAGTACACAAGATTTCGAAACATTTAATGAATAATTTTTTTCTATAGCATGTTTTACGTATAGTAACAATTTGAAAAACTTCATTTTGATAAAAAGCTAAAAATAACTTTCAAATACAATTCAAATGCTGTTATAACTTTAACTTTAAACGGATGTAAATCTGGTTTTAGTTAAGATACAGAGAGAATTTTAAGCGTAATTCGACAGTGAAAAGATTTGATTTTAATATTATTGAAAAAATGAAAAATCGATATTTTTATCGAAAATCCCGTTTTAAAGGTGTGCGGATACCTGGTATACATTGCTATTTTATGTTTTTAAAACCTACGTAGCATGATACATAGATTTTCACAGGGACACATAAAACATTTCAGATATGATTATTTTAACCACGTTAAAATGACAGGTATTGTAAACAATAAGATTTGAAAAGAATGGGGAATACAATAGACATTTTCTACAGTAATTTTTATTATTCAATTAATTATTATTAAAAAATGTCAACTGGCGTGCAATAAATACATGTTAGTATAATAATGAAAGACATAATCTCCTGATGTTGGTGGTAGTGTTTTCTGAAAAAGGATTTTAATTGTAAAAATTATAGATCTATGCAAAATAACTGTAATAATTTTAGTACAAATCTCTGCTGGAAAATGCAGAAGCTTTTCATCAAATTTCCTAAAATAATTAAATTAGTATTTTCTTATTTATATTATAGTATTAGTTTAAATTAGTAGTTATTATTATTATTATTATTAGTGTTTATATCACGTATTCAAACAATCTTTTATGTGTTATCCTCAATTAATTTAGCTTATATAATATTAAGTGCAGGCAGTCAAAGCACTATTTTTAAAAAAATCGCTTTCTTTATCCAATTTTTGGAACGATTTAAAAAGCTGATTCTTCGATAAAATAAGCATAATTCACGTATTAAAAATAACGTTATCTACATCAAATGTATGTTAACAAGTGTGAAAAGGTTTCATCACTAAAACATCTAAATAAAACATTACAAAAAAGAGATAATGAAAAAATGCAGATATATTTCGCATCATAATACTAGAAACAGAAAAGTAATCTACAAAGTATTTCGAAAATATTTTCCCAAATCTCCAATACATAACTGAGCTCTTCTAATAATGTTTGTGTAAATATTTTTCAGTTCTGCACCAGTCTATGCACCATCATCTGTTCTGCACCATCTATACTGGAAGCAGTATAGATGCATTGTTTACGGTCAACTTTTAATCGTGTAGAAACAACTATATATCGTTGTTTAGATAACTTAAAAATAATTATATACTTATTCTACGTTTACATTTTAAATTTTAAAAGTTGAAAAAAGTTGAAATATACATATTTAATAAATTCAAAAATACGATGTAAACTACAATTTTAATAATTAGAAACGTTTGTTTAAAAATTACCTGTGTAATAAATCAATTAGTTTTTTCACGTAAGCTTAATATAATCTTATATTGTGGTGTGGTTTTGCTAATATAAGTGACAAGCTTTTCATATTAGGAGTATCTTAATTTCATTTATTATATCTTAATTTTATAGGCTCTAGAAATAACTAGATTGAAAAGTTCTTAGAGGAAAAAGTTATATTAGGTCGCATCTGTCGAAAGTGTTATTTTCTCCCGAATGTATTAAAACTGAGCAGAAATCATATAATAGACTTTTGTAAACACCTGCGATCGTTTTGCCATCAATAATATAATTGAGTAACTTTCCAAATATATTCCAAATGCTTATTTTTCGTTCCGAACCATATTTTCGAAAGAGTACAAATGTAATAACACAATATTAAAAATACGCTATCTTAAAATAATTCATTTAAATAACATGACTTGTTGCTTATTGTATGAATAATAAAAAATTACATTATATTTTATAGTTGCTGAAGATAAAATGGTAATGCCAGCAGCAAAATTTTGTACGCAATATTTTTTTTATACACATTTATAATATTTATTCACCCTTTTCATAAATTGTATAGATTTTGTGGAATTCTACTTCTTACCTACACTGTCTGCGAAAAATATGAATACTCAATTAACTAAAACAGAATCTTTGTAGTATGTTAGGAGTATCTGTAAAGATACATAAAATATCAAATGACTCTAAAAATAAATAGTGCAATTAACATGTACTGCTTGTTATTTATTTAAGCTATATCTTATAATCACCAATGGGTTATTCATAAAAAAATTTCTATAACGAGTATTCATTAAGAACACAGTTTTAGACAATCAAATGCATGCAAAATAAACAATGGAAATAACGAATGTTGGAACACTAAATGTTGATGATGTGTTAGTTTTCAGTTAAAGGATAAAACATGATAGATTTCTACAGATTCTCATTAAAATTGAAATTGAAATATTATGAAGTAATGTACGTAGCTACATTAGCTCCTGAAATCTGTCGCTGATTATTTGGGTGAACACAGATGCAACCATTGATGATGGCAAGTGATTTCGGATTTTACGATCCGTGGCGAACAGGTTTTGACAAGCCGCCAACGCGTCGGGCGAATCTTCCGATCACTGCGCTCTATTGTGCACCTGTGCGAGCCACTCCTTTTCAACGTGTTAGAAGATGGTCTTGCGTCCATCGTGTCACATATTGCTGACTGGTAACCACATTACATAAAACACAATTGATAATTGCTCTTATTAGAAACCGATGTCGCGTATTACCAGTGTTTTACTTCGTACTCTAAATGTTAAAATCTACTATTCAGCTTTTTAACGCCTCCTTGACAATTTATGCTTTTCTTCAATTGTTCCGTTACTGCAGTTGTTAAATTATTGTATATCCTAGACGAATTAGTTGCTGGTTTTTTCTAGATATCATATGACTTAGTGTTTGCACAAAATTAACCTTTTCCAAATTTCTCTCAACACTGCCAGTTCTGTGCATTTCCGTAAGCCTACGGGTATTCCTTCACGATGTTGGAATTTAATTTTTGGTGAATATAATTTTGAAACTAATAAATACCTGTTAATAGCTAAAATAACAAAACCTTTGAAGTGTGCCCAGCAAGGCCGCAACTTTAAAAAGTAGACATTGTTAATAGCCCAGTGGTAGGGAAGCAAAAAATGGCCGAATTCGGAATTAATTAGGGGAAAGCTGGAAATTGTTTTAATCCCTTCAGTTTAGGTCTAGAATGAATATGCTATGTTTTCACCCTCGTATTAGGTGAGCGTTAGGAAATATGTATAGATTTATAGTAAAAAAACATGTTTTTTTACATACCATAACAATATCTCAAAACAGCTAACTCTGTCAAAAACATTGTCAATACAAATGTTGTAGAGCTTAAACTTCTGAGTTAAATGAGTGACTACACTTAATATTTTTGTTGAACATTAAGGTCACAATTCCATTTTAAAGTTTTCGACCCATGGTCAGGGGATTGAACTCAGAATTAATTAGGAGTAAACTGGTAATTGCTTTAATCCCTTCAATTTAAGTCTAAAATGAACGTACTATGTTTTCTTCCTCGTACTTGGTGAATGTTAGAAAATATGTACATATTTATTTTCGAAAAATACGTTTTTTTTTTTAATTACCTTAACAATTTATCAAAACAGCTAACTTTATAAAAAACATTGTCAATACAAATGTTGTGGAGCTTGAAATTCTGAATAAAATGAGTACCATCATTAATATTTTTGTTCAACATTAAGGTCGCAATTCTATTTCAAAAATTTGCCTTAATCGCTAATCAAGGAGCCAGGAGAGACAAAGTTAACTTAACAATATCTCAAAACACCTAATTCTATCAAAAACATTGTGAGTACAAATGTAGTAGAGCCTAAAATTCTTAGTAAAATGATTACCTACACTTAATATTTTTGTTCAATATTAAGGGCGCAGTTTTGAGATATTGTTAATTTAACTTGATCTCTCCTGGCGTCAAGCTCTTGATTTGAAAATTTTTGAAATAGAATTGCGACCTTAATGTTGAACAAAAACATTAATGATGGTACTCATTTTATTCAGAATTTTAAGCTCTATAACATTTGTATTGACAATGTTTTTATAGTGTTAGCTGTTTTGAGATATTGTTAAGATAATTAAAAAAACGTGTTTTTCGAAAATAAATATGTACATATTTTCTAACATTCACCCAAGTACGAGGAAGAAAACATAGTACGTTCATTTTAGACCTAAAATGAAGGGATTAAAACAATTTCCAGTTTATTCCTAATTAATTCTGAGTTCAACCCCCTGACCATGGGTCTAAAACTTTAAACTGGGTTTGTGACCTTAATATTGAACAAAAGTATTAAGTGTAGGTACTCATTTTACTCAGAATATTAAGCTCTACAACGTTTGTATTGACAATGTTTTTGACAGAGTTAGCTGTTTGGAGATACGGTTATGGTATGTAAAAAAACGTGTTTTTTGACTGTAAATCTATACATACTTCCTAACGCTCACCTAGTACGAGGGGGAAAACATAGCATATTCATTCTAGACCTAAACTGAAGGGATTAAACAATTTCCAGCTTTCCCCTAATTAATTCCGAATTCAACCCCCTAACCACTGAGCTATAAGGTTTAAGTTTTAAAACAGTATTTATTTAAATAGATTCGGGAAGGGTAGTGATGGAGATTCTTTAATTTGGTTTGTTCTGATTAAAAGTAACTTAAATGTGCACGATTACTAAATTCAAAATCTACCCACGTATCGATGAGCAACTTCTGAACTGACGATCATTAACTACTTCGAGAACAAGCAATATTTCGCTGTAAAATGAACGCTAGTTCACAAAATCTCTAACTAAATGTTACTTGGCTAACAACCAATGGATTTTGGATCAACTTTCTTCAACAACAATTAAAACTCAATTACAAGTGGAAACTTTCTCTGAGCTGGACTCGGCGCACTTCGCCGAAATATTTTGATACCTGTTGACTGGTTTCACGTGCAATCAAAGTAGGACTCGGCCCATGATCAAAGTTTAATATGCACCGGAGCTCACCAGAATTCAGATCCGGTACTTCTTTTTTCAGTGAATATTTAAACTTTAGTCGGAATTTACCGGATCTCGTAGATAATGCGGTCCAGAGCCCTGCGGAACAGCATTTCCGAAAAACTCACCCTAAATTATCCTTTTCTTTCCCTCACATATCGGATACTTTGAGTTCTTTCCTACCAAAGCTCTTACATATGTGACGTAGTGCGTAGCATACTTAGGATCATATTTCTATCTTGTGCTCGCAAGTGTCAACTTATAGGGGATTTTTTTGTCTCAATGAATTTTGAAAGGTGGTCAAGAATGCAATTGTTAACCGCAACAGAATCTGCTATTTTCACACGTAGTCGTGTCCCATTTACTGATTCTTTTCGTGTTTATAAAATATTCTTATTGATCATTTTTTAGCCAAACATGATACTTTAATTTACGCCGAAGTCCACTCAAGTATCGTTTTGTTTTAAGTATATATTTAAATATTAGTCGGTATCCACTAGATCATACAATTATTCAGCACCGAAGCTAATCGGAAGAGCGTTTTGTATTGTGTGTTGCTATTTGATACAAAGAAATTCTTGACAAGTATGATTTTCTGAAAATCCCCCACATCTAATTTTAATTTTTTGCTCTGTTCATTTGTTAGATTTTGTTGTGAATAAATGCACATAAATATATTAAAATTTGTCTTTTCCAAAAAAAGAAATTGCTTTAAATTTTGCTGATGATGTATGAAATATAAATTTGCGGACAAGGGGATGGGGGATACTCTATGGTTGTTATTACTGCAAAATATTTGAGCTGTGCGACTTTTTTTTTGTTAGAAATTATGCCCTGCCCAAAATACGCTGATACAAACTTTCGCTCCTGCTTTTCTATTCAGAAGATTGATCAATGTAACAAAATTTGCATTTAATCACAGCCAAAATTCCTATCCGCAGATTTCGAGAGGAACAAACACACTTCGAAAATTAAAGTAAAAGAAAGTACACGCGTCACTTTTGCTCACACATATTAGTATCAACAAAACGCTCTCTATCGAAAAACTAGACTCCTTTTATAAAAAAGTTACAAGTCCAATACACATTTGGAATATTATTTTTTCCACAGATCGGTACAATATTTATGAATTTTTACTCAATGCGGATTTTTTTTGTTGTTGTTTACTCGTATTTCTAAAAAGTAATTGTCGTGACTGTGTGATAATGTTCGATAGATGTGAACTGCTGGTAATCGAATTAGCGGTTAGGTGTTTCTAATATCTTATCAAGATAGTTATAAAACGAATTTATTAAATATCATAAAGTGAAATTTCTCATGTATTGCGTAATATTTACGATTATGTAAAAATAAGTAACGCAAAAGTGCCCAATGAAATAACATTTTATGTTATGCGCAATTTGTGTGTTACTGTATGTTAGTATTGCCCCACCTATCTGATTCTATCGGATATATCTAGATTCTCACGCCAAACATCCATATTTTTTCACTACGCAGAATTAAACGAAAAAGAAACATCATACGTTATGGATAGACACTTAATGAATACTTTAACAAAACTTCGTTATTTAGGAAAATAAGGTAAATAAGATAACAAAGTAAACATTTTAGAAAACGCATAAGAAATTTGAAAAACTGATTTCAGCAGTTACCGTCCACTTTCAAATATCTATTCCAATTCTTTTGAACAACACTGTATTTGATCTCTACGTTGATATATATACATAATATAATGGGGAAATTTAGTTTAGCAAGAAAACGCAAAACTGGTTGAAATTTCTCTGTCAAGAATTTATACTAATAGATGGAAACATTCTTGAGCAGTTTAGTACAACCCTGTAGTTTACCTAGAACTTTTATTACACGACACTATTTAGATAAAATTAAATTCAAACTAAAAAACTATTAAAAGTACTGAAATCACATTTACAGAAGTTATCATTTATAGTTGGCCATGTATCATTTCTATGGCCATTATCATTTATAGATGACCCTATATATAATTTTATCTATATTCTACAAACATTTCTTAGTAAGCTAAATGCAGTTCAACATAAAAATGCATGATTAATTTAAAAACCACCTTTAAGCAATTTGCGCTCATGCCCAGTAACCCTTACGAATTGTTTTCTGTAGCCCTATATATGAATTATAGCATTTATGTACACCATAAAGTATGCATAAATATAGTGTAACATATACGCGCATATCATGATTAAAAATGCATTTCGAGCAATCATCGCTAACGTACAGTACTTCTGATACAATATAGCATCTGAAATTTTTTGTGTTTCCTTGTAAGTGCTATGCCCTTCGTGTTGTACATTAAATAAGGTATAGTAAACCTTAGCGAAGTATATCAATTTCATTATAAATGAGACATTTTAACATAATTAAAATACGCCGGAAACAATTCCCTCCACTCCTATATCATTATGTAACAGAATTCTCTTGTGTGGCCCTGTAAATGAATAATAACTATTCATTGCACCCCATATACTATAGAATGTATATTTTAGTGCACTTCATAAATGCATATCAATTTTATTATGTTTGAAAGCGTGTAACATCATAAAAAATCATTTGAAATGATTTTTCCTATTGGCTTATGTAACTGAATACTTTTCACTGCCCCTGTAAATTAACTAAATATGCTACAAACTTCATTTGAAATAGGGAACGTGCTATGGTAAATAAAAATAACATCCAAAAATTTAAGGGTAATCCGAGTATATTTAGGAGAGTTAGAGCGCGGACAGAAGGTCAGACAAACCGAAGTCATAAACATTTTTCAAGTTTGTTGGAAAGTGTTAAAAAGAAAAACTTTCCGTGCCGTTGGAAAGGCTGCTTTAAGTACTTTTTTTTTTATGCATTTGAATTTTTGTGTTATGTTTTGTTCTCTGTTGTATTCTTTTTTATATTTTGAGAACGATATGTGTTACAAATTTATATAATTTAAATAAATTGAAGTAAGAATTTCTTATGTGTAATGAATTGTTTTCCATAGATTTTATTAAACAATTTTTGTACCAATTGTTGACTAATATTGTATTTTCTAAATATAGGACGCGTAATACTGAGCTAAGATAAATAATTACTGACAAGTAAAATTTCGGCAACACAGATAATTGTTTATAGTTCGAAATCTATATTATAAAGGAAAAATGTGTTCATGAGCAACTCTGACATCATATTGGCTGTGGCAACACCTAACCAATAAATTTCGCTTTTACTGCAGTTTTTTAACTTCTAAACATCGCGCTTTTTTTTTTTTTTACCGTGGAATAGAAAAAAAAAGTTTTTTAGAATATAATTTGTATAAAACTCGCATCTCGATTTACTTACTGATTATAGTTTTTAAAACTATTTTCATGCATGATTTTTGCATCTATTGCTATGGCAAGCAGTCCGATTACAAAAAATTAACCCTATGGTACTTAAAATAATATAAATATTTCGGCTAATATTCTATAATGAAATTTAAACTTCAACAATAAATAAAAATTACAATAAAATAATATTAAACTAGTCGGATGTACCAATCCCAAAACTTTCTTCTATCTCATACATGTTAATACTTCAAAATTCGCTATCACACTGCCAAAATTAAATGGCAATCTATGCATCTCATGAGGATTCTAACGATATGAAATTCCGTGCATTAGTTCTTGAGATATGACTATCGATGAAATCGTCTAAATTCAGCAAAATGCTGCCTAGCAGCGCCACCTATTGGGTGATTTATACCAAATCCTAATCAGCAATAATTTATGTCAACGTCTGACTGAATCTGGAGTTTGGAGAAAATCTGTACATTAGTTTTTGAGATAGAGCAATAGCGAAAATCGTGAAAAATTCTGCATAGCAGCGCCACCTATTGGGTGACTAACACCAAAACCTAATTAACAACAACTTGTGTCAACATACAACTAAATCTGAAGTTAGATGAAAATTGGTCCATTAGTTCTATTGATAGCGCTATTGAGGCAATCGTGGAAAAGGCAGCTGAGAAGCGCCACCTGTTGGGCGATTTACACCAACACCTAATCAGTAGCAAGTCATATCAAGGACTAACTTAATCTGAAGTTTAATGAAAATCCGTGCGTTAGTTCTTAAGATAGAGCTATTGGGGAAATCGTGTAAATCCTGCAAAATTCATCATAACAGCGCCACCTGTTGGACGATTTACACCAAAACGTAATCATCATCAATTCATATCAAGGACTAACTAAATCTGAAGTTTGATCAAAATCCGTGCATTAGTTCTTGAGATAGAGCTATTGCGAAAATCGTGAAAAATGCAGCATTGCAGCGCCACCTGTTGAGCGATTTACACCAAAAACTAATCAGCATCAATTTGTATTAGGCACTAACTGAATATCAATTTTTATTAAATTCCGTGCATTAGTTCTTGAGATAGAGCGCCCACAAAATTTGTGTCACATACACACAGACAGACAGACAGACTCACAGAGTCACAGACAGACATTTTGTAAAAACATGTTTTTTGGAATCTCTGACACCTAAAACGTGTAAATCCGTCGAAAACCGGAATTCGAAAATTTTCATGAATCCAATACTTTCTTCATGTAAAGATAGAAGAAAGTAAAAAAACATAAATTCAACACACGTTTATTCGAAATTATAACTACTGAAATTATCAGAAGCTCTGCCGTTAGTAGCGATCTTTGATTATTTCTTTGGCTAATAGCTCCTGGCATGTGAATAATACAAAAGTATTGCTTTTAATAAATGTTAAAACTTAATTTCAATTCATTATTTATATATTTAAGGTAAAAATGCTTTTTGGTGCTGTTATTTGGCAATCGTAAAATATTAAATATAAAAAAAATCTATTTGAATTTTTTTCTTAGTGTTTTCATCTTTGCTTTGTAAACCGGGAACTCCAGTTTGGATCCCGTAGTTTGTATAATATTGTAAAATTTTACTTTTTTAATGTTCATTAATGCACATTTGCTACTATTTAAATAAAATGATGCGCTTTCGTTATATTACCACGATGTATATTCCTAGCAGTAATATTGTTTTTTAGTTTAAATTTGTAAAACCGCTTGTTATGTATATATTGTTACTTCTATAAATGATCTATTTCTATAATATCTTTTTCCTGTGCTTATAAAAAACTGGTTCACTGGTTTTACACGATGACAGAAAACTGGTAATGTTTTTATATCCTTAGTAAAAGTAAAGTCACCCTTGATTTTATTGTACGGCCTTGTCCCAATATTTGCAACAATGGGCATACAGTATATTCTGAAAAAAGCTGGATGATTTAAGAATTCTATAAAATGTAAACGGTGACATCTGTTGAAGGTTTCGGTTCAGGATAGAATAATATAAAATATTATGAAGTTCTTTACTTTGATTATTAGTTTTACTTCCAAATATCGCCGAAAGTTTTATAAGCCTGTATTTCAAACTGTTACATTGGCCAAACTTTGATATACGAATAAATCAAAGTTCAATCTATTTTACCCGACTGCCAAGAAGGATTATGTGTTTGACGCGTATCTGGATATGTATGTGGATTTCTTTATACCCTCGAAACATCATCCCAACGGCAGGATGGATTTTAATGAATGACGTCTCTATCGATTTGTCTTAACCGTCAGATGATTATAGACTAGATTTTGTTTTCATAAATTCAAAATGGCGATACAGACGAAAAAAAAAATTACGCGCCCTACTGATTGGCATATCATTAGATAGGTCTTTCAAAATGAAGATGATGTTTCCTAGACTATTTTACAATCAGAAGCTCTGTTTAAGTATTACACAACCTGAAAATTGTGTAGGTAGGATCTCTAGCTTTACTGTAACTCTAACCTTCATAGATATCTATAGGCCTCATCAAAACAGTGTTTATAGATAGGAACTAACAATTAAACACAACTTAAAAGTCATCAATACAAGTAAATAAAAAAATAGCTATGTAATATTCTGTATAACTGCTAAAACGCTATTAAAAGTAAATTCGCCACCCACCCCCTTTTTTTTACAGACACGTCCCAATGTTTGCAACACTAGTTATAGACGATATCCTAAAATGATCTAAACGTTTTTAAAATTCAGTAAAATGTAAACGGTGAAGTGAACTATTTTAGTTATTTAATTAGAAGAGTAATGAAATTGTAGGTTCATAAATATTTCGTATATATTTCGAATATTAATAAGTTATATTCGGAAGTTCAGTAGTGGACAAAAAAGTTGGCACTCCTTACTAACTCTGCAAATAATTATTGTAGTGAAACGTTAATGGTACCAAACGATTGGAAATAAAGTCTGTTTTTAAAAGATGCATATAAAATTTGCTTTACGAGTCATATACATATCAAAACGAACCCAAACTTTATTTTTTTTCCATAACAATACCCACGTTTGATATCATAAATAAATTATACACACTTCAATTAGCCTAAATTCAAATTTGCATTAAATTCGTACGATTAGTTTAAGAGAAATTAGTTATTTTATAATGAGCCTATTTTAGGGGCTGTATACAAACTGAAGTTTAGCACTTGATTATCAGTGTTGAATTCAGACACTTTTCTCCGGGAGGGATTTCTGTGGCTCCGGGGGGGACATTATAGAGTTCCGGGGGGGAAATTGCACTTTTTGACCATTGAAAACACAAAATCTCAAATCTTCCGGGGGGGACATCTCATTGCTCCGGGGGGGAATGTCCCCCCCGGGCCACCCCCTGAAATCAACACTGTTGATTATTGAAATGCTACAGAATGATTATGTCACTTCTATTAATGCATTTTTTTTTTTTTTTTTTTTTTTTTTGCCAATATGACCATTTTACTCGCTTAATATATTTCGACTATTACATCCCAAATGTTACAATAAAATAAATAAAATATATTTCTTTCAATTTATGCTTTTCTGTACATCATAAAAAATGTCTTAATTATGATATTTTTTAATCATAATTCGAGAACTACTTGGGGAAATTTTAAATTGAGAATTCTCATAAAGCAGGCCATAATAAGTACAAATCTTACAAAAAGAAATTGTAGGTTCATATATATTTCGTATATATTTCGAATATTAATTTCATAAAAAAAATTATTATTTTTTTTAAATTACAAATTCCATGTATTTTTGTTTGGGGTTTTAGAATTATAACCACAAAAAAATTATCGCATTAGGATTATAATTTCAGGAGATAGTAATAAAAATATGAAAATGTAATTTAACATTAGAGCTCTAAAATTTTAATGTTTATAATTCAAAAACTTATCATCCAAATTAATTTTCGTTTCTAGGCATAATTTGAACCGAAGATTTAAAACATATTCTCAAAATTATTTGTTGCCATTGAAAAAAACGTTTAATCTGGTTTTGATTTGTAGATGACCCCCTAAATAAATTTTATATAATACATAATTTAAAAGCCTTTATTTCCAATTATTTTGTACCGATAACGTTCTTCTATTATAATTAGTTACAGAGTTAGTATTGGGTTTACTTTTTTTCCACGACTGTACAATAGATTTCCCTTTCCATACAGACAGACACACAGAAAAAACATTATTTTATTAATGTCCAGTAGTTCTCTCATTATTTGTTACCAGCTGTCCCTCTCAACATTCACAGGCCTTGTCAATAATCTTAAATATACCTAAATTCAGCGTTGAATTCAGATATTTTATTATTGGATGGATTTATGCATCGCTACGGTAAAACTGCATATTTTGAAATGGGGGGGTTTTATCTCAAGGCCTATAATAACCATAAAATTGCGGGTCACGAGACAGACCTTTCCCGGATAACACAGAAGGCTTATAATTTTAATATGCAAATAGTCTAATTCGTAACATATAAAGATAAAAAAAAAAAAAAAGCATGTCAATGTTGCACTCTTTCCCGCTATACCTATCAAATGGAGTAGGGGAGCTAGGGATGGATGGGACAAGGGATGGATGGGACATTCTCAATATTTCAGGCAATAAACATTTATTTTAAATTTCTTCCTAACCCCATATACCTCTACCACAGTGTGCTTCAGAACTAAAAGTAGGACCACATTGCTGTTTTCATTTTCCTTCGAAATTGCATTTTCTGAAATTTCTGCTTAAAAATAAGTTTTTTTTACATTTGAAGATGTGAAATATCTTATACAATATAAAAAATTAAGCTATGTTGTAGTTATTTATTTTAAGGTTCAATATGAATAATTAAAATGAATGAATAGTAAACATTGTGACAAAATAATTTTTCAGGTAAAATGGCTGAGAAGGAATATTATGCATCATGGGGATGATTGGGACATTTCAAATGGGGATGAATGGGACATTCTCACTCCTCCCTAGAGATGTTGAAAATTTTATTTATTAATTAAATAGTATTATATAGGATGATAAATCAATAATTTACGTCAATTAATAGTATTAAATAGTATTATATGAGTTGTTATTGTTTAAAATTTCTGAGTGTTACTTATTGTTTTGTAATAATTATTAATGGATTATCAAAAATTGGTACTAAAACTTAATCAAAATAGATAAAATTGATAAAAATAGTATATGTGTATTGATCAAATGAGGGGAATTATATTGAATTTTGAAATGTTGCACAAATAAATCCCCACCCCTAACACATTGGGTCAATCTGAAAGTCGCTTCGTGTTGGGAAAAACAATTCGCACCGGAAAATTCAATCATTTAATTATTAGACATTGATTCTGATATCTAATGTCTAATAATTATCGGGCAGAATTTTCCGGTACGAATTGATTTTCCCAACACGACATGACTTTCCGATCGGCACAATAATTTCCGTTCTGCATGTTTCTACGATACAGTTAATTAATATTAATTAATAAGTTATGACTGAAAATTATTAGCTATGCTATATTTAAAAGACATTTTGCACTTTCATTTCAAATCTAAAATGCCCCATAAGTGGAAAAAAAGAACATGTTGATAGCCGAAGTCCGCATTAAAAGTTAAAACTGCAATAAAAGAAGTTATTGAAAAAAAAACATATCGATTCGTGCTGTAAAATCATATATTACAAATATGATTTTCATATAAGGTTATAATTATAAATTTTAATTTGGTAAAATTGAATACAGGGAGGAAAATCTCTGTGTGCCATCCATCCCTATTAGTGTCCCATTCATCCCTGCTGTGGGGATGATTGGGACAGGGAGGAACGTTTTTTTGATTTCATAATATTTTTATGAATAAATCATAATCTAGAATAAATATTGTTCATATATGTTGGCAAATACCTAATGTATGAAATGTGATATATAATATTGATAGTAACTTAAATAAAAAAATATAAAAAAATATTTTTGTGAAAATGTCCCATTCATCCCCCACCTCCCCTACTTGTAATCACAAACCTTTAAACTTTTCATAGGTCGGCTGCAATCATCATTCTGCTGCAAGTTTTACGACAAACACGATTTTTCAGAAGTTTTTGTCTTACAAACAGCATTGAAACTGAAATTTTTATTACTGAAATGTAATATTTATTTTCTATAATATCTCTTATTAATGGTATGAATGAATAAATGGAAAAATAAAAGTTCATTTCTTGTTTAGAACATACCTGTGACAACATTAGCTTGTTCAGAAATAACAGAACTTTTTAAATTAATTCTATAAAGTTAAAATACTTATTAAAATGCCTATTAAAATACTTAGCACTATTTACAGTTAATCATTATTTTTAAAATTATACTAAAGTATATAAAGAACTGTTGTTTCATTTATAATTATCTCTTTTTTTTGCCGATTTACAAAATTATTTCTTTAGAAATAACGAAATCATCCTGTTTCACCCATATCTTCCTTCAACATAGTATTTTCAACTGTTAACTCTAATTGAATATTAATGATGTGAATTATCACATTGCTACAAAGCGTAAACCAACTTAGTTGAAAATGTCCAAGCCGGGAATCGAACCCGGGTCCCTGGAATAGATCTCCAGTGCTCTACCACTAAACCACAAGGACGATGTCCAGACTGGCATTTCTCACTTATATAAGTCGGTAAGGCTGCTACTGCAGCACAAGATAGAGAAGTCTTCATGAGCACACATTCTAGTGGCGCAACATGAGACGCAAATAAACCCAGCATCGGTGAATATACAATTTTAATTAATTTTTCAACTACATTTCAGCAGTGAAATTACGCTTGAAATTATTGAATATTAATGATGTGAATTATCACATTGCTACAAAGCGTAAACCAACTTAGTTGAAAAGTGTGATTTATTAGTTTTTGCATCGAGTTAGAGAGGTATGTATTTATTTACATTCCTCATCGATATGCAGGTGTCAAGCTGCAGTTATAAATTTAACCTTCTAGATTTTGAGAACTTTAAAGTATAGTGCAGTCTTTTCCAAAAAGTTGAGAGTTCGTCAAAAATTTACACAGCGCTTTGATTTGATTTAATTCATCATTTAGAGTAATTAATGATTGTATTCTTATATTATGCAATTTTACCGAATTACTTTTCCCTCTCAACTAGGAACTTATATGATCCTAAATATTAATTGTTTACCTGCAAATCGATAAAATCAGGATAGGAAGGGGGAGTTTTTACCTGTTTGACTCCACCGCTGTGTTTTGGGATGCTCTTTAGGGCTGTAACCGGGTAAAAGTATTATACTTGCCTAGAACTTCCCAGCATTGCCCCCTCTTATTTAGAATGTGTGCTCATGAAGACTTCTCTATCTTGTGCTGCAGTAGCAGCCTTACCGACTTATATAAGTGAGAAATGCCAAGCTGAACATCGTCCTTGTGGTTTAGTGGTAGAGCACTGGAGATCTATTCCAGGGACCCGGGTTCGATTCCCGGCTTGGACATTTTCAACTAAGTTGGTTTACGCTTTGTAGCAACGTGATAATTCACGTCATTAATATTCAATAATTTCAAGCGTAATTTCACTGCTGAAATGTAGTTGAAAAATTAATTAAAATTGTATATTCACCGATGCTGGGTTTATTTGCGTCTCATGTTACGCCACTAGAATGTGTGCTCATGAAGACTTCTCTATCTTGTGCTGCAGTAGCAGCCTTGCCGACTTATATAAGTGAGTAATGGCAAGCTGGACATCGTCCTTGTGGTTTAGTGGTAGAGCACTGAAGATCTATTCCAGGGACCCGGGTTCGATTCCCGGGTTGAACATTTTCAACTAAGTTGGTTTACGCTTTGTAACAATGTGATAATTCACATCATTAATATTCAATAATTTCAAGCGTAATTTCACTGCTGAAATGTAGTTGAAAAATTAATTAAAATTGTATATTCACCGATGCTGGGTTTATTTGCGTCTCATGTTACGCCGCTAGAATGTGTCCTCATGAAGACTTATCTATCTTGTGCTGCAGTAGCAGCCTTACCGACTTATATAAGTGAGAAATGCCAAGCTGGACATCATCCTTGTGGTTTAGTGGTAGAGCACTGGAGATCTATTCCAGGGACCCGGGTTCGATTCCCGGCTTGGTCATTTTCAACTAAGTTGGTTTACGCTTTGTAGCAATGTGTTAATTCACATCATTAATATTCAATAATTTCAAGCGTAATTTCACTGCTGAAATGTAGTTGAAAAATTAATTAAAATTGTTAACTCTAATATTTTTACTTTCAAAAATCAATTTTTTCAAGAGCATTTAAAAAACCTATCGAAAGTTTTAGGGATTTTACGTAGAAAGTAGCTTATTCGTCCGCGAAGGAATATGTTTAGTTTCAGAATGGGAATGAAAGATTTTTCTTTTTATGTAGATGGACAACTTCTTGGTACTAAATCCTGTTTTAGAGATGTGACAGAAAAGTAATGAAGTCAATGTTAACTTCAATATCAATACGCATATCCAAGAAAATATAGAACACATAGATTAACCCTTTATGTGCTTAACTAAGAATTCATGAAAATTTTATCTTCTAAAGCATTTTTCGTGAATTTTTGAAACTACATTTGAAGATTTTTATAATCATTTAATAAATTTCAGAAGGTTTTTAGAAGGATTGGAGTATTTAGAAGGATTAATTAAATTTGAATTTATAGGGATTTAGTGCAATATTTTAAAACCCCCACTCAAATATATTCTTTAAATATATTTATTGGTATTTTGCAGAATTAGGAAATGTACAAATATAATGTTCTTACTATAGAAATATAGAAATATTTCCAAATTGAAAAATCCCCCCCCCCCCCAAAGCCAAGAAAGCTGAAATATGAAAAGGCAAAATAACTCATCCTTTTAAAGATTTTTTTTCATATAACCAATAATGCTTTTGGAACAAGATAAAGTAATGCATATATATCATTCTAAACTGTATTACTACTAATTGATGTGTTAAATGAAATTTATAACAAGTTTTTTTAATGGTACTTATAAGTACCGTCAGTAGATAAAGGATTAAAGAAATATTTAGATATTCATCGCTGATAATCGAATTTTTGCATGATAAATTTTATTGCTTATTTCAGAACGCTTTAATGCATCTCCGCCTTTTAAAACCCGACGCTTGAGTTCATTTGACTTGCTTTCTTCCATTTGACACTAATCAATGTTTATTATCTTAGATTGTATTATCTTAGAGACAAAATTTACAAAATAATACGAAGTTAAGTGTCCGATTTATAAGTGTTCAAAAAAAGTCTATATGACTGAAACAGAAAATAAATAAATATGTACTTAATAAATTAAGTGAAAACAATAAAATTGAGCGGAAAAGGATACAAAGCATTTTATTTTACTAAGAAATAAATGCAAAAAAAAAAAAAAATGTTATAAATATGATATTCTGAATTTCTTTTACAAATTCAGACTTGTGTTAAAAGAAGTAAAACATCAATACTAGCTACTTTTACAAAATTTACATTATGTTAAAAGCATTGCAAATTAAATCCAAAAAAGTTATGTGTAGAAACAGAAGAATTTAACATTCAGCAAATTGAAGTTAATTTTTATATTATTTTATTTGATCAATAATATAGCTTTATCTTAATAAAATTAATCTTAAAAAATATACAGTGTAATCTCTGAATAACGATTACCCGTGGAACCGGTGAAAAGTGACCGCTATTCAGAGGTGTGTGTTATTCACAGTTGGTTTCATTTAAAAAATAAAAATTACATAAATTAAATAGAAATATACACAGTCATTTTAATTAATCCCCATTGTTTTAATATGATAAAAAAAGTTATGGTTTGCAGTTGCTTTTTTTTTTCTGCAAATGTATTTTTCAAAGAAAAAAAAATGACTTGATTTGCTATGCAACTCATCATCACTATGATTTAATGAGAAATTTTGGATTTCACGAAGGTTCATCTTGCTAAATGGAATCAAATGTGGCAATAACTGCCAAAATTTTGACCAGACATACAAACAAGCTGTCCTTTATGTTAGTTATGCCTGCCGTTCTAATAATATTATATAAAATTTCCCCATTATTATTAATGTCTTCATTTTCAGTTTGTTCACATATCAAGTAAATTTTGTTTGATCTACTTCACATTTTGGTTTGCAAATAAATGTGAAATTGTATCAGGAGCTGTAATTTTTTTTCTCGTGACTTTTTGTGGCCATCGTTCAGAATTCTTTATTTAGAGGTTCGTACTAATGTCAATGCTATGTAACGTGTTTGGTTCCATCAACATGTAGTCGGTATTCGGAGGTTGTCGTTGTTTAGAGGTGGCCGTTCAAGGAGGTTTCATTGTATAATAAAATGAGTTATTACACTTGAGATTGTTCCTTTCTGCATGGAATACTAAGCAAATTTTATTTTAATTTGGATTGGAAACACAATTTGCATGAACAAATAAATGTGATTCTGTCTAAATACGTCAGAGTTCGTATGGTCCTTGAAAGTTCGTAAAAGTGCTTACATTTGTCAAATAGAATTTATGGTGCAAAAACGTACTTATTTTCATGCAAAATCTGCAAAAAGTAATTAAAAGTGCTTAATTTTATTCTTGTATTATAATACTTAATCAGAGATGAAACTCTTCTATATTTCTTTAAATTTCTGATTTAAAAATAAATCTAACTTCCCTTGTTTCTCCTTCTTTCCAAATTTCACTGCCTCCTTTTGCTCATTCCTCCACAATACCAAAGTTTAAAATCTTTAAAACTTATTTTTTGTAAACTTTTTCTACTCTATTTGTTAATTTACAGTGAATAAATAATCAGCCCTAAATTTTATTGACAATTCATGCCATTAATCTTTCATTAGAATTTCACCCTTTCAAAATATTGCTTCTCGTTTTTGTCCTCCCCACTCACACAGTACTCAAAGTTTAAAAGCTCTTTAAAACTGTATAATATATTTTTAAAAATATCTGCTCTGTTTGTCATTTTATTGTCACAATAAATACTATTTGTTAATTTACAGTGAATAAATAATCAGCCCTAAATTTTATTGACAATTCATGTCATTAATCTTTCATTTGAATTTCACCCTCTCAAAATATTGCTTTCCCGTTTTTCTCCCCCCCCCCACACACACAGTACTCAAAGTTTAAAAGCTCTTTAAAACTGTATAATATATATATTTTTTAAATATGCTCTATTTGTCATTTTATTGTCACAATAAATAATCAATCATGAAGATTTCTCTTCCCACATGAAATTGTCATTTTTCCTTTGCTCCGGCTCCCCGCCACTCATCCTTTCACTTAAAGGGTGTTCGCATTTATTTTACGATTTCCGTAATAGCTCTATCTCAAGAACTAATGCATGAATTTTCATAGAACTTCAGATTCATGTATACCTTGATAGATGTACTGATTACATTTTGGTGTAAATCACCCGAAAGGTGATGCTGCTATGCTTCCTTTTTTACGATTTCTGCAATAGCTCTATCTCAAGAACTAATGCATGAATTTTCATCAAGCTTCAGATTCAGGTACACCTTGATATATATTGGTGCAGATTATGTTTTGGTGTAAATTGCGCAACAGGGGGCGCTGCTATGCTGGATTTTTCAAAATTTTCGCATTAGCTCTATCTGAAAAAGTATTACACGGATTTTCATCAAACTTCAGATTCAGTTAGACGTTGACGTAAGTTATTGAAAATTGGGTTTTGGTGTAAATCACCCAGCAGGTGGCATTGCCATGCTGTTATTTTGCAAGGAATTACACGATTTTAGCAATAGTCATATCTCAAGAACTAATGTATAGATTGTCATTTAATTTCGGCACTCTGATAGCGAATTTTGAAGTATTAACATTGTATGAAAAGAAGAAAGTTTTGAGGCACATCTGACTAGTTTTTTCTTCTGCTGTATTTGTTATTTTAAAATTTTCTAAATTTCTACTGCCACATGCCGAAGTTCCCCTCCTTCCTGGTCATTTGAATGCTTAAAACTTGTACTTACAAAAATGAAACTCTTTATTAAAAAATGAATATTATAATTTATTAGTTCATTTAATTTGTAGATCCTTAATTTTTTTTGGTTTTGGCACTTAAAAATCCTTGATTTTTATTTAAAGAAATCTGTACGAACCCTGTACGTATAATAAAGAACAAGGTTTACTTATAATTTGTACGTTTTCAAATTTCGTAAAATAATAAATAATCTTTAAAAGTTGTTATTTGGTGTTACCCAATTTCTGAATTTAATATCAACAAGATAACAATATCGTGAACCTCAAAACCCGTTATTTAGTAAACAGGTTTTTTTTCAGTTTCACATATAGATATTACTGCGTTTTATCTCTCTTGCACCTAGTATTTCAAAAAGGTTAAACGTAATATTTTTATTTAAAAAAAATCAATTCTTCCAATAGCCTTTTAAAAACTTACCGTCGATTATATGGATTTTCCATAGAACGTGACATTTTCGTACATGTAGGAATATATTCAATTTTAGAACAGAATGTAAGATTTTCTTTATCATATAAATTCGCAAATCGGTAGAAAAAATCCTTGGTGACAAAAGCCTTTCTTTTCTTTCTTTATTAAGTAGTTTAATTAAAATCAATGTAAATACAAATAGAAGCAACACAGACACAATAAAACAGAAAAAAATAAAGATTAAGCAAATATTTAGAAATTGATTCCTCAAATTTGAATACCCGCACGGCCAGTTTTATTACTTAAACCAGGGTATTTTAATTTATCGCCACTATTTAACTCCACAATTCACTTGAGTATATTTTTCTTGTTTTTTTTTTCGTTTAAGGTTATTTACAGATTTAAAATGGTGAGAGAATATTATTAATATTATTATGTCGCGAAAAAAAAAAAACCCAATTTTTTAAACATCGTCTCGATATTGAATCTAGAGAACGTAACGTGCTAAAAAGTGTCAGAAATTTTGACGTTTTATAAAATAAGTGGGTAAATGTGATCGAAGATCGCACAAAGGATATCGTTTAACATATTCCTTTCACACACTTTATCCTTTAATTTTTAATTTTTAATTCTTTACATAGATGGCAGCACCATTAAACTTAATTTTAAAATCATTAGAACAGGAAGTTTTTTAATCAAATTAAAAGTATTCAAGTCAAATTATTTAGATAAAATTCGAAATCCCGAAAATTAAAAAATTTAAAACAAAATTTAAAGTTCAAATATTTCACAAACTTTACGAAAGTTTAAGAAAAATTTAAAATTTTGAAATTTCAAAAATTTAGCTAAAGTTGAAACAAAATTTAAAATTTCGCAATTTGTTAAAAAAGAGTTTTGAACTGTAAAAGTACTTGCTAAAATATTTTTCATCAACTTTTGGCCTTAAAATGGCAAAAATAAATAAATAAATAAAAATATAAAAATTCTGTAAAATTAAGTCTAACTTTTAAAAAAATAATGATTTCCAGTGTGATTGGAGGTATTTAGCTATAAGTATGCAAAATTTCAAGTCTCTAAATTAAACAGTTTCTAGAACGAACTCCGTGACGGACGCACAGACAGAGGAGTGGCAGCGACACAAAATATAGCCGATCTTGGAGCAAGGGCTGTTACCATTATTTTTATACCATTATTTTTAAAATCAGTTCCGTATTTTCCTGAGATTGCGTAGAAATCGCAATTTAGAGCGATTTTAGAACGCCTTTGTTAGTGACATCGACAAAAAATAGAGTCTATTTTAGAGCAAGGGCTGTACCATCAAATTCGAACCATTACTGTTGTAATCGATTTGATACTTCCTGAAATTTCGTAGAAATCGCCATTTAGAACGTTTTTCGCCCATTATCACACCTTTTAAATTTCGAATTTTTTAAGAAATGTTCTTTAAGATCAATTATATCTAATAAGTTACTGCCATGCCAAATTTCAAGTTTCTAGGCTCTTCAGTAACACAAACATCGCATTTTTTAACGTTTTTGGCTTCTGCTCACCTTTTGGGATAGTGGCACCGATATAAAATATGGCCTATTTTACAGCAAAATCTGTCACCATCAATTTCCAACCATTAATTTTGAAATTTGTTTGGTACTTCCTGAGATTGTGTAACATCGCAATTTAGAACGTTTTTAGAACGCTTTTTGCCCATTTTCATCCTTTTTTAAATTTCTGTTGAATTTTTTTTTAGGAAATGTCTTTAGAGATCAGTTGTTGTTGTGTTTATGACGGCCAATTAGCAACACGAGGGATATAGGCCCTAAGAGGGGGAGTGCCCTTCGTGGGGGTCGTTCTAAGGGAACCTAACCCGTATTAACGCTTGGAAATCCAAGGTTCGAAGAAAACCACGAAAACTCCGAACGATTAGGCCGACGGGCGCGATTGGGTTCGAACCCAGCACTTCCCGTCTACCAGCTTCGAGAGCAGAACCTCTCGGCCACTGGTGGGGCCTTTAGAGATCAGTTTTTGTAATAAGTAACTGTCATATCAAATTTAATGTTTCTACGCCCTTCAGTAACACAAAAATTGCAATGTCGACCGTTTTTTGCTCTTGCAACCTATAGGTGCTAGTGACTCTGGCATAAAAAAATGCCTATTTTAGCGCAAGGACTGTTACTATCAATTTTAAACCATTACTTTTGAAATCAGTTTGACACTTCCTGAGATTGCATAGAAATCTTCATCTAGAATGCTTTTTAGAATACTTTTCGCGCATTATCATCCCATTTAAATTTCGATTTTTTTTTTAAAGTAATTTTCATAGAGATTATTTATATCTAATAAGTAAGTACCATACCAAATTTCATGTTTCTAGGCCCTTCAGTAACACAAAAAATCGCAATGTAGAACGTTTTTTCTCTTGTACCCCCCCCCCCTTTGGAGTACTAACATCGACATAAAATATAGCCTATGTTGGCGCAGGGGCTATTACCATCATTTTGACATCGTTAGTTTTGCAATTGGTTCGGTACTTCCTGATATTGCGTTGAAATCGCTATTTAGAACGTTTTTTAAAACTCTTTTTTGTGTATTTTCACCCCTTTTAAATTCCGAATTTTTTAATAAATGGTCTTAGAGATCATTTATATGTTATAAGTAACTTCCATTCCAAATTTCATATATCTAGGCTCTTCAGTAACACAAAAAATCACACGTTTAGAACGTATTTTGCTTCTGCAACTCCTTCCGTGTAGTGGCGTTGACATAAGATATAGCCTAACTTGGGACAAGGACTAACACCATTATTTTGACACCTTTTCTTTGAAATCGATTCGGTAGTTCCAGAGATCACTTCGAACAAAGTAACAAACAAACTTTACTTCTTTATAATATTAGCATAGATAATACTATTTTTACTTACTCATCATACGTAGTATAGGTCTCTTGTAATTGTTTAAAAAATCATTAAAAAGTCTTGTAATCGTTTTGAAAATCGAAAAAAAAATTTTGACGGATTTACACGTTTCAGACACTGGAGATTCCGAAAAACATATTTTTGAAAAAAAAAAAAAGTGTCCGTCCGTCTGTATGTCTGTATGTCTGTAATCGCTCTAACTCCCGAACAAATTGAGATAGAGACTTGAAATTCGGTGTGTACTTAGGGAGTAATAATGGGAAGAATCCTATTGAATATCAGTAGCATCGATTAACCGGAAACATTTTCTTCGGACTCTTGAAATATTCGTTCCGATAAAAAGTATACAACATTTTTTGAAATTTTCATTTGAAGGAGTGAATATAAAATACAATAAATAAACATAAATTTTGCATCATGAATGAACTCGATCGGATAATTAATTGCCGAGATATTTGTAATTCTATTTTTCACACTCTTCGATTTTTTATGACCCTGTATTTCATTCAAATTTCAATTCAAAGATACATTTTAATTGAAAATGAGACGCTTAATCCGACGCAGTAAACTGTTAGTTAATAGGATTATAATTTTTTGAATTATAAGGATGCTTCTTTTACGCAATTCGGTCCTACTCGATTATCCCGCCGACCAAAAAACTATCGCCAAACTATGAGATTAAATGCTAATAATGGCTTATCGTAAATGCCAAATATTTAATGCATCTTCATACCTACAAGGGGTGTTACCATAGGAGGGACCCTGTTCTGTCGCCAAACACCGCCAATTTTGTCGCCAACTTGGCGGTATATCGCCAAATTTGGCGGCCAAAATGAGTCGCCAAAAATCACGCCAAATTGTCGGTATTTCTAATGTTTCGCCAAATTCCCATAGACTTCCATTGTAAACCAATTGCGTTTACTTGCTTACAGAAAATTAACAAATTGAGATATTTTACCGCAACAAAAAGTAATATTAGCTTAAGGGTTTATATTAATTATATTTAAGGAAGTCCAAATAAATTAAATTATGAATAAAAGTAACATGGTACAATGCTTAGCAAATATCACATGTTTTATTTTCATATTTTATATTATCTATATCCATGATGGGTAAGTATTACGGTGGCCCCAACGACTAGTTATCTTCTTTGCACATAAACATTTCAAAAATTTTAAGCATTATTCTTACTTTAAAATCGATCTTTTAACTTGTCTTTTAAAACTTATTTACACTTATATGGATTTAGCATAGATCGTGACTTTTTCGTACGTTGAGGAATATGTTCAGTTTTGGAACACAATGAAAGATTTCTCTTCTCGTATAAATGAGAATATCATTAGAAATGGGCCTTCGTCATGAAATCCCTTTTCTAGATGTATCACGTAAGTAATTTAACTGAAAATAATGTGAACTTAAAAATAAATAACACATATACAAGACAGAAAAAATATAGATATAATAGATTAAACAAGTATTTGTAAATTATCCCTGAAACTTGAAATTTCGCACGGCACCTTTAACTGCTTATAGTAGAACATTTGAATGTATGGCATTTATTTATTACTCCTCAATTGAGTATATATTTCTTGTTTTTCTTTTCAACCTTAAGAAATGTTTATTTATGGTATAGATAAAAAAAAACTATAAAAAAAGATTCTATTAGAAAATTGGACGTTATTATTGCAAGAAATTTAATTGTTAAAATAAGACTGTATGAATAAATATTTATACACTCAGTGATAATGATATAGCTGATAATAAAAAGAACACAAGTAAATTATATTAATAAGATATCGGATGTTAAATTGCAAGAATTATTAATGTGAAAAATATTTTTGCATGACTGCATATGAGAATAAGAAAACATTTATATACTCAGTGATAAAGATATAGCTGAGTATAAAAAGATCACAAGGAATTGATATTAATAAGATAGAGGATGTTAAATTGCAGGAATTACCAATGAGAAAAATAAGTCTGTACGAGTGAAAATAAAAACAAGAAAACATTTTTATTCTCAGTGATAATGATATAGCTGAGTGTAAGAGAAACACAAGTAAATAATAATAATAAGATAGAGGATGTTAAATTGCAAGAATTACCAATGTGAAAAATAATTCTCTATGAGTGAATATAAAAACAAGAAACGGCCAAGTGCGAGTATTACTCGCACTCATGTTTCGTACAGTACAGATATGAATTATGAACTGTATTATTAAAAACAATCGTTGCTACAAGATTAATAAGATTTTGTAAAAAACTATACAGCGTAGAGTTGGGTATAGCTGTACATACTGCAAAAGTGTGAATGGGTATAACATAACAGTTCAAAGAGATATGAAGCCTAAATAATATCAAATATTGCTATTCTGTATAACTGTTTCATAAATATTATACTAATCTGTTTATGATGAACTTAATTCGGTACTGACAATAAAGTAGTGCATATTTAAGTTTCATTTGGCATTTCATAAAACTAAATTCAGCATAGTAATAATCTTTTCTTTTTACAGTGAGCTGAAACAAAACCCCTGCTCAAAGTTTAAACTTGGCAATGTGTTAAGCGTGCTTAGAAAGGAGGTCGCACAGTTGCAACGCCGTCTTGGTCTGTGCCGCAAATTTTCAGATAGGTTTTTAGTTAATTTTAGTTAGTTAAGACACGAGAGGCAGATTGAGAGATCCGCTCAATGCAAACTAGTCCCGAATACGATAGCATTTATGTGATTAATTCTAATTAAATTAGTCTGTTTTTAACAATTTGACATTTATTGTTTTTATACTACTACTGGGCATTGCATTACACAAATATATCCTTAAAAGTTGTTATCTAGACTTTAAAAACCGATACTACGTAGAATACGCCGCCCTTGTCTTTATGTATGTCCAAACCGTCCGCGTGTTTACGGGTTAATATCTCGGCTAATTACCGACGATTTTTTTCGAAAATCATTATTCACAGTGCTTTTATACTTCTTTTACGATTGGTACCTCCAGCGTTTCCCAACAAATTCGATGAACGTCCGCAAATTGAAATTTGTGTGTAACGGGAAAATGCGCTTTTCTCAAAAACTACGCGACCAAGGGTAACCGTTATAATTTTCCTGCAAGTTTATAATCTGTAAATATGTGTGTCAATAGTCTTTATTATTTCCCTCAATTTGAAATTTCTCCGTTCTATAGTCTACGAATAAAACGGCTGTGACACACTGACAGACACAAGAGTGTTCTTATAATGGTTCCATTTTTACTTATTAAATACAGAACCCTAAAAAAAAACATTTATATACTCAGTGATAATGATATAGCGGAGTCTAAAAAGAACACAAGTAAATGATATTAATAAGATATAGAATGTTAAATTGCACCAATTATCGACGTAAAAAATAAGTCTGCATGAGTGAATACGAAAACAAGAAAACATTTATATACTCAGTGATAATGATATATATAAACAGAACACAAGGAAAGGATCTTAATAAGATATAGGATGTTAAATTGCCAGAATTATCAATGTGAAAAATAAGTCTGTCTGAATGAAAATGAAAAGAATAAAACATTTATATACTCAATAGTATTGCCATAGCTGAGTATAAAAAGAACACAAGGAAATGATATTAATAAGATATCGGATGTTTAATAAATGACGTCCTTTGTTTAAACATTAAACAATTTATTAACTTTGGGAAATATGAAAATGAAATAAATGTAATAGAAATACTTCATACGTCATACGTTTTAGAAAGAATAATCGACAGAAAATATGTGTAAATTTTCACCAATAACAAGTGCTTCTGTACTTCAAAGTGTAATAGTGCTATAACTAATATATTAAACTGCACCACAAGCAAAATAGTGCTGCTGTATTTTATTGTATTCCATTGTATTCTATTTAACTTTAAAATGCAAAAACAAACTTTGTATTTTGAAATGTTGAAGTTTATTTCAGAATATTTACAGTTTGATACAGCATTGCGTTATGTATTGACAAAAATATAAACTATTTTTTAAATTACTCTATGCAAAGATTTTAAGCTATATTATAGCTATATTATTAGCTCATATTTACATTTATTTTAGTTATATAGTCATTGCATTTTAAAAGAGGTGCTTTATTTTCATAAAGCTCCACTTTTAAAATTCAATGATTTTCTCTTTTTAATTGTAAAAATCAAACAAGTTATAAAACTAAATTTTAAGGTTTTTTTTTAGTTATATCTGTGTTAAAATAACAACTAAATTTAAATAATTTTTACATAATTATCAATATCTAAAGCCAACATGGCTGTTCTTTTAAAAAAGAAGTTAATGTCTGACTATATGATCATTCAGCAATAAAAATTACATTTTCAGTTATTTTATTAGGTGAATAAAACAGACTATACCGGATATTTTTCACAAAGAAAAGTGTTTGAATTCATATTTTTCACAGAAGGATTGATCACTAGGGAGATTATGTGCAAACAACAAATTCAATTTCGTTAAGAAATTACATTTTGATCACATTATAAATAAAAATACCCGAAATGTTATGTTTCCGTACCGCATGATTATATAGATATTCTACAAAATTTGAGGTCATTAATGTAAGAATAGAAGGTACATACATGGAGATATAAAGGTGCCTCTAATAAATTCAACAAAATCTTTTTTGTGTAATAGAATGAAGGATTTTCAACGAAATTTTACGCAACTAAGAAATATGACAGAGTGCAGTAGACACAACTTACTGTAATTAAACATAAATATACTAAATCTATAGTGAAATACATAGGTGTGTTTAAGGGGTCTTGTACCTTTTAAACGCAACGAAATTTAACGAAAAAATTCAAAGTTAGAAATGGTCTATCTTCAAAACCTTTTTATGTATAAACATGAAATTTTGGATATTGATTAAACAGATTGTGTTTTATAATATGCTGTCATTAGAAATTTATTAGCCTTTTACTGAATTTGTGTATTGTTGAAATCAAAATGACTCTTTCTTTTAATTATAAGTCATCGCGCGCTCCATAAGTCATTGCGCGCATCATATCTTGAGAAAGTATGTATGGATTGTCATGAAATTTAGTTAACATACTAAACATATATGTGTGTTTAAAATGAACTACTCTTAGGACAAAATTATATCATTAACTATATAAAAAGTATATTTTTGTAAAAAAACATAAACATTTTATATTTGTAATGAACAAAAATAGTCATAACTAAAAATATTACGATTGTAAATACTTAAAATTACTTCATTTTAAACACACATATTTGATTAGTATCTTTGCCAAATTTCATGACAATCCACACATACTTTCTCAAGATATCATGCGCGCAATGATTTCTGGAATAAAAAAAAGAAATATTTTGATTTCAACAATACGCAAATTCTGTAAAAGGCTAATAAATTTCTAATGATAGCATATTACAAAGCACAATCCGTTTAATCAATATCCAAAATTTCATGTTTATACATAAAAAGGCTTTGAAGATAGACTAATTTAAACTTTGAAGTTTTTCGTTAATTTTCGACGCGTTTAAAAAGTGCAAGAGCCCTTAAAATAATTTTTAACTGTGCAGGCACTGAAGATAACAAAACTCCTTTTGCATAATTTAGTAGACAATTATGTAGCGCAACTGATGCTAAAACACAAGTCGAATGTTGTCCAGTTTCAGAAAGGTATCGGTAATATATGAGCTGAATTTTCAGTTGCCTTCTAAGAGTAGCTGGATGCTAAGAGAGTACCTACAAATTGTCATTTTTATTTATTTTATTGTTTACTTTCATTTTTATTGGTAATTTAATTTTTATTGGAAAATCACCAGATCAATCTCATTCTAATAACAACAACAAAAATATATCAAAATTTAAGCATCTGTTCCAAACACGCGCGAGGGCATTTGTTAAGTACGAGCTGCTTTATTGAAAACAGTTTTTAAAAATGTTAATTTGAGAGAAAATCCTTCTTAACATTCTACTTTTCGATAGCAACTGAACTCTAACTCGCTATATCGCCGACAACTCTCTGAATGTCACGATATTTTCCCACGAGTTCTGGTTCCCGTGTATCCTTCAAAATATTTTTCACACTGAAATACGAGCTGCATTCAAGTTCTAAGGCCTCCGATTTTTTTTCTAACTAGGGGGCGCTGCCCCCTACGAGCTACGCTCGTCAACCCCCGTTCAGACACCGCAGACTCTAAAAGCACGCTAATTTGATTGGCTTAAAAAATATTTCGGAAGATTGAATTATAAGTTTAAAAACAGTGGCGATCTCCCTATAAACGGGTTTCTATTCATTTCTCTTTGATTGGGGAATTTAAAAGCCAAATCAGCGGCTGTTAAATGATACAATGGCTGTTTCCGTCTTTGATTAAATAAAATCAGTTGACATTTCAAAATAAGCTAATATAAAATGAATTAAATAAACAGAGTCTTTGCCTCCCGGTATTTTTTAGCAAAGCGAAAAGAAAGTTTTTTTTAATGACACTTTAAATGTATCGTTTTTAATCTGACGTAATTTTCACTAAACTTTTCTTTCTCCTTTTACTATTCACGTGAAAATAATTTTGTTAGAAATAAAATATTATTTGCGCTATCCTATTAAAAATAGTTGAAAATATCATCTTAAAATATTACATAAATGTCTCGCGCAATTTTTAAATTTAAACTGTTTTGCAATATTATTTTTTGTTCATTTTACGTAATGTGTAATGTGACGTAAATGTGACGTAATTTCTCCTATTTAAGACTGCTAACGCATGTTAATGAATTTATTATTTTACAACATTCTTTCACTTTTAAAATTCACGTGTAATATGGTTTTTATGATAATTTTCAATGAGTTCCTGCGATTTATATTTTCTTGTTTATAATAGTCACGTGTAAAATAAATTTTCAATTTGAAGCAAATATTATTATTTGCGCTGCTTATACAGTTGGCAACAGTTTAAATTAATACCAATTTCTAAAATGTGTAAAAAAATATCTCTCGAAATGCTGAAAATTTGAAATTTAAAATAGAAATAAAACTCAAAAATGAGTCAAATTAATAAACTGAGTGCAGTCTGCACACCGGGAAATTCTGACGCATAAAATGATCTAAAAATTATTAAATTCCGATGTACAGTTTTTGCTCCTATAAAACTTTTTTAATGGAACGATTTTGTTCAACTTTAGCATTAAATATCTCTTTAAATATTTCTTCGATTTGAAAACTGTCTGCATCAGCGTGTTTATCAAACATTTCTCTGTAATTCCACCGATTTTCATATTTTTGTATGCAATATTTTACTTAATATTAACGAAGAAAGACCTCCGGTCACAAAAAATTCAAAACCGGCGGCGGCGGTGACAGCGGTAGTTACTTTTTTTTTAGAATAGAGAGACTACTTACCTGAAAACTATGAAACTGGTGTTACTTCTCGACGTAATCTCTCTGCAGACGTAAAAATATTTATACACATTGATTCCATGGCCGCGGCGAAGGCTTCTTTAAGAGTTTGTTTTGACCACTGGAAAATCGCTGAAGCAATTGCAGCACGGCTGGTGAATGTGTGGCCACGGAGAGTGTCTTTCGTTGTTGGAAACAGCCAAAAGTTAATTGGAGCTAGGTCAGATGAGTAGAGAGCATGATAAATCACTTCAAAGTTGTTTTCACGAAGAAACTGTTGCGTGACGTTAGCCTTATGTGCGAATGTGTTGTCTTGGTGAAACAGCACAATTTGCTTCAGCGATTTGCCAGTGGTTAAAACAGACTCCTAAAGAAGAACTCGCCGAGGCCATGGAATCATGGTGTCGACGTTGTGAAAAATGTGTGCGTCTGCAGAGAGATTAGGTCGAGAAGTAACACAAGTTTCATAGTTTTCGGGTGAGTAATTAGAAAAAAAATCGGAGACCTTAGAACTTGAATGCACTTCGTATATGGTTCCAACCATTTTGATAAAAATATGTTTTTCCTCTGCTTCAAACGTACACAAAGCCACTACTAAGAAAAAACAGGTTTTGCAGTGGATTATAAAAAAAAAAAAAAAAAACGATTAAAGAAAATCATTTTATGGGGAGGGAAAAAAGATCATATTATGGGGGAAAATATTACATTCAAGAAGTTAAAAAAAATATGTAAAAAAACTTTGTTCATAAAACATCACAAAAATATATAAAACACGATGACATCGTTTCTGATCCAAATACTTAAAAATAACCTTCATCAAGTGTGAAATAAGAATTGTCCAGGAAGATGGAAAACATGTAATTCGTATAGAATGGTCCAAGTAACGAAACTGTAATAGAGAGATCTATGTATATTCTGTTACAGAAGATTGTAATAGATTTTGATTAGAATTACTTTGAATTTCCATTAAAGTATTGTGTCTCTTATCACAAAAATTTTGTAATAGTTCCGATTAATGTTATATTTATCAATTTTTAAGTTCCTGAATAGAATTACTTATAGTTTACGATAAATTCCAAAAAAATTGTTGCATTGTGATTACTGAACTGGTCAATTATGATTATATTTTGATTATATTGATTTTGAAACCTGCATGTCACAAATCTATCAATCCCTATTTCGTTACCTTTCCTCTTTGCCTCTCTCCTCCCATTGCTAGTTGAGCCGTGTGGTGGAAAGTGTCTGTGAGTGTTTAGCAGTAGTAGAGTACCTTTAAAGGAAAAATAGTAATGAGGGGACAATATATTTATATTTCACATAGTTTACAATGTAATCACAATATAACAGGATTATCAATTGGATTATGATTATATTTCCAATAAAATTTTCGGATTATAATAAATTTGCAAACATTAAGAAAAACCAAACTTCATGACTATGTTTATAATGAAATTATACGTTATTTTAATCAATTGTAATTAAGGGATTAGGATTACTATAAGTCTGCTAATAACGATGACGGAATGGTAGGGATAATCCACTGCATTATCTTTGGAACTTTAGAGTACTTTTTTGCTGTTGCTGCTGTTTATTGGGCCATTTTATTGTGACTTTCTAACTACACATGATATTTTTTTCAATTATGCAAGCTTTATTATTACATATTCCGATTTGAAATGATATAGCCCTGTGTATAATTATACAAAATAAAAGCTCCTTAGTGTTAATAAAGAAGTTTATGCCGTTGTATTTTTTATTTGAAAGCAAAAGTTTCTTTATTGACAAAACAATCTAGAGTATTAAAACTAATGCTCACTATGTAATCCGAAATATTTGGTGTGAATATTTACGACTAATTAACGTTATACCCCATTTATTTTAAACTTTATTTTCGTGACCATTGTTTCTAAGCACAGGCTCATTTGTTGTACAACCAGAATTTTGAGTATAATAATTACCAGCATATATCATTATTTGTTAACATATTGAATTTCCATTTTAGAAATAATTTATTAAGTTTACGTATCTATGATTCTGGAAAAAGGTACTATAGGGAATATCTTAAAAATTCCATCTTTAAAAAGTAAATCAAGTAAGAATGAAACGGACGAAAATACTGATTAAAATTTTATTAAATATTGATTAATAACGCGTGAAGATTTCCAACTAAAACCAATTTTTAAATTTTTGGAACATAAACGCTCTATTAAAGATTGATAAATAAATTCAAAAAACGTCAATTTGATAAAATATTATTTGATTTATTCAAAAGTAAGACTTGAAAATACTGCGTAGGCTCTCTTTCTTTATTCGCACAGTGTTTGCAAATTTGCTTCAAGGATAATAACACATATGAATTGTCTAATTTAGAAGTGTAATTAAATAACATTCATCTTAAACACATTTTTAAAATGTCACTGCTTCATTATTTCCCAATTTGAAATGTCTTAAAATAAAGTCTGGTTGAAGTTCTCCATTTTTTCTTAACTAATGTATTATTTCAGCAGTCTTCAGTGTTATTGTGTATTAGTTTAGAAAATGTGGCTTTGTTATGTTCATAAAAAAGTAGCAGAAAATAAGAATATGGACATTTTTAAAAGTTAAATTTCGTATCGTTTAATGTTATATTATGTGCCGAAAGTCATAGTTCTCGATAGAAATAAAAAATGCTATAAAAATAAGATGTAATGATAAATTGTGACAAATTTATTTTAAGAACAAATCGGTCTGATATTAATCTGATGAAGGCTTACAAAAAATTTTAAGATCAGTGTTTGTAAGTTCAGATTTAAATAATAAAATAAAATTATTTTACATATACGGAATAAGTATTGAATAATTGTTTTATTTGATGCATTATAAATGTATGTGTGAATTCACATAATGATAATCTAACTATATAAACTGAATCTGCGGCAATGCAATCCATTAAGGATGTGTACTTATGTTATCGACCCCGATGGTCTGAAATGTTGAATAAATGTTGAGTCGAACTCCCGACCAGTAGCGTGGCATACAGACGTGTAGACCACTACGCTACTGGGCATTATGATAATCTAAATGACAAACTTATACACACGTTCAAAATAATCGAGGACATATAATTGGAAAATCAGTAATTTTATAACAGTTTAAGGCAAGATAATTTAAAAATATATGATGTTGAAATAGTACATACTCATAAATATGTAGATCAGGAAGTTTAACGTCGGGGATGTAGCATCAACAGCAGTACAAGATTATTTTTTTACATCCGATTTGCTTCATTTTTTCTTCCGGGTTCATTCTGATGAAGCGCTTCCCTGATTATTTTTGGGAGTTCATTGGTTAAGAATAAAGGGAAAAACGGTTCTATCCCCCCCCCCCCCTAATTTACATAAATGGGTTTTTCATGCAGAATTATTCAATTTGCTCAAAATTTAGTATACCGGTTTATTATGTTAAGGAGCTGTCTTTATTAGATTTCTAGGGGCATTAGTTAAGTATAAAAGGGGGATGCTAGACACCCCCCATTTATTTAGATAAATGGGCTGAACTTTAAAGGTTTTTTGTATGAAGCAGTCGACTGTAAACACTAACTTTTCACACTATTTAATTGAAAGTTTTCACAAATTCACAAATAAAATATCCGCTTAGGGATCACAATACGCAGTCGTCGAATATCACAAGCTCAACTGGTAAAGAAAAAGAATATCAACAACAAATTCCCTGCGCGGAGGGAAAAACAGAGTACGTGTTTTCATTTATTTCTACGCAGAGGGAAAAGCGCTAGAATATTGTGCTTCCCTTTAGCACAACCGAAATACATGCAATTAAGAATTATAAAGCAATTTAAAAACTAAACATGAGTTTTCCATGCAGAGTTATTCGATTTGCTCCAAATTTGGTATACCGATTTATTATGATAAGAAACTGCCTTGATTAGACTTGGAGGTTCATCATTTAAGTATAAAGGGGGAAGGGGGGGGCTAGCCCTACCCCCCTTAATTTAGATAAATGGGTTTTTCATGTAGAGATATTCGATTTGCTACAAATTTGGTATACCGGTTTATTATGTTAAGGAGCTGCCTTGATTAATTTTGGAGGTTTATCGGTTAAGTTTAAACTGGGGAGTGCTGGGGCTAGGTCTCCCTTAATTTAGATAAATCGGTTTTTTATGCAGAATTAATTGATTTGCTTCAAATTTGATATGCCGGTTTATTCCGATATGGTACTTCCTTTATTAGATTTGGAGATTCATTGGTTAAGTATAAAAAGGGGGAAGGAGGGCAAGACCCCTTCCTTAATTTAGATAAATGGATTTTCATGCAGAATTATACAATTTACTTTATTTTTTTTTTTCTATGTTCATTCTGATAAGGAGCTTTCCTAATTAGATTTGTAGGTTCAATTGTTAAGTATAAAGGGGGGAAAGGGGGGTTAGACATCCCCCTTAATTTAGCGAATTGGTTTTTGCATGCAGAGTTATCTGATTTGCTTCAAATTTAGTATACCGGTTTATTATGTTAAGGCGCTTCCCTGATTAGATATGGAGGTTCATTGGGTAAGTTTAATGTGGGGGAACGGGGCCTAACCACCCTTCATTTATTTATTTTTTTGTGGGCATTATTCTTTGAAATAAGAGTACAATATACAATTAGTGTGAATAGCCTGTGAGCTCAATGTCATCAGTTTAACTGGGCACTTTTCTTTTTATTCTATATATATAAGGTTTACGTGTATATAAGATTTCCCGAAGATTCAAGAATTACTACTCTTCGGACATCTAAATTAATCTCAATTTCACGTCATTAAGAACTTGGACTAACTATTCTTGTAACAAATTCAAAATAAAAATAATTTCTTCTTTAAGGAGTAGAGAGAAAGTAACATGAATCACCTGTGCACCTTTAGCAATTTAGAATAATTGTGGTATCTCTAAAATCCACTACATATTTAGAAACGTTTTGCATTGTGATTTTAGTATCATAAGGATTTATGAAGATGATTTAATAGAGTTTACCTATGTTTTACAAGAGACTTTCACCAATCCTGATAATGATAATTGCTAACATGTCAACTGCAAAACATCAGGGACTATTGCAGGAGCTTGATGAAATCATTCATAATAATGTTACTTACGAAAATAAAAATATATCATAAAAACATTTTATAAGTGAAAATTTGATTTATATTTAGAAATAATTATAATTTTTCAAATTCTGTTTATGTAAGCAGTTTTCGAGAACATATTATAATTCTGAAAGAAAAAAAAAATTATCAAATTAAAATTCTGATTATTTTTTACCAAAAAACTATTTTAATATCAACCAAGAAATAATTGTTGGATAACAACTTTTATTAAAATATTGTGATTCTAGTTTAATTACGTGAAAATGGCAGAGTTATTTTCTATATAAAAAAATTAACTTTTATATAATAGCTATTTATTTTAAATTATTCTTTCGAAGTGTTACATGGAATACTAAAATAATGAATAAAATTATTCGCCCTGATTTTCCATTATAAATATGAGATTTCTGATAGTATCGACAATTTAATTATCCATTTTAAAAAATGTGAATTTTTATTATTATTAATTTATGTTGCTACTGCACGATAATAATTTTCTTTTGGTAAATAACATATTATTTGACTATAGATAAAAGATTCAAGAAGAGAATGAAACGACGAAATAAACGAAAATATTTTTTGTTGCTAATGAAGCTCATATTTAATTTTAATATTTTAATATTTTAAAATTAACAGAAACCACATTTTTCACTAATAAATGTAGTTGTTAGGGAACTTCTAGAGAAAAAAGTCCTTCCGGCCAGTGCCGGGAGGAAGAGGTAGCTTTCATATACCTTATTTTTAAAAAGCCAGCTTATATTATTCAAACACACGAAGCTCAGTTTAGTGGAAACCGATTATAGGAGATTCAATACTAATGTTTAAACGACTGAAAAGAAGAGTTATGTGTTTCACAAGTATCTGTGTATGTGGATTTCTTTGTACCCTCGAAACACCCCAACGGCTGGATAGAGTTTAATGAATGATGTCTCTATCAATTCGTCTTAACGGCCCGATCGTTATAGGCTAGGTTTTGTTTTTATAAATTCAAAATGGCGGCCGTAAAATACAAAGAGGTGGTAGAGACAAAAAATATTTACGCACCCTATTGAGTGGAATATCATTGGATAGGTCTCTCAAAATGAAGCAGATGTTTCACTGACTATTATACAGTCAGAAGCTCCGTTATAATATTATACAACCTGGAAGTTCTGTAGGTAGGATCTCTAGCTTTACTGCAACTCTAACCATCATACACATATACAGACCTCATCAAAACAGTGCTTATACATAGGAACTATTAATTAAACACAACTTAAAAAATCAATACAAGTAAATAAAAAAAATTGGTAAGTAATATAAACAAGAAATATAAAAAAATATTTTAAGTCAATTCCTACTTAGGTCAATAAGAGAATTTTTTTCTCCCATTCTTCTTACCTCTTGAGTGGCGCTTAAAATGTCTTGATCAAGAAGAGGGCTCTCTGGTCTTAAAATACCTTGATCAAGAAAAGGGCTTTCTCGATTATTGAAAATTAATTTAATTCAATTAATGACTTAATATTTGAAAAAACTGGATTAACATCAAGTGTCTTCCACTACAAGTTTTAAAAAAATTATTTGAGCTTGATTGGATGAATAATAAGTATTTTATTAACGATTGAAAATTTGAACAAGATATATATAACGAGAGTGTGAGCTAATAGTAGAAATTGAAAAAAAAATAGTTTCACATTGATGAGAAATAATTAATTAGTTCGGTTTTTACGCAGTCGGGTTTTTTGATTTTTTAAATTTAATTGTTTATTATCAATACTAAATCATTATGAATGAGAATTTCGCGAAATTAGTCAGCTTTATCCAAGCTTCTTTTATTTAAAGTAACATATATTTGGCTGCCAAGCTCGGCGATATCTTGAAGTGCCTGCCATTTTAAGACAACACGGTGGATGAGGTTAACCAGTGAACTTGGTCGAGACCTTAGTAGTTTCTGTGCATATGCTCACTCACATCGGAATCGGTTGATATATACGAGTGCTGTCACAGGCAAAAAATCAGATTTTTCCATATGTCACCCACATTAGAAATTCAAACTGCTATATCTGAGCCATTTTTAAGATAAAGACAAAAAAAAATGCCCCGGAATCCCTATAAAAAGGTCAAATATTTAAGAAAGAAACCTTTTTCAATTTCTAAATTTTTTGAACCTCACATTAAATATAATTTTTTTTAATTTAATGGCCGCCATTTTGAAACAAGATGGCTGATGATGCTGGCCAGCGAACTTGGTCGAGACATTACTGTATACTTTCCACATGCCTTCTTACATCGAAATAGGCGAATCCGCGTGTTATCGCGTGACAAATACAAAATCGTTTCAAAATGTTAGCCATGCTAGAAATTCAAAGGGCAATAATTCAACCACTTTTTAAGATATAGACAAAACAAAAACTGCTCTGGAATCTTTGTATCAAGGTCAAACACATAAAAAAAAATTTTTTTTCATTTTCCAATTTCTTGATACCTCATTTTAAATTTTAAATTTAAATTTTTTAAATGGCAGCCCTTTTGAAACAAGATGGCGGATGAAACTGTCCAACGAACTCCGTCGAGAGATTGGTATGTACTATGTACAGACCAAGTTACATTCAAATCGGTTCATAAATACGCCTGTTCTCGCGTGACAAATTTCACGTCGTTTTAAAATGTCAGCCACAATAGAAATTCAAAATGCTATAACTCAGCCATTTTTTTAGATATAGACGAAACAAAAACTGTTCCGGAATCTTTGTAATAAGGTCTAACAAATACGAAAAAAATCTTTTTCATTTTTCATTTTTTTGGTACCTCATTTTAAATTTTTATTTATTTATTTTTTTTAAATGGCCGCCATTTTGAAACAAGATGGCGGATGAAGCTGGCGAATGAACTCGGTCGAGATATTGGTATGTAATATATAGACACCGAGATTCATACAAATCGGTTCATAAATACGTCTGTTATCACGTGACAAATGTCAGGTCGTTTGAACATGTCAGTCACGCTAGACATTCAAATTGCTATAACTCAGCAATTTTAAGATATAGACGAAACAAAAGCTGCTCCGGAATCTTTGCATCAAGGTCAAACTCATAAAAAAAAAATATTTTTCAATTTTCAATTTTTTGGTACCATATTTCAAATTTAATTTTTTTTTAAATATTTAAATGGTCGCCATTTTTTGAAACAAGATGGAGGATGAAGCTGGCCAACGGACTTTGTCGAGGCATTGGTATGTACTATGTATACACGAAGTTACATCCAACAATTAATACCAGAGTTACAGTGTGACAAAGATCATATATATATATATATATATATATATATATATATTTAAAAATATTCTACTGGTTATATTGGTCATTAGAGTACAGGAGAAAAAAAAATTCAGCTTTTAGGTTTTTTTCTGACAGAAAACGACTGATTTTGCTTATATAATTGAATTCTGTATTCTTGATAGCGTAATTCAATATATAAGCTTTTCAATTATTTTTATCGAAATCCATATTCTTCTCTTTATCTTCATTATTAATTCTTGTTATATAGTACAAGGAACTTTATTTTATACATAGCAGCTTGTTCATTTTTTTATGGTATCCATTCAGTGTGTTTGGGGACACTGTATTGTTTTAAATTCATTCATACTATCACAATTATTGATGGTGGTCAGTAATGTTTAATTAAAGGTTATATATATATATATATATATCACATTTTAACGGAAGGTGGTTTCGGGGTCTGGGGGTCATGATCGATGAAAATATACCAAAATTTTTTGAAAACTCTTTTCTCCGAACGGCTGCAATAGGTAGGTTTTTGTAATGAAAGCTACCTAAAAAAAGTCCTTCCGGCCAGTGCCGGGAGGAAGAGGTAGCTTTCATATTCCTTATTTTTTAAATGCCAGCTTATATTATTCAAACACACGGAGCTCAAATTATTGGAACTCGATTATAGAAGATTAAATACTAATTTTTGTCAATATTAAATATGAATGAGAATTTCGCGAAATTAGTCAGCGTTATCAAAGCTGGTTTTATTAAAGTGATTTATATTTGTCACCAAATTAGGTGATATCCCGAATTATATTAATAATATATTAACCCGAATTATGGGTGATAGCCCGCCATTTTAAAACAACATAATGGGTGCAACAAAGTTCACCAATGAACTTGGTCGAGACCTTAGTAATTCCTGTGCACATGCTCATTGATATCTATATCGGAGGATATATGCGAGTGCTGTTGCAGGCAAAAAATCAGATTTTTTAAAATGTCACACACATTCGAAATTCAAACTGATATATCTCGGCTTTTTTTTTTAGATAAAAGCAAAACAAAAAATAATCCGGAATCTTTGTAACAAGCTGAAACAAATTAGAAAAAAATCTTTTTCAATTTCTAATTTTTTTTTGTACTTCATTTTAAATTAATTTTTAAAAGGCCGCCATTTTGAAAGAAGAAGCCGGATGAAGTTAGCAAACGAACTCTGTCGAGACATTGCTATGTACAGTCGTGGAAAAAAAAAAAGTAAACACCCCCTACTAACTCCTCAACAAATCATCATAGAAGAAATTTACTGGTACCGAACGATTGGAAATAAAGTCTACTTTTAAATGATGTATATAAAATTTTCTTAAGGGGTCATCTACATATTAAAACGAAACCTAACTTCATTTTATCAATGGCAATACCCAATTTTAACGAGATATTTCAAATCTTCGGTTCAAACTATGCCTAGACACCTAATTTCAAGTCATTTGAATGATAAGTTTTTGAATTATAAACATTCAAAATTTAGTGCTTCTAATGTAAAATTATATTTTCATATTTTTATTTATATCTCCCGAAATTATGCTCCTAATGTGCTAATTTTTTTTTGTGGTAATAATACTAATATACCCAAACATAAATAAGCTGAATTTGCAATTTTTATAATTTTATGATATGAATTATGAATTATGAAATTAATATTCGAAACAATTATGAATTGCAACCTACAATTTTTTTGATGGATTTAGATTTATTAAGTCCTGCTTTATGGAAATTCAAAAATTTCACATTTTTCTTCCAAGTAGTTTTCAAATTATGCTTAAAAAACGGCAAAATGATGGTTTAAGGGACCGTCTATGATGGAAGTGAGTAGACATTTTGAAATTTATTCTGCCGTACTGTAATCTAACACGCTTCATTGACTCCTTGAGTGGCGCTTAAAGTACCTCGATCAAGGAAGCGGCTCTCTGGGTTAACAATCTAGTACGGAACTTCAATTTGGATACAGCCCTTAAAATACACTCGTTTTAAATAATTAATTTCTCGGAAACTTATGGTACGAATTGCATAAAAATTCGTTTTTTGGCTAATTGAAGGGTGTGGAGTTCATTTATGCTGTCAGAATTGGGTACTGCTATTGAAAAAAACAAAGTTATGGTTCGTTTTAATATGTAGGTGCCCCCCTAAGCAAATTTTATATACATCATTTAAAAGTAGACTTTATTTTCAATCGTCCTTACCATTAACTTTCTTCTACGATAATTTGTTGAGGAGTTAGTAGGGGGTGTTTACTTTTTTTTTCCACGACTGTACTATGTACTTTCCTTGTCACATCCAAATCGGTTCATAAATACGTGTATTATCGCGTGACAAAAATCAGATCGTTTCAAAATTTCAGCCATGCTAGAAATTCAAAGTGCTATAACTCAGCCATTTTGTAAGATATAGACGAAAGTAAAAATGCTCCCGAATCTTTGTATCAAGCCCAAACACATAAGAAAAAAATATTTTTCAATGTCTAATTTTTTTGTGCCACATTTTAAATTTAATTTTTTTTTTAAATTTTAAATGGTCGCCATTTTGAAACAAGGTGGCGGATGAGGCTGGTAAACGAACTCGGTCGAGACATTGCTATGAACTATGTACATTCTTTGTCACATCCAAATCGGTTCATAAATACGTGTATTATCGCGTGAAAAAAATCAGATCGTTTCAAAATGTCAGCTATGCTATAAATGCAATGTGCTCTAACTCAGCCATTTTTTAAGATATAGATGAAACTAAAAATGCTCCAGAATCTTTGTATCAAGCCCAAACACATAAGAAAAAAATCATTTTCATTGTCTAATTTTTTTAGCCTCATTTTAAATTAAAATTTTTTTTTTAATTTTAAATCGCCGTCATTTTGGAACAAGATGGCGGATGAAGCTGGCGCACGAACTCGGTCGAGACATTGGTATGTACTATGTACACCCGAAATGTTATCCAAATCGGTTCATAAATACGAGAGTTACAGTATGACAAAGATCAGATATATATATATATATATATATGGATATATGGATATATATCAATTTTGAACGGAGGGTGGTTTCGGGTCTGGGGGTCATGATCGGTGAAAATATACAAAAATTTTTCGGAATCGTTTTCCTCCGAACGGGTGCAATAGGTAGCTTTTTGTAAAGAAAGTTACCTAATAAACCAAGAGTTGAAAATTTGCCCGCCAAGTTGAGATAGTAAAATACTTTAAAAGTCCTTCCGGCCAGTGCCGGGAGGAAGAGGTAGCTTTCATATTCCTTAATTTTTAAAAGCCAGCTTATATTATTCAAACACGTGGAGCTCAAATTAGTGGAACCTGATTATAGAAAATTAAATAGTAATTTTTGTCAATACTGAATATGAATGAGAATTTCGCGAAATTAGTCGCGTTATCAAAGCTGGTTTTAGTTAAAGTGATTTATATTTGGTCGCCAAATTTGGCGATATCTTGAAGTGCCCGCCATTTTAAAGCAGCATAATGGGTGCAACAAAGCTAACCAATGAACTTAGTCGAGACTTTAGTAATTCCCGTGCACATGCTCACTCACGTCTAAATCGGTTGATAAATACGAGTGCTGTTGCAGGCAAAAAATCAGATTTTTCAAAATGTCACCCGCATTAGAAATTCAAACTGTTATATCTCAGCCATTTTTTAAGATAAAGACAAAACAAAAAAGGTTCCGGAATCTTTGTATCAAGCTCAAACACATAAGGAAAAAAATTAAAATTTCTAATTTTTTTGTACCTCATATTAAATACAATTTTTTTAAAATTTTTAAATGGCCGCCATTTTGAAACAAGATGGCGAGTTAAGTTGGCCAACGTACTCGGTCGTGACATTGGTATATACTATGTACACAACAAGTTATATCCAAATCCGTTCATAAATACGCGTGTAATCGCGTGACAAAATTCGGATCGTTTCAAAATGTCAGCCACACAAGAATTTCAAAGTGCTATAACTCAACCGTTTTTTTAAATATAAACGAAACAAAAAATCCTCCGGAATCTTTGTATCAAGCTCAAACACATAAGAAAAACATCTTTTTCAATTTCTAGTTTTTTTATACCTCATTTTAAAATTTATTTATTTTTTTTTTTAAATTGCCGCCTTTTTAAAACAAGATGGCGTATGAAGCTGGCCCATGAACACGGTCGAGACATTGCTATGTACTATGCACATGCCTTGACACATCGAAATCGATTCATAAATACGCGTATTATCGCGTGAAAAATTCTGATCGTTTCAAAATGTCAGCCATGCTAGAAATTCAAAGTGCTATAACTCAGCCACTTTTTAAGATATAGACGAAACAAAAAATGCTCCGGGATCTTTGTATCAAGTTCAAACACATAAGGAAAAAAACCTTTTCCCATTTCTATTCTTTTTTGTACACCATTTTAAATTTTAAATTTTGTTTAAATTTTAAATGGCCGCCATTTTGAAACAAGATGGCGGATGCAGTTGGTCCACGAACTCAGTCGAGACATTGCTATGTACTATTCATATGCCTTGTCACATTCAAATCGGTTCATAAATACGCGTATTATCGCGTGACAAAAATCAGATCGTTTCAAAATGTCAGCCATGCTAGAAATTCAAAGTACTATAACTCAGCCATTTTTTAAGATAAAGACGAAACAAAAAATGCTCCGGAATCTTTGTATCAAGCTCAAACACATAAGAAAAAAATATTTTTCAATTTCTAATTTGTTTGTGCCACATTTTAAATTTAAAATTAAAAAAAAAAATTAAATGGCCGCCATTTTGAAACAAAATTGCGGTTGAAGCTGGCCAACGAACTCGGTCGAGACATTGGTATGTACTATATATACACGAAATTTTATCCAAATCGGTTGATAAATACGAGAGTTACAGTATGACAAAGATCAGATATATATATATATATATATATATGGATATATATATATATATATATATATATATGGATATATATATATATATATATATATATATATATATATATCTCAACTTTTGAACGGAGGGTGGTTTCGGGGTCTGGGGATCATGATCGATGAAAATATACCAAAATTTTTTGAAATCGCTTTCCTCCGAACGGCTGCAATAGGTAGCTTTTTGTAATGAAAGCTACCTAAAAGTATCACAATATTGTTTCAAAATTTAATTGTTTAAGATGATGAAAGAATTTCGATATAAATAAATTAATAACACTGTTGAAAACATAATTTTGGCAATTAACGCAAATAGGAGGATTTATATATATCATGTAGCATACTTAAATTTACTTTGCCTAGAAAACACATAATACATTTCTTAAATTTACCGACTGTAGTAGGAAGTGTATCGATTCGAATTTGCAAGACAGGTTAAGAATTTATTTATGATATACGCATATTACGTAATATAGTAAATATTAGTTCAGATTTTAAAAAAAAGCTTAATAAAGTTGAAAACATAGTCTCAGCAGTTCTTATACTCGTATTTAGACAATATTTAACTCGTAGGGTATTTCCCGGTATATGATCTTTAAAATATGTACTCACGTCAGTTTGTACTAAAATTGAAAAACTAGAAAATGCATTAAACAGATGATGATGCACTTTCTAGAATTATCACTTGCGGACGTTAGTTTAGCAGAATTCATTTCCATGTACCTGTAAAAGAATCTTAAATATTGCCTGTATACTCCGATAATGTTACGTTGTCAGAAGAAGTAAAAATATTTGCGTTACTATGAAGAATAAAAGTAACTGTGACATAAAACCTTATCGTTTAGAGTAACTTACGTTTAGGTATTTGGAGAAGAGAAATTACTATAGCGAAATGCCAAACCAGACCATTAACAACGAACAAGCAACCACAAATCTAACCACAGCTAGGTAAAATACAAAAAGAAGATAACTTGGCTATACCATGATGGCTGTAACAATGTTTGCCATGATGAAGAGCGGAGCTTTTCCAGACAGAAAGTATAGCACGGTCACAACGAGACTTCAGTGAAAACGGTTTTGTTTTTGCAGGATTGAGTAAGAAGCTCCTAAACAACTGAACTTATCAGATCAATTTTGTATGCCGCAAAAATCAACCGAAATCCTTCGACACAAAATAAAATAATCTTTAATATGCGCCTCTATTCAGCTAAAGTTAATTGACTTTTTAAGCTTCTTTTGTGGAGCAAGCGATCATCCCAGTATAATCTGTTTTTTTTTTTTTGTTTTGTTTTTTTTTTCTTTTTTTTTTTTTTTTTTGGTACATTGCTCGTTTATAGCGTGGATGTGTAACTTTAATATTGAAAGCTGCTAGTCGCATTCAAAGAAGAACACTCTTCTTTGCACGCTGTTAATACAGGATTATTTAAAACTTATTATCCAAACTTTAAGGATTGTTACATCACACTGTAACGATATTGTATGGGAATATAATGGCGCAAGTGCCTCGTTGTGGCACAAACACAGCAAAGAAACATGGGAAGAAAGGAAAATGGAATGATTGGTTGGTTCCGTTATCGGTAGAGAGCAGGAGTTGGCTTGCCAACCCTCTACATTATGCATTTGGTGGAACACGACGTTCTCATTTGCGCTGTCATTCGTGATGGGAGACTTTATGCATGCCAAAAAAGCAGAGATGTATCTTATATACCATCATGCAAATGGTAACGTTACAGCTGCGCTACCAATGTAACAGGAGCACTTCCTTCATAGACGAATTCCAGATCACAGAATTTTAGAGCGCTTTCATCTCAGTTTTGTGAAATAGGTTCTTCCCACTCTCCGAGACCGTAGCGGATAGACCAAGCATTATATGCAGTCCAGGCCAGCAAGAAACCTTCTTGAACCTTGTGGATGACAGACCTAACTTAAGTGCAAGAGCTGTTGCATATCGCGTTGAAGTGATTCAACACACCATTTGGAGCGTGTTAAGCAAAGAATTCTTACAATTCTTCCAGTTTCAGAGAGTACAAACTTTGAAACCGTCTGATTATTCTTGGCACGTGGAATTCTGCCAATTGGTTTCGCAGAAGAGTGCTTTGCAGCTAGAATTCTCAGCTCATGTGCTATTCGCAGAATAGGCGCTGTTTATACGCGAGAATGCATTCAAAGCTTACAGTTAACATGTGTAAGCAACTGATAATCCACGCGCTACACACCAACATGTGCATCAAGAATGCTTCTCTGTGAATGTGTTTTCAGGTAATGCGAACGAATTCTTTATTGGACCATATCTATAACCGATGCGACTCGCTGGCAAATTTTAGCGTATTTTTTAGGAAGAGGTTTTACCATAAGTGCTTCAAGGTGTTTCAATTCCCATTTGTAACTGACTGCGGTCTCAGCATGCTGCGGCGCCAGCGCATTCCAGTACAGTTCTGTGTAGTTACCTGATTACGAAATTTGGTGCGCGATGGATTAGACGTGGTGGTCCAATATTTTGGCCACTCCGGTCTCACTATTTATCAAGCCTCAATTACTTCTTATGGGGACATCTGAGTAGACTCGTTTATGTGACTCCAGTTCATTCTTATAAAGATCTCGTCGCTCGATTATCCGTTGCTGCTTTACGTGTGTGCGAAATACTTGGCATCTTGAATACTGTACGTGAATCGCTCCATAAACATTACCACGCATGTGTTAGTGTTAGTAGAATCAATTTTCAAAACTTATTGTTAATATTACACCTCGCAAAGATGCTATGAATAAACAATATATCTTTCCTTTCATGTTTCTTTTCTGTGTTTGTGCCTCAGTGCTTATTCCTATACATTAAATGACAGCGTCCTAAACCAAGCCTTAAAGTTCGTACCATATTTACTACAGATGGTTAATATTCCTCAAATTTATCTCTGAATTTTTCAAAGCTAATTCTGTGTTTTGTCTCGTTAAAACTTTTCATATATTAGAACTGATGATACACGGAAGCATCTATGAGTCTGTCAACATCTGCTTATTCAAGAATCTCGGTTTTTTGCAATAAATATTGTTATACTTGTCTCAGAATTGGATTAATAAAGTCGCTATTTGGCGTACTAATACGTTACGAGACAGAAATCGTAATAAAAAAGAAGTTTTTTTATGGAAAACTTACTTTTTCTATTTGGTAGTTGCAAATTGACAACATTATTAATTAAATATTTCACCTGAATTTTTACTACAATACAATCAATTTTTTTTGTGTGTGTTTTCATAAGTTAAATATAACGTCTAATAATAATCACGTCTATAACTAACGTCTAAATATTAGGCGGGAAGAAAGATCATTTTATTGTACATACTTTTATTTAGTGCACATTCATAAGGATTATACATTTCATTATCTTAGAAATGGTACAGCATGCTAAAGCGGACTGCAAACAATTACAACATACCTATAATAATGCGATCAAGTTACTTTGTAAGTCCGCGTAAATTGTCAAGACTGAAAACTATTCAATCCAATTACTGTCCAAACTTGTTGTACAGCATCTTAACAATGTGTATTAATTTCGTAATTTTTGAAATAGTGTAACATTATTAAAATATGCTTTATATAGTTATTTCCGTTAAACGATAAAATATTTGAACAACTTTGAGAGTCTCTGTAAACGAATGGAAAAATTTATTCCAAAAATATCTAAACCAGTTTATCTCAGAAAGACATTTACCACATTGCAATCTAAATGGATTATTTTTCTGCCTTTACCGCTTTATAAACAAATACATACGGGCAAGAAACTCGACTGTAGGCATCCATTGATGTTTCGGCAGTTGTCATAATTATAGTCAATACAATATTTGTTCTACATGGATTTAAATATGTCAATTTATTCTTATTTTAGATATAAAATTTCTCTAAAATAATGTATCAAATGAAAATACACTTTCCTTCACAGAGATTTACAGTATACGAAGGTGAGTTGGAAAATAAGTTTCCCCTGGCGACTGTGGACAGAGGTGTGAGTCAAAGACAAAAACTGTAATGAAACATTAAAGATAAGACGCAACTTTATTTTTCTACATAAGTGCGAAATAAGTTGAGACATTTGTCATACCCCTTTATAAGCTTTAAGAAGCGCTCCTTGGAAAAATCAGGGCTCTGCATCATTCTGCTCCGAGTAGATATGGAAAGAAAGTGCATTTTGAATTCGTGGTCAAAGAAGGAAGTGAGAGCGGCTGTCCGCTATGAATGGGCACGTGATGTATCGGGAGCAGAAATCCATAACCGCCACTTGGGTGTCTGTGGGCTAGATGTGATGTCGAAACAAATGGTGCGGAGATGTGCAGCCAATTCAGTGAGGGGCGTCAGCAAGTGCTAGACAGGCCGAGACCTGGACAGACGTGCACGGCCACTACAGACGAAAGCAATACTTGACTACAGCTTGTGAAACAATATTGAAGTCACAAAAGCCGTTCAACGCTCTTTCGTATGCAGAGCCCTGTTTGTTTCTTGGCGTGTTTTATGAAGCTTATTAAGGTTATGGCAAATATCTCATCTCACTTGGCTCTTATGTAGAAAAATAAAGTTACGTCTTATCTTTAATGTTTTATTATATTTTTTGTCTTTCATACACACCTCTGTCCAGAGTCGCCAGCGGAAACTTATTTTGCGACTCACCCTCGTGCTTTCCTTAAAGCATGTTATAACCTTTTTTTTAAGAAATCGAATTTCTTTTTCATATTTTCGCTTTTTAAACCCTTTAAAAGCATTGTGGTAAAACTGTTTTTTTTTTTTTTTTTTTGGAAATTCGAATTGGTTCAAAAGTTATCCTCTCATTGGTGTTGCAATGAACAGGCTCATTTTTAGCGTAAAAAAAAAAAAAAAAAAAAAAAAAAGCTTTGCTAAAAAGAAAAAAAAATTGAAGAGGAGGAAGTCTAGAAGGTTTCATTATATGGTCCTGGTATAGATGATTTTATGTAAGTTGAAAATTGTCAGTTATGTATGTTTAAAAACGTTTTAAACTTTAAATCTGTTTTTCTGGAAACTCTGTTTTACAAATCGGAACCTGGTAGAAGTCGAGATTGGATATGCCGATTTGTTTGGAGTTTTCTTGTTTTTGTAGTATATACTATTTTGTAGCCCGACAAAGATTTGTTTTTCAATATTCGAATTGTAAATATTTTTTGCGCGATTTAAATCAGAAATGTTTGTCTAAAATCGACAAGTTAAAATTTGAACGGCCTCCATTTTTTTCAGTATCAAAAAATTTATGAACTCAACCGTGAAGTACAGTAGAACCTCTTTTATCCGAAACTCTTTTAAGCGAAACTCTCGGTTAACCGAAATCCATTTTTAAAGCTTTTTTTTTCTTTTAGTATCACATTTCTTGTGCGCAAAATCTATTTCCAAATCTTTTTTTTTTTTTTGAACTATCATATTCCTTGTGTGCAAGCGGTCTATTCCGAACTATGAGTACATATAAATATTTTCGATCCCCTTTCTAACTTGAGCTGCAGTAATCTGCGGAGTGGAACGAGCAAAACGAACAAAGAAAACGAACAAATTAGCAATCTGAAGCTTTTGAATGTTTTGGAAAAAGTTTGGCACGGCTGAAGCAGCAGAAAGTCTGTGATACGCGTGAACTCATACTATTAAAAAATTCCGTGATCGAGTTTCAAAGCAAAGGTAATCGAAACTGCAGCAAACAAAACATTGTTTCAAACCCTTGTGAAATATGTAAAAGGTACTTAATTTCAAAATTAAAATTCAGGTTGTTTTGTTATTGCTTTATTTTTATTAAGCACTTGTTGTCATAATAATAAATAGCGCATATATTTCTCCTTAATCTTAAAATTGAACTATTCTCGATTATCCGAAAATTTCGATTTTTCGAAAGATGGTCGGTCCCAATCACTTCGGATAATCGAGGTTCTACTGTATACAAAATAAAGTAAATTCTAAAGATTTTTTTTTTTTTTTTTTTTTTTTTTTTTACGATAAACAGACTCCGAGATATATCTGGTACCTCGGAACGCTTGAATTTTTGAACATTCCTGTATCAAATGCCGCCAGAGGACGATTTTTCAACCAATTTCCAAATAAAGAATTCTTTTTAGAACTTCAAGATATGCTTTTTCAGTAAAAAAAAATGCATTATCATTACTGGTATAATTGTGCTAAAAAGTCGCAAAAAAGCGAGAAAAGTTTAGTTGTTCTTTTTTAATGTTATAACATGCCTTAAAATGAATTAAATATTTTTTAAATGTAAGAAAAGGTGTTATTCCCTCTTACGTTATGCACTGATAACAAACCTAAAATTTTTGATTTATTACTAAAGTATTTTTTAAGCATAAAACAAAATACAAAATATATGCATATACAATTTCATCATATTTCAAATGCAATATATTGAATGCTTCAAAAACGCATTTGAACACACAATCACGTTCCGGATATATGTCACAAACATTGTTGGTTAAATGTATACTCATTACCGATTTTATGCACGTCTTGACGAGAGTTTGGATTTATACATTTTTATCAATATCAATATATTGAAATTAGAGCTTTAAAAAGATTTATGGTCTGAATGCTAAAAATCAAAATAATATTTTACATGAAATAAAATATTTCGAATGACAAAGTTTGCCATATCTTTAAAATTTGCCATTATATAAACAATAAAATTACCTTACTTTTGCGAAATGTGTCACCCATTCAAACATATCTTTAAACATATGTTCATATTCTTTTAAAATAGATTTTTAAAATTTAATTAAATAAAAAAAAATAATTTTTTCTATTATACCTGCTTCCATTGTGATAGGATTACTCAATCGGATCGAGTTCGATGGCCTGTAGTGCATAACAACAATGTGTATTTATAAATATTGTAACATCATTAAAATATGCTTTATATAGATATTACCGATAGGCCATAAAATACCTGAACAGCTTTGAGTATCCCTGTAAAAGAATGGGAATGTTATTCCAAAAACATCTAAACCGGTTTATCTCACATACATATCTATCACATTTCAAGCTAATTGGATGCTTTTACTGTATTTATCGCTTATTAAACAAACTAATATACATTCGCACAAGAAACTCCACTGTAGTAATCAATTGCCGTTTCGTCAGTTAGCATATAATTATAAACAACACAATATTTGTTTTACATATATTTAAGCATGTTATTTTATTTTTATTTTAGATATCGAGATTCACTATAGTAATTTGTCAAATGAAAATACATTTTCTTTCACATAGATTTAAAATATACTTAAAATGAATTAAATAATTTTAAATATACGCAAATTTGTTATTCCCTCTTTAGTTATGCACTGGCAACATACATAAAATTTTTAACGCAATACTGAAGCATATTTTAAACATAAAACAAAACACAAATAAACAATTAAATTAAAAAAATAAAAAAACCCGACTGCGTAAAAAGCGAACTAATTATTCTCATCAATGTGAATTTTTTTTTTCAATTTCTACTATTAGCCCATACTCACACTATATGTATCTTGTTTAAATATCCAGTCGTTGATAAAATACTTATTATTCATCCAATCAAGTTCAAATAAAAATTTTTAAACTTGTAGTGGATGACACTTGATGTTAATACAGTTTTTTCAAATATTAATTCATTAATTAAATTAAATTAATTAATTTACAATAATCGAGAGAGCCCTCTTCTTGATCATGGTATTTTAAGACCGAGAGACCCCTCTTCTTGATCAAGGCATTTTAAGCACCACTCAAGAGAAAAGAAGAATGGGAGAAAAAAAATTCTCTTATTAACCTAAGTAGGAATTGACTTAAAATATTTTTTTTTATATTACTTGTTTATATTACTTACATATTTTTTTTATTTACTTGTATTGATGACTTTTAAGTTGGGTTTAATTGTTAGTTCCTATCTATGAACTCTGTTTTGATGAGGTCTATAGATGTCTATGATGGTTAGAGTTGCAGTAAAGCTAGAGATCCTACCTACACAAGTTCCAGGTTGTATAATATTTTAACGGATCTTCTGACTATAAAATAGTCAATGAAACATCGTCTTCATTTTGAAAGACCTATCCAATGATATGCCACTTAATAGGGTGCGTAACCTTTTTTTTTTTTTTTCGTCTCTGCCTGCATTTTGTATTTTACGGCAGCCATTCTGAATTCATAAAAACAAAACCTCGCCTATAACCATCGGGTCGTTAAGACGAATTGATAGAGACCTCATTCATTAAAATCCACCCAGTCGTTGGGATGTTTCGAGGATATAAAGAGATACACATACACAGATACGCGTGGAACACAACCCTTCTTTTCAGTCGGGTAAAAATATGTCTATACAACGACGGCATATTTTAAATGAAATATACGAAATGCTCAAAAACGAATTTTAACACAAAATTATGCTTCTGATACAATACATGTCACAAATACTGTATGTTAAATGTATGCTTATTACCGATTTTACACACGTCTTCATTAGAGTTTGATTTATATATTTTTATAAATATCAATATATTGAAATTAGATGTTTAAAAAACGATTTGTGATTTGAATGCTAAAAATGAAAATAATATTTTACATGAAATAAAATATTTCGAATGACAATGTTTCACATATTTTTAAAATTTGCCGCTCTATAAACAAGGGGTTAAAACCGGGTTACAGAATATAGAGGAAAACTTTTTATATATTTATATATAGGCCTTTATATATAGGCACAGAACCTTTAAATTTTTGAAAAACCAGTTTTCTGTCTTTGTTTTATTTTGATTTCTTTTAAATGTTTTTTTTTAAAAGAACCTCATTTAAAAATCTGCATTTATAAATCTCCATTAGTTATAATCATCTATAGATGGTGACTACAATTGAAGGTCTGTAGATATTGAAATTTTAAAACGTGTTTTCTGAGATTAATAAATTATGAGTTTGCGCGCACTGTTACTTTCAAACTATATAAGTTACAGTTTAAAAAAAAATTGCCAAAAATGTCTTTCTTTATATAGCCTTCATGCTAAAACAAAGAAAAATCACATATTTCGGTTACTTACTTTTTTGCATTGAAAAAGTTTTGAAAATTTTCAATATATTTTTTTTTTTTTATTTTGTGCTAAAATTAAATTCCAAACAAATTTTTATGTCTACATTTTGGTTTAATTTGAAAGTAGGTGTGTTAAGATTCTATTTTGTTCAAATTTTTTTTTTATATGCATAATTTAGAATTTTATCATCCGCGCAGCGCTTAATGATTTTAATTCACGCATTAGTGAGATGAATTTTTAAAATTAAAATTAAAATATTAAATATTAATTTTGTATATACGTGGGTTCTTCAATAATTATTGTCCCTAATGTACATAAAATATTTGTTTTGCATTTGTTGATGTGGAAATATTGAAGACTAACTTCTTAAATGCCTATATGCTCAATTTCAGAACCGTAGCTGCTATATTAACATAGTTTTGGAGGGAGGGGTGAAGTTTTAAAGATCTATTTTTTTGGGGGGGGGGAGGGTTAAGGAAGCGGGTGAGGGTGAAATGCTGGTTTGGAGCTTATGAGGCTACATTTGTGACTGTGTATCAGATGTGGGTACATCACTATGATCCCGAGTCCAAACGACAGTAGTTACGTCTCATCCGCTGTCACAAATCTAGCCCCATAAGCTAAAAATCAGCCTTTCAGCCCAACCCCCCCCCCTTTTACTCCTCCCTCCAAAACTATTTAAATATAGCAGCTACGGTTCTGAAATTGAGCATATAGGCATCTAAGACATTAGGCTTCAATATTCCACAACAACCATCTCAGTACAAATATTTTATATACACTAGGGGCAATAATTATTGAACCACCCTCCTACAATGCCTATTTTTGTAGATAATATAGTTAAGAATTTGTACTTTAGGCAGAAAGGGAAAAAAATATCTTAATTGCGTATCATTTGTGTCCTGGTACTTAAAAATGGCGATGTTTTTGATCTTTTCGACAAACTATATTAGATTTTTTGCATTTTTTATTTTATTATTTTTTTAATACGTCCTAACAATACCAAAAATCATATTTATATGAAAAATGTAATTAGTTTAAATAAAGTTTTGAAATTTATTAAAAGCGATAATTTTGAATTGGCCTCGCGCTAGGAGATAACAACCGAAAAAATTGCCAAATATATTTAAAATCAGCTTTTTTTTTTTATTATTATGATCATTTTAGTGGTTTAAGTGCGTAGTTTGTTCACATTTATTAAAATTTCATTGTATATATATATTAATTTTTGATAGAAGAATGTTTTAATTTCGTTATGTCATATAAGCTGTAAACAAATGCTGGGCTATTTATATTAATTTAAATACAAACGTGTTTATTTTAAGTAATCGTCTGCACAAGATATACATAGAATTTTAAACAAAATTATGCCTGAAAATTATTTTTAAAACAATAAAAAATTAGTAAATAGCCTTACATTTTTCAGACAAACTGCGATAATGTTTTCAAACAAATTTCATTTGAAAGTGCATTTTACCCCCCTATTTGACGATGTAAAAATTTAAAATGTGGGGTGTTTAGATGTTTAAATTTAATCGTCTGGTGTTGCCACCGTTACGCACAGGCCGATTTGTCTTTCATAATATAGATAATAAAATTAAAATATTTTTTTCAAAATATGTCATCCATTCAAATATTTCTTCTAGACATATGTTTATAAACCTTTGAAATAGATTTTTAAAGTTTAATTAAATTAAAAGAATATGTAACATTTCTGTGATAACTGTTTCCCTTATTATATGATTACTTAATCGTACAGAGTTTCATGCCATAGTTTACTTAAGGAAAGTTTAAAAATTAAAAATTAAAAACGTCACATTTTGAAAAATTATTCCATTAATCTCTTCAATAGTAATAAATTTTTATGATTGTAAAACTAAATATATTATAACTAAAGATATAATTTTTATACGAGAAAGTTCTGATCATCTTATTCATTTAAAATATTTCTGTAACATATAATCATACTTTCTTTAGATTGAGCATAAATAAATTCATGGAATATGGACGATAAAACAAAAACTGAAAACTCGCATGAATTTCTCGCTTCAAAAATTCAAATTACACTCTAGGGCATGAAATCGAATTATTTTAAATTATTTTTCTTCATATTTCAAACAAATTTAGAAGAACTGCGAAATTCAAATATATGCATGTTTTAAAATGAATTATTACACCTTCTGTGTAAAAAGTAACCGGAATTTATCATTTAAAAGACACCCGTAAAAGATGTCACAACAATTTGTTTCGGTAATTAGATACTACTGTGCCGAGTTACAATGCAAATTTTGAATACCATCTGTGATTTTGTGTATTGGCAGCAGCAGGGTTTTTTTTTTTTCGGACATAATTTAGAGTGCTCTGCGAATTTTAGAATGAGCAAATTAGTTCAACAATGAGTTTGCTTTAAATTTTATGTTTCAAATCAAATTTCGTATACCGAATAATTGAAAATGTTGAAGAAGACCTATGGTGAATCGCGCAGGCCAAAAACACACGCATATGAATAACCACGGCCAAACTCGATTCGAGTTTGGCCGTAGAATAACATAAAGTATGCAAATAGGGTGGAGAAATGATAGTTGATATGTCTCGTTTTGGTCGACCTTTAATGTCTGTCAATGGCTTAAAAATAAGGAGCTGGTGCTGGAAAATCATTGTATGAGTCTTCGAAAGTTGACTCAACATATGCTTCAAGCAGAGTTGGGCAAATTCGCAATCTGATTAATTTGTAATCTCATTACAATTTAATGGCATGTAAGAGATTATAATTTCAATTACATGTTAATTATAATCTGAATTTTAGATTCAATTAACATTGTAATCGTAACTACAATGATTATCATTATATATTTGTAATTATAATTGAGAAAAATACACTGCTCAAAACAATTAAAGGATATTGCAGTTTTAGGTGGATTTTGTATCTGGTAAACTGTTTAGCTGATTGATACATGGTCGACAGTCATAGTAGGTTACATGAGAATAAATTACACATGTTTGGCAGAAAAAAATGCATTTTATTGCGCATTTGTGTACTAAAGGAAAAAAACACAATTTGTGCATATGAGAAAAAAAGAATAAGAAAAGGTGTTTTCTTCAAAGAAAATCATTTTTAGTAGGGGGTATGGTACGGGCGGCCAGCAACGTTGAACACCTTTGAGGCATGGACTCAATGAGGCTATTAGTGACGACTTGGGGTACTCTGCCCCACTCTTCCAGAAGAGCTCTTTCCAGTTCTTGGAGAGTTTGTGGGGGTTGTTGGCGGCCAGAAACTCGTCTTCTTGGAGCGTCCCAAAAGTGCTCGATTGGATTAATGTCTGGAGAACACGCTGGCCATTCCATTCGAACGATTCCTTCCTCGAAAAGGAAATCCTCCACCAGGTTTGCACGATGTGGCCTGCAGTTATCGTCCATTAAAATGAAGTTATCTCCGATTGCTGCAGCGTAAGGGAGTACAATAGGTCTGAGGATCTCTTCCCTATATCGGCGACCAGTCAGAGCTCCATCTCGAATGATGTAGAGGTCAGTGCGCCCGTCAATGGAGATGCCACCATACACCAACACTCCTCCACCGCCAAATCTGACACTTTCGTGCACGAACGCAGGATTATTCTTACTGCCACGGTCCCTCCAGATGAAAATACGCCTATTATCCGGATGCACAGAAAAACGGGACTCGTCAGAAAACAGAATATTGCTCCATTCATTTCTCCTCCAGTTGACATGCTCGGTTGCCCACTCCCTGCGGTCGCGACGATGCCTTGATGTTAATCTAACACATACCATCGGTCGGCGAGCATACAGACCTACAGCATGGAGCCGGTTTCGGACAGTCTGAGTTGAAATCGTGGTGCCTGTAGCCGAGCGAAGGTATTGTTGGAGAAGAGTAGCGTTCATGGTTCGGTGTCTCCGAGGTGTTAACGCTAAATACCGATCTTCATTGGGCGTTGTTGCCCGTCTAAGACCTTGCCCTGGTCTTCGGCCTGCACATCCACTCTCCAAAAAACGGTTCCAGATCCTGGAAATGACACTTTGTGATACTCCAATGGCTTGCGCTACTTCGGCTTGAGTTTGGCCACCTTCTAACCTACCAACAATTCCCAAAGCTTCTGAATCTGTCAAATGACTTCGCTGAGACTCATCGAAACAAAGCAATCACTGAATGCCGATCATTTCGGCAAAAAAAAATTTCGTTTATATCTTTATTTTATATAAAACTTCAAATATCCTTTAATTGCTTTGAGCAGTGTATAATTAAGATTATGTGTAATTATAATTTGAATTTGAAATTCAATTAGCATTGTAATCGTAACTATAAATGATATGATTAGCATTATATGATTGTAATTATAATTGAGAAAACTATAATTACGATTACGTGTAATTATAATCTGAATTTGAAATTTAATTAGCATTGTAATCGTAACTATAAATGATATGATTATTTTTATATATAATTGTAATTATAATTGAGAAAATTATAATTACGTTTACGTATAATTATAATTTAAATTTTAAATTCAGTTAGCATTGTAATCGTAACTATAAACGTTATGATTATCATTGTATAATTGTAATTATAATTGAGAACTTATAATTACAATTACGTGTAATTTCAATGGCATTTTTTCCTTAAGATATGATTGTAACTCTAATGCAGAAGGTTATGATTTTCATTACGGTGCGGTAATGCTGTAACTGTAAAATTTTAGTTACAATTACGTGCAATGTGAATGAATTTAGATTATTGATTTGATTTCAAATGTGCTTGAGAGGATTATAATTATCATTACGTTGTTGTAATGGTAACTAAGAAATTTTAGTTACAATTACGTGTAATGGAAAAAGTAAAATTTCTAATTAGATTTTATTCCAATTGTAATTGAAACTGTACTTATTTATGATTATATTCTTTTGATGAGAATTAAGAAATTTCAGTTACAAACACATCATAATGAGGATGTTATTTGATGTTATATACTGCCATTAGTATTTTAATGATAACGGAGAATTTTCAAACAAGGATAATCTACCAATGTTTTACTGAAGCTGCCTCCCCCCCCCCCCACCAATATTTTAGCGTATCATAAATAAAATAGGCTGGTAACTCAAAACACTTATAACTCAAACTGTAAATACCGTAGGACAATTATATTTTGTATGGTAAAAGTAATCAGAGGGGGGGGGGAGGGCTTTTTTTTACCGGAGGACAGTAAATTTCAGTATAGCGCAAATATAAGGGCCTAACAACCAAAAGCTCTTGTAAATCTGATATAAATTGTCGTAACCTAGACTAATTCGGTATGGTAAACGCAGTCGTTTTAAAGGCTAGAGGGTTTGTCGATTTTTTATAGAAGCCCACCATATTTTAGTATATTATAAGTACAAATACACTGTAAAAAAAAGGATTAAAATACGGATATACTACTGGCAATCGAAACCCCAGTACTATTTCCGTATTTTACGGAAGTCTTCCCCCGTAAATGCCAAAAAACGGAAATTTGTCTGTAATTTACCGGGAAAAAGTTCCGTTTAAATACGAAAATAGTACTGGCATCTCGACAGCCAGGAGTATTTCCATATTTTAGCCAGTTTTTGTTGTTTTACAGTGTTGCTGACAACTTAAAACAGTTATATCTCGAACTATAAATATCTTAGAACACTCATATTTTGTAAGGTAAACTTAATCTTTATAAAGGGGAACATTTGGATGTTTTTAACCCCAGATTTCGAAATTTTAGTATAGTATGAATATAAGGTCTAGAGAACGACAAATACGTATAACTCGAATTTAACTTCTCGCATCGCATCTCACACAACTTTCGTAGGATAATCTTAATCGTTTTAAGAGGGTGTTTGTTTTCTGTAGCAATTCCTCCATATTTTAGTGCATAAGGTGCGTACAACAATAACTGGAATTATAATTATTGTATAGCACTCATATTTTGTAAAGCAAACGTAATCTGTAGAAAGGGCAGACATTATCTTTGCTATTTTTTCTTTAGTTTAAAGTTCATTGTAGATTTAAAGTTTAATACTTAAAATTCAAATTTATCAAATTTTAATTTATATGCTAATGCATTGTTTTGATGAAAAACTAATTTTCCATGAAACTAATGCATAAAAAGGTAAACTGAAATTCGATGAATTTGGATTTTAAATATAGAATTTTTTGTTTTGTTTTTACAACTATAAAAACGAAATCAATTTCAAGAAAAGATTCTCGATTGCAAACAGGACCAAAAAAAAGACTCCTCTTCCCGTTATAAAATAATTTATTTTATTATATGAAATTTATATAGTCTGTGAGAGTTTTGATCTGAGTTATAAGTTTTTATGTTTAACGGGCACTTATATTTGTGCTATAGTGAAAGTTGGGGGCTTCTGTTAAAAACATCGACAATGTCCCCCTTCACATTATAAAGATTACGCTTATCATACAAAGTATAAGTGTTTTACGATAATTATAGCTTGAGTTATAATTATTTTAATTTGTCAGACTCTTATATTTTTGATAGACTAAAGTATGGGAGGGCTTTTATAAAAAGTCTATAGAGCCTCCCCCCACCTTTAAAAGTGGTACTTTATCATATGAAACTTGTGTCGACAATTTAGATTTGAGTTATATCTGTTTGTTGATATCGGGCCCTTATATTTGCGCTGTAGTAAAAATTATGTGGTTTTGGTAAAAAAAAAAAAAGACCATGAGTGTCTTCTGTAAAATTATATTACTTTGTTGGGCCGAAATAACTAGGAACTGAAATGGCATTGGGACCGAAACGTCATGATCGAAGCCCTCTGACCTAAACAGAAGGAATAGTCTCAGAACCAAAATGTAGCCATGGATGGTTAAATTTGTGTTCCTTCATTTTCAACATTGCATTTTCAATCATCAGATTATCTACAAAAATTTAAATATTTTATATATAATGACTTATACCACAGAGATATTTAAGATCTGCAGGTTACAAATAACGTGAAATTGTCCGTTCAAGAACGATAAACAGTTTTTTATATTTCGTAGTAATTACGTAAAAATAGCTAGATAATTAGTAAATATGCAATTCTATTTAAAATTTTCTATTGTATTTTTATAACCTTATAAATTAATACTTACTAACATATAATTAGTTACTTATAATTTAGTTACATTCTTGTAAACGTAACTCGGATTAACTTGCAATGAATTACAAGTAATTTTCATATCAATTTCAACAATGAAATTAGAATTAGCTGGTAATTGATTGTAATTTAATTTAAATGCATTTCATAGAATGTAATTTAGATTTAGTTATATTACATTACACGTTAACCAAATTGTATTCTAAAAAAACATAATTAACATTAACTTGCAATACATTAGAATTTAATCTAAATTATATTTTTAAAAATGCAATTAGAATTAGCTCATAATTGGTTGCAATTTAATTTAAATACATTCTATGGAATGTAATTTAGATTAAGTTGTATTACATTACATGTTAATCAAATTGGATTCTGAACAAACGTAATTAAGATTAACTTGTAATACATTAGAATTTAATCTAAATTATATTTATAAAGATGTAATTAGAATTGACCTATAATCCATTATAAGTTAATTGAAATTTACAATTGAAAAGTAACCGGAATCTTCTTGTAATCGATTACAGGTTAATTGGATTATATAATTAAAAATGCAATCTGAATCATCTTATAATCCATTACAAATTAATCTAATTAAATTTGAAAAGACAAAATGAGAATTAATTTTTAATCTATTATACGATAATCAGATTATACATTTCAAAAGCATGATTGAAATTACTTTGCAATGCATTACACGTTAATCAATTGCATTGTGAGGAGATTATAATATATTTTAATCTGTAATTTCATTACTTTGTAATCAGATTCTTCCCAAAACTGGTTTAAAGTCCGTTCATATTGCGTTATGATTAATACACTATATGGCCAAAGGTCACCGGCCACTTGCAATTTTAGACGTTTTGTTAAATATCTAGAACTATACATGAGAAATTAATCTTAAACTCTAGGTGTGTAAAAAGTATAGTATAGGTCATATATTTCCGCGAAGATTTTTCCCCGAAACCCCATAGGAGACCTCAACATATTGAAAAAGAACGAATATCTTTTGGACAACCCTGTCAAAACTAAAGTAGCAAAAGCGCACAAACTGCACATTATGATTAAGTGGCTTATTGAATAATTTGTGTTTATTTTTAAGAGGATATCATGTATACTCGAAGAAAAGAAAAATTCAGGTTTTCATAATTCAGTTTTTTGCTTATAATTTGTAGAGGTCTTAATTAAAAAAAAAAAAAAAAAAAAAAAAAAAAAAAAACTTCTTTTCAAAAAATATGACAAACAATATTGTACACAACACCCTGTAATCAGAATTCAACTATAGAAAAAATTGTATGAAAATGAGCAGGTTTACTAAATAATGTTTCACTGCGCATTCCGAAACGCAATCAAAATATAATGTGCATACTGTGTTAGCTAAATGTATAGAGCAACTTTTGTAAAAGTCTCAAAAAATAGCTTGAAAATTCTGAAAATTATCGTTGATAGATTAAACTAAAAATCCTTTGTTCCCAAAATGAAGCAAAAAGATGAGGGGCTGTATCCATATATCCATTGATTAGTGCCAATATAGCATACATAATATTGCACGAATATGGATAATATTGTCTTTGGATCACTTTTTTTGCTTCCTTTTGGGAACAATGTATTTTGAGCTTATTCTATCAACGATAATTTTCAGACTTTTCAAACTATGTTTTTGAGACTTTTACAAAAGTTGCCCTATATATATATTAGCTACAACATTATGCAAATTATATTTTGATTACATTCGGGCATGCGCTGTGAATCATTATTCAGTAAACGTGCTCATTATCCATACATTTTTTATTATTTTTGAGTTCTGATTGCAGGGTATTGTGTACAATGTTATTTGTCATATTTTCTGAACATAACTTTTTTTATATTAAGAAATCTACAAATCATAGGCAAAAAACTTGGCAAAATTTGGGGCTCTTTTTATAGAAACTTAATTTCTCTACGAGTGCACATGCTATTCTCATAAAAATGAAAACAGTTTATTACAATAAGGAACTTAATCATATACAGTTTGAAAGCCTTTGCTACATTAGTTTTCACAGGTTATCCAAAAGATATTCGTTTTTTTCAATTTGTTGACGGCCCCCTATGGGGTTTCGGGAAAAAATCCTCATGGAAATGTATGACCTGTATTATTATGTTCTGAAATGAGAGATAAGGGAAAGGAAACAAGCTGAAGAAACAGCCAATAGCAAAGTAGAAAGCAACAGCTAATAGGAATGCAGACAACAGCCAATCACAGAAGAGTATAATCAAAACAAAAGAACACAGAGTAGAAGGGGAATAAAGAAGCAAATAAAAAAAATGAAAATGAAAATTAAATTAAATTAAATTAAAAAAAGATTACAATAAAAATAAACGGTCAAGTGCGAGTATTACTCGCGTACAGAGGGTTCCGTAGAATAAATACATGAATTTGTAATTGTATTATTAAAAAAATAAAAAGTTGCTAAAAGAATACTAAGAGTTTGTAAGAAACTATACAACGTAGGGTTAGGTATAGCTGTATATACTACAAAAGTGTAAATAGATATATCATGAATGTTCAAAGAGATATGGAAGCTAAATAATATCAAATACAGCTATTCTGTATAACTCATTTTTTAATATTATCCTAATCTGTTTATGATGAACTTAATTCGGTACTGGTAATAAAAGCAGTGCATATTTAAACTTCAATTGGTATTTCATAAAACTAAATTTAGCGTAGTAATAACCTTTATTTCTACAGTGTAGCTAAAACAAAACTTTTGTTCAAAATTGAAATTTGCATTATGCGAAGCTCGCGTCGACAGGAGGTCACAAAAATTCAACGTCGCCTTGGTCCGTGCCCCGTTTTTCCTGATATGTTTTTAATTAACTTTTAAAGTCACTGGAGGCATATTGAGAGATTCACTCAATGCAAACTAGTTGCGAATCACATAACATTTATGTGATTTGTTCTAATTAAGTGCTAAAGCTTCAAAATTTTAGAAATTTAAATTTTTTTAGATGTTAAACTCCTATCTTTAATTCCCATCAGAACAGAAGTTATGGCTTTTAGAATTTTACCGGTTCACTAGCTCAAGCGGCGTTTTCGAAACTTTAAAGTAATTTTTCTCCAAATGATATTTAAGGGGATAACGTGCAGGATACCCAAATACTTCTGAATATTTTTTCATGAAATTTTCAAAACATATAATTCTGTATAAACTGAACCTAAAATTTCCTATTCCTTGTTCAAAAAAATATTTCTTTAGCTGAAATTTTCAAAATTTTCTATTAGCTAAATACAACTTTGCATTAAAAATATAAAAATACTTTAAATGCAAATTTCATACATTCAAGCTAATTATTACAATTTGAAGTATAAGTAGGCACCAAAATTGTTATTCTAGTTGCAATATTTATTTTGTAATCCTGCGAATAAGCTGTTATGCCAATTTTCTGCTCGACAAATGACTAGCAGTTTCGAGACCTCTATAGGTACTAATTCTGCATCTTGAAATTTTTTAAGTGCATGAAATGAAGAAAATATTTATATCTTTCATCCCCAAAAAATTGCGTTTTAAAATCATATACATTTTAAGACATTAAATGTTGAAAATGGTCTTTTTTCCCCATTTTTTCCAATTCTAAGAGTTTTGAGATCCCTTAAATTTGTCTGTTTTTAACAATTTGACGTTTATTGCTTTTATACTGCTACTTAGCTTTACATTACACATATATATCATTAAAAGTTGTTAACTAGGAATAGAGTACGTTGCCCTTGTCATTATGTATGCCCAAACTGTCCGCATCTTTAAGGGTTAATATCTTGGCTAATTATTGGCGATTTTTTTCGAAAATCATTATCAACAATGCTTTTATATTTCTGCTAAGATAGGTACCTGCAGCGCTGCTCAAGACTTTCGCTGAATACCCATAAATCGAAATTTGTGTGTAATAGAAAAATGCGATTTTCGCAAAAAGTATGTCACCTACGGTAATGTCTATAATTTTCTTTCAAGGTTTAAATTAAGGACCACTACCTCAAATTTTTTCATAATTTTAGTTTCAGTAGATTCGGAATTAGATAGGGGGTGGGGACATATTTTTACGCTACATTTTCAACGATATCTTTGAAAATGTTACACCTAAAATTAAAAGGAATGCATTTTTGAGTTCAGCGTTACGAAAGCTTTCAAACGATATCCCACACGATTTACAATGAAAATATGTTTTTTCAAGTAGCTTAATTAGGCCCACTACATTTTTAGTAAATATATTTATGAATATTTAATAATCTGAAAATATATTGGTCAAAAGTCTTTATTACTTCCCCGAATTTGAACTTTCCACGGTCCATAGTTTACGAGTAAAATGGCTGTGACAGACAGACAGATACAGGAGTGATCTTATAATGGTTCCGTTTTTACTTTTTAAGTACGGAACCCTAAAAATTATACATATATTAAATTATGGGAACACGTGAAAAAAAATCAATAAAATATAAAAAACAGACTAATATTAATTAATACAAAAAATGAATTATGTGGTAGTATTGAAAAGGTTTTCTAAGGTGCAGAAAGCATTGTGGAATCAGGTTTATCAATAACAATAACTTCACGATTAACATAAATCGGGAAAACTCTCAAAAAAGCTGTTAAGAATTCCGTCGTTTTAAATGACAACACTAATTGAAAACATTGTGTTATTCTTTCTTCAGCCATCTGTGCTCGTTTTTATGCTTTGCCAAAACTTCATAAACCAATGTGCCCTTAAGAGCTATTGTCTCTGATATTGGTACTGTTACTTATCCTATTGCCAAATTTTTAACATCCATTTTTTCTCCTTTATGTATTTCTAATTCACATTCAATTGTTCTATGCTTTCTCTTGATATCAAATCATTAACATACATAAGATTCAAATAAATGTAAATACATTGCTTGAAGGTGCCTCAAATATAATAAAATCCTTTAAAAACACATTAAAGTCATTTTAAAAACCAAAATGTTTTCACTTACTCGGCCTTCATCAGTGAAAAACTAATAGCTGTCGTCTCTCTCCATCTTTTGCCTTGCCCGGAACAGACCATTTTACGTCAAGGGTGGTATGGAATATAAGGCGGAATGAAAAATGTTATTCAAAAATTTTTCAAAAAATACAGTTTTATCAATCATGTATTAATTCTTTCCAAACTGCGTGGATATCATATTATAATATATCGTTACAGACCTATTCTCATATACTTTATTAGATAGTGTTTCTAGAGATTCTCTTATGATAGCTTCTTGTTGATTACTTGTACGGAAGATAATTTTGGCTCTATTGAAATCTACTTTTATAGGTTGAGTTTGTGCTAATCTTGCTAACGCAGTGCGGTGTCTATTTAATCTAAGATCTGCTTCATGTTCTTTTATTATATCTCGAAATTTTCGCAGCGTCATACCTATGCTTATTTTCTTACATAAAATGTTTATTTTCTTTCTTGAAGGATATAATATATACCCCTGATCTATTGATGTCTTGGACAGTGTAAATTTTCGCATTTAACAAGTCCTTTAACTTTGGGGAAGGGACTTCGTGTAACACCAAACTTGAAGAGGGAATGCCCTATACTCTAAAAAAACATTGGGATGCAGGGGAGACTGATGCAAGATGACTATGTTAACAATTTTTGTCGTTTATTAATTTAATTTTAAGTATAGTAAAATTAATTTTACATGAACTTTTAGAGTATTCCCTTGTAGTATTAAATATATTACCATTTAATTTTTCAAATAAAAAAAATAAAGGATAATTTTATTTTTTCATAACATTAACAAATCGTCATCTTGCCTCAGCACTGGGGCAAGATGACTTTGGCCTTGGGGTAAGATGACAACAATGAAAAAGGTTGAACATATTTTATCTTTAGAATATGTTACATGGTTTAACAAATGATAACTGTGTTTTTACATCTTACAAAGTATCAAACCTAGCATCACGCATTGTAACATAATGTTGAAGTGTTTACTTGTGCAGCTAACAATAGTCACAAATAAAAATGCCATTTTCATAATTTGAAAATTCCTCACTCTTAGCATTTACAGTACTGGATCCATTCTTCTGTTGGTTGGTCACATTATTCCTCGTCACAAGCAGGACATCTGAAAACACCATCCTTTGAAGTTGATGCAACTGGACTGTTTGGCCTGGATTTAATAGACTTAGGCCTACAGGAACGTAGTTTGAGTTTTTTTTACTCCCTTTTTAGCTTCACGAGCTTCTTTTCTCTGTTTTTTTGTAACATTCCTGTTCTTCTTTCTGCTTTTCCCTTTGTTCTAACATTTCTTTGATGGGTTTGCTTGTAAGAATGCTTGAGCTCAGTGTTTTGCTTTTTTTTCACACATTGTATTACATTTTAGACAATGGTTTGAACTCAAAAACACTAACAGGCTTCTTTGGTGCATCGGAATCAGTATTTGCCATAAGTTCTGGTTCTTCTGGAGGATTTATACGTTGGTTTTCTACTACCAGGGTCCGAGCTCGTCATCTAGCCTCAGACTGCCTGTTTAAAAAGATTCCTTTTCATTGCCATAAAGGAAGGCGATTAATTGGCATTTATTCATGGTAATAAGTAGTATTTAAACTACGTTACTCATAAATATTAAAGAGAAACGATATATCTTACCTGTATCTGTAGCAGAGCTTATTTACACATCCATAAAAGTTATAACGTGGCAGCGGTAAACAATCACAGCTTCACAACTAAACAAAAATGGCGATTTCAGCGTTTCTATACTATTGTTTAACGAATGGCCGATAGGAGAGCCAGTAGTGTCCGGTTGATGCTGCCACCTAGTGGAAAGCGGAAAAATCAAGACATTCGTCATCTTGCCCCGGTCTGCCCTAGTTAACTTTACAAAATTTTAAACTTTTAATTGGAGCTGTACTTCGTTTTTCTTCATTTTTCACTTTAAATCTGTTTATGATTTTTTCAATGAAATGGGATGGAACTGAATTCTCGGCTGCTATTTTTCTAATTACATCTATTTCTTCATTAAGGAAATGGCTTGAACAAACTTCAAATGCTCTTTTTTTATAAAAATCAAATCATTATTTACAAATGTTCCGATTGAAGGTGCTCTTTCTTGCTTGGAAACAAGATTATGTGAATTTCCTTTCTCTGATATTGAAGTCCAAGCCAATTTAATTAAATTTGCATTACTCAAGCTACTGTTGAATTTGATAATAAATTTTTCAAACAATCAGACGGTTTAAGTATGGGTAATTCTATATATCCAATTCTTTGCGATATTTATATACATTATTTTGAGGAAAAATTATTAAATCTGTATAATTTTAAATGTACGATGGGTTATGTCGACGATACTTTGGTTTTAGTTGATAATCCTTTTGATATTGCTAGCATTCTTCAAACTGCCAATTCTATCGAGTCACTTATTCAGTTTACTTTTCAGTTAGAAAATTATAATAAACTTCTCTTTATTGATGTTTTAGTTACCAAATGTTTCTTGATGTTTTAGTTACCAAATGTGATTCTTCTTTCAAAACTTGTGTTTATAGAAAACATTTCTCTGCCTCTAACCCAACTCATGATCTCTCAAATCATCCTGCCAACCAAAAAAATCGGTGTTTTTTACACTATGTAAATTGTGCTCTCAAAATTTCTTCCAACTCTGCATTCCTTACGGAAGAACTTAATTACTTAAAAACGGTTACTGTCAAAAGAGGTTTCAATCCTTCTGTTATCAATAATGCTGAGAAGAAATCCAATAGACCGTCTAATAAATCTACTCATTCCAAATCTGTCAAAAGCAAACCTGATAATTTGGTTGTCCTCCCCTTTATCCTCCTTTATGTTTCAAATTAGCTAAAGTTTTAAGACGTTTCAATTTTAACGTTATCTTTAAACCTGACAATAAATTCAAATTTCCCAGCACTAAATCTCCTGTTTCTGATCTTCGTAAATGGGAAATTTATAATGTTCCTTGGAATGGCCGTGATTTATCATATATTGGTCAAACTAAAAGAAATCTCGAAATACGCTTAAAAGAACACTCTCGTTATATAAATTAATCAAGAAATTTCTAAATCTTCTATTGCCAAGCATTCTTGGGATTCCGGCCATAGTTTTAATTTTCAAAATAGCAAAAATTATCTTTAATGACAATAGTATCTCTGAAATGAACTTTCTTGAAAATTTAGCTATTTATCTTAAGCGTGAAGTTATTGTTAAAGATAACTCTGATTCTACTGCAGGCCGCCGCGGCGAGCGGCCCATCTTCGTCCGCAGCCCTTTATTCTTCTACTCTACTCCGACTCTTTTGCGGAAGCAAGATTCTTAGGTCCCCAGCCACGTCCCGAGTAAGAGACTCTCTAGCAAAAGCCAGATTGAAAAAAAAAATCAAAAATTGAAACCGGACAAATTTAAAAGGGAATTTACACAAATTAAAGACACCGAAAACCGGTAAGGAAGGGCTAGGGGCGATGAAGCTACCGAACTACCCCTTGGAAAAACATTTTCAGTACTACCAGATAATTTATTTTTTGTATTAATTAATATTAGTCTGTTTTTTACATTTTATTTATTTATTTTTTTTTAATTTCATATGTTCCCATATTTTAATATATGTGTGACTTTTCATTTTATTATACTCTATTTTTAATTTAATTTAATGTGATTTTCATTTTTTTTTTTAATTTGCTTCCTTATTCCCGTCTATTCTGTGTTCTTTTGCTTTGACTATACTCTTCTGTGAATGACTGTTGTCTCCTGCTTTCTTATTGGCTGTTGATTTCTACTTTCCTATTGGCTGTTTCTTCAGTTTGTTTCCTTTCCCTTATCTCTCATTTTAGTCTTGCTGCTTCTTTCATAGTAGAAGCACGTCTTCTTTGCGCCTGACGAAGAAAGACTTATTTAACGTATTTAAATGTTTTTGATGTTGTTTTAAGAAGATCTTTTAGTTCACATTATACTTTCGTATATTAAGTAATATTTTTATTTTAACTATGTATAGAATAAAAAGAAAAATTTTTTAATTTAAATTTCATATTATTCTTAAATAAAGGCATTCTTTTTACAGGGCATTAGCCAATATTACTTCTTCATCGCAGCATAATAACATCTTTAGATTTCGATTATTAAAATTAATTAATAAAAGATACAACTAAAGTTGAAAAACAGTGTGAAATCCTCTAAAAAATTAAATAAATAAATGATATAAATTGCAGTCTGTCGTGTGCCAGAGAAAAATTTAAAGTGTTTATGAAATATTTGTATATGCACGACTAGAAATATCCGACTTTATACACTGAATTGTCCGTCATTTTTAAACAAATAATTTCCGTACCCCTACACGGAAAGAAACTGTTTTGTTGAAACGACTAAATTTTGGTTAATATAGGTCCAGCCAAATATTGTGGTTGAAATCACCAAATTTTGGTTGGACTAACCAAATGATTTGTTAATTAGCAAAATAATTTGGTTAATCTAACCAAAATTTGATTATTCCAACCAAAATATTTGGTTGGAGCTATATTAACCAAAATTTAGTTGTTTCAACAAAACAGTTTTTTCCGTATAGAAAACATGCTTTTTCCGTTAACTCTTCTCAGAAGTCTGAAATAGAGGGTAAAATTCTCTAAAAAAAATAAGTAAATAAATAATATAACTTGCAATCTGTCGTGTGCCAGGGAAAATTTTGAAGTGTTTATGAAATATTTGTATATGCACGACCAGAAATATTCGACTTTATACACTATACACACGTCATTTTTAAACAAAAAATTTCCGCACCCCTAGAAAACATGCTTTTTTCCGTTAACTCTTCTCAGAAGTCTGAAACAGAGGGTAAAATTCCGTTTATTCCATGCACGCATGTGCATTGTCTGTATTAATACGAATGTTTGAATTTATTTTTAAAATGAAATACCGAAAATTTAATAAATTAAAATTTCTAATTTATTAAAAAACAAACAGACAAAAATAATGCTTTGGAATTTAAAAAAGTAGCAATTTTCTCATTCATTTAAATTTATTCGCAGTTTATTTTTTAGAGTATTAAAAAAGGTATTCGCAAGTAATATATATATTCTAACATATATATTCTAAACAAACACACTTAAAAAAATATGTAGTACTTCAATCAAGTTTAAAAAATAGATTTCAAAAAAGCAATCATTTCTTTTCGAATTTAATTATAGATTTACTATTCATATTTTACATCTAACAAACAAATTATATCTTGTTAAAAATATGTCTAATGTGTTGTAATTTTTATCCTCTGTTATTCTATAAGAGTTAAAACACCAACCATTATTTCATAACGAAGAAATGTTCCTGCAATCAAGTTTAAATTTCCCAGCTTCTAAAGAAGAAATTTAACGTTTAACTAATGTTACCGGTCTCTCAGACCGCGGCTTTTTTTTTAATTTATATAGTTTAACTTGCAATTTTTAGTTTAACTACAAACACTACCGATTTTTGTTTTCCATTTGGAACTTTAGTACTATCACCAGAGACTTTTGAATAGGTGAATTTTAATTATAACAGTCCTGCACAAAACGTTTAGCACTAAAACACCATCCTGTGAGTTAATCATGTCTTTTATTCATCTTTCGATGGAGCGGTCTCACAGACCGCTTCACACTAGTTATGTGACAAATTATGTGACATCAGTTAAAAGTTAACAAGACTTACCAATCCCCCCATCTTGAAGGAAACCCATATCTTCATTTTAAACTTGCCTTCTGCCAAGTGCTCGTTGGCCGAGTTGTTTAGGGAGCGTAAGTCCGAGACGAGCGGTATCGCGTTCAAATCCAAGGGAATCCACGGAAGAAAGAGAGGTGTATTATTTTTAAAAACTCCTATTTTCAGATTACGGAACTTTTCTGTTCTAGAACGGAATTTTTTTCAATTCTCGGATACATACCACCAGCAGTGCTGCCGCCAGCAGTGCGAATATTTCCGTGAATTGAAGAAGGTATTTCTCTGAATTTAGTGTGTTAGCGAAAACTAATCTGTCTAAAACAGAGGTGTCTGGGGTGCGTTTTACAGTTCCGAATGAAACAAAACGTATGATGAAGATAATTCACATGAATTAATCATACTTTAACCCTTAACCGGAAACGTACCGTCTGTGAGATGTTTGCGTCTATATATGTGCTCTTAATATTTTCTCTCTCCGACATTCCAAACTTATTTTTATGCTGTTATATTAAAAATTGGCCCTGTTAATACATTACTATTAAACATTAAATGTTTAAGTTCACTATTTGGTTAATTATCAAGTGTTCTGTTTGTGCACGGGATTTTCAAGTTTCCGGTTAAGGGTTAAAAACAAATTTTGTCGTACACAACTAACTGTATATATTTGGGTAAGACATGACAGAAATCTTTCGTGGTTTCGTGATGTATATTTGGCCAGACTTACTGCATTTAGCGATAAGAAGTACGGCTTTGTGATTACAACACGTTGATGAAAGTAAGAGCAAATATGCACCTTAAAAAACACATTAAATAAAAATATATCGTATTTAAATTATTTTTTCTGATAAAATTTCCTCGATACATAGCATAGTATCAGTTAAATAGTTATTCAATAGGCTCATACATTTTAATAACCAATATGCCTTGATAATAACGTTTAAAATATCTTTAGATTAAATGCACAGTACATTCGTCGAAACGTGGCATTGGGTCAGACAAACAATTATTCGGCTAGACTCATACATTTTAATGACCAATGTGCCTTCATATTAGCGTTTAAAATATATCATTACAATAAATGCGCTGTACAATTTAAAAGAAAGAGCAAAATTCTCTTAATGTAGGAAAGTTTGATATAACTATGAACGAAACTATTCAATAAATTCCTCCAAGTTCTTCCGAGAATAATTGGGCAGCAAATTCGTCGAAACTTGGCATTGTATCTTACAGATACATATTTTGTTGGCTTATACATTTTAATGTCCTATATGCCTATATATTAACATTTAAAATATCATTAGAATAAATGAACAATACATTCGTCGAAAGTGGCATTGTATCACACAAATAATTATTAGGTGGCTCATACATTTTAATACCCAATATGCCTCTATATTAACATTTAAAATATCATTAAAATAAATGCGCAGTACATTCATCGAAATATTTCATTATATCAGACAAATAATTATTTGGTAGGCTCATGTATTTTAATGTACAATATGCCTCTCTATTAACGTTTAAAATATCGTTGAATAAATGCGCAGTACATCCGTCGAAGCGTGGCATTGTATCCGACAAATAATTATTCGGTAAACTCATACATTTTAATGATTAATATGCCTCTGTATTATCATTTCAAATATTATTAGAATAAATGCATAGTACATTCGTTGAAATGTGGAATTGTATCAGACAAATAATGTTTCGGTAGATACATACACTTTAACGTACAATATGCCTCTGTATTATAATTTCAGATATCGTTAGAATATACGCGCAGTAAATTCCTCGGAATGTGCCAATGTATCACATAAATAATTTTTCGGTAGATACATACATTTTAATGCCCAATATTCCTCTATAATAGCCTTTCAAATATCGTTAGAATATATGCGCAGTACATTCGTCGAAATGTAGCATTGTATTTAAGAAATAATTATTCGGGAGGCTCATACATTTTAATGCCCAATATGCCTTCATATTAACGTTTAAAATATCATTATCATAAATGCTCATTTCAATTTTAAACAAGAAAAATCATGCTTTAAGCATAGATTATGAAACACTTTCCAACACTTCATGCATGCTTTAACAAAACTTCGTTATTTAGGGAAATAAGGTATATAAGAGAACTAAGTAAACATTTTAGAAAACGCATAAAACATTCGAAAAACTGATTTCGGCAGTTACTGTCTATAACAAATATGTATTCCAATTCTTTTGAACAGCCCTGAACTTGATCTGTAGGTTGATATATATGTACTATATAATGGGGAAATTTAGTTTAGCAAGAAAACACATAGCAGGTTCAAATTTCTCTTTCAGCAATTTATAATAATAGATGGAAACATACTTGTATACTTTTGTACAACCCTGTTGTTAACCTAGTACCTTTATTACGCGCCGCTAAAGTTTAATTCAAAGTAAAACACTCTTAAAACTACTGGAATCCCATTACCAGAAATTATCATTTATAGACAACCATGTATCCAATTCTTTGCGTGACCATGTATATCATTTTATCTACGTTCTACAAACATTTCTTAGTAAAGTAAATGTAGTTCAGCGTAAAAATGCATAACTCATTTAAAAACCACCTTTAAGCAATTTGCAATCATATCCAGTAGCCATTTCGAATTCTTTTGTGCAGCCCTGTATATGAATTACAGCATTTATACACACACTATACAACGCATTAATATAGTGACACATAAAAGCACATAACACAATTAAAAATGCATTTCCAGCAAACATCGCTACTGTACAGTACGTCGGATACAATATAGTATCTGTGTGTCCCTGTAAATGGTATGCACTTCGTATTATACATGAAATAAGTTATAGTAAACCTCATAGACGTATATATATGTAATATTATACATGAAATAATTTAACATAATTAAAATACGCCGGAAAAAATTCCCTCCACCCTATATCATTATGTAACGGAATTCTCTTGTGCGGCCCTGTAAATGAATAATAACTATTCTTAGCACCGCATATTCTATAGAATGCATATTTTAGTGCACTTGATAAATGCATATCAATTTTATTATGTTTGAAAGTATGTAACATCATTAAGAATCATTTTAAACGATTTTTTCCGATGTAACGGAAAACGCTTGACTGTCCCTGTAAATGAACTAAGCATACTACAAACTTCATTTGAAATAGGGTTTGTGCTAAGGTAGAGGTCACTAACATCCAAAAATTTCAGAGCGATCCGAGTATACTTACGGGAGTTAGAGCGCGGACAGACGGAAATACAAACCGAAGTCATAAACACTTTTTAACTTTGTTGGAAAGTGTTAAAAAGGCAAAAGTTTCTCAATCTAGGAAGATTTAATATAACCACGAACGGAACTATATTATAACTTCTTCCTACAATTGATATTCACAAATCTTTTTATTTAGAAAGCTGAGAAACCAATATATTTTCGATATTTAAAGAATAAATTATAAAAACAATTTCATTTATCTGCCACTGTTTTTCGGAACCGTTTCCGAGTGGTTTTTATAGCACATTAATCAGTTTTGTCAACAATGAACATTGATTTTTCGGATGTTATCAATTTTCAAATACTAAACATTTCCATGCTCAACAAACATATTTTACAGAAAAGCTTAATAAAATAACAGATATAACATCAACATTAAAACTAAATTTATTTTGTTAATCTTGCATATATAAATTCAGTTATGCAACTGAAAATGTTTAATTGAAAATTGATAGTATCTTGGAAACTGATATTGCTGCTTGGGAAAACTGTTTAGTAGACTATAAAATCCATTTGGATTTGTTTTCGAAAATCAGTGGCATCTAAATAAACTTTGTTTACATTAGTTTAGTAAACGTATTTTACAGAAAAGCTAACATTAACAGATTAAAGCTTAAAATTAACACATATAACATCAACATTAAAATTAAATTTATTTTGTTAATCTTGCATATATAAATTCAGTTATGCAGATGAAAATGTTTAATTGTAAATTGATAGCATCTTGAAAACTGATATTGCCGCTTGAGAAAACTGATTAGTAGACTATAAAGACAATTTGGAATCGTTTTCGAAAATCAGCGGCATCAAAATAAACTTTGGTTTTACAAAGTCTTGTCTAAATCTAAAAAAATATTGGTTGTTAAGGTGTCTAAGAATCAGGTGTAAAGAATGGTTTCGGGATCGCCGTTATTTCGGAAAAGATAATTTTTTACATTTGCTCGCGATTATACTATATTTTAGTAGATTAAGAAATGTTTGCCTTTACGTAAAATGACCTTGGCATTTATTTAAAAATAATTTTAAACATTTATATCAAGACATAATTTAACTCTATGAGCCCACCAAACAAATATTTGTGTAGTACAATGTCACGTTTCGATGAATTTTCGTGAGAAAAATCCCTTTTTTAATACAACAGATGCATCATTTGAAATGTCTGCTCTTCAAAATTCGCCTCGCTCATAGCAGAGGAATGTACGTGAGAGCCCTATGAAGTGACAACTTATTTTTTGCTCGCCCTGTAAACAGAAATTATAAAAACTTTAAAATTTAAATACACGTACGTTTGAAAATGACATCTAAATTTATGTATTCATATATATTCCGAATTTTTATTTAAGAACATTTAATAATAAATTAAAGTAAATTAAAAAAATATTTAAAAGTAACATCCGAACTTAAGAACAAAAATAAAGTTCATTTAAACTCTAAAGCACGTCCCAGAGAACTTTCACAGCTATTGGGGACGTATGGCTTTTTTAGATCTTTGCACACGTATCTAAGATAAATGTTTTATAAAAATAAATCGGTATCTATATTTTTCTGAAGAACTTTTGACAAAATTTATGTAACGAATGATAAAACTTGCCGCAAACATTAGTATGAATTACAACATTTTGAGTTACAAATTTTCTACAGTTATTAATTTTTTGAATAATAAAGTAGTAAAAAATTGTACGGTTACAATATCTCTCATGAATATCTACTCTATATATTTAAAATCCTAATGAAACGAATTTATGAAACGACTGATTAAATTATTGTTTATGTTTTACAGCTATTTCTCCTAAAGTATGGAATGTTTAGCGGTGAAATTAACTCCAATTATCCGTATTTATCCACAAGTTTCAAGAATAGTATTAGAAATTTAAAATTTGAATTAGTTTTTGAAGATATTATTTTTTTTTCTAATTTTAATGAGATTTGTATGATCATGGCAACTAGATTACTCCATTTTTGAGGAAAAAGGGGAAAACACAGGGACTATTAAATTTCTTTTTGGTCATATTCGAACAGAAAATAAAATTATCTTTTATTTCTATCGATAGCGAAGACAATATTGTGACTAAATTACCAAAAACTTATTTTCACATTTCTATCATCCAGAGTTTATTTATCGACTGTCATTTTGAAAGCCCGTAGACGTGCAAATAAAGTTTTCTATTCAATTTTAAAGAGAGAATGACATCAATAATCATAAAAACAGAAGCAAATTTTAAAATAAGAATTAAATTATCACGTGTTAAAAGCAGAAAATAAGGAAAATTACGTCAAAATCTATACACATAAGTATTAAAAATGTGCGAAAACTTTAAAATAAAACTATCATTTGCGAAATGCATTTAAAGGTCATAATTACGTCATATGTAAAACTCCCAAACATTAAATATCGTAATATTTAAAGTGCCCAAAATTATTAAATTACTCGTATTACACGTGAAAAACTTTTAATGGTGAATATTAGGTCATATTTAAAGAGTTCAAATAATATTTCCAAATACTTTTAAGTTAAATAATATATGTGCCCGTGAATCTTAAAGAGAAAAAAATCAAATAAATAAATTATTACATGAGAAAAGCATATAATAGGAGAAATTGCGTGGTACATTAAAACAATGCATTTAAAACGATTTTCATTCCGGAGACTTAATCTGGCGTCACATGGTATAAAAGTAGTGTGGCAAGCAAATTTGTTTATATATTACATCACTTGATGCAGCATAAGTACAGGTAAATTTATGCACAAAATACTTTCGATTTATATTGTACGAATTACTATTAAATATATACAGAAAATTCACACATCAGAAAATTCACATATCAGAAAATTCACATATTCTTATTAATTAATACAAACAATATACTTTGTAAAAATAACCTGAAAATATGCATGATGGCGTATTAAAACAGAGAAAAGAACTTGTGAAGAAGCTATACCCGTTCTTGAAATACCTATTACTCGATCAAGACATCAAATATCAGCATAAAATTTTTAAAACACAATGCTTTTCAATAGGTGGACCTGAAAACTATTTCATTTTTTTAATGACAAACTTAAAGGAAGAATATTGTCCATAGCGTCGTTATAAACTCAGGGAGATTGCGCCATTTCTAACCTAACCACTATATACAAGCGAAATTTCAAATGTGTAATTGATCTTACTTATCCATCCCAAAAACTGATGCCATTCTTTACGACAGTGATGGATGAGGCCAAGGTAACCGAAAAATTCCCATTCAAATGGAAAAGCATGGCAACGCGATTACAAAAGGTAGCCACGCTGTTATACTGATACTATCATTTAATCTTCCGTAACCTGGTAATATGTTTTAAACAGGGCACATCAGTATGGTTTCAGAGGCTGCAGAACCTGAACGGGGCTTTGCGGGCGTAGCTCGCGATAACTTCCATAATTCTGCACAAATCTCTTCCAAACTGATACATAAAATGAAGAGGCATAAAATGTCGGTCAAGTTTGTTAATGGGCAAAACCGGACCAAGGGGATGGAAATAGGGAGGTGTTTTGTGAAAACCGAAAACCCCCCATAGCTTCTTAATTTTTGTACATATCAAATCAGTTGAAAGCTTTTATTACTTCTAAAAATTGGGCCAAAAATGTATGTATCACAGATTTTTGATAACATTAAAAATGGGTTCAAGGGGAGCTAAAATAGGGTTTTAGGGAGAAAAAAAATTCGTATCTTCGCCAATTCTGAAGATATCAAATCCAATTAAATTTATTATATATCTTCTTGATACTATCTACAACTTTTGCACTGACAAGTTTTCGATAGGACCAATTGGTACCGCAAAAAAACAATTAAAAACGGAAACAAAAAGGGGGAGTAGAAGAAGAAATCTTCGTCAATTCACAAGATATCAAATCCGCATGAATTTATCTTCTTAATATTGTCTACTACATTTATATTCACAAGTTTTTCATAGGACCAATTCTTACAGCAAAAACAAATTAAAAATACATAGCGGTTGAAGAAAAGAATAATCGTATTAGGGGTGTATTCAAATTCAAACTGCTTATTTTCTGACTCATTTTTAAATTCATTCTTGCTCTCAGACGCATCCAGTTGGTAGATTCTATTATTCAGAAACTATATAATGTACCATAATGGTCGATTTTTTGATAGAGGCAGAATATATTTCAAAAAAGGCTGTCAAATCGGGAATTTGGACTCTAAAGCGAATTCCCGAAGCGATTGTGTTAAAAAAGAAAAATATTGTCCGACTGAGAAAATAATTGTTTATAAATCAAGTTTTAATTAATTGAACGAAAAATAAAAACACAGGTCGCTTATCAATCTCTTCAAAAACCATGTCAATAAGTTTCATATTTGTTCTATTAAAAACGAATCTGAAAATGTGCCAGAAAATTTCGAGTTGTAGAGCATGGAAAAGTATTATTTTTAATACCACCTTAACATGATTCTGATAAAAGCAGCTCTTATATAAAAGTGAAATGAAAACTCGTCAAAAGTGGCCAGATAAAAGTGTTAAAGTGGGTTTATTTCTAATCATGATTTAGTTTTTGTTGGTGAAGTTAGTATATTTAACTTCGAAATCTACTTTCACCTGTAGGCCGGGCCGGATGAGATTTTTTTTTTCTGATCATGCTAAAGGCACAGAGACGTTTGAGGTATTTTTCGTAAGTTTCTACAAGCGGCTTTTGCAGTAGTATACTTATTATCGTTAAAATACATTGTTTTAGAAAAAAAAAATTGCAGTTAATAAAAAAAATAATGAAAAAACGTATCAGCACATAATCTATCTCAAATATTGCGCCAAGAAAACATCATTTGGGACTTTTTTTTTATGGATAAGCCTAATAGATTTTTTACATTTAGTATGTTTTTTTAGAATGCTCAGTAACAGTACCAAAACTCATATTTGTATGAAAAATTGCAATAATGCGTTTAAATAGTGCGAAATTCGATTATATGCCTTACATTTGTGTTATTTTTTCATCTTACTTTTATTTATTGGTTGATGAATGTTTTAATTTCGTTATGGAATATATGCTGGAAACAAATGATGAACTATTTATATTAAGTGGACCAGATTTATTTTTCGTAATGGTCTGCCCACGATAGAGATACAGTTAAAAGAAAATTCATTCTTGAATATTACTTTAAAAACTAAAAAATATTGCATAAATTGCAATACAGTTTTCAAACTAATTGCATTTGAAAGTACATGTTTTTCCCAACTCGACAGTGTAAAAATTTAAAATTTGCGGTATTTAGAAGATAAAAAAAGTGCAATAAAAGTCGTCTGCTGTTGCTACTGTCCAAAAGACTTCAGCGTTACGCACGGACACGTTTGTCCTGTATAATATAAACACTCGCTATAGTTCGGTTATTTGCTTTTGTACAGATTTATAACAATTGCTTGTATAATTTTGTCCTTTGTAATATACACTATATGGCCAAAGGTGACATGTCACTTGCGATTTGAAACGTTTTGTTAAATATCTTGAAAAATACATGAGGAATTAACCTGAAACTGCAGGTGTGCAAACAATATTATATAGGTCATATACAGTACAGCGCCGATTATCCGAACTCCAATTAACCGAACTTTCAATTATCCGAACACCCAATTTCTCTCAAAAAATATTTTTTAACCGAGCTTCCAATTATCCGAACAGACTATTCCTCTCAAAATTTTTTTTAAAACGAACTTCCAATAATCCAAACACCCTATTAGACCTGAATATCAGATTTTAAATGATGATGAGATTGTGGATGATATTCAAGACGAAACAGAAATTGAAAACGATGCTCTGAAAATGATCAAGGTCCATCACATAACGAAGCCTTTGAATGTTTGGAAACAGCTATGAAATGGCTCGAACGGCAGAAGAATGCTGTTCCTATTCAACTAACATATTTAAGAAGAATTCGAGATATGGCAGCATGGAAAACAATGTCTTATTTGAAGCAAGCAACAATCGAAAGCTTTTTTGCCTAAATTATAATCTCTGGAGTTCAAAAAATGATAATAAAAAGTAAACAAGAAAAATTAAGAAGACAAAAATCATTTTTTAAACATGCCAGCATTAACTAGTGCTGTCAGTCTAAAGCGTGGAAAAAATGTGAAGATTTTAGTATAGTGACGTACATCCGTTAAATTGTCTGTCAATTTATCCAAACTTTTGCTTATCCGAACTAGGGTCGGTCCCGACTTGTTCGGATAATCGGCGCTCTAATGTATTTCCGCGAGATTTTTTTTTCCGAAACACCATAGGGGCCGTCAACAAATTGAAAAAGAACGAATATCTTTTGGTTAACCCTGTAAAACCTAATGTAGCAAATGCGCTCAAACTCGAGATTATTAATAAATGGCTTATTTTAATATACTGTGTTCATTTTTATGAGGATAGCATGTATACTCGTAGAGAAATTAAAGTTTTTATAAAAGCAGTCCCAAATTTCGCCAAGTTTATTGTTTATAATTTGCAGAGTTCTTAATATTAAAAAAAAGTTATTTTCCGAACATATGACAAACAGCATTGTACTCAATACTCTGCAATCAGAATTAAAAAATAATAAAAATTGGATGAAAAATGAGCAGGTTTACTAAAAAATGTTTCACTGCGCATTCGCGAATGCAATCAAAATATAATGTGCATAATGTATTGGCTAAGTATATAGAGCAACTTTTGTGAAAGTCTCAAATTTATAAATTGAAAATTCTGAAAATTATCGTCGATAGAATAAGCTCGAAATCCGTTGTTCCCAAAAGGAAGTAAAAAGATGAGGTGTTCTAGCCGAATGTAGTAGTACGCGCAATATTGTGTACGCTATCTTGGTACTTATCAACAGATATTTGATATGGAAATATATGACTATACTGTTTACCCACCTGCAGTTTCAGGATAATTCCTCGTGTATTTATATATATACTTAACAAAACGTCTAAAATCGCAAGTGACCGGCCACCTTTGGCCATATAGTGTAGATATATTTTGGTTTCAGGCTGATTAAATAAAAACTTCAAGTGACTTTCCTTATTCTTATTATATTTTTCAATATAATTTATGGTTATTGTTTACTCTATTTTACAATCTGGTTTTATTTTTTAAGTATAATGAAGTCACTGTTGCAATGAAAAAAAAAAAACAGACAAATATTGTGTCATCTGCGAAAATGTAATATAACAGTGAATGAAATAATTTGTTCCTATTTATGAATGATTCTGCAAAGCGTTCACTATCTTTAGAAAAATCTGAAACCAATATATAGCATTTATAACTGAAAAAAAATTAGCTACCACTAATTTTTTGAAACATTTCCGAGTAGTTTTACTGTGTATTAATCAGGTTTCTCAAACCAAAATGTTGTCTTTTAGAAAACTATCAATTCACAACCATCACATTTTTAGCTTCCTAATTGAATTTAAACTTGCAAAAGTTACAAAATAATATTATGTACGGTCGTGGAAAAAAAGTAATATCCCCTACTAACTCTGCAACTAATTATAGTAGAAGAAATTGAGTGATACCAATCGATTGGAAATAAAGTCTACTTTTAAATGATGTATATAAAACCAGACCAAACTTTGCTTTTTTTCAATGGCAACACTCTATTTTCATAATATATTTTAAATCTTTGATTCAAACTAGGCCTAGAAACGAAATTTCTAGACATTTGAATGATAAGTTTTTGACTTATAAACACTAAAAATTTAGACCTTCTAATGCTAAATTACATTTTCATATTTCCATTAATATCTCTTGAATTTATAATATCCTAATGCGATAATATTGTGTGTGGTAATAATGCTAAAAAATCCAAACATAAATACATTGAATTATAATTTTTGAAAATTTTATAATATGAATTATGAATTGTGAAATTAATATAAGAAAAAATATGAATTGCAACCTACAATTTTTTTGATAGATTAGTATTTATTGTGCCCTGCTTTATGCGAGTTCTCAATTTCAAATTTTTCTTTCAAGTTGTTGTCGAATTATCATTAAAAAACGTCAAAATGATGGTTTAAGAGGCTGTCTATGATGTGCAATAAAGCATAATTTGAAAACACATATTTTGCTCATTTTATTGAAATATTTGGGCTGGCAATAGTCGGAACAGCAGCGAGTGAAATGGTCATATTGGCAAGAAATAATACATGAATAGAAGTTACATAGTCATTCGGTAGCATTTCAACAATCGAGTATCAAAGTACAATTTAGATACAACCCATAAAATAGGCTCATTTTAAAGTAACTATTTTCTCGGAAACAAATCGTACGAATTTCATGTAAATTGAGATTTAGGCTAATTGAGGGGTGTAGAATTAATTTATGGTGTCAAACTTGGGTATTGCTATTGAAAAAAACAAAGCTTGGGTACGTTTTGATAGGTAGATGGCCTTCTAAGCAATTTTTATATACATAATTTAAAAGTAGACTTTATTTCCAATCGTTTGGTACAAGGAACATTCTTCAAAGATAATTTGTTGCACAGTTAGCAGGGGAAGGAATATTTTTTTTTTTTTTTCACGGCTGTACTTTCCAGTATAGGGTGCCTTGACATTTTTTAGAAAAGCTTTGTATATATAACCATTATAAACCATTACATATTTTATGAATTATTGTGAATGTATGAATAATAAAGGAATTTATTCAAATTAAAAATGATATATAAACCACCAAAAAAGTCTATGAAACAGATCCCCATAACAAGTGAAACATGGATTTGAAAACACAGTAAACATTAGAAAAATGGAAATTTGTGGAACCAAGGCAGATTCATCTGGCTCCAATTACCTTGATTACCACAAATATAATGTGCTGTATCATCTTTGCATTAGCCATAACATTCTGAAGAATGCGAAATTAGGGATGCCGCACACAATAACTATATAAAATAAAATGACAGAAAATACTTAAGATAAAAAAAAATATGGATTGAAATGGATTAAAAAAGAAAAGCATATTACCAATTGAAGATCCATTCTGAGGTTAAAGAATAAAGCAAAATAAAAAAAAATTAAAGATTAAAGAAAGAAAGAAAAAAGTATAAGAGATGATTTGCATATGTTGCTAAATGATTCCTTAAATAATTATGGAGGAGAAATATTTTGTAGAGTGTATGCAGGTATAAATAGTAAGATATGGTGCTGCCATCTGTATTACATTGAAACATGAATTCCAATGTGTTATGCAATGAATCAATGAAGTGCTGCTATCTGTCTTTAAACGATACATTTAGATTGATTGCACAAGTATTTATTATTAGAGAAATACATATTTTGGAATAAAAACTAATATACAGTTAAAATAAATAGATTAATAAATAGTAATAACTAATATTGGATTAAGCTTTAAAGCATAAATTATATAGATATATTATAAATGAAAAAATGTGAAAAATGTGAAAAAAAAATGTGATAAGTGAAACATGTGAAAATAAGCTAAAATTATATAAGTAAACAGTCTTGGTCTCTCCGTAATTTTTTAACAACGCTATAAGAAAGTTTTTTTTTAAATAAAACATTTTAAATATATCATTTTAAATCTGAAGTCATTTTCACCAAAGTTTTCTTTCTTTTTTCACGCGAAAATACTTTTGTTGTTAGAAAGGAAATAGTATTTGCGCTGTCTCAGAATTCTCAACACAAAAGCAATGCGACTCTTTTAGCCACTTCAGTGTTATCTGCATTGGTGCATTGGTTCAAAATATCTGAATTTGTTGATTTTCTGTAGTAAGTAAGCAAACCCTGTTGGTTTACAATGGAAGCCTATGGGAATTTGGCGAAATATTAGAGATATCGCCAAGTTGGCGTCACTTTTGGGGACTATTCCACGATACATCACAAAGTTGGCGACAAACTCGGCGGCACTTGGTGACAGAACATAGTTCTCCCTATGATTATTCCCTTATAGGCATGGATGCATTAAATGCTGTTCAATAACCAATGAGACGCGTTTCATTCGAGTGTTGCCATTAAACAATTAACAAATAATCAAGATTTCTGTGCCACGTACGATACTGTAAAATGTATATAGATTAGTTTTAAAAGATTATCTCAAAATATGAAATAAATGTCTCACGCAAGTATATATTTAAATTTAAACTGTTTGCCAATATTATGGTTCGGCAATTTAAATATGACTTAATTTCCTCCATTTTCGTCTTTTAACGCATATTAATGAATTTATTATTTTACAAGTTTATTTCTCTTTTAAAATTCACGTGGCAATATAGTTTTTATGACGTAATTATCAATATTTTACCGCTTTTAATGCGTAATTATTTCTTAGATTAATTCTTCGATTTGAAAACTAGCTACGTCAGTGTGTTTATCAGACATTTTTCTATAATACCACCGATTTTTTTTTATTTTTGTATGCAATATTTTTCTTAATATGTAACGAAGAAAGACCGCCGGTCACAAAAGAAAATCAAAACCTGCTGCGGTGTTAGTTACTTTTTTTTAGAATAGAGATATATTTTCCAAAAGGAAGTATTGTTTGATTCGAGAAATGGAAAAAATATTATTAAATATTTTAATAAATAATTAAGACCATTGTAACATTTATTATTATTTTTAGGAAGTTATTCATTTTACTTACCTATCATATGTAATGTAGGGTTAGTCTTGTTTCTATTGCTATAAAATTCTTCAAACTGTTCTACTAGCGGATATTTAAACAAAATTAAAATCTACTCATCGGATAGAACTGAAATTCTGTATTCACGTTTTAGAAGCTATTAGAAATAAATTTTAGCTGAAGAAAATTGGTGGAATTCATAAGTTTTTTAATATTAATTTCGTAATTCATATTTCCTATAGAGTGTTTACATGTATAAAAATCACTTTATTACACATGGGATAAACAAAAAAAAATTTAAATTTTAAAATTTCCGTTCTATGTTCGTTATGTTGATGATGTTTATGTCCTGGTTTAAATGAATTCAGATGTTATTCATATTCTCTCTATTATGAATTCCATTGATCCCTGCATTCAATTTACCTCTGAAATTGAGACCAATAACTGTCTTTCTTTCCTGGTTCGTTGGTTTTTCTGCTTTTTAATATTGTTGCACAAAGGCTTTATTTGCTATTTTTACATAATGTGTTTGTTTATATTCTAACGAAGTATTAAAAGACTTTATAAAGCCTTTAAAGAACCCTTTAATTTTTAAAAAATCTCGTCTTTTAAAGCGAAATTAAAAATGTAAAAAATTAGAATGCAAAACTTAAAGAACTGTTTAAGTTAAATAATGCTATAAAAAGTGATAGAATATCTTTATTAAGACTTACGATCGTTTCATCGCACAATCGGCGACATTTTCAAAATCAATCATAATAGAAAATATTTTCACCTAACTTAAAAACAATAATATAGTAATATAGTATTAATGAAAATATGAAAATTACTCTAAAGAGTGCTCTTAATCTCATAGTTAATAATAATTACTTCACTTTCGACGGCAAAATATACAAACAGAATAACGGAGCTCCAATGGGTTCTCCTATATCAGGATTATTAGCTGAATTCATATTACGACCTCTTGAAATGGATATATACAATTTGGATTATACCCCCCATGCATGGATCAGATACGTAGACGATATTTTCATCGTATGGCAACATGAAGAAACCTTGCTCAATAACTTTCTGAACCAGATTAATAATCTTGATTCTAAAATTAAATTTACATTGGAAATAGAAGAAAATGTTGCGCTACCGTATTTAGATGTATTATTAATCAAGACGCACCAAGGAATAAAGCGCACTGTGTACAGAAAGACCATAGCCAGTCAATCCATTATCCCTAATAATGCGCAAGCACCTTTTTCATACAAAGTTTCTGCATTTAGACATTCTATTCAGAGAGCTTTCACAGTTTGTACCCCTGAACATTTAAATAACGAAATAAATAAAATATATAATATTGCAAGAAACAATGGATACAAAGAAAGCACCATAGAAAAATTAATTAAGAGCGAGAAGAACAAAAAGAAAAGAAATTTCAAGCCACAAAATGCCACGTTATCCACTTTACAATATTTTCCTGGTTTCTTCGAACGTTTAAAATATAAACTCAATAAATTCAATATCTTCCTAGTCGCAAAAACATCCATGAAAATAAAAAATATAGTATGCAAGAAAATAGATCAAATTGAGCCCAACCAATTAGCAGGAGTATACGAAATACCTTTCACCAAAGAAGATGGAACTAAGCAGTTTTATATAGGTATGACAAGCAGAAAACTTAAAACTAGAATCAAAGAACATATAGCAGACATCAAATACAATAGAAGAACCACAGCTTTGGCCAGATTATGCAGCGAAGAACCTTTACAGATTGAATTTAAAAATAGCAAGTTAATTTATCCATCAAGATTTTATTTACCATCCATAGTCCGAGAATCAATAGAAATATTTTTACGCAACGAGAATATTTGCAATGATTCTGTGTCCCTTGACTTACCTAGAATTTGGAAAGAGATACTAAGTAATTGTAGAAACAATAGTAAAAATTAATCCACACTCGCAAATAGCCAAGTTAATTTTATTTTATTTTATGTTTTGCAATGTTTTTCAGTATGCTTGATGTCTCGTGACATTGTTTACCATGTTGTTTTTAAATTATGTGAAAATTAATCCACGCTCGCAAATAGCTAATTTAATTTTTATTTTATTTTATGGTTGCAATATTTTCATTATGCTTCATGTCTCGTGACATTGTTTACTATATTATTGTTTTTAAGTTAGGTGAAAATATTTTCTATTATGATTGATTTTGAAAATGTCGCCGATTGTGCGATGAAACGATCGTAAGTCTTAATAAAGATATTCTATCACTTTTTATAGCATTATTTAACTTAATTTGTTTATAAGTGATTATTATACATGTTTTAAAGAACTGTGTTACATGAAATTTGTTTTATAAAATGCTTGAAATTTTACAACTTAAAAATAGTGTGAATCTCTATAATTATTCAATTTTTTCAATAATCAATAAAAATAAAAATAAAATATTTAATTTTCTAATTTCTCCGATCCGAGAAGTTGTGTCACAAAACTAATTGATAAAAAAGAATTTCTAAATTAAAGTTTTATAATAACTACTTCAACCATCTAGAGAAAAGTATATTAGAAGCATTAGTTTCTATGGATATCATCAATCGATTCAGGCACTTTTCAAAGGACACGGTAAATACTGTGTTTATTAGCAAACACATTAACAATAAATTAATTTTATCATTTGCTTAATATATATATATATATATATATATATATATATATATATATATATATATATATATATATATGGTATTCTAATTTTAACTGAGGGAGGTTTTCTTTTTCTTTTACTCCTCTATTTTTACACTTTACAATGAGAAATATCATTAAAACCAGAACTGTAAGTTATTTTGAAATTTTTGTATTGCTTTAATTAAAGTATTTTGTCTCTAAAATACGAAACATAATAACAAAACATAAGAGGTTCTTACATATGGCAAAAGCACTCCATGCGCCATATTTGCATGAACCGACTTGAAACCATTTTCACTTAAACGTAATATACCGAATTTAACATTTTTAGCAGTACTTTTTTTCAATTTTGCGATTAAAAAAACCATCGGTATTGCCACTGAATCGCTTGTAAATCGTTAAAAGTTATATTGGTTTTAATATGTGAATTTTATGTGTAAGTGAATGGGGAAAAGTAATAGCCTATGAAATGGTTAACTTAGAAACTTTGAAAATTAATTAAAATTTTAACCAGTCGTGATTTTATACGTCTGGCGGAAACTGCAATTTTAATCCGACATTTAGTCGATGTAGTGAGATATATATCTCCATGTTTTATACTTTTATCAGTTTATTACAAAGCAGTCTTGCGGAACTATTTATTTTTTGCATAAACATTTTTATAGATGATGCATACATTTTCAGGAGTAATAAATACTTGCAAGCTGGATTTGAACATGGGGATACCGGGACAGTAAGAGAACATATTTTTCCCAAGTTACAAATACATATTCCAATTACATTCTCTTCATTATTTATGCTGCATGCTGATATTGAATCTCCAACATGTCGAAAGATACTAAACATTAGTAAAAATTCGTTGACTAGCAAAATTAAAAAAAGAATATCTCAAACATATTTTTATTTCATCAAAATAAATTATTAAAATTATCAACGTTCTCTTTGTTAGTATTTAATTTAGACTATCTTTACATTACACAAAGTTCACAAGTAAGTAGCTACCATACCGAGAGAATTTAAATTTTATTTTCGTTAAGCCTAACGTGCACATAAATCGCTTCTTGGCGACATTTACTACTTGGCGGTAAAGGGGTTTTCACTTCAAGAAAAAATCCAAGATAAACCCAACCCAAGACCGCGGTAATATATGACATCTGTTCCAACAATTTTTCTAATTCTTTATAATGTTGCAGAGTTCTTTTGAGAGTCTCTGTAAATGAACTAGTAGTGCTGCACACTTCATTCTCAATACTAACATGCCATCGGAAGCATCATTAACATATATCAATTAGTTGAAAATCCGTATACATTTACTTGAATTAGAGCGCGGACAGACAGACGGACAGATGGACAGGCAAACTGAATTCATAAACTCTTCTCAACTAATGTTGTAATGTCTTAAAAAGAGTTATTCAAATATCCTGTTTCCTGTTCCTGAGAAAAAATTCCCTAATAGGCACGTTTTTTTTTTCAACCTTGCTTTTAGAAATAAATAACCCCACAGTAGCTAGCAAGATGCGTTTATTCCAGACAAAAAGACACAGCGGTAGCCAAGGTTGAGTTGGATTCAGTATTGGCACAATAGTCTAAACGCCCCACACCGTGAAATATTAGTTTTCTCCGGGAAAGCAAAATTATTTTTTTAAGTTGTAATATCCACAGAATATGACTTATTTCTATAGTAAACTATTTAATTTTACCAATTATATGAGTATTTTTACCAGTTATCGCGCACAACATAGTGCCCAGAAGAAGCCGTTGGTAATAATATGCGTCGCTACTTGTAAATTTTTTCTCAATATTCGATTGCATAGAAAGGTAGAATATGTATTATACTTTTGTGGAAATGTAGCTGTAGCGTATTGAATCATTTGGTTTATGACATAGTCTATAAACTCAAAAAGCAACATTTTGTCTTGCGTCATATCTTCACTTTATCTTATGCCATGTCACGTCCTATCAAAGTAAAGCATTTAGCAACTTTAAAGATAGATTCCAAAATTAACAAAATGTTCTGTTCAAAATTCCACGTTTACACTTTATGGTTATTAATTTTTTAATTTCTCACTAAAGTATTTTTCAACAAGAACAAAAAATTATGCGTCCATCTTAGATTATATACACATTCAGAATACTGTAATAAAACTTTACAGTTTATTAAGGCGAAATATATGTGTAAATAAACAATTTAGAAAATCCATAATGCAGTTAAAAACACAATTACAGTAATTAACATCAGTAATCGGAAAAAGTTCGAATATTTTGAGCAGCCTGTGTATGATCTATAGATTTATATATATAGGGCAGTCATTACAGATTGATGCTGCTCCCTAGTGGGTATTCTCACACGTTTTTGAGCGTCAGTCGAGCTTCGGTCTAGCACGAGGAAAGAATAATATGTTTTGAGTCAAGGTTAGTAAATTTTGCGTTGAACTTAATTAAACTTATTGTGAACTAATAACACTTAGTTAAGGATAAACAAATATATGAACATTAGCAGAATTTTATCCTTTTTGAGAACTGTATTTGTATGAACAGAAATGTTATTAATTTTCGTTGCACGTGAAAAATAAATCCAAGCATGGCGAAGAGGCACGTTTACGCATTGACATCGGGACACCTTTACGCACGTTTAAAAAGAAGAAATTATGTAAAATTTTAATAGTTTCTATGGAAGCAGAACAAGAGGACAGCAAAGGAAAAAGTATGAAACCAAAAACTGCAAAAGGAAAAAAGTTTGTACACTCTGGAATAAAGAAAATAGTGATAATTTGATGACAAAGATGAAAACCGTGTGTGTATTTATTGTTTGAAACCATACAACCAGTTCTAAAAAAGGACAAGACTGGGTTTGTTGTTTTAGACGCAAAAGGCGGTCCCATGAAAAGTGTGCAAAAGGAAATACTTTATTTTTTGTTTGAAAAACTCTAACAGTGATGATGAAGATGACTAAGTAGTTTCTGTTTTTAATTAGCTATAAGACCTATGTTTTCAGTTTAGCCTATAAAATGTTTTTTTTTTAATTAATTCACTATAATTTTTTTTTACACAATGTTTTAAGTTATATAAAAAACATTTCAATTTGATTAAATATTTATTTCACTTACTCCTTGGTATCATTTATAATAAGCGTAAACGTGCCCCACTTGATGCGTAAACATGACCCGTTCCCGGGGTAAGTTTACGCAAAAGACTTCGACCTAAAAAAAATATTTTTACGGTTGAAAATACAAATGGGCAGCAACTGAATACACAAATTTTGACTTTATTAACTGCTTTATAAAACCACAATGTCTAAAATTTTCTAAGTTGAAAAATTAAAATTAGAAAATTCATTGAAAAAAAAAACACGCGTAAATGTGCCCCGGTCTACCCTACTATGTAGTATGCTAAAAGGTAAACGCATAAAACAATTGAAAATTTATATTTAGCAATATCCGTTAATAAATGGAAGTATACTTGATACATTTTGTATAACTCTGCATCAGTGGCGTGGCGTCCGGTCATCGCTGGATGCGGCGATGACCAAGCAATATTTTAAAACTCTTAATAAGCTTTTAAAACTCTACGATCCAGTTTTAGCAGTACATTTGGAGTTCATGTATAAGTGAAGGTAAGATTTAAAGTTTCTTTATTGAACATTCAACCATTGAATTTTAGAGTTAATAATTTTTCACCACAAACTTAAATAATTGTGATGACCACCGAAAATTTTCACGCCACGCCACTGCTCTGCATATGATCTATAGAATTTACACACATTAAGTAAAATGCAAAAAAAGCAGCTACATTTTAAAACGCGTACCACAACTGATAATGCACTTCCGGCAATTATTCTTCATAGGAAGTACTTAGCACTGTAGTCAAATAATTTTGTGAGTTTCTGTACATGAACGATAAATTATATGCAAACCAAATTCCACAATAAGAGCTTTGTAGTCTACATGAATGATATACATAAATTTATATATGCTTAAAATAGTGTTTCATTAAAATACACCGCAAATCATATTTCCCGAAGGGCATTAATATGGGCCTAACGGAATTCTTTGAGCGCCACTGTAAATGAACTGTAATCGCTACACCCTTCTTTTTTCAATACTGAGCACGCCATGGTAATCCTAGAGAACCTACAATGGGTAAGAGAAACGACGAGGTGGCAATAAATTCTGATTGGTCCAAAGCTGTTTTCAACCGCCGCGGGCGATTGACTGCAGCGCTTCCATAGACTTTACACAGGACGAAAATAGAGAGTTTTTAAATTTATGTAATTCATAATATTTTCACTCTTGTTTAGATTTTTAACACCAATTTTCAGGCTGAGAAATGTTTATATTTTGGATATAAACAAAATTCTGTCTAAGAATTTCGCAATTTTCTTGAACAAATATTTTTTTCCTTCCCTAAGTTTCGTTTTCATTCTGTCAGCACGAGCATTATTCTTTCTTTTTCTGGTTATATTTTAATATATATATATATATATATATATATATATATATAATTTGGATATTTTTATTTCTATGACTAAAATGTATATATATCCTTGCTTTGTTTCAGTGGAATCGAATCACAAGTATTTTATTTTTTTTTTCCTATTTTCTGTCATCAGTAATCAAAATAGGTGTTGGCGAAGAATGAAAAATCGCTAAGCGCGAAATCCTCCTATGAACTTATTTGGGGAGCAATAGAGTCGTTTCGTAAACTTCATGTAGATGATTTAGGGTAATGGTTGAAGTACATGTCTAGTAAGTTAAAGGTGTCGGGTTCGGTCCTCTTGGCTTCGACTTTTAAAATTTTGTTTCTTTCTCTATTGATTTGTTATCAGATACTCTGATTTTTCTTTTAAATCGATTCTTGTCAAATATTTAATTTTATTTATTTATATACTTATTTTTGATAATTTATTATCAGGTAATAAAATATTATATATTTTTTAATCGGTTCTCCTTAATGAAACTAAGTTTTTGGATTTAATATCATCCAAGGGCTATCTTTTATTAATTAAAAAGAAACATATATTTTAATGCAACAACATCGAATAAAATTACAATTTAAAATATGTTTATGTCGTAATTTTAATAACATAAAAATATCTAATCACTAGAAGTAACTTAATACAGTATTTATTTTTATTAAATTAAAAATAATGCTTCATACATCAAATACGCATATAAATTCAAAACAATTTTGGGAGGATGAATACTTATGTATTAAGTTGAAAATTAATATATATATATATATATATATATGTGATAGGGGAATATATCAAAGGAGATTAAAGGTGAAAATTTTGTGAGTGTTAATTTAGAAGATCATTTTTTGTTCTTCTTATCTTACTGCACAATACCAAATAGAGAGAAAAAAGTGAGATAAAAAAATTAAATGAAGTTGCTCTTTCCATTCCACAAATAAATCTCTGTTATCAGTCGTCATTGTGGAGCGATCGATTATAATTAAAAATGTGATATATTTATAGGAAAACTAAAAACGATAGTCGATTCTAAATAACTGGAATATAAAATTTCATGCATGACTACCTGCAAATTTCATGTATTTTAAGACACACAATGAGATCCTGAATGTTTGACTTCGTGAAATATATTTATATAATTATTTATTAATTTCCTAGTCATCCTTAGAATAAATTGTGCATGGAAATAACCAATATGCATTTTAGAGGGAGATTATACATGTTTTTTCTTCATTTTGTTTCCTATGCATTTCAGGAGTGTAAGAAATAAATTAAGTTTTTTATGTAATGTCGGTTGAAGTTTATATGTATGAGCAATATGTATATGCAGATATATGTAGGAGCCAAGTTCTAAACCTTAAGAGGACGGTGGAGTTTAAAATCCTTAAAAATATTTTTTTTTATTTTTGTAAATTTCAACTTAAATATTATTCAAGGGTACATTATATACATTATAACATGCATTTATCACAAAAAATTAAAAAAAAATTATTTTTGAGAAAAAAAATGGAATTATACGCGTCGTGTTAGAAATCTTCGAAATGCCCCATGCGTCTTCCATATCAATGAAAATCCCCAATATTTTTTATAAAAGTTTGGTTTATATATAGAAATAAAATAGAGCATCGAATTTTACATATTTGAATTTAAAGGTAAAAAAAAAAAAAAAAAAAATTGAAAAATTTGAAATTTTTTCGACAAATTTTCAAAATTTAAATTTTTTTCAAATTTTTTTTTTATTTCTTGTAAATTTCATCTTAAATATTATTCAAGGGTACATTATATGCATTATGACATGCATTTATCACAAAAATAAAATAAAAAATAAATTCTTTTTGAGAACAAAATGGAATTTTACGCGTCGTCTTAGAAATCTTTGAAGTGCCCCATGCGTCTTCCATATCAATGAAAATAACCAATATTTTTTATAAAAGTTTGGTTTATATATAGAAATAAAATAGAGCATCGAATTTTACATATTTAAATTTAAAGGTTAAAAAAAGTTTTGAAAAAATTTGAAATTTTTTCGACAAATTTTCAAAATTTCAAATCTTTTCAATTTTTTTTTTCTTGTAAATTTCATCTTAAATATTAATCAAGGGTACATTATATGCATTATGACATGCATTTATCACAAAAATAAAATAAAAAATAAATTATTTTTGAGAAAAAAATGGAATTTTACGCGTCGTCTTAGAAATCTTTGAAGTGCCCCCTGCGGATTCCATATCAATGAAAATCCCCAATATTTTTTATAAAAGTTTGATTTATATATAGAAATAAAATAGAGCATCGAATTTTATATATTTGAATTTAAAGGTTATAAAAAAAAATTTTTTGAAAAATTTTGAAATATTTTCGAAAAAATTTTGAAATTTTGATTTTTTTTTTTTTTTTTTTACCTTTAAATTCAAATATGTAAAATTCGATGCTCTATTTTATTTATATATATAAACCAAACTTTTATAAAAAAATATTGGGGATTTTCATTGATATGGAAGATGCATGGGGCATTTCGAAGATTTCTAAGACGACGCGTAAAATTCCATTTTTTTCTCAAAAAATTTTTTTTTTTTTTTTTTTTTTTTTTTTTTGTGATAAATGCATGCCATAATGTATATAATGTACCCTTGAATAATATTTAAGTTGAAATTTACAAAAATAGAAAAAAAATATTTTTAAGGATTTTTAAGATACACCGTCCCTTTAACCACAAAATCCCCCCCCCCCCCTCCACAAGAAAAAATATAAATATTTATGGCCGTTAAATTCCCATAGTTTTAAAAATTAACACTAAAAAACTCCTGAAAATATAGAAATATTTTTTTAATATATTGTAAAATAATATTAAAATGCATACATATATGAATACGTTTTATCTAAGTGCAAGGCATATTAAAACATTGGACTGATTTTCCGGATGCGACACCGCAGAAAAGGGAAACGTTGCCTTCTGAGACAGCAATAATTTATAATTCAAGATGTAATTCATTTATCAGGAGAAAAAAAAAAACTGTTACATTCAAAATCCCTTTAATAATCGTACTTGAAGAATCGTGCTTTTATGTTTAAAAATGATTCAGAAAGTTTCGCGTTGTTCAATGGGGGAATTCTTCGTTGGAGAATCGCCTTAAGGCTGTTCTGCTCAACAAGCGCAAAAAGGTTTGACACATTTACAAATTCAGTTTTTAACGGAAAGGTATAAAATTGGAAAGCCTGGCCATGGAAGCGATTTGGAATTGAGATGTTTTCTCCATTTTTGATCAATCAATTACCTATTGAGTTATAAGCAATTTCGATCACGTGACAAACACGTTTTTCGACCTTTTTGAGTGCTCTTTCTTCCTTCGCGCGGAAATTCGGTTCAAAACGCCCACTTTGACATTATTTTCTGAAAGATCTGTTGCGTTTGCAAAAAAATGGAAAAAACAACTCAATTACATAGTTTCTGAATAACAACACCAGCTAGTTTCATGCATTTTCGAACAAAAATAAATTAAAACTTATGTCAGAAAGTTGCCCTTTTGGATTTGAGAACACCCTTAAGTAAATTAAGGATGGAGACAACCAATATAAATAGAATACAAGTATATATATATATATTTTAAGTATTTCACATTTTTTTTTATTTTTCCTCAGGAATTTTGAAGGTTGTTCTCAAATTCAAACTAATTACTTTCTACCATATTCACGAGGTTATTTTTATCCGCAAATGTATACGAATTTGCAAATATTCTTTTCCAGTTGTAAGAAATCGAATGTCTTTTCCCGTTTTTCGATAAATACAAAAGTCTTCTCCTAAAATGGCAATAAGTATTGCACATTCTGTCAATTTGTAAGGCAGTACAGTCATGAAAAGTTCGTCATAGTCGACTAATTTATTGTAATTGAAGGTGTGTCAAATTTTTAGGAAAATGAAAAACGCAGTGCCATTGTTTGGCGAAAGAGATCGGCATTTTTGGGAGGGCATAATACCGAAAAAAAAAAAAAAAGAGACCACCTTTAATACATTGTTAAATGCCATATGTTCATAGATTTTTTACATTTTGGACAATATATACGAGATATGTTCTAAATTTAAATATTCATAAAAATATCCATTTTAGTTGAAGGATGCTAAATTTAGAAAGTTTTAAAAATAAACGTTTTAATTTCGTTATCAAAATCCAGAAGTTCGAGGAATATTAAAAAATGTTACTGATTATTGATGCGATTATGAATTCTGTTTTTGTAAGATCACATAGTGATCCTATTTCTTTTAATATATGTTTGTTTAATACAAATTATAGGGATGGAAACAATTAAATGGAGATATTAAATTTTTGAGTGCTTTTAAAATATATGCTATATATAGCAATGTAAAAAATAATTGTTTTTAATGCAATGCTTAATGGGGTTCGGCCCAAATAGATTCACACACACACAAAAGTTAACATAGATGGTTGTTAAATTCAAAAGGTTTAGAAAATTAACGATAAACCATGCCCCCCCCCCCCTTTTCGCAAGCGAAGAAATGTTAGAAAAATTTTATTGATTAAAAATTTGCATAAGAGCATGAATAGTTTTTTATTCCTTTAAAAATGTATTGTAAAATAGCACTGAAATATGTACTTTCAGTTATTCAATTCGATGAGTTGAGTGATTTAATTTACCATATTTTTATAAAAAGTCTAATGAGAAAGTGAATAAATAAATATCTATTGTTAGATTCTAAATAATCAATTTAACATCAATATTAAATGTGTTTATGAATAGAGAAATTTCCTTTAGAGCAACTTTTGTTAAAATATGCACAAAAACAGAAATGAACCCACGATTTGCAATATTTTGATTAGTTCTAAAAAATGAGAAAAATTATTATTTTTACCCTGTTCCATTTCGCAAGAACGCGCATTAAAATAATAATAATAATAAAAGTAACCAAAGCGCGATGATGCGCCAAGCGTGGAAAATGAGATTTACATGATTTTTTCTTCCATGGGTAACTTTTCTTCTACAGAGTTTGCGCACTTGTGCTCATGACATTTCTCTTAAAAGTTGGAGTTTCTCTAGGTAATCCTCAATAGCATATATCAATTTCATGACAATCTGACTATTTTTCGGAGAGTTGGAGCACGGGAAGTTAGACGAACAGACAGACAAATCGAATTCCTAGAACTTTTCAACTATGTTGGAAAGTGTTGAGAAGAGGTCCATATAGTCGCATTTAAAGCTATATATATTTAATCTCTACTTCAAAATAACCGTTGAAATGTTTCGTACAATGTAGCCTTGTATATTTACAATAAACATAAAAGTAAAGAAAAACGTGTTAATTAATTTTCAGTATTCTTTCACAGTACTCTTAAAACTTTGCACTGTGCTAGCTACGATTCGACTGAAAACCAAATGAAAGAGAACAAGTAAAATACATAACGGCTATTCGCATCAGAACATATTTCAGGTCAGAAACAGTACTGTAATGTTTAATTTCATATTAAGTAAGAAAAAGTCCAGAATATGAGGCCATAAGCCATTTAAACTATATATGTTAAAAGTAATTTCTCTGTGATTAGATCAATGATTATGTGCAATATGCGAGTGTTGCAATTAAAAAATAGGTTTGCTATTCAATCGTAGAAATTGATATAGAGTTTCTTTAAAAATGTTTAACTTAAAAAATTGAAAGACTATATTACACAACAATTTCCGAGGGAAGATATATCCTACTTATAATGCAATAGGAAAATGAGTGAGACGTAAACTAAAATAAGCAAAAAATAGTAGTACTTAAAAAAAAAAAAAATAAACTATTTTGGAAAAAGAAACTTGCATCTTATCTGAAACTCTTCATTTTAAATGACGATTCACAACGTACGGAATCCATAGGTGTATCCATTTTTTAAAAATATCACTTCGTTCTTGCCTTGAGATATTCAGAAAACGTAAAGTTCCTTTACTAACTTTATACAGAACGTTTTTTTATTCTTTTAAAATATTTCAGCTTGGTATCAAGAATGTCAAAGATGATATCCCTGAAGCAATACTTCTCCTCTCGAGTAATATGTCTAGAAAGATTTCAAATTTTCACACATCTTTCATATAAGATATACAGTATATGATTATGCTAATTTCAAGAACTAATCTACTATGTTAAAAAAAAACTTTGCAAATCAGAGTTTAAGAAATAGCGAATTTATTTGTCATTTGTGAGATAAGAACTAATCGATATTTTTACAATCGATATTGAAAATCCATGGAAACAATTTCCCGGAATGAGAATGCTGAGCATCTGTGAGCTTGTTTTAAATATAGGGCGGAAACACATTTCTTTGGGATAGAAGTGGCATATTTATGATTTTTATTCTTTTTTGAAAGGAAATTTGCGATTTCATTCGAGATTATTACATTTAAACAAAATGTTGCGAAATGTTATAAAAGGAAAGAGACGTTAATATAAATTCAAAATTGTTTGCACCATATATCATAATAAATATGACAACACAAACAAAAATATAATAGTAATCGTGTTTCAAACGTACATTGTTTTTTAAGCATAAAGAACTATTTTTCTATTTATTAAGGAGTGAAAACGTCGTTTTATTCCCACTGTTTATTTACATTTATTTTGAATTTTAAAATTTATAATTAATTTCAATATCTACGTTTACATTTTTTTAGTTTTTTTTTTTTTTTTTTTTTTTTTTTTGTTTTTGTTTTTGGTCAGAAAATTCTTTTTTATTGAATAGTAATGACCAGACGTAAAACATTATTTGGACAATAATTAAAATAAAAAAAAAATGCACTCAAAATTTCTATGTATATGGCTATGTACTTTATAATTTGAATAAATATTACAATGAATATTATGAAAAATTATGAAATAAGAAAAGGAAATCAATGATTGCAAGGAAAATATCCAATGGACAGATAATATTTTTATTTTTACGTTATCCCCTTGCTCTCTGACATTTATCTTGAATCTTAATAAATATTTTATTTTTAATAAACACTTTCCTAAAGCCTATAACATTCGTTCTTTTTAGAGTTCCGTACTTAAAAGGTAAAAACGGAACCATTATAAGATCACTCCTGTGTCTGTCTGTCCGTCTGTCACAGCCATTTTGCTCGTAAACTATGGAACGTGGAAAGTTCAAATTGGGGGAAGTAATAAAGACTATTGACCCAAATATTTACAGATTATTAAACATCCTCAAATATATTTAGGAAAATGTAGAGGGAATAATTAAGTTACTTGAAAAAAAAAATCTCTTCTTTGTATATCGTGTAGGGTATCGTGTAAAAGCTTTCGTAACGGAGAACTCAAAAATACATTTCTTTTAATTTTAGGTATTATAATTTCACAGAAACGTGGAAAATGTAGTGCAAAAATATGTTCCACACCCCTACCCATCTAATTCCGAATCTACTAAAACTAAAATTATGAAAAAATTAGAGGTAGTAGACGTTAATTTAAACCTTGCTGGAAAATTATAGCGAATTCCCTGGGTCATATAGTTTTTGAGAAATGCGCATTTTTCCGTTACGCACAAATTTCGATTTGCAGGCATTCAGCAAAGGTTTTGAGGAGCGCTGGAGTTACCTATCGTAGCAGAAGTATAAAAGCATTGTAGGTAATGATTTTCGGAAAAAAATATTCGGCAACTAGCCGAGATATTAACTTTTAAAGACACGGACGGTTTCGACATACATAGTGACAGGGGCGACGTACTCTATGTACCATCGGCTTTTAAATCCCAGATAACAACTCTTAATGATATAATTGATATATTTGTTCAATGTAATGACCAGTAGCAATTTAAAACGAATAAACGTCAAATTGTTAAAAACAGGCTAATTTAATTAGAGGTAATTACATAACTACTATACGATTCGAGACTAGTTTGCATTGAGTGGATCTCTCAACACACCTCCCGTGTCTTTAAAAGTTTATTAAAAACCAATCTGGAAAAACGCGGCACGGACCAAGCCGGCATTGCAACTTTGTGACCTCCCTTCGGAGCCCGCTTAGCACAATGCAAAATTAAACATTGAAAAAGGGTTTTGTTTTAGCTACACTGTAAAAAGGAAAGATTATTACTACGCTGAATTTAGTTTTATGAAATGTCAAATAAAGTTTAACATAAATATATATATATATATATATATGAATAATCATATATTGTTGGGAATGTCACATTCACCTTGAAAATGTATCGAAATAAAATAAAAACTTGCTTAAAAGGTGCATTTTTAAAAAAGTGTAATATGTGTTAACATCTTTTATATTGTGACATCTGTTGTATAAAAATGCACCTTTTAAGCAAGTTTTTATTTTATTTCGAAAGTTTAACCTCTTGCGCTCTATGACGTACGTAGCGTACGTCATGCTATTTTGGTAATTTTAGACAATGACGCACGCAGCGTACTTCATGATAAAGGCTTTTTTTTTTTTTTTAATTAGACATTCCGCATTCTCACCAGAAGGTTTTAACTCCTATTTTTGCCATCCAAGATGATTCATTTTCCATAAATAATTTAAAACAAAATTACCAATTAAATTTTGTGGTGTGAATTCAAAATTTCTAAAAATAAAAATAAAAATCTGCCAGATGCGGCAATACTGGTGCTAGTGATAAACATCCGCTAACAGCGCCAGAGCACAAGGCTTTAGATATGAACTAGTTTTATTATCAGTACGGAATTAAGTTCATCATAAACAGATTAGGATAAGATAAAAAAAGTGTTATATAGAATAGCAATATTTCATATTATTTAGACTTCATATGTCTTTGAACTTTTATGGTATACCCATTCATACTTTTCAAGTATATATAGCTATACCCAACGCTACGTTGTATGATTTTTAAAGTCTTATTATTCTTTTAGCAACGATTTGTTTTAATAATACAGTTAATAATTCATATATTTATTGTACGGGACCCTCTGAGCGCGAGTCATACTCGAACTTGACATTTATTACATCGACAATTACATCGAGTGCATCGCCATCTCAAGATGTATTCTATCATTTAAATGACTATTCTTGGTAAAAAGTACATATACGCCTATAATATAGAAGGCTTATTTATTACGAATCATAAAAAAACAAAAACAAAAATAAGATTTTGACTTTTTCCCGTAGTGAAAAAAAAAACAGCCTTGTGCAGACTGTACTAGGGTCATTCCATTTCAAGTGGTCCAGAACTGGTTGCTGGACCATTTTTAAAAAATCTGAATTTTTTTGTACAACAACCCTAACATAATGGGAGTTCAAAATGACTATTATTTTAATTTTATTAATTTTTGTTTGTGCATGGCGGCCATCTTTGTTTCAAAGTCAGCAGCAATTTTCTCACATGAAGGGTTTACGGAATTATAAATAATTCATCGTTTATTTCTCCAAATCAAGTGCGGATTAAAGCAATTTGTACAGAATACATTGGGTTAAAAATATGGTAATAGCGTAATTTAAAATACTAACTGCTTATTGGTGAAATTTAAGCATAAAGTTTCAGTTTTTTTCCAAAATTTGTCCGTTAACAAGAGGAAACTTTTCTAGCTAGGACAACTGTCGACATGACATAATTTTTTTTACAAATAGGACGAAAGTACTTGTACTCACACGCCAAGTTCCAGATCTGGGACTTGCTTTCTCTTCGCTAAAAAAAAAAATTCTAAATTTTTCAAAAATGTCAAAAATCGCACTCTTGAGGCTTTGATATCTCTGGTGGGGTACGAGATAAAAATCTGAAGTTCTGGTTTCTGAAAGTATTGTATGACAGTGTTATGCACAAGAAATTTGAGAATGGAGATTTGATTACAAGCTGAGATATGGCGAGGGTAATATGTCAAAACAATACTGCCAAATTATTGTTTTGTTGTAGTCACAGGTAAGTATTTATCTCAGAGTGTCATTTAAATTTATTTTTTATTATTATCTTTAAGTAACAGGAAATAAAGCCTTTCGAAAAACTTAGCAATTAATTTAAAAAAATAATTATGCCTAAGGCCTACATTTTGTATGGTTTCAGTAATTTTTGTTGTAATTTTAGTAACTAATAGAAACCTCGGCACTTTTACATAAAGGAAAAAAAAATTATACAAGACCTGAGACAAAAACGGAATAGGGAAAGAGAAAGCTGTTAATGATGGCATACTTGTTGGTATACGATCAAAGGTGTCAAAACACATTCATGCTTTTTGGTTTAAAAACCACAATTTTAATGCTGCTCGCCAGTCCCTGAAACTTGTTCCTACCATAAGTATGTTCCTGTAAATGAAACATTATACGATGTTACCACGCATCAGCCTCAAATAATTTTCAGAAAGTAAAGATATCCAAAGTCTTTTCAAAATTTATACTGCTGAAAAATGACATTTTTCCATAAGAAGTAAGCTGGGAATTATTAATGAAGTGAGATCTGCACATAGTGATTTCAAAGTTTATTTCTATGAGCCAGCAGGGCCAAGATCTTCAATCAAGTTATCAAGAGATGACAAGACTTGGTTCCTACAAATAAAATTTTAAGAAAGGTCAAAATTGTGGTTTTTAAACCAATAAACAAGAATGTGTTTTGACACGTTTGATCATGTCTCAACAAGAATGACAACATTAACAGATTTTCTCTTTCCGTATTCTTTTTTTGTTTCAGGTCTTATATAAAAATATTTTTTTTTCTTTATGTAAAGTTCTGAGGTTCTTTTAGTTACTAAAATTACTTACAATATAAATTACTGAAACCACACCAAATGTATCGTCTTAGGCATAATTATTTTTTTATTAATTGCTAAGCTTTGCAAAGGGCTTTATTTTCTGGTACTATTATTTAAAGAAAATCAAAAACATAAATTTAAGTGACAGTCTGAGATAAATACTTAGCTGTGACTACAACAAGACAATAGTTTGGCAGTATTGTTTTGACATGTTGCCCTTGCCATATCTCAGCTTGTAGTCAAATCTCCATCTTGAAATTTCTTGTGCATAACAACTACCATACAATACTGTCAGAACCAGAACTTCAGATTTTTATCTCGTGCCCCACCAGAGATATCAAAGCCTCAAAAGTGCGATTTTTGACATTTTTGAAAAATTTGGGAGTTTTTTTAGCGAAGAGAATGCAAGTCCCAGATCTGAAACTTGGCGTGTGAGAACAAGTACTTTCGGCCTATTTGTAAAAAAAAAAAAAATATGTCAAGTTGACAGTTGTCTTTGCTAGAAAAATTTCCTTTTGTAAACGGGCGCATTTTGGAAAAAAACTAAATAATTATGCTTAAATTTCACCAATAAGGATTTATTTTCGGAAACTACTCTATTACCAAATTTTTAGCCTATTATATTTTGTACAAATAGCTTTAATTCGCACTTGAATTGGAGAAATAAACAATGAATTATTCACAATTTCGTAAACCCTTCTTGTGAGAAAATTGCTGCAGACGATGTAACAAAGATGGCCGCCATACACAAACAAAAGTTAATAAAATTAAAATAATAGTCATTTTGAACTTCCATCATGTTAGTGTTGTTGTACAAAAAATTTCAGTATTTTAAAAAATGGTCAAACAACGAACAAATGATTTTCTGGACCACTTGAAATGGATTGACCCACTACTAGTTGCTAAACACTTTCTACCAGTAACAAAAGAATACTTATTATATTGTTGTATTAGGGCCCAATATTATATTAATTAAAAACACTTTGAAATAAATACAATATTGTATTAATCTTGTCTTTACAAGAATAATTCTTGCAGTAAAATGCCATTATTACAAATACATTGGAAATGTTTGTAATTAACGCTAAAATCACAGACAATTGTGTTTTACATTGGAAATATTGATAATGAAATACAGAAATATTTATTTATATTATTTGCACAATATTTTTAAACATCTCAATTTTGGAAGACTAAATAAAATAAGACAGACTTGAATACACTTTTTACTAAAAACATTAAAAATACATTCAGTAAACGTGTCGCCAAGCAACCACAAGACCTCACCAGTACAATTTAACCATAACAAACAGGGATGACAGGGATGACCGCCCCGGGAACCCAGCTTTCGCTTTAGAGTATAAGTAAATTTTTTTAGGGGGGGGGGGGAGACTCAAATCCACTGCATATGGTAAGATACATTAACAATGAGTAGTATTTACAATATTTTTAAAACAGTTAATAAAATACAGAAAAATAAATTCAGTTTGCTGTTTTTGACTCTGAAACTCACAAGAAATGTCATCAGTACATACATTGACAGCAATTACACTATGTTGTATACATGCATAAACAATTACAAGACATATTTTTTGAATATTAGAGCTGAAAAACTTTAAGTGAAATGCATCAGAATAAATCAAGTTCTATTAAAGTTTTTTTATTTTTAAACAAACAATATTCTCCAGTAACGGAACAGGCTCCATTCAATGTTGGCGAACGTAATTGAGTAAACCAGCCTCCTAGAAACAATCTATCATGAATACCTTGTGTCTAGAAGGCTGGTTTACTCAATTATGTTCGCCAACATTGGATGAAGACTGTTTCAATCCTGGTAAACATTGTATGTTTTAAAAAAAATAACTTTGACTGTGTTTGATAAGTTCTATTGTTTGTTTTTACAATGGTTATATTTTACTGATGTGGCCATGCGGTTGCTTGGTGAAGCGGTTACTGATTGTATTTTTAAAGTTTTTATTAAAAACTGTAATCAAGTCTGTCTTATTTTGTTTAGTCTTTTAAAAGTTTCAAATTCAGTCGTTAAATGTGTGTACATGGCAAATCTCAGTTTTGTATAAATTTCTCATATAAATGTTAACATCATAGCGTTGCTTCAATATTTCATCTTACTGGAAATATTGGTAGTGTATAATCAATACAAAACTATTTCACTCAATTATCTATACACTTACTTCCAAACCGATAGCTAAACACTTTTTACCCATAGTAAAAAAATACTTATCATATGAAGGGTGTCCAACGAATAAGACCCTGATTTCAAAATTAAATATCTCAAAAACAATGATCAATAGAATTATGCGGTAAACGGTTTGTTTATTAGCTAAGCTGTATAAATGTTATACAGAAGTTTCGAAATTTAGTTGCTAAAACCGTTAACAGATAGCGTTGTAATCGCAATGCCTGCAAATTGTGCTTCGAAGTCCAAAGTACTAGCGTTTCATTGCTAGATGGTTCCCTATGGCAGAACGAAAATTGGGAAGCCCACTTTGTCGTTGGGGTAATGTGCAGAAGTAGAGACATCTGGTCACAGAATTATTGCATCATCAAAAACTCTGAAGATGTCCAATCAATAGAATTTTCAATAAAATGTTTAGAAATCATTATATAAGAACTTATTAAATCATTTTATTTGGGTGATGTGCAGTAGCGGAGCCATGTGTTGACAGAATTGAGATTTGTTTCAAATTTTGTTATAAGCTTTTTTAGTCTGGATATCAGTATCTCTGTGGTATGACTTTTCTCTCGTAATTGGTAGATCATGGAACCGAATCCAACCAGAGGAGTGTTTGATAACATTGGAAATCTTTACTTTTTATTACTTTACTTTTACTTTTTAAATTGTGAAAAAAGTTTGTATAAAAAAACCATAGTTTCTAGTTTTAAAATTTAATTAAGCTAAAAGAAACCCTTTTTTTTTTAAATCAATGAGCAATTATAATAATGATTCATAAATATTTTTTTTAATCCGTAGAAAATAGTTTGAATAAAAAAATTCAAAGTTTCTATTTTTAAAAGCTTAATTAAGTTAAAAAAATCATTTTAATTGTAAAAACTCCTTTCATATTTTATATTTTAGCACAGAAGTATGGTGCAACTTCTAGCGATATGATCCGAACATTTTGAAAGGAGTGCAGCCTCCAAAATACTTTTGCTTCGACGTTGATTATATGACTTATCGTTAATTCCTTCTAAAAATGAAATAATTTAATGCATAATTTCTGTCCTTAAAACTTTGTTTACAAAGAAAAGAAATAGTATCTGTGTTGTGCTAAAACCAAAATAATATGCCGTGATTTAAAAATAAATGAAAATGCAAAATTGCTTTTTTATTTATAATAATTCAGGTATAAACAATAATACTAAATTATAATGCCATAATTTAAAAATATAAAAAAGTACAAAATTATTTTTCTAAATATTGCATTTTGATTTAAATGCTTATATTGCATTAAAAATTGAATTTAATAAAGTATTTTAATAAGTTCTTCTATAATGATTTTTAAACTTTTTATTGAAAATTCTATTAATTGAAATTCTCTAAAATTAAAGCTGATGCAATAATTCTGTGACCAGATGTCTCCACTTCTGCACATCACCCCAACGAAAAAGTGGATTTTCCCAATTTTCGTTCTTCTATAGGGAGCCATCTAAGAATGAGACGCTAGTGACTTCGAAGCACAATTCATAAGCATTGCGATTACAGCGCCATCTGTTAATGGTTTTTGTAACTAAATTTTGAAACTTTTGTATAACATTTTTACAACTTATCTAATAAACAAACCGTTTACCGCATAATTCTATTGATCGTTGTTTTTGAGATATTTAATTTTGAAATCAGGGTCTTATTCGCTGGACACCCTGTAGGTTTTATTCGGGCTCAGTTTTACATAAATCGGAAATCCACTGGTGTTCAAAATTAAGGACCAGTCACAAAATGCTAATTTTTATGTAAGCAAATACTCAAAAGGAAATAATACAATTGAAATAAATACTCGTACTATCCCTACAGCACAGCTAGGCCATACAGCATCTCATTCATGTCACACATGGTCACAAGTGTCACAGTCACTACGGTGAAACAAAAAATAGGAAATTCTACACGTCTCATCATGAGTCTCAGATGATCACTATATGTGACTCCATTGAGACGTCAATGTGACTGTTGCTTTGTGACGAGTCACCAAGTGACTTTACAATGTAGTTACATTGTGACTCTCATGTGACTGTCATTTTAAACTCAATTTCAAAGTCATTATGAACGTTGCGTTATGATAAGTCACCAAATAATATCACATTATAGTCACATGGTGACTTTTCACAAAAGAACACAATGGTGACTTTACAGTAATCTCTCTGTCACCTGGAAGTCATCATGTGACTTTAATGTGACATTATTAGTTAACTTAACTCAATGCAGCGTTCACGATGACTTTGAAAATGAGTCTACAGATGACAGTCACATGAGAGTCACAATGTAACATTGTAAAGTTACATGGTGTCTCGTCACAAAGCAGAAGTCACAGTGACGTCTCAGTGGAGTCACATATAATGATTATTTCAGACTCATAATGAGAAGTATGGAATTTCCCTTTTTTGCTTCACAAGTAGTGACTGTGACACTTGTGACCATGTGTTGAGATGTTATATGAACTAGCTGTGCTGTAGAGATACTAATTATTCGAATTATATTATTTCCTTTTGAGTATTCGCGTACTTGAAAATTAGGATTTTGTGATTACTCCTTAATTTTGGACGCCAGTGTACTTCAAACTAAATACCAATATTCGGCAAAGCTTGCCTTAAACGGGAAATTCCTAATGTAATATAACACTGCTATAGATACATTGGGAATATTTGTCATTAACCGGTAATATTGTTGACAAATGGGCTTTAGATTAAAAATGTTGATAACGGGATACCGAAATATTCATCTTTAATACTGACGTAATATTAGCAAACATCTCATATTTGTATGTATTTCTGATATAAATGTAAACATGTTTCATTATTTCATGTTAATGCTGACAATATTGATCAATATGTAGTTAATACAAATACATCTCGACCAGTGGCGTGGCGTGAAAATTTTCGGTGGTCATCGCAATTATTTAAGTTTGTGGTGAAAAATTATTAACTTTAAAATTCAATGGTTGAACGTTCAAAAAAGAAACTTTAAATCTTACCTTCACTTATACATGAACTCCAAATGTTCTGCTAAAACTGGATCGTAGTGTTTTAAAAGCTTATTAAGAGTTTTCAAATATTGCTTGGTCATCGCCGCATCCAGCGATGACCGGACGCCACGCCACTGATCTCGACCAATATTGTTTTGTTACTTGGGTAGAGTTTTAAAAGAGAAAACATAAATTTAATTTTAACATAGTAAAGGGGAAGTTAATCTTTTCCAGAATGGCGTTTTCATACTAGGACACGGCTTTATACTTAAAATAATTCGTTCTAACAATTACTTTTGTTATTATTTGCATGGATTAAATTTCTCAAAATATTTTCTCAATAATGCATTTCTCATATTTATTAAATTTCAGTAGTTTATGTCATTTGGATAGCTGTTATTAACTTTTTAAACATAAAAGTGATTCCTTCCTCTTCCCTCAAATTAAAAAAATAAAGAGAAAAGTGCCCAGTTAACCCTCTAATGCATGTTTTTTTATTTTTTCTTAAACAATATATATTTGCTTCCTTGACAGCCATAAATTACAGGAAAAATATTGAAAAATTTTTCACTCATATTATTTAGTATTTTGAAGTTTTTTTAATTGTTGCCAAATGGCAACACCATGCATTAACCGCAAAAAAAAAAAAATTTTGAACTTTGCCAACTAGCAACACTGTGCTGTTTTATTGCTTTTTTTTTTTTTTTTTTTTTTTTTTGTAAAAGTATAAGATTTTAAATGCATACAATACTTTACATACACTTAGAAAAATATAATTATATATATGTGTAGTATGTGTGCATATACGTATATATATATATACATATACTATATATATATATATATATATATATATACATAATAATTTTAAATCAATATTTAACTTACAAGTCATATAACAATATTAATCAAAATTCTATAATAAAGACAACATGTAATAATATTATACATTAATTGTTATCTATCAACAAAATAATAATGGTACAAATTATTGTTCTAAGACATTAAATGAACATATGAAGTTAGATGCTACAATAGAATCATTTTTAATTTATAATAAGAAGATATGCTGTCCTGATACAGAACACAATAGAAGTATTGTAAAAAATATAATTAAATAAAAACATAATAAAATGAGGAAAAGCAGCCATATTTATCCTGTATTTTAAACCAATTGAAATCATTTAAATTTTAAAAACCAAAATGGGCTTATAAAGTGTAATATCACATGCAAAATACAATGAAAAAGTCATAGGCTAATAAAATATACTCTATAAATATACGGGAAATGCTGCAGATTACCATAGAATTTTATATCAATAATATTTATCAAAGTTATGAATGGTAACCAATAGAACATTTATTGTTTTTGTTTAAACGTAGAGGTACCAAACACTTAATTCATTTTACACTAGTGTAACCTATACAGCCAAGAACTTTACACCGTTGTTTTTTATCTAAGTGTTGTGGCCAGTGATCAATTTTATCCTTCCTGACATCTTTAGAAGTTTCATAAAGCTGAAAACAATGGACTACTAAGTTGTTGCTATAAAATTTTAATAATTGGCTTTTTTTGATGATGTAACTGGTACCTTCAGGAGGGCATGGACACGGAAGCACAAGGGAAGGAGAAAAGAGCTCCTTTAAATCTGAAAAAGATGTATTTTGGCCATTTTTTATCATTTGGTTCCCGTTTAACAAAAAATTTATATCTGCCATTAGAGGGGACCCCTCAAATCGGGAGTCCCGGAGCATCTGCCCGCATGTCCCTGCATTAGTCAGGCCCTGGCTTTACAGTAAACTGGGAAGATTTTGTATTTAATAAGAGGCGTTTATCGAGTTAGGGTGACATATGGTGATAAAAGTGAAAAAAAAATATTATGCGAACCAGTTGTGAAACAAACAATGCTCAAAATGTTTACAAAAGCGGAACTCAATTCATGGTGTTCCCAAATGGCAACAAATGTATATCATGCGCATGCAATTTTTGTTTCAATAAACATAACTGAAAATTATTTAAAATAACTTTTAAAAGTATATTTTTTTCAGAAATATTTTTTTCAAATGAAATTTTGCATGTTAAATATATTTTATATGAGTTAGAAATCCAACTATGGCTAACAAAATGGAAAGTATCAAATGAAACTTTTTATTTGTAATTTATAAACAACTATTGCCAACTATGATATTTTTTATTAACTAAATCTAAATATAGGACCAACATGAATACGTATAGCATAAAGTTGTCAAGAGACAACGGTAAATAAACAATAAGGAGGGAAATTTTAATATGTTGCCAATTGGCAACAGTATGAACTAGAGGGTTAAAATGATGACATTGAGCTCACAGGCTATTCACACAAATTGTATATTATCTGGGAGTACGGGAGTGCGTCCGCCAAGTTTGCACAAGCCGTAAGCTACCTTTTCCTGAACCATTTCGGCATACTTTTCACCCCCTCATAACGTCGTTTTAGGGAGAGATATAGAAATTTTTCTTTTATACACATGTTCGTACGGTCAAACTGAACTAAGGTTCCACGATTTTATGTTTCTATATTTAGTAGTTTTCGAAATATTAAATTTCGAAAAAGTGCTTTTTTGTCACTGACTCACTTCCCATCATCAAATAACTATGGTACTTCTAAAAGTCGTAGAATCATGAAATTTCACAAGTAAGTCGGGTTTGTAGCACAATTAACCAGAAAAATCTGAAAACACAGAATTTCTGTCTGTAAACCCTTCAAACAGGGGCTGTTGGTTTGACCGTAAACAGCTCCTCAACACATTCAATTGCGCCAATGTTGGTCGCAAAAACTCGATTACACAGTTCAAGCAGAATAAAATTTTATATAATATGCTTTTCCAAAGATGATTGTTAAATAGAAAAAATGAATATACCTGATAATTTTAATCAGTATAGGTTATGATATATTTACGATATTAAAACAATAAAACATTTAACAAAATATAACCGCAATTCAGTACGTTTCCGATATAGTAGCCTTGGCGAAATAGAGAAAATAGCCTTGACGAGAAAATAAAGTTAATAATAACGTACTTTCTGGCAACCTATTTACTGTGCCATATACACAAGTAATTTTTCCATATGTATACAATTTATTTTATGTAAGGAACCCGTTTATTTATTTTTATGTACCAACATAAATAATTTGTATATAAAAAAAACAATATTTTATGCATGTTTAAATAAAATATTTATATGTATATAAATACATATATAAATACCATAAAAGTTCATCAGGTTTGTTTTCATAGTTGTTTATATCATTTGGCAACATATCTCAGTTTCTGAAGTCCGAATTGCGCCAAGATTTTTAAAAAATGCCAAGGTCCCTATAGTGGAAAAATATCCTAATTCTCATATGAAAGTTTAAAAAGCTCCTTTTAATTAAATGAAATGTTTAACTAATAAAGCTGTCTTTAACGATGTGTGACAGATGAGCGTCCGAAGAACGCTGCTAATGTTATTATATTGTATTATTAGCCTACTTACTGTTAATTTATTGTTAATTTTAAATCTGTAAGAGAAAGATTATAGTTATAGATAAGATATGTTGGTCGCCAAAACCAGATTACAGAAAATTAGCCTGAGTTATAAAGGTGTTACATGATTTCAAGCTGAATGAATTTTTATATGCTTTTACAAAAATCTTAAGAAGGCAAATCTTTCAGTTTATGTGTCCATCTTTCTATCTTTTACTTCCTTAAAAAAATTTTATTAAAGACCGGGAGGCGTCTGCACCGATCATCACCTCATCGAGTTGACGGCTGAAATTTTAGGATTAGTTAAAAATCGATTAGCGTATTAAAATGTAACTGGTCTGCCAAGTCATATATTTGTGGAAACCGCCTACAGGCCCGATTTTACCGGTTGATTGGTGGATTTTCCATTGTGTTTTACTGCGCCCATTGCTCCATGTTTCCATACTTTTGGATGCAGAAAAATACAATAATAAACCTATCAGTCAACCACTAAAATTAGGCCTTCAGGTGGTTTCTACCAAGATATGACTTAACAGACCAGTTGCATTTTAATATGCTAATCTAGTTTTAACTAATCCTAAAATTTCAGCAGTAAACTCGATTAGGTGATGGTGTGTTCAAACGCCACCCTGTCTATTATAAATGTCGGAATTCTAATCTCAATAGCACTCTGGTCAAACTGGCAGATATCCCTACTATTTATGGAACACTATTCCTTTAAGTGCGTTTTAGTGATGTTTATGAACTTTATGTATATGCATCATACATAACATATTATACAGTAGAACCTCGATTATCCGAAATAATTGGGACCGACCATCTTTCGGAAAATCGAAATTTTCGGATAACCGAGAATGCTTCAATTTTAAGATTAAGGAGAAATATATGCGCTATTTCTTGTTATGGTAACAAGTGCTTGATAAAAATAAAGAATTGCAAAATAGAAGCAAGAATAAATTACATGAATTTTAATTTTGAAATTAAGTACATATTACGTATTTCACAAGGGTTTGAAACAACGTTTTGTTTGTCGCAGTTTCGATTGTCCTTGCTTTGAATTTCTATCACGAATTTTTTAAATATTTTTAGTTCACCAGTATCATACTCTTTCTGCTGCTCCAGCTATGCCAATCCTTATGAAAAACATCCAAAAGCTTCAGAATTTCTGACTTGTTCGTTTTCTTCGATTGTTTTCTTCATTTCATTCCGCAGCTTACGGGAGTTCAAGTTAAATTCTAAGTAATTCTAAGAAAGGGGATCAAAAATATTTATATGTACTCGTGGTTCGTAAACGACCGCTTGCACGCAAGCAATATTATTGTTAATAAAAAAAAAAAAAAAAAAAAAAAAAAAAAAAAAAAAAAAAGCTTTCAAAATGGATTTTGCACTCAAGAAATTTCATAGTATAAAAAAATTTTAAAAATGGATTTCGTTTAACCAAGAGTTTCGTTTGAAAGATTTTCGGATAAAAGAGGTTTTACTGTAGATATGCATATAATACGTAATACATTTGCATCACACATATTATAGGTATGTGTATAAAACATAATACATATGCATCATTATGACGTCAGAATAAACAAAACATTTTTTGTCGCCAAATTTTAGAATTGACATGATATATTACCAAATTTGGCGACACATCGCTAAATGTCGCCAAGCTTGGCGAGTGTTTGACGCTAGTGGCTATTTTTCAATGAGTTAATTATTAATGCGAGCCATCAATTTATATTTTTCCGCTTATCATCGGAATAGTTAAATGGTATAACGTACGAATATTTCCAAAGTGTCAATAGTTTCGTCACTGCACAAAACCTCGGCTATTGTTATTATATTGTACTGTTATTATACTTACTGTGACTATGTTGTTAATCTTTACGCTGCTAAAACTTCTGTATTATATAAAGAGAATTTGCGAAAACTATTAAAGCACCGAAACTGCCAGTTCTTCTTATGATTATTATAATTCTATAACATGTAACCTGGTAATCGATATGAATGTTAGAATTAATCTTCTATAATCCAGTTCCTCGCATTTTAGTTTTCAGGTTTCGAATAAAATTAGCAAAAATCTTAAAACCATGACACATTGGCTAATTCTTCAACACGATCAGATGAGAAGAATGACAGATTTTCAAATGGATCATGGCAGACAACAATCATGATACATAACAACACAAAATATACTATGTGCTTCCATGATCGTAAAGAGTTCTTGATTTCTCTATCAAAAGCTTCCGACTTGGCGAAAGAATGGGCAAGTTAATTAAATTATGAAAAGCAGTAACATGATGCAACGTTTAACATGCAATTAATAGAGAAAATACTGCCTGCTAGAGGCAGCTAGTACTTTAATATAAAAAAATAAAGTATAAATTTTAAAGCTCAATAAAATAAATTTAGGTAGTTTTATGTTAGCTGGGCGCAAGTGGTAAACCGTCAAATACTGTTCCCAAATCCATTGTTCATATTGCATTCATTTCATTTAAAAATATAAACTTTTCAGTCATCTCATTTAAAATATATGCATTTCCCTCATTTTATTTAATAGAATATTTAACATAGAAATAAATAAATAAATAAATAAGAAATAATAACATAAACCAAAATATTTTATTTGAAAATCAAAGCATTATTTCTAATTTACACATGTGAAGAATGAAAACTGCTATTGGCGAAAAAACAAAATGTTAATGAGGAGATTTGCTCCCGGCTAACATAAAAATACCGAATTTTTCTTTTATCTTAATATAGCTTAGAAAAACATACAAAATGTAGTGATATCCCAACAAAAACTTTTCGGTAAAAAAAAAAAAAAAGCGCCAAGTTCTCCTTAATATTTCGGCCAGAAAAAGTAGTGATATCTGAAGTTCGCACAAGTTAAGAGCCAAACATCCCAAATCTTTCATTGAAAATGGCTTCCTGAGACTTGGCCGTTAATGCCTTCGAGAGGGTTTTTCAAATATTAAAGTATGTACAAATGAGCTACATGCCAACTACATTTTTTTATTATTTTTGGCATTTTGTGGCACAAAGTACAGAGATAAAATACACATTTAAAAAAAGCATTTAAACCACTTCAGTCTATTTAAATGCTTAGAAGTTAAAAATAACAAAATACTTTTATTCAGAAGATAATATCCCTAATTGCTGAAACATAATTAGTATCAGCTTTTAACAGTTTATAAATCGAATAGCTCTTAATGTATGCAAATAAACTATAATAAATGTTCAAACGAAAAATATCTCTTTCGTTAATGCACAAGATTTCAATATTATACAATAATATATAATGTAACAATATTGTGAGATTTGAAGTAAGTAAATTTTGTTTTATTTCTTGGGTTTTATGTTAATGACTTTAGCTTTAGACCGTACAAAATGGCAATTAAACCACAAGTAGACTAAATGATCTGTAATCAAAACTAATGTTTGTTGAAACTGAATGGTATTTATCAGAAATCTTTTAGTTATAATATCTTTATGTGAATTTGCCTCTTTGCATTCTAATATTACTTTTAATATTTAAATAATTCATAAGTGCTTAATTTCCTATCATTAATTTTGAAATGCTGTAGAAGACATTAACGGCCAAGTCGCAGGAAGCCAATTTCAATGAAAGATTTGGGATGTTTGGCTTTTAACTTGTGCGAACATCAGATATCACTACTTTTTCTGGCCAAAACATTAAGGAGAACTTGGCGCTTTTTTTTCCGAAAACTTTTTGTTAGGTACTTTTATTTGGGTCTATTATTCGTAAATAGAGCTCACTATTTTTGAATAAAACGGTAAAAAATACAAATCATAAAAAGCAGCCTTTTTTTGTCATAATGCAAACCAATAAAGTTCAAATGAGAAAAAAGAGCCTCCAAAACTAATCATGTAAGCGCCTTATTAGAATAAACCTGCCTACCAAATTTGAACCGAATCGGATAATTCTGAATATAATAATTATTTAGCTAAATCTGGGAATCACTAAATCAGAATAAACCTGTATACCAAATTATAACAGAATCGGATAATTCTTCATGAAAAACTCATTTAGTTAAACAAGGGGGGGGAGTACCCCAGTTTCCCCCCATAATACTTAACCAATAAACCTCCAAATCTAATCAGGAAAGTGCCTTTTCGTAATAAAACGGTATACCACTTTGAAGCAAATTGGATAATTCTGCATGAAAAACACATTTATCTAAATTAAGAAGATTGTAGACCCCTTGCTTCCCATCCCATATACTTAACCAATGAACCTCCAAATCTAATCAGGGAAATTCCTTATCTTAATAAAGCGGTATACCAAATTTGAAGCAAATCGTATAATCCTTCATGAAAAACCCATTCATCTAAATTAAGTGTGGATTAGCCCCCGTTTCCCCCTTTCTACTTAACCAATGAACCCTAAAAATAACCAGAGAAGCGCTTTCTCATAATGAACCTATATCCAAAGTTTGAATCAAATCGGATATATATTTATCAAGAGTTACCGTGTTACGTACATACATAACCTGCGGACACATTAGCTCTCAGGCTTTGATAGCTCGGGAGCTAAAAAATCGAACTTGAAAGAGTTAAACTAATTATCTACATATATCTGCATTCTCTTAAAAACAAATAATACAGCAAATAAATACAGAAATACATACTTTAAAGAACATAGTATGTACTCGCTTTTTAAAAAAGCAAAATCCTCAATTTAAACGTTTTTGTAACTTGTATATCCCGCTTTTTGTAATAGTTTGAATTATTATAGTTATCTACGTAAAATAACTTTGTTTTTGTTTTCCATTTGCTTGACATTTGTTTCACAAACAAAATGTAAATGAAAGCACTTTTCTAGCACTATTTCAAATTCCACTTTTCAATACAATAAAAATACTTAGCTATTAATCAAACTTTTTTAAGCATTTGTTACCTTCATTAAAAGTTATACTTCCTAAAAGTCATGTTGTTAACTTTTACTTACACACTATATGAATAAAATTTCAAAACTAAAAGAGAGGGTTTTTTATATATTTTATCTTTGGGAAAATTTTTTGAAGCTTACTTTAATAAGTCACGCAATACTGTAATTAATCGAACTGATTTCGGAAAAACATTTTATACGATAGAAAAAAGAAAATATGAAATATAAATGTACATATATATGGTACATATTTCTTGCGCAATTTAAAATTGCATTTCAGTATTTATAATTTTTGATGCCAATGTGTTTTTTATAAAACAGTCATGTTAACTTTAAGCTATTATTATGATAAAAATAAAATAAAATATATTTTTAACAAATGATTTTAATATATCTCAATTTTCTGAAAGTTTTATACAACAGCGTCTTCAAAAAATGAAATGAAAAAAAAGAAAAAAGATATATATATCAAATCTCTTATAAAAATCATGTTGACACTGCATTTTTATCTAACTTACTGATTTTTAACTAGATATAATTTTGCTTTATGCCTCATAACACTGTATTAATTTTAACACAATTATTAAAATTAGTAAATAAAGCACAAAGTGTATTTTTTCAACTGATTGAAGTAGTGTCCACGAAGGGATTCGAACCAGGAAAACTTTGGCGTAAGTTTACAAAGCTTTGTCATTTGAGATATCCTGTGCAAATCTGGCAAAACTTTCTCTACCATAGAGAACATTGTTGATTAACACAGCTAGTCTTGTACCTGAATCAGTTGAAGATAATAAATCACAGGTAAAGGAATCCGAAGAAACGTTTTATACGTAATTAAACTATATTAATTTTAAGACAGTTATTCTAATTGGTAAATAAATCATACACATTCTAATTTTCCAACTCAGTGAAAAAAGTGCAGTACTCAGTATTCAAACCAGGAATTTTTGGCGTAAGCTTGAAATGCTTTGTCAATTGAGACATCCTGGACAAATCTGGCAAAACTTTTTCTATCAGAGAACATTCTTGATTATCACAGGCGGTCTGATATCTGAATCAGTTGAAGAGAATAAATCACAGGTAATGGAATCCCAAGAAATGTTTTATACGTAATTAAACTATATTAATTTTAAGACAATTATTCTAATTAGTAAATAAATCATACACATTCTAATTTTCCAGCTCAGTGAAAAAAGTGCAGTACTCAGGATTCGAACATGAATTTTTGGCGTAAGCTTGCAATGCTTTGTCAATTGAAACATTCTGGACAAATCTGGCAAAACGTTTTCCATCAGAGAACATTGTTAATTATCACAGGCGGTCTGATATCTGAATAATTCACAGGTAATGGAATTCCAAGAAACGTTTTATACGTAATTAAACTATGTTAATTTTAAATCAATTATTCTAATTGGTAAATATAAGTAATTGGTAAAGCCAATTATTCTAAATGGTAAATAAATCAAACAAGTTCTAATTTTCCAACTGAGTGAAAAAAGTGCAGTACTCAGGATTCGAATTGGGAATTTTTGGCGTAAGCTTGCAATGCTTTGTTAATTGAGATATCCTGGACAAATCTGGCAAAGCTTTCTCAACAGAGAACATTGTTGATTATCACAGGTGGTCTGATATCTGAATCAGCTCAAGAGAATATTTCACAGGTAATGGAATCTCAAGAAATTTTGTTTAAAATTGTTTACTACGTAATTAAACTATTTTAATTTTAAGATTAGTATTCTAAATGGTAAATAAATCATACAACTTCTAATTTTCCATCTGAGTGAAAAAAGTGCAGAACTCAGGATTCGAACCAGGGAGTTTTGGTGTAAGCTACCAGTGATCTGTCAAATGAGCTATCCTGGACAAATCTTAACACTAGATCAATCATTATGGATAATTTTGACCACTGCCAAATTGATAACCGTCGATTCGAAACAGAGTTTTTTTTTTCATAATGTATGTTACATGTTTGCAGCACAAAAATAGGCTAAGTAAATAAGTTAAATAGTTTTAAATAAAAACACTGGTGTGAAATACTTTTTATAAAACTTGAGTAGAATTGCCGGCTGTTCTAGTGTTAAGGAACTTTCTCACTTATTGAACCTTATTGATTATGAAATCTGGTTTCACATCTGAATCATCTGAACAGAATAAATCGCAGGTACTGGTCCTCCCTAAAACATAGTATATTTAATTACACAACATTAATTTAACACAATATTTTTAATTCGTAAGTAAATCGTACAACTGGAATTTTTTCAACTGAGTAAAAAAGTATCCAGACCAGGATTCGAACCAGGAACATTTAACGTAATCTGCTAATTTTCTTTCAAATGGGCCATCCTGGGCAAATGTTGAGGAACTTTCTCACCCAGAGAATCTTGTTGTTATCACATCTGGTCTCATATCTGAATTATCTCAACAGAATAAATCGCTGTTAATGGACCCAAAAGAAACGTTGTATACGTATATACACTATATTAATTTAACACAATATTTCTAACTGGTAAATATAAATCGTACAACTTAAAAATTTTCAACTGAGGGAAAAAAGTGTGAAGACCATGATTCGAACCAGGAATCTTTAACTTAAGCTGCCAGTTTTCTATCTAATGGGCCATCCTTGACAAATGTTGAGGAACTTTATCATGCAAACAACCTTGTTGATAATCACAGCTGGTCTCATGTCTAAATCAGTTCAACAGAATAAATCACAGGTAATGGAACCCTAAGAAACGGTGTATACGTAATAACACTATATTAATTTAACACAATTTTTATAATTGGTAAATAAATAATACAACTTGATATTTTCAAAATGTTTGAAAACTGCCCTAACCAGGATTCGAACAAGGAAACTTTAGCGTAAGCTGCCAATGCTCTGTCAATTGGGATATCCTGAACAAATCTCGCGAATTTTTTTCTCACCCAGAGAAACTTGTTGATTATCACAGCTGGTCTCACATCTGAATCAGCTGAACAGAACAAATCTCAGATAATTGAATCCCGAGAAACGTTGTATACGTAATAACACTATATTAATATGATACAATTTTTATAATTGAAAAATAAATAATACAACTTGAAATTTTCCAACTGTTTGAAAAGTGCCCAGACCAGGAATCGAACAAAGAACCTTTAGTGTAAGCTGCCAATGCTCAGTCAATTGAGATATCATGGACAAATCTCGCGAACTTTTTTCTCACCCAGAGAACATTGTTGATTATCACAGCGGGTCTCATGTATGAATCGGCTCAACAGAATAAATCACAGGTAATGGAACCTCAAGAATCGTTGTATACGTAATAACACTACATTAATTTAATGCAATTTTTATGATTGGTAAATAAATAATACAACTTAAAATTTTCCAACTGTTTGAAAAGTGCCAAGACCAGGATTCGAACAAGGAACCTTTAGCGTGAGCTGCCAAGATCTGTCAATTCAGATATTCTGGACAAATCTCTCGGATATTTTTCTCACCCAGAGAACCTTGTTGAGAATCACAGCTGATCTCATATCCGAATCAGCTGAACAGAATAAATCTCAGGTAATGGAACCCCAAGAATCGTTGTATGCGTAATAACACTATATTAATTTAACACAATTTTTATGACTGATAAATAAATAGTACAACTTGAAATTTTCAAACTGAGTTAAAAAGTGCCCAGACCAGGATTCGAACCAGGAACCTTTAGCGTAAGCTGCCACGGCTCTGTCAATTGAGATATCCTGGACAAATCTCGCGGACTTTTTTCTCACCCAGAGAACCTTGTTGATTAAAACAGCGGGTGTCATATCTAAACCAGCTCAATAGAATAAATCGCTGGTAATGGAATCCCAAGAATCGTTGTATACATAATGTAACTGTATTAATTTAACACAATTTTTATAATTGATAAATAAGTAATGCATCTTGAAATAATTTTTGAACTAAGTGAAAAAGTGCCCAGACCAGGATTCGAACCAAGAACCTTTAGCGTAAGCTGCCAACGCTCTGTCAAGCGAGGTATCCTGGACAAATCTTGCGGACTTTTTTCTTACCCTGAGAACCTTGTTGATTATGACATCTGGTCTGAAATCTGAATCATTTGAACAGAATAAATCGTAGGTACTGGAACTCCAAGAAACGTTGAATACGAAGTTATACATTATTAATTTTAACACTATTATGCTAATTGGTAAATCTCATAGTTGAAATATCTAGCAAAATGTTGTCTATTTTTTTATATCTAATAAACGATTTACACAACACGACAAGTGGTTTAGCATTAAAAAAAATCCTTAGTTTCAAAACGTTTGTCTTTTTTTTTTAACATTCAATGAACATTTTACCCAACACAGCAAGCGGTTTATGAACAATAAAAACATCCTCAGTTTCAAAACTTTTGTTTAAAATCTTTTGAACAATTTATTCAACACAGCAAGCGGTCTATCAATGATCAAAACTTCTCCAGTTTCGAAATGATTGTATTTTTGTTTAACATCCGGCGATCAATTTATTCAGCATTTTTAATATGTTAAAGTAATCTTAATCATATTGTAATTATCTTACTGTTTCTAGTATATTAATCAACCATAATTGCATAGTTCGAAAGCAAAACGGCGCCCCACCAGTGGCTGAAAGGCTGTGCCCTCGAAGCTGGTAGATGGGAGGTGCTTTGTTCGAAACCAATCGCGCCCGTGGGCCTAATCGTTCGGAGTTTTCGTGGTTTTCTTCGAGCCATGGATTTCATGCGTTAATACGGGTTAGGTTCCATTAGAAAGACCCCCACGGAGGGCATTGCCCCCCCTCAGGCCTATATATCCCTAGTGTAGATAATCGGCCGCCAAAAATCAACCAACCGAAAGTGAAACGTGTTTTAATAACTGACTTTTCCGGATCAATTATAAAAAAAGACGCTAAGCAAATATTTTTACGAAAATGTGTGATTATTTCAACTTTGGAATGCATGATCTCTTAATGTGTACGCGAGTATTTGTTTTCGCATATTTTCACAGATAAAAACAGTTTTAAAATAATGAAAATTATTTTCAAATTTGTGAAATTGTAAAATTCTATGGTATCTAAATGTTAGCTTGCTTATGTACATGTTTAAAATAAATACTTGAATATTTTATTTGAATAAAAAAAAAACTTAGATTAAAAATTAGAATATCGTCATTAAAATGGATATATGAATATATAGTAATACTCTTCTCTATAAATGGAATTAAATGTTAAATAAAACTAATTGAAACTGTTAATTGTTAACTATTGTTAACTAATTGAAATCGAATAAAAAATTTTTTTATTAACATATACTTATAAAAATAAATGGGAGAGTTAAATTTTAAAATTTATAAACGTAAACTCAGTATTATTAGAAATTTTGCATCCTTGTAAAAATTCATTCACTCAGTTTTTTTTTTCAATGTCAATACGATTTAGGTTAAAACCGCAATTTTGTGAATGATTAAAAAATACATGCGTTTGCACTCTTACGAGACATCCATAACATACGACAGAGAATAGTGACTTCATTACACTATTACTATATTTCTATTCCTTATGGATCGCGTATTAGAATTTGAATGTAAACTTCTAATCTATTATCATTTTTAAAGCCTCAAATAAAGGAAATATTTAGATCGAAATGGCTTTTCATCTCTATCGATTTAACATTTTGGATTTGAAATAAGACCAGCTCTGTTCATTTTGTTTCTTTATTTCTTTGATAGCTATGGGATGTTATTACTAAAGAAATTTATAAAAAAATACCTTGGAGTTAACCCAAGTGTATACAGCACACTATGATTTGAAACTCAGAAGGGTACACGTTTTCAATTATCTTGAAAAGTAGTATAAAAATTTATGTGTTCAAAAGTCTATCTTTTTTACAATGTCATAAAGAAAAGTTTTGAACTCTTTATAAATCTAGAGGAACTGCCTTATTAATATTCTTGAATTTGATTTTTTAACGTGTTAACTTTTTATTTTCAAATTAGAAGATTGTTAAATGTCAATATTTATAACATATTTTTATTTTTGAAGTGATATATAATTTGCATAGAAAATATAAGAAATATGATGATTTTTTTGTGCGTTCGTAATTATATAAATACGTAGCACCGATAGTCGTCGTCTGTTCTTCCGTCTGTCTGACCATCTGGCTGTCCATATGTCCGATATAACAGCGCAAAAACTACTACCCAACCGAATGGTTTGAAATTTAATATATATAATCGTTGCAGATTTTCGTCGAGTCATTTCACATTTTATGAAAATCGAATCAAAATTTTAAAACATAGTAATAAAAGTTTTCACCATTCTATTAAATCCTATCATACGTAATTAATTCAATGATATACCATGAAAGGTGATGATTCTAGGTTGCCATGGTGATTACGTCCTATTTTACATGGAGTCCTATTATTTCCGTATTACTGAATTTAATATATGTAATCGTAATAAATTTTGTATCCATACATTTTTGCATAAGAGAGCAACAGCTATTGCACCATGATCTGAATATTTTCAAAACTAGTCATAGTACGAAGACGCCTCATTTGTCGCGTTTGACGTAGAATTTCCGACTTGTTTTTTATTGCTATTGAAAACTAATAAAAAAGTTGTATAATTAAAGTAACGTTAAATTTAGTTAATTAGTATATTAAAATATATGTAATTTAGATTAACTGTTTTTAAAATTCCTCTTTGTATTTTGTTTAACTTTTATAAACTATTAAAAAAATTCTATTTTCACATTGTTATACGTTTTGTATGTAATGAAATAAAGCTATATTTATGCAATATTTAAGGAACAAAATATGTACCACTGTAAATATATTCCCGAATCTCAATATCAAAAATTTTACAGAAATATTATGTTTATAATTGCAATTATTGTAAGTATTAGCATGCTAACTATTTTATGTTTAAATATGTATCAATGTTTTGTACTGATTAAAAATGAATTTAATACTTGAAGTGAAAAAATTTAAATCGATATCATTCTTAAACTATATTTCCGAATGACTTTCTGCTTGGTATCCGAAAGAAAACTTTCGAAAAAAAATAACTTTTTAAGCATCATACAAAATTTTTCATGTAGGTTTAATGATTCATAAAATAATAGCAATGAAAAGTATTTGTATTAGAATTTGTTTATCATTACTTTGTATATTTATTTCTCTTATGCACTGCAAAAATATAACATTAATATCAATTTTGTGTTAAAATAGCCCTTGAATTCAAAGATTGTGTGGCGGAAAAGCACGATTAAAATGCTTAACCCTTAAATGTCTGGTGTTGCTTTTCGGCAACATACACAATTTAGGCTCTAAAATACTATTAGAATAATATTGAAGCTATAATGCCTAATGTTGCCGGTAAAATGCAGTCTGAAAATATTATTAAATCGATTTTCAATATTTAGATGGCAACACTTGTGCTGTTTAAGAATAAAGATAAATTTATTTTTTCAAATGTTTCTACTTGTTCGTTTTGTTTTGTTTGGAAGCTTGCGAAATACCCTATTTTGACCTGCACTTAGCAAGTAAAATTTATTTCTTATTAAAGTTCCTAAAATTCTTGTGTGTTTAATATTGTAGAATTTCACCAAGGGAAATTATTTTTTCTATTAAAAACCAGTATTGCCGATTAGTAACAAACAGTTTTTTAGCCGTAAACTATACTTAAAACAAAGTATGATTTTTGTAAGTATTTTTCCCATGATTTATTTAAAAAAATGAAACCCGGAAAACATTATTACAATGTTTTTTGAAAAATCAGGCATTTAAAGGTTAAAGGATTAAGAGGGTGCGGGACCCATTTTCAAACAATTTTTATTTACTGAGTTAAATTTCGAAATTTTTGTGATGCCTAGCCATATGATTTGTAAATAAAATCACAAGATAAAACTTCTCATAATTTAAAAAAAAAAAAAATTAAATTTTAAATTTTATTAAAAAAGTGGGGTAGTTTAAAATCGTTACTACTCGAAATATTATTTGTAGAATTTCAATTTTTTTGCGTTTAAATAAACAGTAGTATAACCGTTCTACTTTCCATAAGTAGAGGCTACAATCTTAAAAGAACGAACTCATCACTCCAAAAAAAGGAAACGCCGCTCCATACTTAAGTACAAAGTAATGTTTAATGAATATCTGTACTACATCACATAATATTATTTACAGGAACTATTGTCCATATTTACAGCACCAAAACTCAGAAGATATCCGGTGATTGCATTTTATCTTTTTCCCGCCTCTCAAAACAATCTCCGGGGGAAAAAAAAAAGCAAGCTTGCATTTCGAACACCTGTCCATTTGCGGGCGGCTAATTCGCATGGAATCATGAGAAAACCTATTTTGGTAGCCCGCTAAAATTAAAGTCTGTCGTTTAGTGCTGCCATCTAGCGTATAGGTATTTAAATATTTGTTACAGTAGTATATAAGTTTAAATTTAGATTAAGCATTAAAAAAATATTTAAATTAAAATTAATAATATTTAAATTAAAAATTTGAAGAAAAATGACTTATTCTTTTTTTAATCATATTTTCAAAAGTCATTTTTTTTTCAAAATTAAAGCTGGATAAAAATTAAAGTAAAACAATTGAAAAATACATGTTCCAAATTTGAACCACTTATTTTTAACGGTTCTTTACTTATAACAATTTAAATACGGGAAATGGTTAAAAAACCATCATGAAGAAAAACGCATTTTCGCAAAAAATTCATATTCATGACAACCATTTCTGGAAAGCTAGATTTTGAAAACAAACCAAAACTTAAAAATGATTATTTCCTGTTCCAATTAAGATAAAAACATGATTCAAACTTCATTTTAAGCAGAAAAGAAACACAGAGAAATTTTTAATGTAATAAAAAATTTTAATAAAAAATTAAGATTTTTGTGTCCCGGACCCCCTTAAATACAGTGTCAAAATTTGAGATTACTATTGAAAATTTTACGGTTTGTCACAATTTCAGAACTTGGACAAACCCATAAAAAAATTTATGCATTCATTATTATTATATACATAATGATACAGTTTATTCAATATTAAATATTATTTCTGTTCGATTGTGGGGCAATCACATTTCTATAAGATTATTTGAAGAACAGTTCATAGGGTTATGCTTTTGTTTTGATAATTATTGTACAGAAGCAAGTAGCAGAGGAAGGTCGGATATTATAGAACGGTCGGACAATATGAAATATTAAAATAATAAAACTTTGTAATAAATCACCATAAAATTACAACAAAACACAGGACGCGTTTCGAGCTAAAAACATAACAGCTCGTCATCAGCTACAGCATACACGTGTCCGTAAACGAACAAGTTCTTTTTTTTTTTTTTTTTTTTTTTTGAACTTGTTCGTTTACGGACACGTGTATGCTGTAGCTGATGACGAGCTGTTATGTTTTTAGCTCGAAACGCGTCCTGTGTTTTGTTGTAATTTTATGGTGATTTATTACAAAGTTTTATTATTTTAATTGCTTCATATCGCCAGTTTTCGGTGCTGTTTCGCAATATGAAATATTGTTGTATCTGGTACATACAGTGTTAAAGTCATGCTTAAATATTCCGTACGATCTCCTAGTACTCTCATGAGGTACTGTGCGCAGTTCTCTTTGGATATCTGTTGTTGGAGCGACATGATGAAATAAAATTTTGTCTCCCTTTTGACAGTTTTTTTGCAGGTAAATTTTATAAAATTCGTATTAACTATAAAACCTTATTGGCAGCGATGTTAACCAAGTTCAGTACAAAGCTTAACAGTTATATTTATTGTTTTATTATGAATTTCTACTCAATGCTAACTTGTTGATAAGTGAAGTGGACATGATTTTTAAGATGGTGTGTCGGGTAATATGGAATATCAGATAGACAAATGTTTCCAGGCCAGTCTAAAAGTTAAAACAATTTTTCAAAGAATCTCATTATTCATGCCGGGTGTCCTAAAAAGGACTGGCTGATTTTAAAATTCAATAACTTGCAAACGGTGACAGATATTTAAAAAAATCCTGTAGGAATGTTATGTATGATGTCAGGTTTTTTTTTTACGAATTACAAACAATAGATTGCGCTGAGAGCAATATGCTCTAAATCCAAGTCCAATTTCATGTACTTTGGGACCCACTCAATACATTTTAATCTCATTTTTGGTATGGGAGAAGACAGAGACTAAAAAATCCAACTTGAATTTAGAGCCTATTGCTTGCAGCGATATTTATTGTTTGTAATTGGAACTAAATTCGAGAATCACGGTAAAAAAAAAAAAAAAAAAAAAAAAAAAAAAAAAAAAAAAAAAAAAACTGCTGACATTATACATAATCCTCCTTCAAGAAATTTTTAAATATCGATCACAGTTTGCAAGTTATTGAATTTTAAAATTAATCAGTCCTTATTAGGACACCCAGTAGATAATGTACTACAGTTAACTTATTAAATAATTTTGGTTATTCTTTTAAATCGTGGTTTTTCTTGCAATTTTAATATTCCTCATGACGCTATTCCATATTACTCGACGTGCTTGCCATTACCGGAAAAGTGTAACTTAATTTTAAAGCTAAATATCGGTACGTATTTTTTCTTCCTCTTTAAACGCATTAAAAAGTGTTAAGAAATAGTAAAAATTTGTTCTTCGCTATTTTTTATGCATTGCAAATTTTTTATGTTAACTTAAAAGTAAAAATAAAATATAATTTCATAATACCCGAATACCCTTTACATAAAAAAATCTAATAATATCTTCTACAAGTATTTTATGAATCTAACACTCAATAATTCTTCTTGTATGACAACATTTTCCTGCTAAGCTAAAAATGAAGCTAAAGAAGAATTAACTATATTTACATGCTGTTTCTTTTTTCAAAAGACGTGTAATACTTAAAAACAGTTGTGATAAAGTTACAAATAGAAGGGGAATAAATCTTGAAAGCAGTAAACAAAAATTTGATGTCATAAACTGTTGTAACATCAATGTTTTTAAAATACATCCACTTTTTTGTATTTCAGTAAACCAAGGTAAAATACACATAATGACAGAAAGTTACATAATGTGAATTGTATGTATTTTTTTAACTCATGGAACATGGTACTGAGAGAAAATACTTTCACAAATATTTTTTGTTGTTTCGTTTAATAATACAAAATTTGTATCCTTTTTATTCGTGTACATTTTATTTAACATTGGTCAATCATGAAAAAATGTATTTCTTCATATAAAACTTTGATCGTAGTCTAGTAGAAAAACAGTATTAGGTTAATACTGGCTGTATATTGACTAAATATTGGATCCTTGAGCTTTCGCCTATGTAAAGACAATGAAGCATATGAAAAGACAATATTCACTTCATTGTTATTATTTCCAATAAAAAGCCAATTTTTGTGTGACATATGTGCTGCATTGTAAGTATTTCTAATAGAAATCAATATTTGTGCAATATAAAATTTCAGATATTTCCAATTTAAAATTGACCTTACAATGTAAAGGATCTAATTTTCAGAAGTAATATTTCCAGTGTAAATTTTCCTCCCACAGTATTACAATATCCGAATTTCATGGAAAATATTTGTAATGCAAAGATAATATTTGCATAATATGAAAAGTATTTCAAATGAGATGACAATTAATGCTTCAATATTAGCTTTATTATCTTAGAATTGCGAAAGGTTTATTACCAATATTAGAGAATGTAAGCATTAAAACTGTTGTATAATATTTCATGCCGATGAATGCAATACTGTCCCAATAATGTAACAATAATAGGCTATGAACTACTGTATATAGGTTTCCAGAGTTAGCATTTCTTAGAACACTACTTCAGTGTTTAAGGACAACATTTTACATTATGACCAAATCTACATCAGAAATCTTTAATATATATTCATTATAGTTTTGATCATAATTTACTAAGATCATTGTATTAAAAGATATTATGCATAGATATGTCTGTCCCAAACTTTCCCTGATTGGTTAAATTACCGCCTAATAGATGGCACTGCGTATCCGCATGTGATATCGAAAACACAACTAAACTTATTATTTTCTGCGGTAAAATTTCCCGTTGCTATCTGTAGTGTTATGCTAACTGCATCCGGTTTGTTGTAACAGTGTAACGTGATCATATCGAAGCTCCTGAAGGTCGAACAACGAAGAAGCTCATTCCTGAAGGTACTACTGTTAATGGACGTTGTTATTTGGAAATATTGAAGCGTTTCATGACCCGAGTATGCAGAGTTCATCCTCGGTACCGACAGCAAGGATGTTGGTCTTTCTTGCACGACAGCGCACAAGCACTCACCTCGATCATTTTACTCGAGTTTCCGGCTTCTGATTGGTTCTTCGTGCCCAGCAATCCTCCTTACTTCCCAGATTTATCCCCCTGTGACTTTTTCCAGTTCCCCAAGTTGAAATTGCACCTGAAGGCGACCATCTTTAACGGAATTCCAGACATTCAAACGACTGCGACCCACTATTTCACGCGCATGTCAAAAGTGTACTTACAGAAGTGTTTTGATTACTATTACATTCGTTGTAAAAAGTGTGTTGAGTCCAGCGGGGATTATTCCGAAGAGACAGAGGTCAAAATTTCCATTTCAGTTCTTACTTTTTCCTGTATAGGATCAGTCTGGGAAATTGTGGGATATACTGTGTATATCTGAAAATATATCCACTATTGATAGATACTACCATAAATCTCAAAGTAACTATTTTATAGTCTTTAAGAATTATGATACTTGATTATGAAAATACAGATATTGAATGACATATTACTGCCATAATTTCTTAGTAAATGTGATCTACCACAGAAATGTTTTGGTAGTGCATATCGATAAAATTTTATGTAGTTTGTCAGTGGGTCTGAATTTGTGCAATTTATTCTAAAGTATTAAAAAAAAAAACAGGAAAATATATCAATAATTTAAATACAGTTCTTAACCCATTTATGCCTAGCGTCCCAAAAATGGGACGCTATCGAATTTTAACACATTTGTATAATTTTCTTCTTCTTTATAACATAAAAATTATATGAAATAATTATTTATAAATGCCTTTAACTATTACTGAATGAAGACAGCATAAGATGGATATTAATTCACTTAAAATCAAGGCTTTTTACGGAGTTTATAGATTTTTAATTTTTCAAGATGGCGAAATGTAAAAGGAATTTCATTTGTGTTTTTTTCTACCGATAATCCAAACAAATAAGTCATAATCTTAGCTTGTAGACTTCTTTGAAATACGTATTTTTTTTTATTGTGAAATTATATGTTCAAGTCTAATTTTCATGCATTTTCGTAACGTACAAAATATAGGGCGGTAGGCACGAATTGGAACATATTTTTATTAGCCATTAAGGCGACATTTATTTATGTAAAGTCCTTCGCAAGATGATTATGAAATAAATTGTTTTTAAGCCTCAAATACAATTATTCTTAGTTTATTATTACTAATATATATAATGTTATTAGTTTCTGTAAATAAATATATATATATTTTTAGTAATTTATAAAAATACAAATTATAGTATATAATATACAATATAAAAGCTCATTTTATATAAATTTAGACAATTCATATAATTATACATATTATACTATTACAAATATTATGCATATTCCCTTACTTAGTACGTTTGCATATCAAATAAATAAAATAATAAATTAACGCATTTTTTTAGTATTTTTCCAGTTCATTTTGCAACATTTTAATGTGATTTTAACAACAAATTCGGGAAAACAAAAATTCCGGCACAAATGGGTTAAATATATAATATATATATATTTATATTCGTATAATATATATATATTTATATTCGTTCCCTTCATTATGAGGGGTTAAATATATTTACTATGATATTTAAGTATACATCAATGAAGAGGTAAAACGTGATGTGAAATTCACATTTAGATATTGGGATAGATGGGGTATCTTTGGGACAAATTTTATTTTTTTGCGCAATTTTTACACACTGAATGTTACATATATATTGATCCCTAAGTTAAGTAAATATGTAAGTAATTGAAATATATTCCTTCGCAAATGTTTAAATTAATTCGATGTATACTCTTACAAATGCTCGAATCTGCTCCTTTCAAGTGAAGTAAGTTGGAACAAACTATTCCACATGTTATTCTACTGCTAAGCTACAGTAAGGGAGAATTTGTAGTGATTTATAAAAATGAAATTCTATAACCATTTTAAAGTTATTTAAATTCATTAAATGAGAATGAAAAAAAAATACTCAAATATTAGTAATAGTTATTTTACAAATAATCTGCTATTTGTCATGTTATTTATACATAATTGCATAATAATAGCTTTTTAGAATATAAACATACAAATGTTCTTGGGCATGTTAAATTATATCGATCTTGCCCTAAAATTAAATGCGCAAACCACCGGACTATACTGCCTTCTAGTTTTACAATTTGTGCTTGTGAACAGCTTGGACCTACAATGAAATTTTCAAAAGACTTAATGATAAAAATAATGTGTGATTTTTAATGTTTGATATTCCTGTTTAAAAATGTTCATTCTTGAAAAATAAATAAATAAATAAATAATTATAAATCAATAGAGTAAAGTAACTACTACAACGTTGTCAAAAGAAAAAGACAGAGAGAGAAAGAAATATATTCTGTTCATCGCTTAAATTTCTTAAGACAGGTAGGCGCAAACTACCTCTCAGACTACTGCCAGCTGTCAATATTTACTAGTACTACTGTTTATTTGTATCACAACACATAAAAATTATGGTGTCCCATCACAAATGATGCCGCAATGTGGGCCATGTCCTAAAAGGTATTATTATTCTCTACTGTAATTCAGGAAAGAATAAGTTATTTGATTGGTTTTTTCCAGTTTTGCTGAAAGATTCATACTTTTTTATTTTCAGAATTGATACATTCAAATTACTTTTAACCATTAAGAGCAGGAGTAGTTTTATAACACAACAGTGTATTTTAATTGTTTTCATTTGACGTGTTTCATATAATCGTGTCTTCTGAGAACGTCATTTTGAATACAAAATCAGTTTTCAAAAAGCTAATTTTTTAATCCTTTAGGGAAAAAAATCTAAAAGTATTTTGAATTGACAAATGAATTAAATAATAAAGTACCACTTCATAACAAAATGCATTTACAATAATACACATTATTAACCCATTTATACCTCAATTTTTGTTTTCTCAAATTTGTTGTTAAAATCACTTTAAAATGTTGCAAAATGAACTGGAAAAATACCAAAAAAAAAATTACGCTAAAATATTTTTCATTTGTTTGATAAAATTTAAACATTCTAACTATGGGAATATGACTAATATTTATAATAGTATGATATGCATAATAACATGTTTTGTCAAAATTTATATAAATTAAGCTTGTAAATTGTATAATATATACTATAATTAGTATTTTCATGAACTACTAAAAAAATATATTTATTTCTTTACAGAGACTAACATTTTAAGTATTATCAATAATAATTTAAGAATAAACGTATTTGATGCTAAAAAACATTTCATTTCATAATCATCTTGAAAAGGACTGTACATAAATAACTATCCTCTAATGGCTAATAAAAATAGATACCCATTTGGGCCTAGCGCCCTATATTTTGCACGTTACAAACATGCATAAAAATGGGCTTGAACATATAATTTCACAATTTAAAAAAATACACCTTTCAAAGAAGTAAAAAAACTAAGATTGTGACTTATTTATTTGGATCCTCGATAGAAAAAAATACAAATAAACTTACTTTTTACATTTCGCATCTTTAAAAAATGAAAAATCTATAAACACCAAAAAGAGCCTTAATTTACTCAAATAAATATCTATCTTATGCTGTCAACTCTCGATAACAGATAAAGGCAATTATAGATAATTATTTCATAAAGTTTACATGTTACAAAGAAGACGAAAATTATACAAATTTATTAAAAATCAAGGCGTCCCAAAAATGGGACGCTAGGCATAAGTGGGTTAATGTGTTTAAAATAAGAATAAAATTTAATGTTTTTGAAATCTTAAATAAATCTATACATATATTTTTGTTCATTCTGAATGTTCGGATTAGATGTTCTATTTTCAGATCCTTTCTCCCATTTTGAATTTTATCCTTTCTTGATCAAATTTTACTGTGAAATTGTAACAAAAGTAAAACAAAAAAAACTTTTCTCTTGCAGCTTTCTTATTCGCAAAAATATAAGTTAATTTCCCGTTGCCTTCGGAAAAGTCCTGTAGAGGTGCGATTTTTTTTTCTGTTAATAGAAAAAGTGAGCTAAAAGTTTGATATTCTCAGGGAAACTTACACTCAGAATTTTATGAAAAATTTAGCTTTATATTTATAGTCATAAGTATTTTATGAACTGTGGTCATAATGATCTGTGGATCTGTGGGCAATCTGTATGATCTGTGGGCATAAATAAGACTGAATTTTAGTATCTCTTAAAATACCAGGAAATCAAGAAGTCCGACGGTATTGTAAATTTAATGATTGGTAAACTATGTACAGTAGAAAGATGCTTTTTCACAGAAATGCTTATATGCATGTAGCATTCGTGTTTATGACCCAAAAAACAGAAAATATTTACAACTTTGATTAATAGTGGGTGCTATTATACAATGATAAAAATATCTATGCAGACGTAATTAGAGAAAGCGCTACATACTGACCAAGTTTGTTGCTCACATTTCTCTGTAAGAAAGGTTTCGGAGATTAAAATAATTACATGTTAAAGGAACTTCGATGCAATGTCATCTGTATCTACTAAGTTTAGTAATGTTATCTTTTCGTGCTAATACTTTATTGTTTAAAATGTTTTATAAAAAGTCAGAATCAGAAGCTTTAGTTTTGTAAACCTGTGGTACAATGCGGGACGTTAAAATATGAAAAAATCCCTGCCGTCTCGGCCTACAGGCGCAGGTATATTTCGAAGTTAACTATTAATTTTACCAACAAAAACTAAATCATGATTGGAGATAAACCCACTTTAACAATTTTGTCTGACCGCTTTTGACGAATTTTTAATTTAATTTTTATATAAGAGCTGTTTTTAACAGAATCATGTTAAAGCAATATTCAAAAAATATTTTTCTATGCTCAACACCTCGAAATTTTCTGACACATTTTCAGATTCATTTTTAAAAGGAAAAACATGAAACTTTATGACGTGATTTTTGAAGATATTTATAAGCGACCTATGTTTTTATTTTTCGTTCAGTTAATTAGAACTTTTATAAACAATTATTTTCTCGGTAGGTCCATATTTTTCGTTTTCCAGCACAATCGCTTCGAGAAATTCGGTTCAAAATGCCCACATTGACATCATATTTAAAATATATTCTGCCTCTATCAAAAATCGATCATTAAGGCACATTATAAATTTAAAAATAAGTCAGAAAATAATCAGTTTAAATTTGATTGCATCCTTAATACGATTTTTTTTTCTTCCAGCTCTATGTACTTTTAATTTGTTTTTGCTGTATGAATTGCTATTATCAAAAACTTGTCAGTATAAAAGTTGTAGATAATATTAAGAAGATATATAATAAATTCATGCGGATTTTATAGCTTGTGAATTGACGAAGTTATCGATATTTTTCTTCTTCAACCCCCATCAACCCTTATTGTTTTCGTTTTTAATTTTTTTGCGGCAAGAATTGGTCCTATCAAAAACTTGTCAGTATAACAGTTGTAGATAATGTTAAGACAATTTAGGATAAATTTAATTGAATTTTATATCTTGAGAATTCACAAAGTTATGAAATTTGTTTCCCCAAAATCATATACTTTTCGCCCCTTGAGCCTACTTTTAGTTTTATCAAAAATATGTCATAGAAAAAAATTTTGGCCCATGTTTTAGAAGTAATAATAACTTAAAACTGAGTCCATATGTATTATAATTAAGAGGTTAAAGGGTTTTTTCGGTTTTCAAAATCCCCTCCCCTATTTCCACCTCCTTGTTCTGATTTTGTTCATTAACGAACTTCTCCGACAATTTATGACCCTTGATTTTATGTATCAGTTTAGAAAATATTTGTGCAGAATTATGGAAGTTATCGTGTCCATAAAAAAGTGATATATATATATATATATATATATATATATATAGTCTTTTACTGGAGGTAGTTTTGGATTCTAGGGTTCATGGTCGGTGTAGATCTGCAAAAAAATTTCCGAAATTCCAACATAGCGGAGATCCCAATAAGTAGTATTTCATACGAAATCTACCTAAAAAGGACAGTAGGCTCTTACAGCACTAACGGATATGATGAAAATGTTAGAGAAAATAGGCTCAATAGAGGATCGTCTAAATAACGAGAGACCACAAACATGTATTCCATTTCTTAGCAGGGTGGAACATGATACTTTTCGCCATCATGTTTCAGGGCTATGCTATGAAATGCTGTTTAAGATTAAATGACTCTGGTGTCTGCGGTATAATTGTTTATCTTCTAGAAGGTCTTAAAATACAGATTTTTTGGCAAATTCTTAGAGACTTCATTATGAGCAGTTTTTATTTAAAACATTTTTTCTTTCATATCATGTTTTATTTTAAATTAAACTACCGTTGATATACTGTTGATATTACATTGTAAATAATTTGTTGGATAATCCGAAATCTTTAAAGATTCATGCATCAGAAACTTACTAAGCCCACTTCCGAAACATAAAGAAAGGTAACATATTTTATTTATTTCGAAGAATATATTTTGAAAATTTGAATGTTTATTCTGATAGATGAAGTTTAGTGCAAGGCTAAATACAGGGTCATCGAAAAATAATGCCTAGATTTAAAAAAATCATATCATCGAAACCTTTTATGTTAAATGAGTAATTCTTTCACTACACGATAACTGGTGAACGCAAGTTTGGTTTTAGTTCATCAGAATTTGTTTGCGTGTCTGTGTTATGCGCGGATTAGTTGCGCAGTCGTCAAGGTAAGCCGACGCTCCAAACTACAGCTACTCAGTACATGGTTTTTTCTTCGAAAAAGAAAGGTCCAATAAATTTGTCATGAAATAATCCGCATACCAAATCACGCACTGTGCTTTTTGTTGCACTATCAACATCGTACTGAGCAGCTGCAGTCTGGCGCGTCGGCTAACCTTGACGACTGCGCAACTAATCCGCGCATAACACAGACACGCAAACGAATTCTGGTAAACTAAAACCAAACTTGCATTCCCCAGTTACCGTGTAGTGAAAGAATTACTCATTTAACATAAAAGGCTTCGATGTTATGATTTTTTTTTTAAATCTAGGCATTATTTTTCGATGACCCTGTATATGTATCCATACCTTTTCGAATTTAATAACACTTTAATAATAATTAGATAAATGTCCCTACGTTTCCCACTACTGGTGCGTTTACATTAGTACTGTGCAGGATGTTATCCATCATTTGAAGGTTTGGTTGTACTTGTATGGAATTTTTAGACACTGGAACGTCTTCTCCATGGAACGTACTATTCTATTTCAAAACTATTTCCTCCAATGCGCGCCACCTGTTGGAAAATAATGTGACTATTTTAAGTCTCTTCAATTATTAAAAACATTCCCCTATCCGTCTAAGCTTTCCTATGGAAAAAGCAACTTTACATTGTACATAGCTTAATTATTATTAAGTTGTTTTTTTAATTGGGACTTCTGGATTACCTCGTATTTTAAATTGTTAAATGCGAACATATTATATTATTCTAAATATTATTTAGCTCAAATGTTCTTTCATAAGTTATACTATTTAGTACTCTAATCTGTAAGAAAAACAACTATACATTCTACTGCTTTTGTTTCTTTCAGATTTAAAAATTATGTATAAAAATAATGTGTTTATCTGTACATAAAATTGAGTAAAACAAAATATTATAATTTTTTAAAGAAAAATGATTTAAAACTCTCATTTATGCTAATTCTGTCTAAATTTAAGTAATAAAGAGAATATGTGAAGTGTCATATCTACTTCAGCATGTCCGCCTAGGGGAATCATTTTTATAATTAAATATATGTTTTCGTCGCAGTCACTTGACCATAATATATCATCAAGTTCTTGTTGTCGACACAAAACCGACATTATGAGCATTCAATGCATTGCACATGCAATAAACAGTGCATTGGAATTTCGTATGGAAGTGCGTATTAATCTCTTAAGATCATTGTCAAGAGATATCCGTATAAAATTCATCATATTTAAAAACAGAAAACCACTGATTTTGCAACACTTCAGAATTTGGCAAGGGGGTTTTCCTGTAAAGGGAAGATGATGCGGAGTGACTTTTAAAGTCATCATAAACAAATACGACACAATTTACATTAAGTGGAAGTGTCAACACATAATTTCGCAGCATAGGGAAAATACAGAACACACATGCATTGGTATGAAAACATCTTCATGACCTAAATGTGATACTGTGGTGCGGGTTCACGTCTTCTTTCGCCATTAGTCCGTATTTCTTTGAGCAAATCAGCAGGTATACATTTGAAACAGTTTCTTGCGACAGGTGAGAAATGTGGAGCCCTTTTAAAGAAAGAATATATCTCCCACTTGCAAGACAATCACGCGTTTCATTCTATAACATGCATCTAGAATGAAGCATTTCATCATATCATAGCTCCTGCCACGAAAGTCCGGAGGATGACATTTGGAGAGAACTATTTTTAACATATGAACTGCAATGTTAAATTAATTTTTAAAAATTGATAACAAACTGCAATACTGGTGGTTTATTAAACATAATTAAAAGCCGTTTTAATATAATTTTAACATGAATACATTGGAATATACATAAATATAAATATATTTTAATATAACTAAATTCATATGCAGTTAATTTTTATATGCATATTCAAGAAAGAAAACAGATAAGTCATCCATGGATGTTAAATCTCACAAAAACGTACTCAGTTGCTTTATGCGTTTTCTATCTAATATATAAACATGAAAATTTGTATGTTTTTCTGCCCGTAATGCTATGAAAATTCATAGTTTGGAAGTGATAATTCTGAAATGTTACGTACGTGTGTATTTAAACACGGCCGAGCCAACTAAAGTATTCCGGAATCGAAATAACTTATAGTTACATTTTTAATTTTAAAAAACCCAACAAATTAACAGCGATTTCCAATCAAATTTAACCATTTTTCGTTATAAAATTGCCATTTTATACCATTTTTAGTTGGCAAAAATTAAAAATCCACAATAAAATTCTTACCACAACAATTACCTTTCTATTGCAAGGCGCATTACATATTACGTACGCCACGCTGCACTAAAAAGCTGTAGCGGGTATTAGAATAATTCTTTCATCTCACATGCAAATAATTAGAGATATACATATTACGTACGCCACGCTACAATAATAAGAATCTTTAGCGGGTATTACGATAATTTTTTTACCTCACATGTAAATAATTAGAGATTATTTAATTGCGCTTAATTATTACAAATTTTAAAAAATAAAAAAACACATTTTACCACAAACATCAACATAACTTTTTTTTTCTATTTATTCCCTTATTCCAAAGAAACCGTTTTATCGTCTCTTGCCATAGTAACATGATAAATTAAATTTCTTTAAAAAAAGGCACAGTAGTAGAAAAATATTTTACTAAATCGAATAGCTATTTTTAATTTTGGTTTTAGAATTAAATTCATGAACTTCCGTACATAGAACGGGTTAAACAGCTAGCATGAAATAAATTTTATCTGATATAATATCTAGAAAATGAAGAAAAAATAATATCAAAATGATATAAAGAAGAATTTGCTTTCAAAATTGCACATGTACAGAAATTGGAGAAAACAGATTTTTCACTGTATTGTGTGCTTTTAAAATACTTTACTTATTTATCTAATTTCCTTATATGAGAAAATTAAATTGTTTAAAATGTGATGGTACTGTTGGAAAGTTATTAATACTATATAACTCATACATGATATTTTTTACTTATTCACTCAAACATTCTGTGCTAAAATTTTACGCTGAAAGGTAAAAATATGATCTTACTGAAGAGTGATCAATTTTACTTTAAATGGTAAAAATGACTATAGACTTAGGTTTACTTAGAATTTTTGTACAAAGTGTTAAAAATTTAATTTTGTAGAAAGTACAATGACTCTGAGCCTTTCGTTCGCCAACCTCAAGACTTTTAACAGAATCGAGTACTGTAAATTTGTTTCTGATTCAACTATTGGTGAAAAAATCCACTCTAATCTATCCTCAAAATAATGCTAAAATTCTTGGAATTAAGATCACTTATAACATTTTCCAAGATAGTTGAACGTGTTTATGAATTCCATTTGTCTGTCCACGCTCTAACTAGCGTAAATATACACTGATATTCATCGATATTCATGCAATTGATATATGTTAACGTTGTTTACCATATCATGTTCGGTATTGAATATAAAGTATGTAACATTAATAGTACATTAACACGTTTAGCGGCACGTCAGTTACCGGTGACTGACACTGAACTTTCTGTTTACAACGCGTCATTCACAGCTGACTGACGGTCTAAAATATGATATAAAAACTAAATATATATATATTGTTGTAAGTAATTACTGAAAATTTATTTAAAATTGACTTACCTTTAATTTATTACAGGATTATACTTTCTTGAATGTTACTTTAAACATTGTAATTTTTTCAGCTTCATTGTCAGTCATCGTGGCACTTAACGTGTTAAGAAAGCTCTCAAAAGAATTCCGCTACGTTACGGTCAATGGAGAAAAATCGTTTTCAGTGTATTTTAATGACATTAGGCTATTTCAAATATATGGAAATTGATATAAATCACTGAATTTAACAAGATAATTAGCATAGAATACGGCGTTCATAGCATTTAAAGTACAAAAGTAATTGCTTACAGTGCTGTCTTTGTGCAATAATTGCTGAATGTGCATTCTCAATTTCGGTATCTGCTTTTAAATTCAACTAATTTTTTGGATGTTACTCGCTGTGTATAAATTCTACACCTCGTATATAGGGCTGCGCAAAAAAATTCACGTACACTCTCCTTATTAACAGAAATTGCTGAAAAAGAATTTTCAACTAATCACTAATCACCCACTCGTGGACAGCCAACTTTTCGGTATAGGAGCTGATTAGTCTACGTAGGGAAAACACATATCCCACTTCCACCTGAGACCCCAGTAACCGCGAGTGAGCCCGGAAGTCCCAGCAGGACCCTGTTTAATGAAAATTATTAAAATGACAAAACAAACGATATGACAAAATGTCAGGGCGAGCCCAAGAGAACATTATATTAAAAGTAAATATTTAAGATAAAAGTTAAATTGCAGTATACCACTATTTTCTTATAATTATAGGTTAATTAATAATGAATAATTTTTATAATAAGGGATGGAGATAATAATAGATTTTGTTAATTAAAGGTTTATACTAAGAGATGAGGAATTTAATACGAAATTCCCCTCCAATGACCTGACTAAATAATTAAAATAAGAGAGATGAGTTATAAATTTTTAATTAGCTGTTAATAATTAGGGAAATTAATGAGTTAGCATACTAGCAAGACTACAGAGGAGGGAAATTTCTGCCATATCATTTAGAGTTAAATATTTAATAAAAGGTTAAAGTATTTAAAACAAGACAATTTAGGTTATTTAAAATTTGAGATAACACATAATATAACAATTAGTTCACAGATGAGACTTTCACAGACGACCCCTAAATACAGTTAACAAGAACACATTCCAGAAGTGTCCTATTTACAAGTCATTTTCCGGTAAAGCATTATAGTTATAAATTACTGTAGGTATAATTATTTTAAAATTAAACTCTATTCTATTATTCGTTTAATGGTTCTGAGTAAATTTAATGTTTTAATGTGTAGAAGTTCTTATTGCGTAAAAGTTGTTGTGTTGAACATCAAGTGTTTATGTTATTATTTCTAATGACATATTTAGAGTTATTCATTGATATAACTAAAGAACTTCTATTAGTATTTCAGGAATGAGATTCATTTCTGAATGAAAGTTGATGTCTATAGATCGGACAAGTTGGTGAGTCCGCAGAATGGGGAAAATAGTTCTCCATCTGCATACAGGTTTGTACATTGTCTTTTTCCTGGATCTAATTTATAAGGGCAGTCCGTTGTTTGGCGGCCTCTAGCACAGTGCGCACAGATTTCAAGCCTCCTACAGTCCTCCTTCCGATAACCGAACATTTGACAGATCGCACATCTGACAATCTATCTGTATACTGAAATTCTGCACATGTTGAAGCCTTGTGGTATTACTCTTTGTTTTAGTATATTATTGGCAGTAACGTAGTCCACCTCCAAGACTAGTTGATATGTTTTTGAATTTTCTTTTTGTAGTTTTTTGTGTATTCTTATCGTGGAAGGCTGTTGCTGCTTGAGTTGTATAGATGAAGTTAATTTCGCTTGGTCAATGACCAGTGGAATTCCTGTTATTGTTATTTTAATGGTGTGTATCGTTTGTAGGTTATTTCTGTAAGGTGTTTTAGACTTTCTATTCGTTTAATTATTTTAAGTAAAGTTTCTGTGTTATCTTCAGTATTTGCTTGTATTATTATTGTTCGCTTATTTCTTGAGAATCTGCTGTAGATTAGAGGTAATGAGTCTAATTTTAATATTTCTGTATTAAGTATTTCTTTTATACGTTCCACTGTTAATTGCTTATCCAAGCTTCATATTGTTATTGCTGATTTTGAATATTCCAATTCTAGGTTTTGATTGACTTGAGGACTTTCTTTTGTTGTTCTCATTTCTTCACTGTCTACTTCTCTTCTACCTAAGTGAACTGGTATTTCTCTTAGAAGGCATTCTATTTTCTGAAGTTTCTTTAATATTTGCGTTGTTTCTTTTCCATCTATTAGTTCCTGTTTCTCTCTTTGTATTTCTGATATAATATTGTCTTTGAAAATAGTTTCGTCCTGTAATTTCAAGGCTTGGTCTATTTGTAATCTTAGTTCTCCTTCTAGACAGCTTATTTTTTCATTTAGTTTTTTAATTTGATCTGCTTCCAAGCTTTCTTCCGTTTGTGAAACCTTTGACGTTTGACGTAATTTCTTTCTTGTTGAATTATCGTTCACCTGTATGGCGATATCGATACGATCTTTCCCTTGTTGATCAAGATTGCCGTTTTTCTTTGTTCTGGATTTTTGTATTGATTTGATATCATTTTGGAGGTTGTCTATTTTTATAGATTTGTTGGCTATTTCTTTATTTTTTGTGTCCAATAGATCCTTTTGTTTTCTTATTAGTTCTGACATTTGAGCGTTCTTTTCTTTTTCTTCTTCTAACGAATTTTTTACCTTCATATTAGTTTCCCGAGTTAGTTTGAAATTATGTAGTTCTGTTTTTAAATATTTTACTGCTTTTTCTTGATCATCATATTTCTTTTCGCTTTGTATATATTCTAACACTTTTGATCTTTCGAATTCCAGTTCACTAACTTGGATGTCTATCTTATCATTCTTGTCCTTAATTTCTTTCTCTGCATTTTTTAGTTTTGCATTCAGGTCCTTAATTTCTTGTTTCTTTTCTTTCTTATTTTCTACAGTTTGTTGTTGCATTTCAGTGATTTGTTTCTCTCGGCTTTTCTGTTGTTTTTCTTTTTTATTTAGCAATTCCTTGATTTCATTATGTTCTTCTTCTAATGCTTTAACTTTGTATTATTTTCCTTTTAATTGAGTCTGTAATGTTTCTATTTCTTTCTCTTTTTTATTTGCTGGTTTTTTATCATTTCTTTTATTATTCTGTTGTTCTGTTTTGAGGTTTCCCATCTCTATTTCTAAATTTTCCACCTTCTTTATATGTTCTTGTATTATTTGTTCTTTTTCTTTTATTTGTTTCTCCAGCTTATTTACGTGTTCTTCAAATTCATCTATTTCTTTCTGATATATTTTCCCATCTTCCTCAATACAGGCTATCTCAATTGCTTTTTCAATTACCTTTCCTGATGTTTCACTCTCGGAATGTCTTATTCTATCTATTATATATGTCAGATATAGAATTTTCAACTGTGGAACAACATCATTTCCTAACAGAATTCAATTTTTCTATGCATGTAGTTTATATAGATACAAATTTATATATATCATATACAGGGCTGCTCAAAGAATTCAGATAATTTTCTGACTTTAGAAATGAATTGCTGAAATTGTGTTTTCAACTGTGTTAAGCTTTTTCAAATAGTTTAATAGACATCATATTTCAACTTATTTCGTAGGGCAGACCGGGGCAAGATGACTATGTTAACAATTTTTGTTGTTTTTTAATTAATTTTTAAGTATAGTAAAATTAAGTTTACATAAACTGTTAGAGTATTCCTTGTAGTATTACATATATTACCATTTAATTTTTCAAATAAAAAAATAAAGGATAATTTTATTTTTTCATAACATTAACAAATCGTCATCTTTCCCCAGTCCTGAGGCAAGATGACTTTGTCCTTGGGGCAAGATGACAACACTGAAAAAGGTTGAACATATTTTTTCTTTTGAATATGTAGGTTTAACAAATTATAAGTCTGTTTTTACATTTTACAAAGTATCAGACAAAGCATAATGCATTGTAACGTCATGTTGAACTGTTTAGTTGTGCAGCTAACAATAATCACAAATAAAAATGCCATTTTCATAATTGAAACATTCTTCATGCCACCACTCTTGACATTTACAGCACTGGATCCATTCTTCTGCTGGTGGGTCACAATATTTGAATTATTTGGGGGAGGGGGACCAGTGGGGGAGGGAGAGGCATTGATACCAAGGTTGAACCCCGTCGAACAGTACCCCCTCGTACCGATCGAATGCTTGGAAGGGGAGTTACGGACCCTTATAGGGTTTTTCTTTCGAGGGGGTGGCTAGGAGGGCTGAGCGGATGGCAAAAATGTCTTCCTCTGGTTGCTCCCTTTCGATAGACACCTTCCCCGATCAGATGCGATCTATGCGCCTTAGCCCCAGAGGATATAGAAGCACAAGGTCGGGCGGACAAACACAGAGACAAACAAGCGTTTACAGCATTTAAATAGAATGGACAACACAGTTAGTTTAATAAATTCCGAAACACGGGGCTCGTCCTCTTGCCCCGGACTGCCTGTTTAAAAATATTCGTTTTCATTGCCATGAAGGAATACGATTAATTGGCATTTATTCATGGTAATAGGGAGTATTTAAACTAAGTTACTCATAAATATTAAAGAGAAACGATATATATTTACCTGTATCTGTAGCAGAGCTTATTTACACATGCATAAAAGTTATAACTTGGCAGCGGTAAACAATCAAATCTTCACAACTAACACAGAAACGGCGGTTTCAGCGTCTCTATACTATTGTGTAATGAACGGCCGATAGGAGAGCCAGTGGTATCCGGTTGATGGTACCGCGTAGAGAAAACGGAAAAATTAAGACATTCGTCATCTTGCCCCGGTCTCTCCTACGCGTCAAGGACTTTTAAGGACCTTTTACCAGAAAGTCTGTAAAGAAATATTTGCCTTTTTTAATGAAAAATAAAATCTTCAGATGTAACGACCAGTATTTTAGAAAATTTCTGGTACTAAAACAACTAACTTCTCCTGAATCGCTTGATGCGTACCAACTCTGTTAAACAGTGAAGGTTTTTTACATTACCCCAAATACGTTGGAAAGTGTTTCATAATCTATGCTTGAAGCATGATTGTTCCTGTCTTCATAGATATTGAAATTGTGTGTGGGCGTTCAGACCTGCAGAAAGTTTAATTTTTGGCTGTTTTATGTAACAGCTTAGTTGATATTTTTGTAAGAAGTAATCGTTTGCTAATTTGTAGTTTTATCCATATTCATATTTAAGAAAATTGTTAGCATTAGAAATGAATTTAAGTTCGAAGTAATCTCCGCCTGTTTTCTGTGTAAATGTCTTCTTTCGACATGTAGATTTTAAAACTGGGGGAATGCTTCGAATTTTTAAAAATAAATATTTTTTTTATTATGTTTGATATATTACCCTTTATATTTATTAATCAAAATTTACAACTATCGCGATCAAAATTTCTCAATTACAGATTTTAGCAGATGAACAAAAGATGCAAATGTTAATGTGCTGCTATTGTTTCAATAGAATTTTCGCCAAATTATCCTGTTTTCGCCAAGTTCACAATATATAAAATTATCTACTTTTAGCGCCATATTTGGTAATGATTTACTCAATATTACCACGATAGATGACCACTTGTTCACTTTTGCCATTACGTCAGATTTTTAACGAGCACAACAGATAGATATTCAGTCAAAGTGAAGTCCACTATATTTTCCTAGAAAGGAGCTAAAAGTTCAGCGTGTTTGAAACCTTTGAAACAACATTCGAATGCACATCTAATAATAAAACTGTTCGTAAATGGTTATATTTTTTTCATAGTTTTGCAAAAAACTGCCAATTCCGCGTAGAACAATTACCGTGTTGTACACATACTGGTGTTGCTTAATGTCATATACGAACTTTATGTTTCATTTTATAAACTAGGGGGCTCGGCCCCCTACGAGCTACGCTCGCCAACCCCTGTCCAGACACCGCAGACTCTAAATGCACGCTAATTAGATCGGCTTTAAAAATATTTCGAAAGATTGAATTATAATTAAAAAAACAGTGGCGATCTCCCTATAAACGGATTTCTATTCATTTCTCTTTGATTGGGGAATTTTAACGCCAAATCTGCTGCGGTACTACTTGATTATCCCATCGACCAATTTTGCCAAATTATATAAATCGCCAAACCACTCGCCAAATTATACAAATTGACATAATTTTTATTTTAAATAACGAAAGAACAAATAAATTAGTACAACATTAATAAAAATACAAATAAAACCTCGAAATAAAAGTAACTTGATGACGTAGACACGTGTAACAACATTTCAAAATAAACTAATATAAAAGGAATTAAGTAAACAGAGTCTTTGTCTCCTGGTATTTTTAACAAAGCGAAAAGAAAGTTCTTTTAAATGAGACATTTTAAATTAATCGTTTTTAATCTGACGTAATTTTGACCAAGCTACTCTTTATCTTTTAAATATTCACGTGAAAATACTTTTGTTATAAATGAAATATTATTTGCGCTTTCCTAACAAAAATAGTTGAAAAGATCCTCTCAAAATATCAAATAAATGTCTAGCACATTTCTAAATTTAAACTATTTTGCAATATTATTTTATGTTCATTTTATGTAATAACTGTAATGCGACGTTAATATGACGTAATTTCTCCTATTTAAGACTTCTAACGCATGTTAATGAATTTATTATTTTACAATATCCTTTCTCTTTTAAAATTCACGTGTATACTTTTTATGACGTAATTTTTAATAAATTCCTGCTTTTTGTACGTAATTATTTAATTCTAATTCCAAATGTTTTTTTTTTCTGTTTATAATAGTCACGTGTAAAAAATTTTTAATTTGAAGCAAACATTATTATTTGCGCTGTTTATACTTTTGGTAACAATATAAATTAATACCATTTTCTAAAATAATGTAAAAAATATCTCTCGAAATGCTGAAAATTTGAATTTAAAACAGAAATAAAACCTCAAAAAATGAGTCAAATTAAAAAACGAAATACAGTCTGCACACCGGGAGCTTCAAACGTATAAAATGATCTAAAAATGATTAAATTCCCATGCACAGTTTTTGCTCCTATAAAACTTTTTTAATGGAACGATTTTGTCCAACTTTAGTATTAAATATCTCTTAAAATAATTCTTCGATTTGAAAACTGTCTGCATCAGCGTGTTTATCAAACATTTCTGTATAATACCACCGATTGTCATATTTTTGTATGCATTATTTTTCTTAATATTAACGAAGAAAGACCTCCCGTCAGAAAAAATTCAAATCCGGCGGCGGTGACAGCGGTAGTTACTTTTTTTTAGAATAGAGAGATATTTAGAATCCCCAAATGGAGATATACAATGACTAATCTAAATTCTTTCCTCTTTCATCAGTTAATCAAGAAACGTCAATCCGTTTGACATATGAATAAGGGGCTATGCATATATAACGTTATCGTTTTAGGGGGGAGGGGGAGTCTGGCACATGATATCGTATGATATCTCTAGGAAAGGGGGGGGGGGTTGTCGTTTGATATCGTTATCATTTTTTATCCCTTTTTATTTGTAACTTGGTCTTTACATCAAATAGTATATTATCTTTTTTTAGTATGTTATCTAATTTTATGAAAGTACAAAGTTATTATTAAAATAATTAAATGATTAGAAAATTATTAAATTCCAAAATATGGAACACCTCCAACGTTTGGCATTCCTATTCTTCTGTTATATGTATATGCATATATAATTATCTGTTCGACAAACCATATGCGAAGCACGTTTGAAATGACACTTGTGTTTACTAGTAAATAAAAGAGAAAGAATGTTGTCCACCTGTTTTTTTTTTGACAAGAAGTTCTGTCTGGGGCAAGTGAAAGAAGACATTATTACTCTAGAATGCATTGTGTAACTTAGCTATTATTCAATACTTTTAAAGTGTAGCTATTTCTTTTGAGTGTTATTTGATATAAAGTTATTTCATACATAAAGTGATATTTCATTGACTTATCTTCATTTGAATCAATAAAGTATGCGAAAAATAAATGTAACTATATTTGTGAATTACTCCAAACAAAACAAAAATATCCCAAAAATCTAAAGCATTTTTATACATTGATAACGATATCATTACGGGGGGGGGGGGGGTGTTGAAGGATGATAACGTATGATATCGAAGGGGGGGGGGGCGGTCCAAAATTACCAAAAAGTTGATAACGTTATATATGCACAGCCCCTAAGGAAGTGAAGCATTTATTTATCTGATTTACGCTGAGTGTTTCAAAGACAATGTAATTATAAATAATGACTTATAAAAACATTTGAACATTCTTAATAATGACTCTAACGGTATCTTAAATCTTCTTAAATTTATTTTATACTTCATGATCTAAAAATACTTTTTTCATGTGTGAAATAAATAAGTTAGTTGTAGTTAAGACTCTCAATGAGAGAGACATGTAGTTTTATCACTGCTACTGTTTGTGGATATTAAATAAATATATTACTTTATACCAGAAGCATCAATGATCAAAATAAATGAAATACACAGCAACTCACCATACATAAAATGACACACTTATAAATAAAGGTTATAATTACATCTTCAAGCTGATGCTAAATAAACTAATGATTTAAAAGTTCACCAGGAGACCAGTAAAGTTTAGATATCTTAGAAGAAAGTAAGCAGATTTAACGTACCTAGTTTATATAGTTATTGTATATAAATATATTTTGAGGAATATACCTATTCACGCCTTAACATAAAGTTTTCTAACACTTTATTCATTTTGAAATGATATAATGTATTTCAAATGCTATAATATGTTTCATAAATGCAGTTCAGTCAGTTACCACCTTTGGATTGCCACGTGAACGAATTTTACTGTACTACCATGTAAAAATTCGAATGAAACACATTAGCATGTCAATAATGTGCCAAGTACCCATTGGTATACTATCTAAACCAGAAAATAGTCTGAATCTAAAGTAACGATAAATTTATTTTCTAAATATCTAATTTTTAGGGTTCCGTACTTAAAAAGTAAAAACGGAACCATTATAAGACCACTCATGTGTCTGTCCGTCTGTCACAGCCACTTTACTCGTAAACTATGGAACGTGGAAAGTTCAAATTTGGGGAAATAATAAAGACTATTACACACATATTAAGGAATTTTAAACATTCACAAATGTATATATAGGAAAAATAAATAGGGGCTAATTAAGCTATTTGAAAAAAATCTTTTCTTTGTATATCGTGTGAAAGCTTTCGCAGCGCTGAACACAAAAATACATTTCTTTTAACTTTAAGAATTACAGTTGCAGAGATGCAGAAATATGTCCCCCCCCCCCCCTCTATTTCCGAATCCACTCAAACTAAAATTATGAAAAAATTAGAAGTAGTAGACGTTAACGTAAACCTGAAAATGAAAACGATTACTGTAGTCACTTAGTTTTTGAGAAAAGCGCATTTTCCCGTCAAACACAAATTTCAATTTGCGGGCATTAAGCAAAAGTGTTGAAGGACGGTGATGGTAACTTTCGTAGCAGAAGTATAAGAGCATTGTTGATAATGAATTTCGGAAAAATCCGTCGGTAATTAGCCGAGATATTAACCCTTAAAGACACGAACGGTTTGGACATAAATAATAATATGGGCGGCGTACTCTATGTACCATCGGCTTCTAAAGCGTAGATAACAACATTTAATGATACATTTGTGCAATGCAATGCCCAGTAGCAGCATAAAAGCAATAAAAGTCAAATTGTTAAAAACAGACTAATTTACTTAGTATTAATCACATAAATACTATGGGATTCGTGACTAGTTTGCATTGGGTGTATCTCTCAATACGTCTCATGTGTCTTTAAAATGTAATTAAAAATCAAAAATCAATCTGGAAAAACGCAGCACGGACCAAAGAGGCGTTGCAATTTGCGACCTCTTTTCGAAGCGCACTTAGCACAATGCCAAATTTACACCTTGAACAAAGGTTTTGTGTTAGATACACTGTAAAAAGAAAAGATGATTACTACGCTTAATTTAGTTTTATGAGACGCCAAATGAAGTTTAAATATGCACTACTTTTATTTTCAGCACCGAAGTGAGTTCATCATAAACATATTAGGATAACATTAAAAAAAGTGTTATACAGAATAGCAATATTTGATATTATTTAGGTTTCATACCTCGTTGATCTTTTATGGTATATCCTTTCATACTTTTCTAGTATATACAGCTATGCCCAATTCTACGTTGTATAGTTTTTTTATTTTTATTTTTTTACAAAATCTAATATTCTTTAGGCAACGATTTCTCTAATAATACAGTTATTAATTCACACATTTATTGCACAGAATGCTCAGAGCGCGAGTAATACTCGCACTTGATCGTTTTATTTTTTATCATTATTAGTGATAGTATATGCTGACTGGAAATACTCATATTCATACATCTTTATTCATTCTTCCTTTTCACTTAATCAAGACAGATTTTTTCGTGTAATCTCCCGCAATCAGGCCCATAACCATTGATGCATTTCAGTGAGTATGCTAAAGTAATTTGATTAAACTTTTAACGATATTCATATTCATTTGAAGTGATATCGTAGGAAATATCACTGGCGTTTTTTTGGCAACTATTAGCCTTAGATCCGATTATGGAAGTTAAAATATTTATATATTATACAAAATTTGTCATACTGACTTCAAACCTCATTAGTTACATTTAGTCGGTAATCTCTTTTTTTTTTAATAAGTACTGGATTCCGAATTAATAAAAAGAAAGGACTTTTTTACTTAATTTAGATTTCAAATTTGATTTTTAAGAAATTATTCCCAATTTGCCCAATGCAAAAGCCAAAGTTGAAGAATCCTCAAAGAGTAAAATAAAGTGTCAGCTATAATATGGAATTGAACAAAATTTTCTTGAAGTTTGTAAGTTACCGTCAAATTGACATGGTTTTGTGACGCTTATTTTTATCCATATTTTGAAAACTGTTTCCGAATTTGACGTTGACTCGATAATTTGATAACATCTTAATTTTATTCTCTAAAATGTAACACGGCCCCGATGGGGTTCCAAAACTGGAAACACGGTGGACTAGTTCGATGATACTTGGAGTATAATAAATTTATTGATAATAAATGCAGCTTATTTTATATTTATGGGAAATTTTCCAATGAATTCACAACACGGCTTTCCATTGTGACCTCCTATTTTGACTGCAAAAAGTGATTCATCAAATTGGTGATAGGTGATTGGTGATTCTACACATTTTTCTCTTGCTATAAAATAATATTCCATTAATTTTTCAACATAAGGTACACCTGTTTGGAATAATATTACATATATATATATATATTTCATGTAAGAATTTGAAATTTACTAATGCTTTAGAAATTCGTAAAGTAATATCATTAATACAAAATAATACAAAAATAAACCCTGATCTTTATTCAATTTAATTACATTAAAAAGTACATAGTACAATTTGTTTTCGATCAGAGTTACATGAAAAAGAAAATTTCTAACAGCAATAACTTCCATATGTTTATTTTTACCATACATACTCATTTATTAATAAAACACGAGTAAACAGTAACAACATCTTGTTCATGGTTGTAATAAAACAAATATCAAAGTTTCTGTTTCAGAAAAAAATTATAATAAATTTTAGCATGAAAAATGCCAGTACAAAAGATTAATAAAATTTATCGCCATGTTATTCATTAATGTGTATGTCTGGTAAAAATTAAATATATGGCAGTTATTAATAACAGATTTTTTTTTTCATTTCACTCACTAATGGTGAAACAAAATATATTTAAAACATTTTAGTATGTTTTAATTGAATAAAAGGCAGAGTGTTATTATATTATTACATTATCTTCAGTTTTTCTATTTAGGAAGAGAATTGCATCACGATAACGTTGGTTTTTGGTATCTGAAATTTTTTATGTCTTTTGTTAAAGAGAAAATTTTAGGTCGTGTGAATGTGCGCATGAGTTTGATGTGTGAAACAAAAAAATATCTAATTATTTTGTAGTTTAAAACACACAAAAAAACATACTCTTATTAAATATGAATAGAATTTTCATCTTAAAAAAATTACGCTTATATAAAATAAAAAAGGAAAACAAACAAAAATTTCCAAGAGAATATTTAATTCGCAAGTTTTCTAGTTTTTTATTTATAACAAAAACCTCTATAAAATGAAAATATTATGATCTCGACATATTATAAAAGAGGTTATGAAATTTTATATCATGCAAAAAATAATTTTTTTCAAAAGCCACCACCACTGAAAATAGGGCGTTGTATGCTGTAATCAGAATCAGAGATATTTATGAACAGAGCCTTATGAATACAGCAGCATTTATACAATTTAACAATGTCCTGTAAACGGTCTTCTACATTAAAAATGACGCTTTGAAAATTCATGCAAATAACTTGTCAAGGGTATTTCGACAAAATAGGCAAATTTGCAGAAAATTTATTATCACTGGCTTTTCACCTTTAAACTCTCCGTTTTCTGAAGAACCTTATGCACTTTTAATTACATAAAAAAAACTCAACTAATTGGTAAGTAATTCATACGAGTAGTAATTTTCCATTTGGGCAAAAATAAAGACTGGTACTCGAACCCAGAACATTTTGTTTCAATTTCCAATTATCTTCCAATTGAGCTATGTAGATAACATCCCACCCAACACAATATTCGCTCAAACCAACCATTTCGCGCCCAAATAATTTGTATTGACTGAAGTTTGTATGAACAGACCAGATGTCATTACCAAAAGCTTTTTCTAATGTTTTTGTAACGACAGAATTCGATAATAACAGACCAGATGTCAATACCAGATGGTTGTTCTGAGCGAATATTGAGTCGTTTTTCATAGTAAATCAAATTATTTTTAGCTGGAATTGAGATCAATATATGCAAAAAAAAATAATAATAATAATAAAATAAAATAAAATAAATGAAATATTTAAATGAAATATTTCACTTCAAGGTCTCTATAAACAAATATAAAATTCTGTTGACTCTGTCCAAACTATTTTTAAGTTCAGTGGAGATGTCATAGGGAGCAACATAAGAAAATACATTTTATTTAAATTTCGTCAATTGGTTTCTCGCTAAGGTTTGTTATCAGCGAAAAAGATGAGTTGAATTTGTCCTTTCTCGTTTTAACTTTGAGTATGATTGTCGTATGAGAAGGCATAAACAAAAAATCGTTTTAAGCATCTAAAACACCAGAGGCGCCACTAGCGCAAAAACCTAATGAAAGGCTAAAATTGGCCGTTTGTGAGGGTGTTTTTCTAAAAACTTCGTTAAAAATTTTTCAAAATCAATTTTATTTAAATTTCGTTATATTATTTACCGCAAAAATAAATTGTGTCGAATGTGTGGAGCTATTTTTAAACTTAAATTACAACTTTCTACTCTAAAACATAAAAAGAATTTTACTTAAATTTAGTTTCTCTACTACTATACTTGGGGAACGAGGAACTTGATAATACTGAATATACTGCGAACGTTATATTTCCGCGACAAGAAGAAGTGCGTTGAATATTTTAATAAAATCTCTCTCGATATCTGTTTTTTTTTCTTCTAAATTTTAATACAAAAACGATTCATTGTCTAAATGAAACTGATTTAAGTTAAATTTTGTCACTATTAGGGCATGTATATATTAAATTTATATAAAGATGTATTTATTAGCGTTGGCGAAATTTTAGCGCTCATGAACATGTGTTTTACAAAAATTGCAAATATATTAGAGATAACTTTTCCGCATCTCCCCAATTTCAGGTCAGTTAAGTGATAATTACTTGAAGTTTATGGTTTTTAATCTGCAATATATATTTTTTATTTTTGAAACTTTTTAAAATACAGAAACAATTTTTGTGGATTTGAACTTATCGGAAAATTTTACCTCAAATGCACACCAAGCATGACAATAAAATATTAAAAAAAAATGCAAAATAAAACAAATAGAAAGGTATTTATTTTAAGTGCTGAAGTTGTAAATAAAACAGTTGAAGAAAGTCATTCCGCTCGAACCTGCTACCGGCAAATTCGAGTCATTTTTATCAGAAACATAGGCATATGCAGGCGTGGGGAGAGGGGGCTCTAAATCTTTGAAAGAAGTAAGAATTGTTAAAAACATTACAATTTAATATTTTCCTTTTATTTGTTTTTTATTTTTTATTTTTTCTGTTTAAATCCCGATAGAAATTTATTTCTGAATATTAAATATTATTTAATTGTTAAATTTCTAAGTTAATTTTTATTTTCATATTTTTTAAACCGCGGCCAAGGCTGCGCACCACAGTCATACCCGTTCTGAAATATTGTCCCTCCTTGATTTTCGAATTGCCGGCGTCCATACAATGCTCTGCTACTTATATTTAAAGGAAATATTTGAAAAAAAAATTTCATAATTAAGCTAATATAGTACAAAAGTTTTAGCATGAATATATAATTGAATTACAAATAAAGGGGAAATGTTGATAATCAAAATAAGCTTAAATTTTATTTTACATATTTTTATAGTATATACTCGTACATGCAATAATTTCTTTTTCCTTTAGAGTTGTTTTCCTTCTTACATTCAATATTTTTTAATATATCTTAAACGGGGTTTCAGGCGGTATGGCCCTCGCTAACGAAAATGAAATTACTGTTCAATTGTCCTTTTTTCTTTCTTTGTATTTTTTCTCCAATTCTTTCTTTCTTCTTCTTTATTTCTTTCTTTCTTTTCTTTTCTTTATTTTTTTCTTTCTTTCTTTCTTTCTTTTTTTTTATTGCCAGTAGATATTTATTTTTGAATATTCAATTTTTGTTATTTGTTAAATTTTTAAGTTGCTCTTTATATTGGTATATTTTAAAAATTATCTTACGCTGATGTTTTGATTAAATAAAATTATTAGTTTAGCTTATGTCGTCTCCACTTTTAAAGAATGTGGTCAAAGCTGCGGAGCACAGACATATCCGTTCTAAAATCTTTCCTATCTCTGGATTTTGTGCTCCCGGCACCGATTCAACGAATTGCTATTTATAGTTATAGGCAATATTAGAAAAAAAATTGCATAATTATGCTAATATAGTACAGAAGTTTTAGCAAGGATATGGGATTGAATTACAAATAAAGGGAAAATATTGATAATAAAACAAGCTTAAAAGTTAATATTACATATTTTTATAGTGTATACATGTAATAATTTGTTTCCCTTTAGATTTTTTCCCTCTACATTCAATATTTTTTTATATCACAATTTTCATTAAACATTTTACTCTCAATGTTTACTTATGTTGATGAGATAACTTTGTATTGTAATGTGGATAATTCAGATATCTCAGTGATTTTCATTTTTGGCTGATTAAAGCCAAAAGTTAAAAAAAAATGTTTTAATAATTTGTTTTCTCATCTTAATATAAAATGTGAAAAGACTTTATGTAAAATACAAATGTGAATTCATGTGGTACTTCAAAATTGCACATTGAGCAATACTAGATACCTGGTACGTGTTACATACATATCACTTTAAACCTGATTAGAAACACATTTGCATTAATTAAAAAAACATTTCTCAACGGAAAAATTATGATTCCCTTACAAAATAACAAAATTATAGGTGATGTTAAATTGCAACAGTATGTTTATTATTTTCCTTTCAAAATATTTTATTTCTCAAGGTTACTTTTAAATGTGAAATGTTCTTGGAAAATAATGTATGTTATTTCAATTTAAATAATGTGCCTTGGTGATAAATTGTAAATAACCAATTGTATTTTATCTTTCAAAGAACAACGAAAAAAAAAATCTTTCAAATAATGTTTTTGAAAAAGGCAATTCAAAATTAGTTTTATGTCGCTTAAATGAGTGCTATATCGCCCGCTGTTGCAACCAAATTAGCCCAAGGAAGGTAAATAGGCAGTGTCAAGCTGTCGTCTACTATCTTTTTAGTCCTTCATCTAGGGAAGTTATTGGCGTGACAGAAATTTCTTGTATAGCATTATTATTAAAACGTCACAGTGGCTTCAAGCTGCGATTTTGTGATCTTCAATGCGATAGTATGTGACGTCACAGAATGTGAAAATCGCAAAGGAAAATTGCCTTCATTTTGCAATACATATTATTAACTTAAGCACGGCTGTGCTACATTGAATCATAAATAAACCAATTTACATTTGGTTATTATTTTTCTTGCTTCGGCAGTTATCGGTGTAATAGGACTTTGAGCTAAATTTGACTTCTGTAAGTTCTAACTTGTAGTATCGTTGCCATATGTGAAAACATAAAACAATCCATTTTAAAATTTTAGCGACGCACTTTTCAGCCAAACGCGACACATGCGAAAAAATACCTATCATGTGAAGATTTTTGTCAAAACATAAATTTGAACATGGTGGAAGCTTATTTTGATAACTAGAATAAACTTTAAAATCGACTTTGATTATCAATGAAATATACCTTTTTATTTTTACTTCTTTCTGACATTTCTAAATTAGATAATATTTACATTAAATATAATATTATTAAAAATTTTTACTTCTTTTAAAGTAATATGTCATAAATTAAAAGTTTTCTTTACCATGTAAAAACATCAAATAAAAATAAAGTAAACGAATTATATACGTGTTGCTGTCTATTATTGTACTCGTAGATTTCTTCGAAAATCTTCTAAGGCCTTAGATTGGAATAATACTGCAATCGTAATTGATAATCTTTAATTGTATTTAATATATAATATAAAATCATTAAGAACAAAAATAAGATATATCGATATTTTGTAACATCTCAAATCAAAGTAGCAGAAAATGCATTGTAATTTTGTACATATTAATTCCTTGAAATCGTAGAAAAAATATATTTCACTTGATGAAGTAAACAAAATATCAGCCTTTTTGTTTCATTTCAAAGTACTTGAATAATATGAAAAAAAAAATTCTTTTGATTATGATATTTTTCTTTATATAATTTAAAAAACTATGAATCTTTATGACAAAATGGCAACTTATTTGAAAAATATCTTCTTTGAAAAATGTAAAGTTTGGAATAGCGTTTTTCATTCAGAAAATATTTACCTGATATTAGTAACATATTCAGTTGCTTCTTTTTCGACTCGGTGCAAACTATATTTAAAAAAAAAACAAAATTCTTTTTAAAGTCTTAACTAATAAAAACAGTTTTTAAAGCAGTTTTACAGCATTAAAAAATTATGTATTTCGAAAAACTCATGAAAATTGGAAAAGAGCTTTAATAAGTCACGGAATATTGAACTTTATCGGGCTGATAGCGGATAAAGGTTCCATCTGATTGAAGAGAAGAAAGGTATACGATTTTTAAATAAGGATTTTTTTTCTATTTCGATATAAAAATATAATGAAACAATGTGCACCCTTCAATTTAATTAAATTCATAAAATAATTGAATAAACTGACTGAAAAATATGATTTATATGAAGGCGACTCCCTGAGTTTAATAGTCAATTTTTGACTTTCTAAGTCGTTATTTATCCAATAATCTTTTTTACAGATGTACTAAATCACAGATGTTTCAGTCAAATGAAAATATATTTAACCAGAAATTTTACTAAACATGAATTCATTTAATAAATCCCATATATTCCACACAGAAACAAGACTAATAATAAATGTATTTTGTGGTTTTAACCCTAGAACTACCGGAAATTTTACTCAAGTTTTATAAAAACATTCTACACCAGAATTTTTACTTAAAACTATTTAATTTGTTTATTTAACTTATTATTGTCTGATTTATACATTTAGTTTGTTTTGAAGAAATTTCTGGTTTGAATAAATATTTTGAATGTACATGTCGGGTCCAATGGACCCGTCTGGTAGACGGAAGGTTAAATTCCGCTTGTGGGGAAAAAACGGAAGCTTAGCAGATATTTTATTATCCAAACATTTCTGTTTCGATCTCCGTTTTTAACACTGAAAAATCGGTGAAAAGTGTTTATGAATTCGTATCGTCTGCTATCTATCTCTCTGTCTATCCGTAATCTAACTCCCATTAATATACTGGGATTGCCGGGAGTACCATGTAATTGACATATGTTAGCGAAGTTTTCCCGTTGGATATTCGTTATTGACAATGAAGTGTGTAGCATGACACACTTTCTTAAATAATAGTCGAAACCCGTCGAATTCGACAAATGAAAATGTTTAACAGATTGGATGAATTTATAAAAAAATTACAATAAATAATCAATCTTATATTGGCTGGCTTAACTCTCAAAACAAATATTATTTTTAACTAAAGTTTAATTTTAACATTATCCAAGGCGGTTATATGAGAATAATGATATATTTTCTAATCTTGCGTAATCGATTCTACAGCCAAGACTATCGTGAAATAGAAAACATATTAGAACAACATATAGGTTGTTCACAAAAAAAAAACTTAATTGCACCAAATTGTATTAGCTAAAACGCACCTGGACCCAATTACTGAAAATTTTTAATTTTCTGTTTTATCGAGGGTATTTCAACTGATAAGTAAACGGAGATAAAGCACAAATGACTATAAGCCAGTTAAACGATTTTTATTGTGATATATTAACTATATAACAATAAAAAATATATGAAATTCGACCATGATCTCAAAGTGTTCTTGATTTCTCTATCAGATCTCGCTACTTGGCGAAGAATTAAGCAAGTCAATTAAATTATAAATAAAAGTAACATGTTGCAATGCTTAGCTTATACCTGAAGAATAGGGTGGAACGAAAAAAATGATTTTTTTAAAATCAAAAACGGGTAGGTGCCAAAAGTTGCCTTTATACTAGTACATCATCTGCGTGCAATATTACCGCTGAAAAAAAATGACTTGAGTCTGCGCTTTTGGTCCAAAAGTGGAAATTTTGGGTAAAATTTGACATTTTTTCAAAAAATTAAAGAAAATTCTATAGAGATGGTTATCAGTTAAAAGTGTTATTTAAACCTTTATTATTAATGACTTAGCATATTTAAACTATAAAACTATATATTTGTTCTGTATAACTGAACAAAACTGACAACTTTTGGTGAAAAAAAGGCGTTGCCGCTCTGTTGTGTCATACAACTAATTGTTGTTTAGAATACAGCTCTTACCTAGTTGCTTTCAAAACTACCCAGGAGGTACCGTGTGGAGGTTGTACAATGTGGCATTTTATGTCACAACAGTGCATAGCTCGACCCACCCTACCATCTGAACTCAATGTTTTATTTATACATTGAATTGTGATTTTTTATCAAAGACTGGCATGAGTTTTCTATGTATCAACCTAGTCCATCTCTTCTTTGGATGCACAGACTTTGGATGCTGCTGCTGTGATCTCCTTTACGTATTTTTCTACTGTTTGTGTAAGAAAAGACAAACTGTGTAATGCAGTGCGGATGATATTAATGCAGTCTATTCAGCCGTCTATTATCTTCACCATGATTGCACTCAATAAATATATATTGATTAGAGGTTCTGCTACCACAACACTTTTCCAATGAATTACATTTATATAATTATCCGCTTCAAAGTAGATTGTGGATATTTCAGATTTACGTATGACATCATTTACTCTCATCTTTCAACTATTATGTGCTGAACAGCTAGCTGTTTAATATGATGGCAATCGTCAGAGAGCAATGAAATAAGAAATTCCTCTGCGTATGCAAAACAACCATTGTCCTAAATAACCTTTTTTTAGTATTTGTTTTATTCCGTTTTGTGTGTTGTTTAGTAGCCGAGTAATTTCCCATGAGTTTTTAGATCCCTTCTTTAGCTGTGGATTATATTTTATTGTAAATTAACCTGGGGCCAAACTTGGATAACATAGTACTTTTTGAGTGAACGTAGAGACTCTGATGGGCATTGAGTGCTCATCGAAGGCGGAAAATTCTGTTAGTCGTTGTCATCCACTCTGCGAGGGACATGTTTAGAATAAACCATTACAATTGATCATATGCCGCCTCCAAGTCCAGTGAATTTTATTTTGCATCATTTATTAGACAAGATCATTGGCAAAAATTAGATTCTAAGCTACAGGATTCGCCGGACCAATAGGAAAATCTTTGGCCACGTGCTTATTCCATTCTTATTTCAATTTTTGAAGCCATAGAGAGTAATTTTCAAACATTATTTCCTGAATTCGAGAAAAAGGTACTCAGCACATACCAGAAATACCTGCTAGACATTTGCAAAGTTATTTCATGAAGATATTGCTCAGAAGAACTAGCAAATAGGAACCCAAGAAACTTGTCCTACGCAAGATGGCTCACAAAGGCGCATAAAATTATTCGCCCTTATATAAGCACTGATTGATCATCAGAGTCTGGTTCACTCACAAAGTATGCCAAGTTTATGCCGCAGGGTGGTTTACACCAAATATAATCCACATTTAAAAAATTGATCTAAAAACATATGAGAAATTACTCGGCTACTAAACATCACAGAAAACGGCAAAAAAAAAAAAAAAAAAAAAAAAAAAAAATACTAAAAAAATTTATTTAGGACAATGGTAACTTTTCACATCGAGAGCAAATTCTTATTGCAATTTTGATGGCGATCGCCATCACATTAAACAACAATCTTATCAGCATATAAAAAATGCAAGAGGTAGAGTAAATGATGGCATACTCAAAGATGAAATACCTAAATGTTGTAAAATGTTGTCGGAACAGAACTCCCAATCACTATGCAGTAACTGGATGCAATTTTGGTGAAGATACTAGAGGGCTGAATAGATTTCATTAATTCCACTGCATTATTCTGCTTACCTTATCATACACAAGCAGTAGAAATATACGTGAAGGAGTGTCACAGCAGCATCATCCAACGTCTGTGGATACAGAGAAGAAACGGACTAGGTTGATACATAAAAAAACTTATGCTAGTCTTTGGTAAAAAAATCACAATTCAATGTATAAATAAAACATTGTGCTCAGATGGAAGGGTGGTCCAGCTGTGCATTGCTGTGTCATGAAATGCAGCCACCTCCACGTGATACCTCCTAGGTAGATTTGAAAGCAACTACGTAAGAGCTGTATTCCAAACAACAATTAGTTGTATGACACAACAGAGCCTTTTTTTCACCAAAAGTTGTCAGTTTTGCTCCCGTTATGCAGAACAAAGATATCGTTTTATCGTTTAAATATGTTAAGTCATTAATAACAAAGGTTTAAATAACACTTTTAAATAATAGCTAGATCTATAGGAATTTTTTTCATTTTTTTGAAAAAATGTCCAATTTTACCCAAAATTTCGACTTTTGGACCAAAAGCGCAGACTCAAGCCATTTTTTTTTTCAGCAATAATATTGCACGCAGATGATGTACTAGTATAAAGGCAACTTTTGGCACCTACCCGTTTTTGATTTAAAAAAAATTCATTTTTTTCGCTCCACCCTACTGAAGAAGTCCAAAGAAATTGCCAAAGGCGTCTAGTTGAGATAAGAAATTGTGAAGTTATTAACTGAGGTTTTTATCTCTGTTATTTGCGTAATGCAATATCAATGAAAATAGCGCTACTATGAGACAATCATTTTTTTTCAAGGAAATCTAAAGAAAACGTCATTTTCACCGTCGAAAAATTTACTTGGATATTTATCGTATCCCTATTAACTATTTTAAAAATATTTTAACATGCTGATTATTAATAAATATATTCCCAAATTTCATGGCACAATTCTCAGTTACAATTTTCCATGTGAATTTTGCATTCGCACTCTTGACTTCAGGTTCTAACCTGAGTGCCGGCGAAATCCAGAAATTTACTCTTTCCGATGCATTCGTATTAAAATATTTAGTTTTATCAAAGAAAAAAACTCATTTCAGTTTTACTATGACGTCAGTTTCACTCACTGATATAAGCGTTTTAATCCCAGTATCAGAAGAAACGAAAAACAAATATTGAAATATAACAGTTTTATGACTAAAAGTGCTTTTTTTTAATCGTGACGTCATGTCCTGTTCAAATATTTCAAAAAATTATATTAATTGTAATGCGAAGATGATATCCATATATTGTAATTCTCATTGTTTCTCTTTTCTCTTCAACAATGGAGGTATCTCTATTGACACCCATGTGAAGAAATTTCATAAAAGAATTTTAAAATGAAAATTAAAATATAAAATTTGGATTAATTTGAAAAATAGAGAGCGCAGGCACAACTAAACTGCTTTCATTTAAAAACAAAATTATCAAAATCGGTTCAGTAGAAAGCGCAGGCCAGATGACTAAAAAAACACCCTTGTTTTTTAAGTATATAAATATTTTCTGAGTCATAGAATGTTTATTTGACTTCCAAAAGACGGAATGTTTAACGTATATGAAGTTTAATGATGTTTAAAGTTTAAAAAAGATATATATTACTTTTATAAAGTAATTAATCAACAAACATCTATATTATGGTGGACGAACGTGTCTGTGAGTAACGGAAGTCATTTTGATGTTGGTAACTCCTGACAAATAAGTTTCGTTTCTTAAATTTTCGCTATCGCAAACATCGCACATTTTCTCTTTCTACACCGTCACATTAAAAAAGAAATGCACTTTTAAATTCGATTTATTTGATAACTGTATCGCGATTTATTCATTTATTGTAGTTTTTTAATTAATTTTCAAGCATGAGTTTTCTAAACCTGTCTCCATCGCATACAGGCTCCATTATGGAATAATAACCCACTTCGCACTTAAAACAACATAAATAATTCAGAATTTCCGCAGGCTATTTTTTCATTAAAAAAAAAAAAAAAAAAAAAAAAAAAAAAAAAAAAAAAACAGAATTTAACATAAATGTCAACGAACAGTTTAAATTTTTATACCGCTGAATGGGACAAAAATGCACTTTTAAATATAAATTTTTGAAAACTTTATCTTTCCTTTAATAATTGTTTATGTTTTATAAAATAATTTTCAAGCATGAATTATTTCTAAACGTATAGCTATCGCGTGCAGATAGATTACGAAAGCTATTCCTTTCGCGCTTAAATCGATACAAATATTTCGGCATTGTTTACAGCTAATATTCCAGAATGGATTTAAAACTTCTTCAATAAATAAATACATAAATGAATAAAAATATAATAAAAATAAAACACAATTTTAACAGACATCTAATCGAACTACGCACTTAAACCACTTAAAATATCAGGATGAAAAAGGGTTATGTAGCGACATTTTTGGCTATTAACTCCTTGCATTCGGATAATACGAAAATATGCCTTTTAATGAATATAAAAACTCATTTTGAATACACAACTGATGTTTTTCACATAAAGGTACTTCTGTGTTGTTAGTGGTTACCAAAAAGTATTATTTAATGTAAAAAATATACTAGTGGCAGAAAAAACATTGTATTCACCAATGATTCTGCCATACAAGATGCACGGGTGAGAGACCCTAATATTTTCAATACCCAAATATAGTTTTAATACCTTTCTATAAGAGGTTTTGCTTATCGGAACTCGCAAACCTTATCTGCGTTCCTGAATTCACTCCCCAATAACTTATAATCATCTGAAAAGATCGAATTACTTATACTGGAAAAAATGCTGCTGATATGTAAAAAAAGTCGCTTTCTTATGCGTAAGCGTTAGCTAAATTTAAATGTTACAATGTCTTGATATAATTCTTGGATTCATACATGTCAGCACTTTTTTTCAACAATTATCTATTGCAGCAGAAAGGTTCATGACGATACAAGAATGATTTTTTTCCATAGCACTTCTAAACTATTTCATAGAGAAATATAATAATATGTATAATCACAAACCATTTTTATTTTTATTTCTTTATATATCTATATTATAAAGGACAAACATATCTGTGCGTAACGCATACGTCATTCCGCGAATGGCAACACTCTGAAATTTGAAATGAAATTTCGGTTTTGCAATTTTCGCTACTGCAAATTTTTAAACTTCTAAACATCGCACAGTTTCAATTTTTAAACCGTAATATAGGGAAAAATATGTCCTTTTAAATGCAATTTGTTTGAAAGCTCTATCTCAATTTATTTTCGAGATATTAATTTTTTTATAGTTTTAGTACCAATTTTGTAATTGTGGCAACTGGAGAACTCCATTTCTATTAAAAGTAAAGGGAAAATAGTCATGGTTTACTTATTTTTATTGATTATATCCTTATTAATGGCATTTTCACATTACAAATAAAAATAACTTTTTTTTATAATTTGTGAACAGAAAATGACGTCAGCCATTAAAAAACAAAAACAAACAAACAACAACAACAACAACAACAAAAAAAAACACGCATTCTTCTTCATAAATCAGTTACATTTCAATATTTTTACAATATGCTGATACTGAGTCTGAGACGCTAAGCAAAATGACTCAATGAGTAAAAATGATGTCATATTTAAAACAAATCATTTCCTTTAATATTGATCATTTTCTTTAATAATCATTTAATAATCATTAATGATCATTTTCTTTAATAAAACTAATACTAAACGGCCAATACTATGACAACTAAAGGCAAATTTCTGAATTTTTTATTCGTGGGCACTGAGATTAGAACTTAAAGTTTATGAGAATGTTCACATTCAAAGTTGTATCGGACAAATGTGACTTTAAGTTTGGAAATACATTCATTAATAATTTATTGCGCGTTAAAATACTTTTAAATTGTGAACTTGAGTGGTGCGTATATAAATTTTGAAAATGTGGAAATAACGCACAGTTTAGATTTTATGGGGGGGGGGGGATTTTTTTATGATGTGATAGCAAAATCCTCTTTACTGATTTTTCATCCCGTAAAAAGAAACGTAAGAGCCTCAATCGATAACTTCTTCATAATTATTCATCTTGATTACGTATTCTAATATAGTTTAATTTTTCAATAATTTAAACAGTAAATTAGTCAGTTAATTAATTTAAGCAGTTTGTGGAAATAACATTTTGGTAATTTTAGGTTAAAAATATTATTTGTTTTAAGAGTTAGACAACCAATGTAAGATGTATTTTTTATTGTAATTGTTTTTGTAGGTTTATCATAAATTTGATCTAACAGTTTCTTTCTAAACATTTTAGTTCGTCGAATTTCGACGGGTTCCAACTTGTTTATTATAAAAAAATACGTTCACTTTAAAAGTGAGATTTATAACTTTTGTTACTTATTATACATATTATATATATTAAAAAAGAAATTTTTAAAAATTTAAAAAGAAGCACTTTTAAAAAGAAATTTTATAAATTGTATCTTCAAAAAAAAAAAAAAAAATAATAATAATAAAGAAAATTATAAAGAAAAACTCGCATAACAGCATTTTATTACACTGAATTATGTATATTAAATACTGAATAACAATTTTATACATTTGAAAAAATTTAAATCACGTGATTTAAATGTGACATGTGATATTTTCTTTATCGTTCTAAATAGAAATATATTTGAAGATGTTTTCTACAATTTATTTTACAAAACTGTCGTATGAAATTAGTGGAAAATATTACTGTAAAAGTGTCAAAGTGAACTAAATTTCTTTGAAATTAATTCATTATATTTATGTTTGTTTAGTGATCTAGTTGGAGAGATAGGTACTCCTATCTCAAACGTAATTTGTAATAATTTAAATCTCCGCAAAAATGCATATTGAATTAATGGTTTCCCCATTCAACGTTTTCAATATTCAAAATATTATTAAATATTTTTCCACTTTTATTATAACGCAAAAACGCATATTGAATTAATGGTTTCCCCATTCAACGTTTTCAATATTCAAAATATTATTAAATATTTTTCCACTTTTATTATATGCAGATATATGCAGATTTATTATATATATGTATAAGCTGCATAACAACAAAATTTACATAATGTGTTCTGGCGCAGATACTAAAAGCTGAACCTAAAATATCTATGATGCTCTGAATCTCTTGAAAATAATTAACTAATTAAAGGTTAAAAATTTTTCCCGACTTTTATTGCGGCAGAGACTTTCGGACGATAAGATGGAATAAGTGAACATAATTAATTCCGTGGACAAAAATAAAAATTACAGAATTAAGCGCTATGTCCGAAAACTTTCTCTCATCCAAGTTTTGAAATCGTTATAATGATAGATAAAAAATACGCCAACATTGTCCGGCTGATACAAAAATGCATATTTCTTTTTTATTCAAGGACTGCAATACAAAGCGGAAATTCTAAAACGATGAATATTCCATTTTTCGAAAAATAATTACCGTGAAGAAAAACAAATGTACATTAATAATTTTAGAATATTTAATAATATTGACAATTTATAAATGTCTTTAGAGTGTAGTTAAAAGTTAGTTTATTTCTATTTGGTTGTTGGATTTCAAATCACAATAACATTTTTACATCCTAAAAATTACGGAAAATTACATTACAGTTCTAAACAAGAAAGAAAAATCATGCGTCAAGCATATAATGTGAAATACTTCTTAACATATTCAGAATACTGTAACAAAATTTCCCCGTTTAAGAAAGTAAAAATTTATATGAGAAAAAAAAACAATTTGTAAAACACATAACACATTTGAAAATCCTATTAAAGTCCATTTACTGTCCATAGTAGGAAAAATATTCAAACTCTTAAAGCCATATGTGTGATCTATAGATATGTATATCTAAAGCATAGTATTCTAAAATGTAGATAATTTAGGACACGCATAAGACAGTTGAAAGTCCGATTAAAGTCCATTTACTGTCCATAGTAAGAAAAACATTCAAAATCTCTCTTGCAGCCCTAAATGTGATCTATAGATTTATGTATCTAAAGTATAGTATTCTAAAATGTAGATAATTTAGGAAACGCATAACACAGTTGAAAATCCAATGAAAGTCCATTTACTGTCCATTGTAAGAAAAACCTTCAAAATCTCTGTTTCAGCCCTAAATGTGATCTATAGATTTATGTATCTAAAGCATATTATTCTAAAATGTAGATAATTTAGGAAACGCATAACACAGTTGAAAATCCAATGAAAGTCCATTAACTGTCCATAGTAAGAAAAACATTCAAAATCTCTCTTGCAGCCCTAAATGTGATCTATAGATTTATATATCTAAAGCATAGTATTCTAAAATGTAGATAATTTAGGAAACGCATAAGACAATTGAAAATCCAATTAAAGTCCATTTACTGTCCATAATAGGAAAAATATTCAAATCTCTCTTGAAGCCCTAAATTTGATATATAGATTTGTATATCTAAATCATACTATTCTAAAATGTAGATAAATTAGGAAACGCATAACACAGTTGAAAATCCAATCAAAGTCCATTTACTGTCCATAGTAGGAAAAATGTTCAAAATCTTTCTTGAAGCCCTAAATGTGATCTATAGATTTGTATATCTAAAGCATACTATTCTAAAATGTAGATAATTTACGAAACGCATAGCAGAAATAAAAATCCATTTAAAGTCCATTTACTGTCCATAGTAGGAAAAAAAATTCAAACTCTTGAAGCCCTACATGTGATTTATAGATTTGTATGTCTAAAGCATAGTATTCTAAAATGTGGATAATTTAGTAAACGCCTAACGTAGTTGAAAACCCAATTAAAGTCCATTTACTGTCCATAGTAGGAAAAATATTCAAAATCTCTCTTGAAGATCTATATGCGATCTATAGATTTGTATATCTAAAGCATAGTATTCTAAAATGTAGATAATTTAGGAAACGCATAACACAGTTGAAAATTTCCTTTCAGGAATTTCCACCAATAAACGAAAATGTACTGCAATCATTTTGTGAGTTTTCTAACTTTTTTTATATGGCCCTATGCATGATCTATTGAATTTAAACACATTCAGTAATGTTCAACAAATTAGCTAATTTTAAAATCGCATACAACAACTGAGAACTCTCTTCCAGACTTTATCGAAACGAGTTGGAACCCGTCGAAATTCGACGAATTAAAATGTTTAGAATGGAACTGTTAGATCGAATTTATAATAAACCTACAAACATAATTACAATAAAAAATTCATCTTGCATTGCTTATCTAACTCTTAAAACAAATAATGTTTCTAACCTAAAATTAACAAAATATTATTTCTAAAAACTTCAACTGCTGAAAGTATTGAAAAATTAAACTGTATTAGAATACGTATTCAAGATGAGTAATTATGTTGAAGTTATCGATTGAGGCTCTTACATTTGTTTTTACGGGATGAAAAATCAGTAAAAATGATTTTGCTTTGTCACATCATAAAAATTTCCCCTATAACATCTAAACTGTGCGTTATTCTCACATTCTCAAAATTTATATACGCAACACTCAAATTCACAATTTAAAAGTATTTTAACGCGCAATACAGTATTAATGAATGTATTTCCAAACTTAAAGTCACGTTTGTCCGATAGAACTTTTCATGTGAACATTCGCACAAACTTTAAATTCTAATCTCAGTACCCGCAAAAATTTACCATTCAGAAATTTGCCTTTAGTTGCCATAGAATTGGTCATTTAGTATTGGTCAAATATTTAGTTTTTAAAAAGAAAATGATCGTTTTGTTTTAATTACGACATCATTTTTACTCACTGAATCATTTTGCCTAGCTTCTCTAATTCCGTATCAGCGTAATGTAAAAATATTGAAATATCTTCTTCAAACTTTTGATTTATGAAGAAGAATGCGTATTTTTTTGAATGGCTGACGTCATTTTCTGTTCAAAAATTAGAAAAAAGTTACTTTTATTTGTAATGTGAAAATGGCATCAATAAAGATATAATCAATAAAAACAAATAAACCATGACTATTTTCCCTTTATGTTTAATAGAAATGGAGTACTTCAGTTGCCACAATTACAAAATTGGTACTAAAAAGTATAAAAAAATTAATATCTCGAAAATAAATTGAGATAGAGCTTTATAACAAATTGCAATTTAAAAGTACATTTTTTCCCTATACGACGGTGTAAAAATTGAAACTTTGCGATGTTTAGAAGTTTAAAAATTTGCAGTAGCGAAAATTGCAAAACCGAAATTTCATTTCAAATTTCAAAGTGTTGCCATTCGCAGAATGACGTATGCGTTACGCACAGATATGTTTGTCCTTTATAATATAGATACTGTAGACAATAGAACAACACTGTAACCTAATTATTTTGTGTGTCCCTGTAAGTTGGCGATAAAAAGCAATATGAACCATATTCTACAATAAGCTTTTCGTAGTGCATCTAGCTGATGTATATAAATTTAAATATATTAGAAATAGAGTAACATAATTAAATATGTTATAAACGTTTTCCACGCCTAGACAGTAATATAAAGGTATTTTTCACTAAGCTCCAGGTTTCCCAGCAATATAAGCAATATTTAAGATAATATAATTGTACAGATTTAATGAATTTTAAATGCATTGAAGAATGATTAATACATCTCAAGGATTACATTCATATTTGTAATTGAGTTTTTTTTTTACAATGTTGAAAGAATCATATTTTCTTAGCATTTAAAAAAATGCAAAGATAACAACATTAAAGTTTTACCCTTTTGCAGGACTCTCAGAGGGTTTTATCATCTTCGAAAGTATTTTTTTATGTTTTAAGACACCTATTTCATGTATTTTTTAGCAACTTTTTAGTAAAATAAATCATAAGTTTTGATTATAAATATTTCATTAATGTACATTTAAACGTTTATAATCTTCAATGTAATATACTTTATAAGGCAGTGTTGTGTAAGATATAAACATACTCACTCTTGTTAAGAATATCTCCACCTACACTGCTCAGCAAAAGTTTAGACACTGGTGATTTTTAACCTTCAAATAAAAAATACGAACACTTGGGTTATACAAATGACCGTACTTATTTTTAAATATATTTTAAACGGTTTTGGACAGAAATAACGGTTTTAATGTGGGATATTATTTAATTTAACTGAAAAAAGTGAAATTTGCATATTGCAAAAGTTTAGACACTTTTGTGATGTTTTGGCAGTTGTTCACGTAAAAACGCATATTTCAAACTTATGACGTCACATGCATGAAGTATGTAAGTGCACCTCGCGATAGCATCTGTTAGTGAAGATGCCTCGAGCAAGAAATTTTCAGTCAGATGAAGTAATTAAAGCATGGAAGCTGAAATCGAAAGGGAAGACTGTTGCAGAAATTTCCGCTACTTTGAATCGGCCAAAGAAGTCTGTCTATTAAGTACTATATAAGGGTGACTCTTTCAAAGCAAAACATAGATCTGGAAGGACTCGTGTGGCCAGAAAACGAGATTATAGAAGGATCTATAAACTGGCATCTAGACAAATGATGACAGCTAATCGCATTAAATGTGAGTCAGAACTTTCTGTGTCAACGGATAATTTCGTAGATGCATTAAAGAAAAATGTACATTAGTTTACATGAAAATGATAAAACAACCAGCCTTGAAATCTCACAACAAATTGACCCCTTTCCTGTCGCGAGTAATTCTTTTTATAAAGTGTGGAAATAATGGACTGATACCAGAATTTATAAACGAAGTTATTAGAAAATACGAAATTGCTTATTTTCACGTATATTATAAAAGGAAATTTTTAATTAAATATTCTTGCCATTTTTGGAATTAAAATTATGTGTCCTTTGCCCTCGAAAGGGTTGATGACTTGGGCCTCACTTTGTTATAATTCTCAAGTATCTCTGGAGTTTCTCAATGGTCGCCAAGCTGCGTAAGACTACATGCATACATTGGAAAACAATTTACAGCCATTTGGTGAACTTTTAACTCTTCCAAAGTATGTATTTGAGCAAGATAATGCGTCTATTCATGTTGCATACAAATCAAAAAATTGGTTTAACTCTCAAAATATTACTATTTTCGACTGGCCCGCGTGTAGCTCTGATCTGAACCCAATCGAAAACTTTTGTGGCATCATATCTCATACGGTTTATGCAATTTTTTAACAATACTCCTCTTTAAATGAACTTCAATCAGATGTTGAACGTGTTTGGCACGAAATAGACCCCCAAGTGATGCAGGATTTAGTTTCTTCGATGGAAAGTCACATTTTTGCATTAATAGCAGACAATGTAGGTGCATTTCGATTTTAATTTATGGATATTTTGGACAGATTGTCTATACTTTTGCAACAATGTTAAATTTGTTTTTTGTCATTATATATTATGTAAAGTGTATAAATTAAAATTTATTGTTTGTATATGAAAGATAAGTCCCCAGTAATATATGACAGTTGAATTACAACAATTCGTTACATACTTCTCAGCACAGAAGCATAATCGATCATTGTCTAAACTTTTGCTGAGCACTGTATAATCTACCAGAAATTTATAAACTGAATTAGCATAAATTTAGATTGAAATATATATAGGTAACCATTAGATGTATAGAGTTAACGGAATGCACTGGCGTTTTATAGCTGCACGTTACATTTTGTATATGTGGTACTAAATCTATAAAAAGAATGAAGCAGTGCAAAAAATAATTCAAATTTCACCACTACCTCTTAATGTAGTGTTACCGTAATCTCCAATAAATTGAACAATGTTTGAAAATCAATTTCATGAAGCAACGCTAAAATGAAAAATGTTAGTGTTCAATGCATAGGACTTTTCTGTCAAATGTTAAAACTGACTTTTTTGCCCAATTTCATCTTGTACATTGTAACCAAGTGCCACAAAATTGCAATGTTGTATTTAGAATATCTTTCATATCCGCTGACAAAGGAAGTGTATGAAAATGTATGTGAAGTGGAATAATGCCATTTGAGTAATACAATGGCAGACAGTTACAGACAGTGAACTCCAAAACTTAACAATGGTTCTTTAAAAGTAAAGTAGCACTGGAGTTTTACACATATTAGAATTATATGTCTTTTTCATGTAAATAATCCACCAAAACAAAATATTTAAGAGAACAATCAAATTATGAAATAGAAATTTTACACTCTAGATCTTACCCTTATGTTGTACATTATTATGCTGTACATTCAACATTCAAAAATAAAAATCTAAATAATAAGACTAAATCAAACAAACTATTCAAAGTAGCACTAAGTCAGTTCCAACAACATATTATTCACGACTGTTCCACATAAGTTTAAATAAAGTATAGCTATGATTACCTCCTCATACCTGCACTTTATTTAATGCTTAATCACCAATAGTAATTTAAGTATAATATTAATTTGAATAATTTGCACTATGTTCAAGGCTTAGTAGAAATACGTCACGTTTGAAAATTGTTCACTTAAAAAGATTATTGATTATATATTTCAAAAGATCTCCCTGATATAATCACGTAATCAAGTTAAGTATTTATTTGTTACAAACTCAAAAAGATTCAATTGCATGTTAAATGTAGTTTAAACAGAGCTGTTAGTAATACGCAAATAACTGCATTCGATGTTTGATAAAACAATTAATAATACACCGTGCCACCTAAAGATACATTTAAAATCCCATTGTAATAACACTCATGTGTTTATTTAGACTAATGTTACTCAGTTCGAATAATACCAATTATATATTAGCAGAGTCACATTGGTATTACTGAGTTAAAACTAATTTTCATTTTTGCATATTATTTTTTTCTTAAAGCTAACTTTCCCCTGAACAATATGTTATTCAATAAAATTAGAATCTATATTTATTACTGCTAATTACGATAATAGCAATTTTAAAATTGTATTTACAAAAAGTGCTGATCCGCATATATTAACAAGTTGGAAATTGCTCGTCAAACGTGGCAAATGAGGTGCGTTCGTACTATAACTAGTTTTATAATTACTTTTTGCACCTCATATTGTACTGAATGTATAATTTTTTGCACTTCATAAAGCGCATAGTCTGATACATCATTAAAATGCACTTCCAATAATTTTTTCCCATTCCCCGTAATGTAACGAAACACTTTTGACTGTCCCTGTAATTAAACTATACATCCGATTTTCCTAAAATTTGAAATAGCTCAACAAAATTTTGCAACAATTATATTTTTAAAATTTCAGACCATTCGGAAGGCTGTAATATCATTAAAATGCACTTGCAATAATTTTTCCCATTGGCCGTAATGTAAAGAAAAACTTTTGACTGTCCCTGTAATTAAATTATACATCCGATTTTCCTAAAATTTGAAATGGCCCGACAAAATTTTGCAACAGTTATATCTTTAAAATATCAGATCATTCGGAAGGCTCTAATATCATTAAAATGCACTTGCAATAATTTTTCCCATTGGCCGTAATGTAAAGAAAAACTTTTGACTGTCCCTGTAATTAAACTATACATCCAATTTTCATAAAATTTGAAATGGCTCGACAAAATTTTGCAACAATCATATATTTGAAATTTCAGACCATTCGGTTGGGTAGTTTTTGCTCTGTTACATGCGGACAGACGGACAGACGGACGGACAGACGGACGGACTGAACGACGACTATAGGTGCTACGTATTTATATAATTACGAACGCACCTAAAAATGCGCATAATATTGAAGGAACGCCGGGATAAATTGAGAGAAATTGAGCAATTGTGAGGAACAAAATTTAAAAGTGAAATAACCTTATTTGTTCTTTTACGAAAGAAGGTCTTGCTTGAAATTGATAGTAAAAAAAATATATATTTTTTTTAATTCTTATGATCCACTATTCTTTAGCAAGGTCAAAGGGAATTGCTACTATTGTTCTTATTGTGAGTTCAAAGGATTTCTACTTGAATCTTAATGGCGGGTGATTACTTCAAAACACAATTAAGCAGGTTATTATGATATACTTACACAATTACAATTTATTAATCTAAAACAAAAAATAAATTTCTGTGACTGATTAAATACATACAGAATTATAACAAATAAATATCACACAATTAACTATATGTTACAGGAATCAGCCTGAAGATAAAAACTGATTTCAACCATCTCAGCATTTTATTTATATAATAGAATAAACTGAAACACATACTAAATTTTGTAATTGTACACAAAAATAATCCAGCACACATAAAAAAGTCCTTCCGGCCAGTGGCGGGAGGAAGAGGTGGGTTTCATATTTCTTATTTTTAAAAAGCTAGCTTATGTTATTCAAACACACAAAGCTCAATTTAGTGGAAACCGATTATAAAACAATTCAATACTAATTTTTATCAATACTATATCATTATGAATGAGAATTTCGCGAAATCAGTCAGCTTTATCCAAGCTGCTTTTATTTAAAGTAACTTATATTTGGTTGCAAAATTCAGCGATATCTTGCAGTGCCTGCCATTTTAAGACAGCATGGTGGATGAGGCTAACCAGTGAACTTGGTCGAGACGTAGTAATTCCTGTGCACATGCTCACTCACATCGGAATCGGTTGATATATAAGAGTGCTGTCGCAGGCAAAAAATCACATTTTTCAAAATGTCACCCACATAAAGAAACTCAAATGCTATATCTGAGCCATTTTTTTAGATAAAGACAAAATAAAAAATGCTCCGGAATCCTTATATCAAGGAAAAAACACATGAGAAAAAAATCTTTTTCAATTTCTAGTTTTTTTATACCTCAATTTAAATTTTAATTTTTTTTAATTTTTAAATAGCCGTCATTTTGATACAAGATGGCGGACAAGGCTGGCCAGCGAACTTGGTCGATACATTGCTATATACTATCCACATGCCTTCTTACATCCAGATAGGTTAATAAATACGTGTGTTATAGCGTGACAAATATCAGATCGTTTCAAAATATCAGCCATGCTAGAAATTCAAAGTGCTATAACTCAACTATTTTTTAAGATATAGACGAAGCAAAAACTGCTCCGGAATCTTTTAATCAAGGTCAAACACATAAAAAAAATCTTTTTCATTTACCAATTTTTGATATCTCATTCTAAATTTTAAGTTTAAAAAAAATTAATTTTCCCTTTTGAAACAAGATGGCAAATGAAGCTGGCCAACGAACTCAAGACATTGGTATCAAGACATTGGTCAAGACATTGGTATGTACTATTTACACACCAAGTTACATCCAAATCGGTCCATAAATACGACTGTTATCACATGACAAATATCAGGTCGTTTCAAAATGCCAGCCACATTACAAATTCAAAATTCTATAACACAGCCATTTGTTTAGATATAGACGAAACAAAAACTGTTCCGGAATCTTTGTATTAAGGTCAAACACATACGAAAAAATTCTTTTTCATTTCCAAATTTTGATACCTCATTTTAAATTTTAAATTAAAAAAAAATTTAAATTGCCGCCATTTTGAAACAAGATAGCGGATGAAGCTAGTGAACGAACTCGGTCGAGACATTGGTATATACTATGTACACTCCTAGGTACGTCCAAATCGTTTCAAAAATACGTCTGTCATCGCGTGACAAAAATCAGGTCATTTCAAAATGTCAGCCACGCTATAAATTCAAAGTGCTATAACTCAGCCATTTTTAAAGATAAATACGAAACAAAAACTGCTCCGGAATCTTTGTATCAAGGTCAAAGACATAAGAAAAATTATTTTTCCGTTTTCAATTTTTTGGTACCACATTTCAAATTTCAAATTTTTAAACTTTTTTTAAATGGCCTCCATTTTGAAACACGATGGCGGATGAAGCTGGCCAACGAACTCGGTCGAGACATTGGTATATACTATGTACACACAAAGGTACATCCATATCGGTTCATAAATACGCGTGTTATCGCGTGACAAAAATCAGGACGTTTCAAAATTTCAGCTACGCTAGCTGACACATATATATAGCTGCTACAGCTATATATATATGTATATATATATCAACTTTTGAACGGAGGGTGGTTTCGGGGCTGGGGGTCATGATCGATGAAAATATACCAAAATTTTTTGAAATCGCTTTCCTCCGAACGGCTGCAATAGGTAGCTTTTTGTAATGAAAGCTACCAAAAATATAAGTAGTTTAAAACAGAATAATTGTATTTAAAGATGTGTTACGGTAAAAAAAAAAAAAAATTTTTTAAACACAATATTTACACGTTTAAATTGGAATTTTCACTAAGCAAAAATGTATTACTTTGATACAAACATCTTGTCTTCACTACAATCAAAAGAAGTTTTGTAACTCCATTATCTATAAGTGAAAAAACATCACATCTCCTATATCGATAAAGAAAAACATCGTAGGCTCCACTATCCACAATTAACAGATCTTACAATCCTAGTAACTACCCATAAAGATTTCATAACATACTATTTATTAAAATATATTAAATGAGATATTTTTTAGAAGTTAGTTTGCAATATGATTTTGATAAAACAAAATAGTAATGATAAATAAATTAGATTGCATGTTTTTCATTAAGATTATCCGAATTTTCTAGCATATTTCACGGAAAATGCTTTCTACATTAAATTAATTTTATATAAAAAGTATCGTTCATCGGAGAAAAGATCCTTGGTGAAATTGTATTTTAATCGTTATTTTTTTTATGTACACCATAATATATATATATATTTTTTTTAATTAGAAATCTTACTTCTCGTATAATGTACAAATATTTTAATCAACAGCTATGAAAAAATCATTTAATGCACAATGCTCAGACCTTTCTGATTGTTGCTTAAATAAAATTATTACTAACTCTTATATATGTATATCTATTCGATATTTGAATTAATTAACATAAAAAATTCTGCTTGTGGGATAAATCTTTATTTGAAGAGCGTTTTTTATATTATTCATTTCTAATATGAGAAACATAATACTCTTTTTTTTAAAAAATATGAATCTTTAATTCCATTATTTCTTTCTGTGTATTACGTTTCCTAGCATGTAAATGCTACTGCAAGAATCCGAAATTTTTCAAAACTCTAATAGTTAACACAGGTTATAAAAATCCAAAATATGCTTTTGAAAGCGTGAATTTTGAGTTTTTACGAATGCAGTGTGAAAACGCTTGAAGTTACCTGCCCATATTGATTGAAGTCAGAAAGAATGATAAATGTCCGTACTTTGCACAACTTTTGTGACTCTTAAGTTTTCGCCAACCTATCTCTGCAATATCCTAAATTTTTATAAGTTTATGCTGATTCAAATGACTACAGTAAATAGTCAATGTTTTATTGTGACTTTTTAATGTTTTATTGTGACTAATGTTTTATTGTGTATTATATTTTAATTTTATGAATAAAATTCTTATTAATATGAAATAAAAACGCTTTTTACGTGAATCAGTGATTTATAATTAGAATAAGTACCCTTTTGTTAACGATTTTGAAAAAAAAATTTTTTTTATTAAATGAATCGAGAAAAATTAAGTCTAAAAAAAATAAACATTTCATTACAAGCTATTGAGAGAACGAAAATATATATAAAAGAATCTCTACATATTAATATTACGAGCTTACATGGGTAGTATGGTTAACGAAGGTACTACGGAAAAACCCTTCATTTGAAATTGCAATGTAATGATAATACAAATGAAAAATAAATTTTCATAAGAGTGGAAGTAGATGTCGAAGTTCAGACAGTAAAACTTCCTAGGCTCCGTATTATGAAGAAATGACTTGAACTATTCTCTAAAGACCCTGATTGGACAACTGCGACTATCAGCAAAGCTAAAAGAGCGAAATTGTTTTAAAAGGCTGCATGAGTAAAACTTGAGGACGTGAGGAGCAGGCTACGAAAAAGAAAGCAATATATACAAAATATATACAAAATATTTTTAAAAACCAACTCTTGAGCAAAATGTTATAATAAAAGTATGAGATATTGATAATGCAAAAAAGAATCCACTATTAATAATAGCCTTTATCGCATACATACATTATAAACGAATAATGTTAATCTTTTGGTATTAAGATGGGTAGATGGAAAACGTCGTTCACAAGAAACCGATGAACAAGGACACAGAAACTGCAATTGTTCAAATAAGTGTACCACCAAGTTGTAATTGTTAGAATCGGTCAATCTAGTTTGCAACTCAAATTGTCGCAGCGAGAGTCCCTGATTACCAACGGGACAAAATTCCACCACTAAATATTTATAAATTTTTTCGTCTTATTTAATCGACTTATTTATGAAAAATTACTGTCGTCACCAAGGCAATATTCTCTATTTTTTTACTGGTGGAAGTTTGTCCTGTTGGTAACCAGGCTCTGCAAAGCGGCCAACAAGACAAGTGTGACAAGTTAATTTAATTATCATTAGATGATCTTCAACGAAATTGTGATTAATAATTTGCAGTGCCGCAGCGACTCTATTCGACGCCAGGTACGAAAGATTCAGATCATCTTTCTACCTAACGTCATTGTGTCGATAGTAATAACTGATGACACAGATGAAACGCCCATTATACTTGACACCTGATGATACCCACACCACCCTTTCTACAATTCTGTTAAGTTAAATTTATGTTATTTAAGAGGACGAATAATTATTATTATTTGAAGCTTCGTATAAATTTAACAGTAAAATGCAAATCATTTTAATGGGATACTACAATGAAAGAAATTAAAGCTTACTCTTATAAAACCATTTTTCTAATTCCTATTCAATTCGCAAACACATTAAGAAATAAAAAATATTTTGCATTCTATTGAGCATGCATGTGTCTACATAAATTGCAAAACCAGGCGTTATTAATCATTCATTCCGACTTTCTCCAATAGGTGAGCAAATGACAGAATTTACCGAAATATAGAAGCATTTTTCGGCTTTCGTCACCGAACGACGAAAAAAATTTTAGGTTTAACGGGAAGACATTATATACAAATGTTCGGACATTTGCAGTAACATCTTGAGTACAATTCTAAAATCAGAATTCCGTCTGAATCAAATCAAAACGAACACATTCCTCTTTTAGAAAATTTCAAAATATTGCTAAAAGAGTTTTAGAATATTTTATTGTGAAAAATTTAGTTAATGGAACATTTTCGATGGTAATAATATTGAAAATATTAATAATAATAAACTGATAAACATAAATACTGAAAAAGTCTAAATGAATCCTTTTGTGTGTTTTGTAACTCTTTTCTGTGGCCCTGTATATGATTTGTTGAATTTATGCACACAAATGATGTGAAACAAATTAGCTAAATTTAAGAACGAATACAACTGAAAACGCACTTTCAGCTATTATCGCTCACAGATCTAATCTGATTACGTTGTGTGTCCCTATAAATTAACAATAAAATGCTATGCACACCATATTCTATGCACACTACCTCAATAAGCTTTCAGTAGTACACTTCACTGATGTATATAAATCTAAATATATTAGAAATAAAGTAACACAATTCAAATATGTTATAAACTGTTTGCCCCTATAGACAATAATATAAATGCATTTTTTGATTTTCTGTGCAAATGAAATACAAGTGCTATACACTTTATTTTCAGTAACGTACATGCCATGATAAGCTTCAAAAACATATATCAATTACATAACAATCCAAGTATATTTACGCGAGTTAGAGTTCAGACAGACAGGCGACAGAGAAACCGAAATCATACAGACAATTTGCCAAAGAGTTAAAAAGGTCATAAACGCTATATATAAATGTTATTTAGTATATATACAGGCAAATAAGTGTAATGATTTAAAAACATGTGGAAATTGCTTTATAATATTTGGATTTTTTTTAATTTTAAAAAGATCTTTTCAACAGTAATATCTGAAAATTATAACAATTTTTTGTACTGAAGTAAGTGTATAATATTTTATTGATCTGGTGTAAACATTGTTATCTGCGTGATAAAATAATGATTACAAATGCTTGTGGTATCATTAAAATATACGACCGTCAAAGGTTCAAAACATAAGTAGTTGGATCTGCCAATCTCAAAACTGCTTCAGCCAATTAATCAGAGTAATTAAATTTAAAAAAATCAAAAAATCCGACTGCGTAAATTGCGAACTAATTAATTATTTCTCATCAATGTGAAACTATTTTTTATATTACAAAGAGTATGGAGGATTTTTTTTATTTACTTGTATTGATGATTTTTAAGTTGTGTTTAATTGTTAGTTCCTATGTATAAACACTGTATTGATGAGGCCTATAGATGTCTATGAAGGTTAGAGGCGCAGTAAAGCTGGAGATCCTACCTAATCAACTTCCAGTTTGTGTAATATTTAAAAGGAGCTTCTGACTCTAAAATAGTCAATGAAACATCGTCTTCATTTTGAAAGACATATCCAATGACATGCCACTCAATATGGTGCATAATTTTTTTTCGTCTCTACCACCATTTTGCATTTTTCGGCCGCCATTTTGAATTTATAAAAAGAAAACCTAGCCTATAACCATCGGACGGTTAAGACGAATCGATAGAGAGATTATTCATTAAAATCTATCCAGCCGTTGAGATGCTTCGAGGGTATAAAGAAATCCACATACGCGGGAAACACATAACCCTTCTTGGCAGTGGGGTAAAAACGAGTTAATATCGATCATGATATTTGTTAAAATCAATAGATTTTTTTTTTATTCTGTTGCACGTCAGCTGTTTTCGAATAGCCGACATAGCAGGACGCAAGTTATCATCGCTTTACGAGTCGCCGATGAACAATAGAACTACGAAAAATCGAGAAAATTATTTAAAAAATATATTTATCACAGCCCCCCTTTCGGGCAGAATTTTTTCAAATTCCGGGAGACCTGTTTGCCATAGCTAAAAGCTTAGAAAAAAATTTGGTTCAATTCTAAGCATAACTTCATACACTCTTCGATGGTACAATAAAGAAAAAAGGGCACAGAAATCCGATAATAAAGCGCCACTTTCCTGTCGAATATTACTAAATTGACGGAGGACCTGCTTGTCACAGGCAAAAACATGCACAAAAAACATGGTTCAATTGAATGCATAACTGCATACACTTTTCGATGGTACAAAGGCGACACAGGGACAGATGGACACACGGATAGAGAGAAATTTCGTATAAACATTTTTTGGGGATCTCTGACCCTTAAAACTAGAAAATCTGCCGAAAAATATTTTGATTACACCGCAAAGTATAAATAACGAGTGTAATAGGTAAGCGAAATATTTATTTCATTTATATGGGAATTTACTTATTTGAAAATTTTAAAACGAATTTTTTTCAAATTAGAGCAAGTTTTAGTGTAAAAAATTATTATTTTTAATGAATTAAAGATATCGCCATATTTAGAGCATTCATATTTTGAGTATTCGATCATTTACGTATTATTAAAAAAACAGGTGAAAACACCGAATTAAAACAAATAATTTATGTTGTTCGATTTCATTCTTTTTGCTTTAAATGCTTTTTCTCCCGACAATTCAATAAACATGAAATTGTAATAAATTATTTTTTAATACCATATTAAGAATATTTTGTTAAAACAAATTTGAAAATAAACATTTTTTTTTAAATAACAACAAATACAAGTTATGGATATTTCACTGGGATACGCTAGTTGCAACTGTTTTCATTGAAATCTTAAAAGAAAAATGTTTCAATTAAGAAGTTCAAAGCAACATCATAATTTTATATTTAAAAAAAATGAAATTAAAAGTATGCGTTCTTTATGGTATCAATTTTTATATAAATGGAGTAATTGTGTTGAATAAATATGCAAAGAAGAACTTTGGTTCCATATTTTTAATTTAGCAAACACCTTTATAGCGTTACCATAATAATTTTATTTTTCTTATGGTACATGGAATGTTTTGAAATCAGAAAATATACATATATACCAGTCGTAAAATTTTTAATTGATTTAAATTAAATCTATGCATAACAATTGCATATTATTTAGATCCATAAACATTAAACAACTTTTTTAAAAATACAATTTTTAAATTACATGTTTAAAAAAAATGATAAAAATTGGGGGAAAAATCAATAAGACATGCAATATTGCATGACGTAATGGGGCTTTGTCGAACTGATAACTGATAAACATTTTATCTGATTGGGGAAAAAAATTGTGATATACATGCAAATATGTTCTATTTATGTCGTAATTTCAAAGCATATTTAAAAATGTATCGTTTTAAAACTAGCATATTTTATAGAACTTTTCTGCAAGACAGAGGGAGACCTAGGAAGTTAATTGAGTTATATCATTGAAATATTTTGGAAGATTTTCAAGTTCTTATAGATATATTTTACTTTTTGTCTGTTTTATTGTTTTTTGAATTAAAAGCCCATCTTTCTATGAGAAACTTTGCAGTTACAATCTATCGCTTTTTTATTTAAGTAAAGAGCTATTTAAAATTAAGTTTTATCAAAAAACTGAGCGTACTTTAATATTAAAATCTGCTTTTAAACCAATATTATTCATAAATTCTATATCCTTCAAACTGTAATGAAAGTGTTTTCTTAGACAAAATTAATGAAGCCCCACTATTTTCATTTAAAAAAAATCATATGAGTAAATATAAAAGTATTTTTAATAGGCTATGTATTTTTATTTAGATAAATCAAATCAAATTCGATAATACATCAGCATGAAAAGCATTTCCTTTCTATCCGCATATTAATCATCGGTAAAAAGTTCATAACGAATGCAGAAACTTTTTATTACCCGACTGCCAAGAAGGGTTATGTGTTTCACAAGTATCTCGGTATGTGGAATTCTTCTCCTCTCTATTCCCTCGAAACATTGCAACGGCTGGATGGATATTAATGAATGCGGTTTCTATCGATTCATCTTAACTGTCCGATGGTTACAGGCTAGCTTTTTTTTTTATATATAACTTCAAAATGGCGGCCCTAAAATAAAAAAATGGCGGTAGAGATGGAAAAAAAAATTACGCATCCAATTGAGTGGCAAATCATTGGATAGGTCTTTCAAAATGAAGACGATGTTTCATTGACTATTTTACAGTCAGAAGCTCCGTTTAAATATTACACAACCTGGAACTTGTGTAGGTAAGATCTCTAGCTTTACTGCCACTCTAACCATCATAGGCCTCATCAAAACAGTGTTTATAGGTAGGGACTAACAAATAAACACAACTTAAAAGTCATCAATACAAGTAAATAAAAAAACAGGTAAGTAATATAAAAAATGGTTCTACATTGATAATTAATTAGTTAGTTTTTTACGCAGTCGGATTTTTTTTTATTTAATTTTTATTTGTTGTCAAGGTACTTCTAAATGTTTGATATTCAAAATACAAAAAAGCAATTTTTTTTTTTTTTTTTTTTTTTTTTTTTTTGCTTTTAGAGAAACAAAATATATATACATTTCATTTTAAATGTGAGAAAATTTTATGTAATTATAAGTATCTATTTTTATATAATTTGGGAAACTGTATGTTATAAGTTCCTTTATGTATTGCATAAAGGAACTTTTCTGCTTTTATTTAGCATTAGGGGATAAACCAGGTCTTCCCTGGTAGGAGAATCAAAGTGAAAATCAACATTATATTATTTCTGATATGAATATATTTTTTGTAACTGGATATAGTAAAAACACAGCGGCGAATGAGGTATTTTTCGGAAGATTAAGCAAGAGGCTTTTGATGCAGTATATTTATACATCGTTAAAACGCGTTGTTTGATTAAAAAAAATCGATTAATGAAAAACGTATCAACAAATATCCTCAATGATTGCGGTGAGAAAGACTAGCATGGATCTATCGATTTTTATTTTTTAGATAAATGTAATAGATTATTTACATTTAATATCTTCTTTAGAATGACCGTAAACAATATCAAAAATCATATTTATATGAAAAACAGCAATAATGCGTTCGAATAAAATTTTAAAATGTATTAAAAGCGATATTTTTTTTATTGATCTCGTGTCAGGATTTTGCAACCGAAGAAATCGCCAAATATCGCCATTTACAATTAGTCTTTTAGATTCAGCTCCTTTTAGTTGTTTAAGTGGGAAATTCGATTACTTGTCTTAAATTTGTGTTTTGTTAGGTAGATTTCATATGAAATACTACCTATTGCTATCGCTGTTATGAAAACTTTATCTGAAAACGTTTTGCAGATCTACACCGATCATGACCCCAGAACCCAAAACCACCCTCAGTCAAAAGCTTTATTCATTTATCTATATACAGATGTGTGAAAATTAGTAGAATAATTGTGATTTTTTTTCAGTTTTTTTTTTTTTTATTAATATTGTATACTTGCAATATTTCAGGAAAGGTAATTTGTTTTGTTGATTCAGTCAATTTTTCACTCCTTTAGAATAGTTTTGGTAATATAATTCTCTTAAATGTTGCTATTTTTTAAAAAGAAAAATATCTGATCCAAAGTAATAAAATTGTTTGCATTGCATAAAGAATTAGTTTGATTAACAATCGAATTTAAAATAAAATTTTAAAATATTCTGATTGCTGTGCTAGTATTTTTTTTTCTTGAGTTGGCATCAGTATTATGTTATTCTTAAAACAAATCTTTTCGCTGTTTTTTATCAGTTTATACTAATTGGTAGCTTTTTTTTTATTGTCAAAGGATTATTGCTTGATTATGGGTATAGCAAGTGATATTTCTCCTAGAAAACTAGCTGTAGTAAATTTTCTCATCCAAGAAAATCACTGTACACAGCACGAAATCGCTAAAAATGCAAAAATTTCGCAAGCATCTGCGTGTAGAATAAAATGATCTTTGGACTCCAAATGTGAATATGAAAATTCTAGAGTAGGGAAATGCGAAAGGAAAAGTAAATTTACTGCAAGAACAGAAATGAAATTAATTCAGATTGCTAAAACTAACAGAAGAGCAACTAGCCATGAACTAAAAATCTCTTTACAAGCGTATGGAGTAAATGTACGTGATTCTTCTATCCGTAGAAAGCTCATCTCAGCTGGACTCAGTGCTCGTCGTCCTCGAAAAAAGGCTAAAATCACATCTGCTATGGCAAAAAAGAGACTTGCTCTGGAAAATGTTATGCAAGAACAATTCGGAAATGACTGAAGCAAGGTGAGAAATATAAATTTTCAGTATCAGTTGAATTCAAGTTGTTCATTTCTTTTCCTGAAATCATGTTTTTGCATATTGACTAAAGATGCAGAACTGTTTATAAATTTGATAAAAAATTTCTTTATAAGAATATTTATCTACAAATTACATACCTTAAAGTATTTTTTTCTTTTAAGTATGTTTTTCTGATGAATCAATATTATGCGATATCAGAATAAAGCAGTCAATATGTCAGGAGAAGTACCAGTGAAGCATTATCCCTTAAATGAATAGCACAAACGGTTAAATATCCTACTAAAGTAATGGTTTGGAGCGTGATATCTGCACAGGGTACTGGACGTTTATAAATTGTAGAAGTCTTGATGGACCAGTATCAGTATAAAAAAGTGCTTGAACAAAGACTAATTTCACAATTAAAAGACTGATTTCCAAATGGAGACTTCATATTCATGCATGATGGATCTCCGTGCCATAAAGCTTCATCTGTGACCACATATTTGGATGAAAAAAATATAAAAACACTTCCATGGCCTGGAAACAGTCCATATATGTACCTAACTGAGAATCTTTGGGCCATTGCAAAGAAAAAATTAAAGAAATGCAACATCACAAACAAGAATGGCCTAATAGAAAGACTCTTCCAAATTTTACAATTATTCTAACAATTTTCACACGTCTGTATATATCACTTTTTTGGTACTTTTTTGTTTAGGACCAATTGGTACCGAAACAAGTTGGAAATTGCTCGTCAAACGTGGCAAATGAGGTGCGTTCGTACTATAACTAGTTTTATAATTATTTTTTGCACCCCATATTGTACTGAATGTATATTGTTTCGCACTTCATAAAGCGCATAGTCTGATACATCATTAAAATGCACTTCCAATAATTTTTTCCCATTCCCCGTAATGTAACGGAACACTTTTGACTGTCCCTGTAATTAAACTATACATCCGATTTTCCTAAAATTTGAAATGGCTCAACAAAATTTTGCAACAATTATATCTTTAAAATTTCAGACCATTCGGAAGGCTGTAATATTATTAAAATCCACTTGCAATGATTTTTCCCATTGGCCGTAATGTAAAGAAAAACTTTTGACTGTCCCTGTAATTAAACTGTACATCCGATTTTCCTAAAATTTGAAATGGCTCGACAAAATTTTGCAACACTTATATCTTTAAAATTTCAGATCATTCGGAAGGCTCTAATAACATTAAAATCCACTTGCAATAATTTTTCCCATTGGCCGTAATGTAAAGAAAAACTTTTGACTGTCCCTGTAATTAAACTATGCATCCGATTTTCATAAAATTTGAAATGGCTCGACAAAATTTTGCAATAATCATATATTTGAAATTTCAGACCATTCGGTTGGGTAGTTTTTGCTCTGTTACATGCGGACAGACAGACGGACGGACAGACGGACGGACAGGCGGACAGACGGACGGACTGAACGACGACTATAGGTGCTACGTATTTATATAATTACGAACGCACCTAAAAAATGGGGGGGTTGAAGATGAAACAATTCATAACTTCATCCATTCACAATATATTCAATCCGCTAAAATTTATTATACAATTTATTAATATTATCTACACCTTTCATACTGACAAGTTTTTGATAGGATCAACTCTTACAGAAAAAAAAAAATAGGGGTCGACGAAAAAAATTATCATATTAAGGGTGTACTCAAATCCAAACGGCTTATTTCCTGACTCATTTTTAAATTCATTTTCGCTCTCAAACGCATCCAATTGGCAGGTTCTCTTATTCAGAAACTATATATATAAAGTGCTGTATTGGTCGATTTTCTGATTGAGGAAGAATATATATCAAAAAATGCTCTCAAAGTGGTCATTTTGAACAAATTTCCCGAAGGGATAGTGCTGGAAACGAAAAAAATGGTAGTACTGAGAAAATAATTGTAAATCAAGATCTACCTAATTGAACGGAAAAAAAAATCACAGGTTCCTTATAATAATCCTTTAAAAAAATCACGTCAGCAAGTTTCATGTTTTTATTTTTTTTTTTTTTTTATGTGTCAGAAAATTTTGAGTTGTTGAGCGCAGAAAAATATATTTTTTTTTAATACCGACTTAATATGATTTTGATAAAACGAGCTCTTACAGAAAAAGAAATTAAAAATTCGTCAAAAGGTGCCAGATAAAATTGTTAAACTAGGTTTATCTCTAGTCTTGATTTAGTTTTTGTTGGTGAAATTAGTACTTAGCTTCGAAATCACCCTCCGCCTGTAGGCCGAGCCGGCAGGGATTTTTACATTTTATTGTTTTACTTATTGAAGAATGTAAATTTAAATTTTGCTACTGAATATAAGCTGAGAACGAATGATGACCTATTTATACTAATCTAAGTGCAAAAGGAGTTATATTTTACAATCGTCTGCACACGATAGAGATAGATTTGCAAAAAATCCGGCTTGAAAATTATATTTAAAACAATCAGCATTGACAGTTGACATTGAGTCATAAACATTGAGTAAATAGCAATAAAGTTTTCGAACAAATTACGATATAGTTTTCAAACAAATTGCATTTGAAAGTACATTTTTTTCCCTATTCGACGGTGTAAAAATTTAAAATGTGCGATGCTTAAATGTTTAAAAAATTAAATAAATTGCAGTAAAAACGAAATTTGATCGTCTGCTGTTGGTATTCGCAAAATGACGTCAGCGTGACGCACAGACACGTTTGCTCTTTATAATATAGATAGATAGATAGCAAAATATTTTTAAACTTTTTCACAATAATTTCACTTTTCTCACGGTATATATTTAAAGATTTTACGTCGTTTTTTAATCATAAAATTTACAAGGTTTTCAGTCATATTACTTTTTATTAGATTTAAAAAAAAAAACTAAAATCTATATTTTGAAAATGTCATACAGCACTTATTTCTTTTTTAAATCAATACATACTAAAAAGAATTTCTTTGAAATGTATTTTCATAAATTACATGTTCATAGATAGATAGATAGCAAAATATTTTTTAACTTTTTGACAATAATTTAATTTTTGTCACGGTATGTTTAAAGAATTTAAGTCGTTTTTTAATCATAAAGTTTACAAGGTTATTAGTCGTATTACTTTTTATTAGATTTTTTTTAAAATAAAATCTATATTTTGAAAATGTCACACAGCACTCATTTCTTTTTTAAAACAATACATACGAAACAGAATTTCTTTGAATTGCAATTTCATTAATTACATGTTCATAGATAGATAGATAGCAAAATATTTTGAAACTTTTTTACTATAATTTCACTTTTCTCACGGTATGTTTAAAGATTTTCAGTCGTTTTTAGGGTTCCGTGCTTAAAAAGTAAAAACGGAGTCATTATAAGATCACTCCCGTGTCTGTCCGTCTGTCTGTCTGTCACAGCATTTTACTCGTAAACTATGGAACGTGGAAAGTTCAAATTCGGGGAAGAAAAGACCACTGACACACATACTTTCAGATTAGTAAACATTCATAAATATATTTAGTAAAAAAGAAGAGGGGCTAATTATGCTACTTGAAAAAAAAAATCTTTTTTTTTGTATATCATGTGGGGTATCCTGTGAAAGCTTTTATAACGCTGAACTCAAAAATACATTCCTTTTAATTTTAGGTATTATATTTTCAAAGATATTGTTGAAAATGTAGCGCAAAAATATGCCCCCCCCCCATCTAATTCCAAATCTACTGAAACTAAAATTATGAAAAAAATTAGAGGTAGTAGACATTAATTTAGTAGTATACGTTAATATAAACCTTGCCGGAAAATTATAGCGATTACCCTAGGTCACATAGTTGTTGAGTAATTAGCATTTTTCTGTTATACACAAATTTCGATTTACGGGCATTCAGAAAAATTGTTGAGCATCGCTGATATACCTATCGTTGCAGAAGAATAAAAGCATTGTTGATAATGATTTTCGAAAAAAATCATCGGTAATTAGCCGAGATATTAACCCTTAAAGGTACGGGCAGTTTCGACTTACATAAGAACAGGGGCGGCGTACTCTATGTCTAGTTAACAACTTTTAATGATATATATGTATAATGTAATGTCCAGTAACAGTAAAAAAGCAATAAACGTCAAATTGTTAAAAACATACTAATTTAAAGAGTCTCGGGACTCTAAAAAGTGGAAAAAATGAAAAAAAAAAAAAAAGACCATTTTCAACATTTAATGTCTTAAAATGCATATGATTTTAAAACACAATTTTAATTGGGATAAAAGATATAAGTATGCTCTTTCGTTTCATGTATTTAAAAAATTACAAGATACAGAATTAGTATTTATAAGGGGCTCGAAACTGTTAGTCATTTGTCGAGCTGGAAATTGGCATAACAGCTTACACGCAGGATTACAAAATAAATATTGCAACTAGAATAACAATTTTGGTGCCTACTTATACTTCAAATTGTAATAATTAGCCTGAATGTAAATAAATTTGCATTTAAAGCATTTTTATATTTTTAATGCAATGTCGCATTTAGCTAATACAAAATTTTGAAAATTTCAACAGTAAAATAACCTAAAAAATATTTTTTGAACAATAAAAAGGAAATTTTTGGTTCAGTTTATACAGACTAACATGAAATATATGTTTTGAAAATTTCATGAAAAAATATTCAGAAGTTTTTGAGGTATCCTGCGCGTTATGCCCAAAAAACGCCATTTGGAAAATAATTACTTTAAAGTTTCGGAAGCGCCGCTTCAGCTATTGAGCGGGCTATTAAGCCAAAACTTCTGTTCTATAATGGGAATTTCAAGGAAACAATTATATCAAAATATTCGGAAAAAATAGGAGTTTAACATCTAAAAAAATTAAAATTTCTTAAATTTTGAAGCTTTAAGAGTCCTGCGACCACTGAACACTTTCCGGCACGGAGTAATTCTATTTATAAACTTATGAAATAATTAACTGACACCAGAATTTATAAACGAATTTATTAGAAAATGCGAACTTGCTTATTTTCACGTACATGATAAAAGGAAAATTTTAATTAAATATTCATGGTGCCGTTTGTCTGTTTTGGAATTAAAATTAGGTGTCCGTTTTTTAAGGGCATCGCCCTCGAAAGATTTAATTAGAATGAATCGCATAAATACTGTGGGATTCGCGATAGTTTGCATTGATTTTATCTTTCAATACGCCTCGAGTGACTTTAAAAGTTAATTAAACACCTATCTGGAAAAACGCGTCACTGTCCAAGGTGGCGTTGCAACTTTGAGACCTCAATTCGAAGCGCGCTTAGCGCAATGCCAAATTTAAACTTTGGACAAAGGTTTTGTTTTAGCTACACTGTAAAAATAAAGGTTATTACTACGCTGAATTTAGTTTCATGAAATGCCAAGTGAAGTTTAACTATGCACTGCTTTTATTGTCAGTACCGGATTAAGTTCATCATACACAGATTAGGATAATATCTAAAAGAAGTGTTATACGAATAGCTATATTTGATATTATTTAGGTTCCATATCTCTTTGAACTTTCATGATATACCCATTTACACTTTTCTAATATGTACAGTTATACCCAACCCTACGTTGTATAGTTTTTTAGAAAGTCTTAGTATTCTTTTAGCAACGTTTTTTTTTTCTTTTTTTTTATAATACAATTACAAATTCATATGTTTATTCTACGGAACCCTCTGTACGCGAGTAATGCTCGCACTTGACCGTTTATTTAATCATAAAGTTTACAAGGTTATCAGTGCTATTACTTTTCATTAGATTATTTTATTTTAAATAAAATCTATATTTTGAAAATGTCATACATAACTCATTTCTTTTTTTAAACAATACATACTAAACAGAATTTCTTTGAAATGCAGTTTCATAAATTACATGTTCATAGATAGATATCAAAATATTTTGAAACTTTTCTACAATAATTTCACTTTTCTCACGGTATGTTTAAAGATTTTCAGTCGTTTTTTAATCATAAAGTTTACAAGGTTATCAGTGCTATTACTTTTCATTAGATTATTTTTTTTTAAATAAAATCTATATTTTGAAAATGTCATACATAACTCATTTCTTTTTTTAAACAATACATACTAAACAGAATTTCTTTGAAATGCAGTTTCATAAATTACATGTTCATAGATAGATATCAAAATATTTTGAAACTTTTCTACAATAATTTCACTTTTCTCACGGTATGTTTAATGATTTTCAGTCGTTTTTTAATCATAAAGTTTACAAGGTTATCAGTCATATTACTTTTTAATAGATTTTTTACAAATAAAATCTATATTTTGAAAATGTCATACAGCAATCTTTTCTTTTTTAAAACAATACTTACTAAGCAGAAATTCTTTGAAATGCAATTTCATAAATTACATGTTCAAAAAATTATAATAGCCAAGAGAGAACTTTAATAAGTCACGCAATATTGTACTTTATCGAACTGATAATGGATAAACGTTTCATCTGATTGAAGAAATGAAAGTATTTGATAAAATCGTAAATAAATTTTATTTCTCACGTACTTTTAAAAAAGGGCAGTAAAAGAAGCCTTACACTTTAATGTAGCGTATTTTAGAAAAAAGTTTTGGAAAATGTCTAAAATATATTTTTTTTAATCAAACATAGTAAAAGTAAATAAGAGACAGAGAGAAAAATACCTCGAGAAAGTTACTGGATTTTATAGTTTATTACTGAATTTTCTGAAAGATTTTCAATTTTATTTAACGCAACCTTACTTTTATTTTCATTACAAACCTATCATTCTACGTATAATTTAGCTGACATTTGCTTACTGCAATATTATATTCTCTCTAGCGGAAAAGATCTACGCTTATGAAATCAGTAACAGAAAAGTTGTATAAGAAATGTAAATGAAAAAATGAAAGTGGGAAATCTCTCTCTTTTCGTTGTGGATTTCGCTAATCGGAAATTTTATCTTGCACTTCTTCCATTTCAAAGTTAAAGAATGTTGTAGTCTAAAAATAATAATTTATCCATAAAACATCTCACCATATTCAGGATAAAGTTATTAGAAATTTACCACATGCGGTGATTTATTTACCATACAAAATCCAGAGAAAAATATGAAGTAAAAGAAAATATATTTTTTTCCATATTATTTTTTTTTTTACATTTTTTAAATTTATACTTTTGTGTTTTATCACACTTTTCTATAAATGCGTCTCCGTGCAAAGCGTATGCCTCTTTATTGTATGAATTTTCAAATATGTTGTATTTATAGGTATACATAGAACAACTTTCATTGCATTCTTTAAGGCATTTTAGGTAGCTTTCATTACAAAAAGCTACCTATTGCAGCCGTTCGGAGGAAAGCGATTTCAAAAAAATTTGGTATATTTTCATCGATCATGACCCCCAGACCCCGAAACCACCCTCCGTTCAAAAGTTTATATATATATATATATATATATATATATCCATATATATATATATATATATATATATATATATCCATATATATATATATATATATCTGACCTTTGTCATACTGTAACTCTCGAATTTATGAACCGATTTGGATGTAATTCGGTATGTACATAGTACATACCAATGTCTCGACCGAGTTCGTTGGCCAGCTTCATCCGTCATTTTGTTTCAAAATGGCGGCCATTTAAAATTTTCTTAAAAATTTTAAATTTGAAATGTGGTACCAAAGAATTGAAAATGGAAAAATATTTTTTTCTTATGTATTTACCTTTATACAAAGATTCCGGAGCAGTTTTTGTTTCGTCTATATCTTAAAAAATGGCTGAGTTATAGCATTTTGAATTTCTAGCGTGGCTGACATTTTGAAACGTCCTGAATTTTGTCACGCGATAAAAGGCGTATTTATGAACCGATTTGGATGTAACTTCGTTTGTACATAGTACATACCAATGTCTCGACCGAGTTCGTTGGCCAGCTTCATCCGCCATCTTGTTTAAAAATGGCAGCCATTTAATTTTTTAAGAAAAATTTAAATTTGAAATGTGGTACCAAAAAATTGAAAATTGAAAAAATATTTTTCTTTATGTATTTGACCTTGATACAAAGATTCGGGAGCAGTTTTTGTTTTGTCTATATCTCAAAAAATGGCTGAGTTATAGCATTTTGAATTTCTAGCGTGGCTGACATTTTGAAACGTCCTAATATTTGTCACGTGATAACAGGCGTATTTATGAACCGATTTGGATGTACTTTGGTGTGTACATAAAACATACAAATATCTCGACCGAGTTCGTTGGCCAGCTTCATCCGCCATTTTGTTTCAAAATGGCGGCCATTTAAAAAAATTAAAAAAAATTAAAATTTAAAATGAGATACCAAAATATTAGAAAATGAAAAAGATTTTTTTTGTATGTGTTTGACCTTAATACAAAGATCCCGGAACAGTTTTTGTTTCGTCTATATCTAAAAAAATGGCTGAGTTATAGCGTTTTGAATTTCTATTGTGGCTGACATTTTAAAACGACCTGATTTTTGTCACGCGATAACAAGCGTATTTATGAACCGATTTGGATGTTACTTGGTCTGTACATAGTACATACCAATGTCTCGACCGAGTTCGTTGGCCAGCTTTATTCGTCATCTTGTTTCAAAAGGGTTGCCATTTAAAAAAATTAAATTTAAAATTTAAAATGAGGTATTAAAAAATTGGGAAATGAAAAAGATTTTTTTTATGTGTTTGGCCTTGATACAAAGATTCCGGAGCAGATTTTGTTTCTGAAAATTTGTTCTTTTGTTTATATCTTAAAAAATGGTTGAATTATAGCACTTTGAATTTCTAGTATGGCTAACATTTTGAAACGATCTTGTATTTTTCACGCGATAACACACGTATTCGCATATTTCCATGTGAGAAAGCATGTGGATAGTATACATCAACATCTCAGCCAAATGTAAGTTACTTTAAATAAAAGCAGCTTGGATAAAGCTGACTAATTTCGTGAAATTCTCATTCATAATGATTTAGTATTGATAAAAATTAGTATTGAATCTCCTATATTCGGTTTTTACTAAATTGAGCTTCGTGTGTTTGAATAATATAAGTTGGCTTTTTTAAAATAAGGTATTTGAAAGCTACCTCTTCCTCCCGGCACTGGCCAGAAGGACTTTTTTTAAATTTACCTAAACTTTTTCACTTTTTGGCAATTGTTTTTTGCGAAATTATACAGGAATAATAATGAGACTTGTATCAAATGAAATATATCTTGAGATTAAATATATATATATATATTTGGAAATTGAGGGGAAAATATTCCTGTGGCGGCATTTGATACCGGGGTGTGCAAAAAGTAGAGCGTTCCGAAGTATCAGATGAATCTCGTATCCTGCTAATCTGTAACAAAAAGAAAAAAAAAAGAAAAAGAAAAGAAAAGAAAGAAAACTTAAAATTTACGATATTTTGTAGTCCACTTGAATAGGTTTATAAATTTTTCGACCCTGAAGAAAAGTGCGGACGCTCAAATTTCAAGTTGTCGATTTCGACAAAAATTTTCGAAATTGAATTGCGCAATTAAATATTTGCAATTCGAATATTTAAAAACGCATCCGTGAGGGAACACAAGATAGTATATACCAGAAAAGCTTGAAAATTTTAACGAAATCAGTCGATCCAATCCCCAGTTCTACCTGGTTTGTATAACAGGATTTGTAGAAAAACAGATTTAATGTTTAACAACGTTTTTAAACATTCGATAACTGTAACAATTTTCAACTTGCATAAAATCATTTATGCCAGGGCCATATAATGGACCTATCGGACCTAATGTACTTCCTGTTCCTAAATTATTTTCTTAAGCCTTTTTTTTTTTTCAGAATACCCTAAAAATGAGCTTGTTCACTGCAACACCAGAAGGCGGACTTTTAAACCAATACGAAAAACCTGCTGTACTGTAAAGTTTTTGAAGGTGTAAGGAGTAAAAATATGCATAAAAAATCGATTTAAAAATACATACATGATTCCTTAACATGGCAAAATACTTAATATCATTATCATAATGATGCATGTCGACATAAAAAAAAAACAGGGGACATCAAATACATTTTAATCACTAAATTATCAAAGAAAAGAAAAGAAATTCCAACCGAAAGGAAAATATCTACTCTGTTTCAATTTATGTATACAAAAATTAAGCTGAGATCGTTGTCGTTATGCTGATATTGCCTCAAACTCTGAAATTTTCAATACGAATACCTAATTTTGACATTGTATTAAAATTTGTTGGAATATTATACCTTAGGACATAAAACGGAAAGCCATTCAGTCAAGTAGTTTAGTATTTTAAAATCTCAAGCTCCTAATGTTAAATTTCTTTATAATCGTTGTGAAGCACAATTCAATTCTGTAAATTTTAAATCATAACTCAACAACTTCTTGGAGAAAGGAGCTGTTATTTGAGATTCACATATTTTAAGCTTCCAGAAATTGCTTTTCGTTGAAATAACCTCATAGGTTAAAACTAGTAAAGTTTTCGAAAATATACGTATTTCGAAATTAATTTTTATAATATGTGAATTGTAACCCGTAAAATTTTTAACAAAATCGATTTTTTTGTAGCTCCAAATGCACGAATCCAAAATTGCAGCTGAATTAATCTAAGAAATTCTTGAATTGCCTTGAAACTAACCGCAGTGCAATTTTCATTTGCAACAAGCACAAATGAATTTAAGGTTATGAGTTCCATAATTAATAATCTTCATAAATACTAAACAAAATCACCGATGACTTTTCTTTTACCGTCCCATGGTAAAATTTAACGAAAAAGCACAATAATTGTCAAAGTTAGATGTTCGTATTTAAAATTGGAAAGTTTGATATAATTTTAGAATGAATACGAACCCTTAAGTACATTTTGTTTAATATAAATTGAAAGAAGACGTCGTTTGCAGTCGAATTGCTATTTCCGGTATTTCGGAGGCTATTTTTCGATTAAAATTTAGGGTGTGTTTTTAGTGGGGTATTTTTGGCTAAAAGTACATTTTAGGTAGCTTTCTTTACAAAAAGCTACCTATTGCAGCCGTTCGGAGGAAAGCGATTTCAAAAAATTTTGGTATATTTTGATCGATCATGACCCCCAGACCCCGAAACCACCCTCCGTTCAAAATTGATATATATATATATATATCTGACCTATGTCACACTGTAACTCCCGTAATTATCAACCGATTTCGATGTAATTCGGTGTGTACATAGTACATACCAATGTCTCAACCGAGTTCATTGGCCGCTTCATCCGCCGTTTTGTTTCAAAATGGTGGCCATTTAAAAATTTTTAAAAAATTTAAAACTTGAAATGTGGTACCAAAAAATTAAAAATGGAAAAATATTTTATTCTTATGTATTTGACCGTTATACAAAGATTCCGGAGCAGTTTTTGTTTCGTCTATATCTTAAAAAATGGCAGAGTTATAGCATTTTGAATTTCTAGCGTGGCTGACATTTTGAAACGTCCTGAAATTTGTCACGCGATAAAAGGCGTATTTATGAACCGATTTGGATGTAATTCGGTGTGTACATAGTACATGCCAAACTCTCGACCGAGTTCGTTGGCCAGCTTCATCTGCCATTTTGTTTCTAAATGGCGGCCATTTAAATTTTTTTTTAAAAATTTAAAATTTGAAATGTGGTACCAAAAAATTGAAAATGGAAAAATATTTTTTTCTTATGTATTTGAGCTTTATACAAAGATTTCGGAGCAGTTTTTGTTTCGTCTATATCTTAAAAAATGGCTGAGTTATAGCATTTTGAATTTCTCTTGTGGCTGACATTTTAAAACGACCTGATTTTTGTCACGCGATAACAGGCATATTTATTAACCGATTTGGATGTAACTTGGTCTGTACATAGTACATACCAATGTCTCGACCGAGTTCGTTGGCCAGCTTCATTCGCCATCTTGTTTTAAAAGGTTTGCCATTTAAAAAAATTAAATATAAAACTCAAAATGAGGTATTAAAAAATTGGAAAATGAAAAAGATTTTTTTTATGTTTTTGGCCTTGATACAAAGATTCCGGAGCAGTTTTTGTTTCTGAAAATTTGTTGTTTTGTTTATATCTTAAAAAATGGTTAATTTATAGCACTTTGAATTTCTAGCATGGCTAACATTTTGAGACGATCTTGTATTTGTCACGCGATAACACACGTATTCGCCTATTTCGGTGTAAGAAGGCATGTGTATAGTATACATCAACACCTCGACCAAGTTCGCTGGCCAGATTCATCAGCCATCTTGTTTCAAAATGGCGGCCATTAAATTAAAATATATATATATATTTAAAGTGAGGTGCAAAAAAATTAGAAATTGAAAAGGTTTCTTTCTTAATTATTTGACCTTGATATAAGGATTCAGGAGCATTTTTTGTTTGTCTTTACCTTAAAAAATGGCTCAGATATAGCAGTTTCAATTTCTAATGTGGGTGACATTTTGAAAAATCTGATTTTTGCATGCGACAGCACTCCTATATATTAACCGATTCCGATGTGAGTGAGCATGTGCACAGCAATTACTAAGGTCTCGACCAAGTTCACTGCTTAGCCTCATCCACCATGTTGTCTTAAAATGACAGGCACTTTAAGAAATTGCCGAATTTGGCAGCCAAATATAAGTTACTTTAAAGAAAAGCAGCTTGGATAAAGCTGACTAATTTCGCGAAATTCTCATTCATTATATTGATAAAAATTAGTATTGAATCTCCCATATTCGGTTTCCACTAAATTGAGCTTCGTGTGTTTGAATGATATAAGTTGGCTTTTTTAAAATAAGGATTATGAAAGCTACCTCTTCCTCCCGGCACTGGCCGGAAGGACTTTTAAAAAATTAAATCGTTTTCAGATAAGAAAATATATTTATATGTTTTTTTTTTTTTTAATAGAATGTATATTTCATAAATGTCACACAGTTAACACTTATTTCTGTTTTAGAATTATATAAAGATTATTTAAACTGCGGTTTCTAAAATACATACTCGTATAAATTAGAAAAATTGGAAAACATTAATAAGTCACGCAATTTATCTTTAATGAGCTGATAGCTGGTAAATATTTTATCTCATGTGATCTAGATGTATATAGATTTTGTTTCTTTGGTAATATTAAACTATAGTTAATTATAAACAGTCCTTAATACAATGCATTTTATAAAACAGTTTCGAAAGTTAATATGTATATATATATATATATATATATATATATATATATAGTTTTTACCAAACAAAGAGATAGAATTTAATTCCTAAACTAGAAAACAGGAATTCTGCTTTTTCAGAATTTAGTGTCGCCCCCCGATGAAAAAAAAATTGTATATATAAATAGTACAAAACATATTTCATTTTTAAGACTTAAAGCACACACTTTTATTTTATGTAAAATGACGTCTTTCGCATTCGCTTAAGAATTCCACATTTACGATCCTCTCTTAAACAGCTACAGTAAAGCATACATAGGACGTCATAATCGTAAAATAATACACAAATGCAGCAAAAAGATGCCGTCATTAAAAGAACTCGACGAAATAAAAACGGCTATCTAATGAATCATAGTTCTTCATTTGTTTGTAACATTAATAGAGATACGTAAAATTATATATAGTTTATAATAGCTTCGTGTTTTTACAGAAATTATTCTTTTATATATTTTTAAAATAGCACGTATTTTAATTATATTTTCTTTTGGTTGTTACGAGATAATGACAACAAAAATGTATAATTACTATTTTTGAACTATTTTTCCTTTACTTTCTACAGAAATGGAGTACTTCCGTTGTCAATATTAAGCAAATGTCTCTAAAAACCGCAAAAAAATGAATATTTCAAAAATAAGTGGAGATACAGTTTTCAAACAAATTGCATTTAAAAATACTTTTTTTCCAGTACGACGGTATAAAAATTGAAAATGTGCAATACTTAGAAGTTTAAAAAATAGCTATAGCGTATTTAATCGTTACATCTAGCTTATACAACGTAACGTTATTTTTTATAGCCGACACAAAATAAGCTGAGAGAAAGAAATAGCATACGGGGGTCTAAAAATTTATTAAGTTATATCATAAGACTTACCTTAATTTTTTTTAAATTCTTCAATATACTTTTTACGTTTCGCACTATAAACCTATCTGTATATGTTCAACTTTGCCTTTACAATCATTCTTTTGTTATTTTTTTTATTTTTTAATATGAGAATTTATTTGTTAATATGAGATGCATTGAAACATAGATTTTAAAATAAAAAATGAACATAAATTTCATTTTCAAATTTGTATTTAAATAAATGCTATACGTATTAGCGATTTCTTCGCACTCTTATACGAAAAAAAGTATCAGATAAATTTAACGAAGTGCAAGCATTTTTATTTTTAAATACACAATTATTTGCACTGTATTTGGATTTTAGTCGATAAATTACAGAAATCAGTAAGATAGAATTCTAATTTTTTGCATTTATTTATTGTCTAAAAACAGTTCACATTTAAATGAGAAACTCTTTTTTTTTTTCCCCGTGCCACTTCCAAATGTATGATATTTATAACGTAGAAAAGAAACTAGAAAACAGGAATTCTGCTTTATCAGAATTTAGTGTAGCCCCCGATGAAAAAAAAATACATGCATATATAAATAATAAAAAACATATTTCAATTTTAAGACTTAAAGTGCAAGCTTTTATTTTATGTAAAATGACGTCATTCGCGTCCACTTAATAATCCATATTTATGATCCACTCTTAAACATTTACAGTAAAGCATGCATGGGACGTCACTATCGTAAAATAATACACAAATGCAGCAAAGAATGCCGTCATTGAAGGAACTCGACAAAAATAAATAAATAAATAAATAAATAAAATAAAAAATAAATAATAAAAAATAAAAAAATGCAATTTAACAAATTACAACGACCATTTGGAAAATGATTTTTTCAAAGACTAAAATTTAAGACACAAAATAGCACGGAGTTGATCATACATTACGTACGATATGAATTAAACATTAATAGTGTTATTACACGTAAAAATTGCAACCGACAGTAATCGCTTGCGACTCGTACGTATTATCCACCTAAAACTTACGCATTATCCAAGCCTTTCATTGGCTCTTCGGGAAAAGGCTTTTCCATCGTCAGATTTTCAAGAAATCTGACGGCCAATTTTAAATGAAATTTATTTCTTAAACTTCTAAACATCCCACAATATTGCTTTTTATATCGTCGTATAGAGAAAAAAATGTACTTTTAAATGCAATTTGTTTGAAAGCTGTATCTCAATTTGTTTCTGAGTTATTAGGTTTTTTTTTTCTTTTTTTGTAGTTTTTATTACTTTTTTGTCATAGTGGCAACACTCTGTTGTCCATCTCTGTTGAAAGTAATGGGAAAGACATATTACTGTATAGACCAATCAGAAGACGAATAAAAGGATGATTCAACCAATAAAAACCTTCAGATATGCTTTTGATTTCCTACCCTGACGAAGACAATAACCATTTTTCCAAATGGTTAAAAAGAAAATAAAAAAACGGCTATCTGATGATTAATAGGCTAATATGCCTTCATTTATTTGTAACATTAATAGATACTTAAAATTAAATATAGTTTATAATAGCTCTACATTTTAACAGAAATCATTCGTTTAAATATTTTTAGGACGTGTAGCAAAATAGCACGTATTTTAGCTACATTTTCTTTCGGTTGTTATGAAAACATGGCAACAAAAATGTATAATTAATATTTTAGAACTCCTTTTCCTTTACTTTCTACACAAATGGAGTACTTCCGTTGTCAATATTAAGCAAATGGCTCCGATAACTACAAAAAAATTAATATTTCAAAAATAAATGGAGATGCAGTTTTCTTTGTTTTACGGCTGGGTTCTGTAAAGTAATGTTATTTTTTGGAGACGACACAAAATAAGCTGGGAGAAAGAAATAGCATACCGTATAGGGAGCTAACAAAAAATGGTTGTTTTAAAAATTCAAAGAACAAAGGCATTTTTTATATAAAATCACTTCAAATTTTAAAGTATTTTCTATGTTATATGATATTCATTTTTTATAATTTGAGTATTTTATGTAACGTAGGTAACTACATTAAAAAACACTTTGCATTTATTTTACGAAGCAAAATCCTAAAAAAAATAATTTCATAATAATGTCTTTTTTATCAGAATACGTATAAACCTTTTAAATGAGATAATACACTAAACTGTCACTTGTAACATTTTTTGCACAGTTTTCAAAGAGTTACAACAATTTCTAAAAGTCACACACTTAATATTTATTTGTTGTTTAGAACCATAAATATTAAACAGAAAATTCTTTGATCTGCCGTTTTATAAATTGCATGTTTAGAAAAAATGGTAAATATTTCAACAAAACTTTATGAAGTCACGTAATATTGCCCTTTACCGAACTGATAGCGGATAACGTTTCATATCATTAAAAAAATGAAAGTGTGTAATGTGAATGTAAATATATTTTGTTTCTCTCTTAATTTAAGAAATATACATATTTCGTAAAACATATTTATAAAACGCTTTTGCTAATTTTGTAAAAAAAGTATACTTTTTATCAAAGAGAAACAGAGAGAACCTAATTCCTATGAAATTATTAAATCAATACATTTTTCTTTTATTTTTTATTTTTTATTTTTCATATTCTTTCAGATAAAGTTTACCTTTTATGTCCGTTCTCATTCAATTTTAAGTTTTTATGTCCACATTTCTATGTTTAAATTTGCGGTTCTAATTTACTATTTTTTACTTATGATTATAAGAAATACTTAAACTTAAATTATAAAGTTAAAAAAAAACTAAATTCAGTTTTAAAATCTATAATTGAAGTAATACTATAAATATTAGTCACTTCTTTTGAACTCTAATATAAAGAAACATTAGATAAATTTAAGGAAATATCAACTTTTTTTATTTAAAAAAGTGCATTATTAACTATAAAGGTACATTTTATGTATGCCATTTATTTTTGTTTAGTTCAAATAAATCAAAGAGAGCAACTTGAAAAAAGAATATTGCATTGCACTTATGCAATATAGCAGAATCGTTCATAACGAAACAAGAAACATTTTTATTTTATTTCTAAATTTTTGAAAGAGAAAAAATATCATATAAAAAGTATTATAAAAGAAAAATCTAATTCCAAACTTTTTTTTTTTTTTACTTTTCTTTACATTTCTTTTTAGGTTCATTAAAAACTATATTTTCTTAAAATCGGATATTTCACATATACAAAGTGTGTCAAAATTTTCTCCGGGGTTTAGAAATATTGCTCGTAAAAAAACTATTACGAAATCAGTAAAAAGCTTCATACCACCATATAAATAATTACTTAAACACTTGTAAAGTCATACAATTGTCCGATACGGACACTATTGTAGCATACTTCGTTTCTAAAAGAAAATTCTTGTAAAGCTCGAGTGCTTGCAATTAAACTTTCTGTACAAAGCGTGAACATTCTTCTTAGTTTGTGGATCAAGTACAGTACAAAAAAAGCACACCGCCAACTAACTCTGCAACAAATGAGAGTAGAAGGCCGTTACTGGTACCAAACTGTTGAAAATAAATCCTACTTTTAAGTGATATATAAAATGTGCTTATGGAGCCATCTACATATGAAAACAAACCTGGACTTTGTTTTTTTTTTCAATAGAAATACCCATGTTTGACGCTATAAATAAATTCTACACCCTTCAATTAGCCCCAAAACAAAATTTCATTAAATTTCTACGTTTAGTTTCAGAGAAATGAATTCTTTTAAAATGCTCTATTTCAGGGGCTCTATCCAAATTCAAGTTCGGTACTCTGTTGAAATGCTACAGAATAAATATGTCATTTCTATTAATGCATTTTTTTCTGGCCAATACGAGCATTTCACTCGATTAATATATTTCGACTATTGCCAGCTCAAATGCTTCAATAAAATGAGTAAACTATGTATTTTTTTTTTTTTCAAATTATGCATTTTTACATATATAGACGGTCCTAAAACCATTATTTTGACGTTTTTTAGTCATAATTCGAAAAGGAAGAAAAATTTGAAACTGAGAATTCGCATTAAACAGTACATAATAAATATAAATCTATCAAAAAAAAATTGTAGGTTGCAATTCATATTTTTTCGAATATTAATTTCATAATTCATATTACAAGATTTTAAAAATTACAAATTCAGTATAATTTTGTTTGGGTTTTTTAGTAATATAACCACACACAAAAAATATCACAGGATTATAATTTCAGGAGATATTAATAAAAATATGAAAATGTAATTTAACATTAGGAGCTCCAAATTTTTATGTCTTATAATTCAAAAACTTATAATCCAAACGACTTCAAATTCTGTTTCCAGTCATAATTTGAAAAGAAGATTTAAAATATGTTGTCAAAATTGTGTGTTTACATTGAAAAAAACAAAGTTTGGTCTGGTTTTGATTTGTAGATGGCCCCCAAGCAAATTTTATATACATTATTGAAAAGTATACTTTATTTCCAATCGTTTGGTACCTGTAATTTTCTTGTATCATAACTAGTTGCAGAGTTAGTAGGGGAGGGGGTTTACTTTTTTCCCCACGACTGTACAGAGCTATTAGAAATGATGGACCCGTTTTAAAAAAATCATATTTTCGAAACTACTGCACTTATTACAATAAGTGATACATGAATTTAAAGAGAAGTATATAAAGTTTTTTTTTCAGCTACAATTGTTCGATGTGTTTCTCTTTTGTTATACGGCATACGTCCAATCTGTAATAAAGTTCGTTTCAAATATTTTGTAGCATCATTCTGTCAATGGATCTGAAAGCTTCATAAATGCATTCTTTATGTTCTGAACACTTTGTTTTTGGCATTGGTGGTACATAAACAATGTCTTTGACATTGTCGGAACTTAAAAAAACGCATTTGTACAGAACTCAGAACCATTGACAGAGAGATGATATAAAATATTTGGGACGAACTCGATTACAGACTGAACAAAAACTAATTAGTTCTTGTATATTTCTATGGAAACAAGAGGGTCACACATCGAACATTTGTAACTGAAAAAAACTTGGTATATTTCTCTTTAAATTCATGTATCGCTTATTGTAATAAGTGCAATAGTTTCGAAAATATGATTTTTTAAAAATCGGATCCATCATTTGTAATAGCCCTGTACATATGAAATATCATATCGAAGCAGCAAAGCACAAGAAAAATCATGTGTTGTATCTACAGTTCAGAAATTGAAGCAACGACAGACCAGCGAATTCTAGCGTGGGACAGAAAGTTTAATAGTAAGCGCTTCAAAATGGCAATAACAAGATTTTAGAGTTGAAGCATATTACGACACCAAAGATGCCCTTAACGATTTAGAACAATTTAAAGTTTAATATACATTGAAATGAAATGGACATGCATTGGTACATTCATACATTATATAGCGGTATGAAGATTTCTGATATATTCGTGATAATTTTTTCTTTATCTTTAAAAGGAAAAACTTTTCTAATACCGACAGGAATCATGACACGCCCTTGTTTATATGTTATGTATATTAATATTTCTAAAAGTATTTTTATCAGCAAATTTTTAAAAGACTATTTCAAATAAAAATTCTTAGAAAAATTAAAAATGAGAATCATAGCATTTATTAAAATGAAAATATGAATGTTTTATTTTATGATAGAAATAAACAGCTGCGATAAAAATATATACAGTCGGGTACAAGAAGTTTAATCATACATTAAAATATGATAATATTTTAAAAGAATTACAGAGAGTGTCCGAATAATGGGCTAACCATTTTTAAAATTCCGTAACAAATGGTAACTTTGCTATTGAAGTTATTCTTGCATGAAAATCATGTGATACAATTACTCAATGCACTACAATTATTTCATTTACACAATTTCTTTTCTATGCTTCCTTGTTTAAGTTCAAAGTATAGTACAGGTAAAAAAAAACACAAATTGAGTAAAATACAACACCTGGTATCCATTCACAAAAATTTGGTAAGAACTTCGTTTTCGCACTAGAAATGGAGATCAGATGACTAGCCCCAATATAAAGTTGTTCTACTATGTTTGGGGGTGGGGGAAGGGGGTATTTTAACCAAGAGAGAGATAAATAAAATCCAAAATTTTGAAATAAATCAACTGGGGTGTCGTTTATTATGTATCTTTTAATTCTGGATTGAATGATACCATCTGCAAGTCAATGTAATCATTTGTTACAAAGTTATGGCAGGTTTTATGAATGCAAAGACAGTAATTATACTTTATGCAGATGAAATATGTTTTATATATACAACTGATGGCCATTCTAGAAATGACACTAGAAATTAAGATCCGATGAGTTCCCGAAAAATATTGTGTTCTCCAACAAATTATAATTTTCGACTTTGTATTCATAAAACCTGCGGTAACTTTGTAACAAATGTTTGTATCGACATTCGGACAGTGTCATTCGGTTCAGAATTTTAAAAAATGCATAATGAATGATACCCCACTTAATCTACTTAAAAAAAGGTGAACTGTAAGCTTCCCCACTCCCAAGTTAAAATGCCCCACTTCCGCTCACTAAAACGCAGTAAAATAACTTAATTTTTTCCGGCACTTATCAGATCTTCATTTCTAATGCCAAAACAAAGTTCTTCCAACATTTTCGTGAATAGCCATCAGTTGTTTTTTCTAAAATTCTATTGTCCCTGCGCTGAAATATAACTTTCGACTTTGTATTCCTAAAACTTATCGTAACTTTGTAACAAATGATCATAACGACTTGAGGATGGCGTTATGAGATTCAGAATTTTTAGAAAACTTCATAAAGGATACCCCACTGGATGTACTTAACAAAATTTGTCTATTCTCCCTCCCTGAGTTAAAATCTCTTCCTTTAGACAACAAAACATGGTGAAACAACTTCATTTTTGGGATATTCGTCGGATCTAGGGCCAAAACCAAATTCTTCCCAAACTTTGATAAATGGCCATCAGTTGTCTCTTAAAAAGTGTGTTTTACCTGTAATAGTTAGGGTAAGAAGAAAGCGTAGATCAACGTGAAAGGCTGTTTAAAATATCTTTGCAATTTCAAAACACAAACTTTTTTTGGATTTTAAACTGTTAAAGAGAGAGAATTTTAAAAGCTCAGTGAGCACTGATGCATTTTTATACATTATTTTTGGTTTTGTACCGTAGCGAGGAATCACAGTGCCATATATCAGTAAAATTTTGAATTAAACCAAAGAACCGGAGTAAAGAATTGTGATATCACGCATTAATTTCATGCAAGAACAATTTCAATATCTGTTATCGTATGTTACAATATTTTTAAATCATCTAATCATTTTTTGAATATCCAATATGAAGATATTTCAATATAAATTTTCCAAAATTTAGTAAAATGAATTACAATGTAGAAATTTAATTAGCTGCAACAGCGCTTTTTAATAAAAATTGCAATTTTGTCGATCCTTTTAACCACTATTTCAAAAGATTAAACACATTATGCAAATATTAAGAAATGCAAGATTTGTCGGCTAAAAGCATTTTCCGTAAGTAATAAAAAAATATTCAATTTACTTTCATTACTTACAAGTTCGAAGATCCAATTTTCCGACGTTTTTAAATTTAAATTTTTTATTTCCATTCATATGATTTATTTAAAAGATTTTACAATACTTAAAAATATGTAATATACTTTAATTTATAGTTTTACTGTTTTTTAATAAATGACTTTCTCTATTTGTGCCCACACATTTAAAGCAAACTGCTTTCCTTGTACATTAAAATTGAATTTAAACATTTATAATCTTGAATGGAACATACTTTATAAAACAGTATTGATTAAGATATAAACATAAAAAAAATACCTTTGTAAAAATAATAAAAAAATGTAAATTAAACTGAAGGGGATTAACTTTTTACAGCACCTGAATTTTCTAGAATAGTCACGTTCTATATCATAAACTAAAAGTCACAAGAAAATTGTGTTTTTAGTGTTCCGTGCTTAAAAATTGAAAATTGAACCATTATGAGATCACTCTTGTGTCCGTCTGTGTTAAAAATCCCTTTTGAAATGGTGCTGCGTTGAAAGATAAGGCTGTCTGAACGTACATAAAAGTTTTATTTACAGAGAGTCAATCACACATTAAAATCATAGAATACAGCGAGGCACAAAAGAAAGTAACCTATATTTATAACATTTTGAAAGGATTCTAGGAAAGCCAATAGGGCCCTTTATTAAGACAGACAATAGAAATTGCTAATAAAAGAACTAATGAATTTTATTTAAATTAATGACGTGATAGAACCGAAACCAAATGATATAAATGAAATGTAATGTGCGATTACATCACTCTAACAGTCTGTCACAGCATTTGACGACTGACGTGGGGCTAGCTTCAAACCATATAAACTTTTCTTTAGTTTACATTTCCTACCAGTAATATCGTCATAACCTTAGGTTGATACATGTAAATATTCTCATTTAATTCCCCATTTAGCAGTTTTAACATCCAAAGCAAAAACATTGAAATTTGCCTTTAGCATAATAATTAACAAGAAACGTAAAGCAGGCATGCTTATAACAGGTGAAAATGTCTCAGTATAGTCCGCTCCTTCTTTCTACATGAGCCCACGAGCTACAAGTCTTGCTATGTATTTACCGTCTCTCTTTTTCCGCAGCACCCACTTGCAGGAAATGGCATTTCTCTCTACTGACAGCTTTTCTAAATTCCACACTTCATTTTCTGTCATGGACTCCATTTCTTCGTCCATAGCTTCTTTCCACTTTTGTTATTCGTCGGGAGGCAGAGTAGAAATGCCATCAAAAGTTTCTTCTTGAGCAAGTACTGCTTCATATATATTGAGGTTCTGGAAACCTGATGGGATGTTTCTTTTCTCTGGATGATTTTCTCACACTTTCTTCTGCCGGATTTTCAGTTTTTTCACTAAATAGCAGAGAACTATCGATTACATTTTCTTGAAATTGGCTTTCATCATCAGGCTCATTTCCATTGATGTTCTGGAATACATGTTTAAAATAATTGAAAGTTTTCTTCTCTTCGTTAAATTTAACATTTTAGGATATAATGACGCGCTTTGTTGTGAGATCTAAGTAAGCGATACCCATTGATGAATAGCCTATCAAAATCATGTTCTTGAAATTTTCATCTAATTTCTTCCTTTGATTATTAGGTATCAGTGTATAGGCATCACATCCAAATACTCTAAGAGTCTTCAAATCAGCATTATTTTTGTGCTTTAAATTGTATGGAGTGTAATTGTCAATGGATGCATGAGGTAATCTATGTAGGCGGTAGTAATTAGCTTCAAATAACATCGCCCGGCCTTTTTCTGACTTCTATTAGCGCGTACTGATACACCATACAAACATGGAGTATACGGTTGTGAAGGATTCATAAGAATGCCAGTTTCATTTGCAAATTTTAAAAATTCACCATCAACATATTTTTCGGTTATCACATCGAATTTTCCTTACTGTAGGATGAAGTTTTAAGTTCACTTGCTGCATCACCTTTTAGCTTAAACAAGCGAAATTCAGTAAAACACGAATAGTCATCTATTATAGTCATAAAATATTGGTCACCTGCAAAAGTCTTGGGTACTATCATTCCATCTACGCACGTGTGAATCATCACCATTGGTTCGGATTCTCTTTTTCTAGGACCTTTTACAACAGGTATTGCACATAAGTCTGAGCGGCTACATATTTCACAAAAAAATGATGAAGTTTGTAATCCTAACAGCCTCAGGACTTGATTGCATGAGAGCCCACATCTTCTATACCACAAATCGCTAGCATCCATAGTTGAGTTGAGAGCAGTTTCACTTTGCGGTAAAAAATCACTCACATATTGACCGCAATTTTTCCGACGGCCAAACAATAAACTTTTGTTTTCCTTTTCAATGAAAACTTCTTCATTTTGGAAGATAACGCAAAATCCAGCACTCTCTATTTTTTTCACTGATATTAACTGTTCGTTTAAATTTGGGACAAAAAGTACATCCTTTAAATTAATTTGTACGTTATTAGATATTTCACTGCGAATATCACCAATACCTTGAATTTCCAGAACTGCAGAATTTTAAGCACATTTAATGGTTCCTGTTTGCTGATTTCAGTGAGCTGAACCATTCATTCCGCGAAAACATATGGGAAGTAGCGCCGGAATCAATGATGATTTTATCGATACCTAAAATTCCTGTTGCGAAAGATATTTCCTAAGCTGGGTGGTTTTTCGTCAGAATTTGTTGTAGCACTATATTTTGAATATCTGCAGTCGCGCTAATAGTGACCACTTTTCCCGCAACTAAAGCATTTAGAAGTCTTGATTCTACAAAATTTTCATGTGTGGCCTTTCTTTTTCAAAATTCCCAAATCATTTTCCTGTGTGTAGCTGTAAAGCAAATGTTATCCAGCGAAGATTTAACGCAATAATTTTTATCAATATTTTTTCATTCATTCATTAATGCATCAGCATTTGAGCTACGAATCTTTGAGTTACGAATCCTAAAGTCAAATTCATACTGGGTTTATTTTCTAACTTAACTTTAACCGCTTCGTAAACTTTCGGTAAAATAGTCTTTTTCGAGTTAGTATTTGATTAATAGCCCCTTTACGTACTTTGAAGACTTTTCCATACTTTACACGCTGTATCTTCTATTTGAAGCGAGGCTAAAATACGATCAACAAGAAGCGTTAGCAGGAGCGCCTAAGATTTTATAATTTTTTTATTTACATATTTCTTTAATTTTTGATATGTCCGCTTCTCTGTCTAAGTAATCATACAATTCTTTTTCAGAAAATTTTTACATTTACACTTCTGCTCCCTTGTGCTTAGAAAATATTGGAAAGTTGTTTCCTTCAAATGCGGTGACTGCATAATCTTTTCCGTTAAAAGCTATCGCTCGTATTTTGTCATTAAAAAAAAAAAAATAAGCTCCCGAGCACTAAATCCTAGTGTTATTGACTTACTTTTGCGATCAATGCATTGAAAATTTTACAGAAGAAGTACGGATAGAATTTTCTCGCAAACCACGTTCTGCTGTTAAAAATCCATGTTGAAATGTTGCTGCGTTTAACCCTCCGAGCGTCTTGCAAAAGGGTAAAATTGTGATGTTGTTTTCTTTGCATTTTGTTTTAAATGCTAATAAAATATGATTCTTTCAACATTAAAAAAAAAAAACTCAATTAAAAATATGAATCTAATCCTTAAGAGTATTAATAATTCTTCAATGTATTTAAAATTCCATAAATCTATAGAATTATGTTATCTTAAATATTGCTTGTAGTGCTGTGAAACCTGGAGCTTAGTGAACGGATTAATACGCCCCAAACACTTAGAGGGTTAAAGATAAGGCCATTTGATCGTACATAAAAGTTCTATTTACAGAGAGTCAATCACATATGAAAATTAGAGAATACAGTGAGCCACAAAAGAAAGTAACCTATATTTATAACATTTTGAAAGGATTCTAGGAAGGCCAGTAGGGCCTTTTAATAGACAGGCAATAGATATTGCTAATATGAGAACCAATCAGTTTTATTTTAATTAAGGGGACAGTTCCCTTTCAACCGGTCAGAAATGCTAGAAAACGGATTCAATTTCCATACCTTTTCACAAACTAACTATTAAAGCAAATTCAGTGAAATTTTTTGTATTGTTAAGTATAACTTTACTTGTTACAATAAACAAAACAGATTGATGGAAAGTATTTAAATTAATTAGGAAAACTTAATTAGGTGACCTACTATTTTTTTGTTTTCATAATTACTATATATCACTGCGCGCGTGATATCTCGTGTTCATTTTAATTTATTAACTTTAAATAGATGTTAATTTAAAGTAATACTTCGCTTAACATAATGAACCAAAATCTTTTAATTATCTTTATTTATAATATTAATAATTCACAATAAATTAAAAAAAAAGAAAATCTGTAAAATTTCTCGGATATTTTTTGTAATAAAATTTTCATTATTCAAGATAATTCTAAGATTTTAGTTCATTTTATACAGAAGTGTAATATTAATGCATTCCATAAATTTCAACCCTTTATCTTTATTAGTTTTTGAGAAATCATGCGCGCAGTGATATATGGCAATTACGAAAACAAAAAAAAATCCAGTAGGTTACTTAATTAAGTTTTCCTAATTAATTTAAATATTAATCATTAATCTGCTTTGTTTATTGTAACAAGCAAAGCTATACTTAACAATAAAAAAAATTTTCATTGAATTTGCTTTATAAGTTAGTTTGTGAAAATGTATGGAAATTGAATCAGTTTTCTAGCATTTTTGACCGGTTGAAGGGGAACTGTCCCCTTAATGACGTGATAGAACCGAAACCAAAATAATATAAATGAAATATAGTGTTCCATTATATCACTCTAACAGTCTGTGACAGTATTTTTACTCGTAAACTATGGAACGGAAAAGTTCAAATTGGCTGAAGTAATGAAGGCTGTTGACCAATATATTTAGAGAATATTAACCATTCACTAATATATTTATGAAAAATGTAAAGGGGCTTTAACTTACTAACTGAACTAACTAATTAACTTACTTGAAAAAAAATGTTTTTCTTTGAATATCATGTAACGCCGCACTCAAAAATACTTTTATTTTAATTCAATGTTTTATACTTTCAGATATATCGTCGAAATGTTAATGCAAAAATATATCGACCCCCCCCCCCCCATCTATTTCCGAATCTACTGAAACTAAAGTTATGAAACATTTAGACACACAAATTTCGATTTGCGGCTGTTCAGCAAAGGGGTTAGGAGCGCTGGAGGTATAAAAGGATTGTTAATGATTATAAAAAAAAAAGCGAGTATTTAGTCGAGATATTTATCCTTAAGGGGATCCGCGACACAATTTAAAATAATTTTTATTTACTAAGTTAAAATTTTGAATTTTTTGTAATTATTAACCATGTTATTTTAAAGCAAAATCACATGATAAAATTTCTGATATATATATTTTTTTAATTAACATTTTAAATTCTTTAAAAAAGTGGGGTAATTTAAAATCGATACAACTCGAAATATTATTTGTAGAATTTCAATTTTTTATCATTTAAATAAATAGACATATATAAGTTTTAATCTAAATTCAGCCTTTTTAAAAACATTAATTAAAAAAATATATATTTAAAAGAAAATTAAAAAGAAAAAAGACGTAACTTTAAAACAAAATCATATTTTCAAAAGTAAATATTTTTTTCTAATTTTCTGAATCAAAATTAACGTAAAATAATTGAAAAAGACATGTTCCAAATTTGAACAATTTATCTTTAACGGTTCTTGACTTATAACGATTTAAATATGAGAAATGTTGAAAAAAGCCATCATGAAGAAAAGCGTATTTTAGCAAGAAATCGTTTTCATGACAATCATTGCTTGAAAGTTAGATTTTGAAAGCAAACCAAAACGAAAAATTTTAAATTTTCTGTTCTAATTAAGATAGAAACATTATTGAAAACTCATTTTAAGCAGAAAAACACAAAGAAAGTTTTAGTGCAATAAAAGTTTTTTAGAAAATTTGGAGATTTTTATGTCCCGGACCCCCTTAAAGACACTGACGGTTTGAACATGCATAAAGACACGGGCGGCGTACTCATTACGCAATCGACTTTTAAATCCTAGATAACAACTTTTAATGATATACGTGGGCGACGCAATGCCCAGTTGTAGTATAAAAGCAATAAACGTCAAACTGTTAAAACAGACTAATTGAATTTGAATTAAACACATAAATGCTATGAGATTCGCGATTTGTTTGCATTGAGTGGCTCTCTCAATACGCCAATCGTGTCTTTACAGTTAATTAAAAACCTAACTGAAAAAACGCCCACTGACCAAGACGGCGTTGCTATTTGCGATCTTCTTTCGGAGCGTGCTTAGCACAATCCCAAGTTTAAACTTTGAACAAAGGTTTTGTTTTGTGTTCACTGTAAGAAGAAATTATTATTATGACGCTGAATTTGGGTTTATGAAGTATGAAGTTTTAATATTCACTACTTTTATTGCCGAACGGAATTAAGTTCATCATACACAGATTAGGATAAGATTTAAAAAAATATACAGAATAACAATATTTGATACTATTTCGGCTTCGTATCTCTCAGAACTTTCATGGTATATCAGTTTATACTTTTTTAGCACATACAGCTATACTCACCTACGTACCTGTATGTACCTACATTGTATACTTTTTTACAAAGTCTTATTTTTCTTTCAATTTTATTTCAATTATTTTATTTCAATTAATAATTTGCAACATACTCAGTTTCATTAAATATAGCTCCACATATAGTCTACACAGAATTTTATAAACTGGATTAGAAGGAGTTTAGATTATTTACTCCAATATGTATAGATAATCATTAAATATATATTGTTCAGGGAATGCACTGTCATTTTATTGATGCACGTTACATTTTGTATATGTATTACTAAATCTACAAGAAGAATGAAACAGTGGGGAAAATAATTTACAATTTCACCACCATATTTTAATGTCGCGTTAACTTAAACCCCAATAACTTTAACAATGTTCGAAAATTTATTCTATGAAGATACATTAAAATGAAAAATGTCAGTGTTAAACGTATAAGACTTTTCTGTCAAATACCAAAATTGACTTTTTTGCGCAATTTCACGTTGTACATTGAAATCTTATGCACAAAATTTACTTTTTTTCTTTCATATCCGTTGGAGAACGAACTGTATGGGAATGTATGTGAGGATAACGTTATTTGAGCAATAGAATGTAGATATATAGTGCACTCTAAAACTGACAATGGGTCTTCAAAAGCAACGCAACACTAGATTTCACACATAATAGATTTATATGCAATTTCTGTCTAAATATTTCAATGAAAGAAAATAATTAACAACACAATCAAAATATGAACATGAAATTTGATACTGTCGATTGTATCTTTACTCTGCACATTATCATCCGATTAGTATTCAAAACTAAAAATATAAATAATAAAACACTTTAAAAAAAGATTCTAAATATGGTTAAAGTAGCTCCTATAATCTTACTCGTGGCTGTTCAATATAAATTTAAATAAAGTATGACGATGATTACTTTTCTACTCATTCATGTACATTTATTTAATGAATAATCATCAATATTAATTTAATCATAATATTAAGTGACAATAATTTGCAGGATATTCAAGACTTAATAGAAACACGCCGTGTGGGGATTTTGTTCTCTTAAAAAGATTATATATGTTATGTTTCAAAGGATTTCTCTGATATAATCACGTAATCAAGTATTTAATTGGCACAAACTCAAAAAGATACAATTTCGTGTTACACATAGTTTAAACAGGGCTGTTAGAAATACTCAAATAATTTCATTCGATATTTGATAAAATTGTAATTAGTAATACTCCAAGCCTTATAAAGTGGAATTTAAAATCCCATTTCGATAACATTCATGAGTTTATTTAGACTAATATTACTCTGTTCGAATAATACTAAATATATGTATGTACTTCACCATCGGTAAAACTCAGTTAAGACTAACTTTCATTGTTGCATATTATTTTTTGTAAAGAAAGCTAACTTTTTTCTGGAAAAAAATGTTGTTTATTAAAATTAGATTCTAAATGTATTAATATTAATTAAGAGAATAGAAATGTTAAAATTGTATTTACATAAAGTGTTAAACCGCGTATATTAAAAATACATGCGTTTTCGGATTTTGATTTAAAAATAAATTATAATAAAAGAAAAATACACACACATATAAAATATACGGGGACACATGATATAAAATGGGAAAAAACATCAAACTAATATTAATCAATATTAATTAATACAAAAAATATATTATATGGTAGGACTGAAAGGTTTTTCCAAGCTGCAGAGAGCATTGTGGAATCAGATTTATCATTAACAATAAATCCACGATTAAGACAAATAGCTAAATTTTCGAGAAGTCTAATTCAGAGATACTATTGGCTTTAAAGATAATTTTAGCACTTTGAAAATTAACCCCTTTTCTACTGCAACTATTTTCATGTAACTTTTTTTTCGTTACTACTATGAAAATTGAAAGATATACATAAAAAAATACCCAACCGTAAGAAATTTAATTTATTAGAGGTAATCAATTAAGTGGTGCTTTAAAGATCCGTCAGTACACTATGGCTAAAAATTCTCGTAAGAGAAAACCCACATGATATTTCAAATAAAATTTAAACTCTTAAAAATGCTAAATAACAAGCAGACACTCGCAAGTTAACAATAAAAAGTATTAAATTGACATAGTTTCATTTTACACATGAAAAATGAGTAAAAATTCCAATTTGATGGTATTAAAAAACCAATGTTTTTTTAGGTTTCGATTTTGTTAGCAGTCCTTTAGCATTAGTTATACCTAGTGTACTCTTGTTTAGTTTTTTACCCGATGTTTTTATTTTAGCGATGTTTTTATTATGTGACACCTATTTTCCAAGGGCAACATATTCCTCGCATCTCCACATATGCAATACAGGAATTTAATTATGTCATTCTTGCATAGCAAAAATGAGCCGGTATCACAACTTTTCCGATTTTTTATAAAAAATAATAAAAAAACAGAAAATAAAATACCAGAAAAAAACATTACTACATCACAATTTAATTATAACATTATAAAGTAGATAAAAATGAGGAATAACTACACAGACGAAAAGTAAACAAGAAGTTTTTCTCCAACACCAGTGTACTGGCGGTACTTATAAGTATCGCCGAGTTGTGCAACTGTTAAATCAAATACATACACCGCTTACTTAAAATAACTAGTAAAATTGTATTCTAAGATCATAATGAACACATAAAAAAATCAACACTTATCGTATGTCCTTTACTATGTTTGCTGCAATACAAAGTCAAGCGTGACAAAATGTCGGCACAAAACACATCGTCTGTTTCAAAGATAGGCTCCTTCCTCGCTAAAATAATGAACCTAGAACTACTTTTGCCATGTATCTGCCATAAAAAGTTGAGTTAAAAGAGTGTTTTTGCAAAGTACCATTAGAATATTAGTAATATTCACTATAAGATGAATGGTTAAAGTGAGTGATGGCTATAAGTACCGCCAGTAGATAAAGCGTTAAAAGAATGGTCGGAATTCCAAGGATGCTTGGCAATAAAAGATTACATTCAATGTATCGTAATAGAAAGAAACTTTCGTTTATTTAAAGCGTCCTCAAAATTTCAAACGATTTGTCCACACAGAGAATGATGTAAGGAAATTCTTTTATCAGCTGTTTTAAACGTACTATAAACATATTCTTGTCAAATAAGAAAAGATTTTGCGGGGTAGGTGCAAAAGGGAGTTGCTGCTTCACTGGTTTAAATCCATGTATCAATTAAATGAAATCCATTTAATTGACTGAAATATTAATGTAGTGATGCGATTTCTTAAGTAATTTTTTCCTTCGCAAATGTTTCACTGTAGAATAAGATTAACTATTTCTGCTCTCTTATACATAATCATAACAAGAAAAGAAAATTTATGTATAAAGCACAGATTATGAAACATTTTCCATACTTTTAGAATACTGTAAAAAGACTCCGCTATTTAGTAAATTAAAAGATGGTGTATCTTTAAATAAATTGGAAAATAGATAACACATTTGAAAACCCATTTTCAGCAATTGCTATCTATTGTCAGAAATAATCCAAATTCTTTTTCGTAGTCCTGTATATGATCTATAGGTTTATATACGTACTAATTCTTCTAAAAATATAAAACTTAATTGATTTAGGACACCCTTAAATCAGTGTAAAACTACTTTCAGCAATTTCCGTTAATAAGATGCACTCGAATTCTTTTGTGCAACCCTGTATGCAATCTACAAAATTTAAGCCCAACCAGTAATTTCCAAACAATTAACTAACTTTTAAAAACTCAAACCCCGATTAAAACTGCACTTCAAAGAATTGTCGCTTATAGTATCATTACAATAACTGTAACCTATTTTTTTTGCATGTTCCTGTAAATGAACAATAAATATTATGTACACTATATTCTACAATAAGCATATCATATTGCGCCTTAGTGATTGATGTATACTAGTTTCAATATGCATGAAGTAGTGAAATAGTATTATTAAAACAAACTGCGAACGATTTGTTCCCATAGAGCATGATTTAAGGAATTTCTTTTAAGTGGGCCTTTAAACGAACTATAAGTACTGCACAATTCATCTACCGAACACGCTTGGCAAAACTCAATAACAGACATCAGTTATATGGGGTGACTGAAAAAGTTCGTATCCTATTTCATAGATGGCAGAGACTTCCAATTTTGACAGTGCTGATGTTTCTTTTATCTACCCTATTAAAATCTGTACGCTGGGAAACCACAGGACGCAGGGCTACGAAATTTGGCATACGGGTTGTTGGTAGAGGGTTCGTGAACGATTGGGGGAAAAATCGAAAATTTTAAATCAAATTTCTTGTATTTTATGTGTTTGACGAATTTATGCCCTTTTTTATGCTTATTCAGTAATCGCGCGAGTTCTAACCATACATATTACGTACGCCACGCTGCAATAATAAGAAGCTATAGCGAGTATAACAATAATTCTTTTACCTAACATTAAACTAATTAGAGATATCCATATTACGAAAGCCACGCTAAAATACTAAGAAACTCTAGCGGGTATTACGATAATTCATTTACCTCACATGCAAATAATTTCAGATTATTTAATTGCCCTTAATTATTACCTTTTTTAAAAAAAATAAAGATAAACATTTTATCACAAACATCAACAAAACTTTTTATTCTATTTATTCCCTTATTCCGAAGACATCGTTTTAACGTCGGCTGTCATAGTATCCTGATAAATGAAATTTCATTAAAAAATGCGCAATAGTAGAAAAATATTTTTCTAAATCGAATACTTATTTTTAATTTTCGTTTTAGAATTAAATTCATGAACTCCCGTGCGTACAATGGGTTAAACAGCTAATAATCTATTATTAACACACATTTATCTACATGTGTGATGAGTGAACATATCGTTAAAAAAAATTTTTGAAATTCATTTGTGTGCAAGGTTGGAAAATTGTAATTACATTTTCGTCATGTTATGTTATATGAATTTTATAAAGGAGTGAATGCTGGACGTGCTACAAAAAATATTCAAGACCTTTATTTAGATCGTGCTCTTGCTCTTAGGACAGTTAAAATGTTGTTTTGTCGATTTCGAATTCGTAATTTCAATCTAAACGATGAAATAAGCTTTGTGCGAACTTCTGCATTGATAATCCGTGAATGAGTTAGGGGCTGTGCATATATAACGTTATCAACATTTTGGAAAATTTGGACCCCCTCCCCCCCTTATGATATCATACGTTATCATTCCTCGAACCCCTCCCCCCAGGTAATGATATCGTTATCAGTATATAAATATTCTTTAGACTTTTGGATTTTTTTTTTCTTTTGGTTGGAGCAATTGCAAATATGGTTTCATTTATTTTTCGCATACTTTATTGATTCAAATGAAGAGAAGTTCATAAAATGTCACTTTATATATGAGATAACTTTATATCAAATAACATTTAAATCAAATAGTTATTATTTAAAAGTACTCAATAATATCTTTGTTACACAATGCGTTCAGCAGTAATAATGTCTTCTTGCAACTTTCCCGCAGGAGATGGGGCAGACAGAAATTTTTATCAACAAAACAGGTGGTCAGAATTTTTACAATTTTGTTTAGTAGTAAACACAAGTACCATTTCAAACATACTTCGCATATGACTTGTCGAGCAGCAGACTATATATGTATACAAAAGAATAGGAATTCCAAAGGTTGGGATTTTCCATATTTTGGAATTAAATAATTTTATAATCATTTAATGATTTTAGTAATAATTTTGTATTTTCATAAAAGTAGATAATAGACTAAAAAAAGATAATTGCAACATGTGTTTATGGCAATAAAAAAAAAATAATCGTAATGCACATACTATTTTGATGTAAAGACGAAGTGAGAAATAGAAAGAGAAAATTTTGGTTGGATCAGAAATGATAATGACATCAAAAGTCAAACCCTCCATCCTCCTAGAAATATCTTATCATATCATGTGCCAGACCCCCCCCCCCTCCCCCCTAAAATGTTAACGTTATATATGCATAGCCCCTTAATAATAATCCACGGATTACTGCTGAAGAGTTTTCTGAGAGACTAAATGTTGACAATTTGACTGCATTTCGCCATCTAAAATAACGTGGGTACACTTCAAAACTCGATGCATCGGAAATCGGACACGAACTTTTGTAATCAGCCAATAGTTCAATCCGACTGTATTTAGAGGAGTTAGAGAGGAGCCACACAGACAGACGACCAGACAAACTGTATTCAAAAACACTTTTCAACTAAGTTGGAAAGTGTTAAATATCTAAAAGAATGATGCTAAATAGAACTTCCTTTATCACTACTCATGTGTGATTAGCATCCTGATTGTTAAATTTTCATATATTTGCTTTTCAAAATAATATGGCAATAAGATTTATTCCTATAGCTACTAAACAACAACGAAAAAATAAAATCATGCGTCAAGCTTTGAGTATGAAACGCTTTCCAACATATCCAGAATAATGTAACAAATCTTCTCCGTTTATTAAGTTGAAGTAGGATGTTTAATTGAACCATTTGTAACGCATTCAGATATTTGAAAGCCCTATTTCAGCAATTCCCATCTACAGTCGGAAAATTATCCGAATTCTTTCAGAAGCCCTGTATATAATGTATAGATATGTATCTGCGAACTACATTCATGCAAAAATTTAGTTCAGTTAGGAAATACATATTACAGTTATAACTTCCTCTTCAGCAGCTTCCGCTAATAAGCAGAATGCCACGTGAATTCTTTTGTGCAACCCTGCATACGAGCTATAGAGTTTCTACAGAACGAGTAACATGCAAAAAGTTAAATTTAAAAGCGCACACCGAATTTGAAAACGCACTTTCGGCAAATATTGCTCAAAGACAGTACTGTAACAAATTTCCTTTGTGTGTCCCTGTAAATGAACGATAAATGCTGTGAATGCCCTATTCCATCCTGTATGGAATTTCAATGATTTATATTAATTTCAATAATTTTGATATAGCATGATATCATTACACTACCCTGGAAACGATTTTTCTCCTTTGCCCATAGTGTAGTATAATTCTTTTGAGTGCCCATGTAAATAAACTATTAATGCTACACACTTCATATTGAATATCTACCATGCCATGATAAACATCATTAACACATATGAATTGCATGAAAATCCGTGTATATTTACGGGAATTAGAGCGTAGACAGACGGACAGACAAACCGAATTCATAAACACTTTTTAACTACTATGGAAAGTTATAAAAATGTTCTATTTACATTTCAATTAAAAAGCATTTGATACATTTTAGGATGTACCATAAATTTCGTACTTACATTTATCAGTCAGTTCACAGTAATGAACACAAATTTAATTAAAGTGTCTTGAAAGTTAATGAATATTTTTTGTTTTGTTTATATATGCTAATATTATAAAGAAGTAACGTTTGTTTGTGTGTTTGTTGGGGATAATTTCAGGAATTACCAAACTCATTTCAAAAGCAATGGTGGAAAATTCCTCGCAGCAATCCCTTTCCAACATAGGCTATATTTATGCCGGTACCACTACCTCCAAGGGGTTGCAGGAGCAAACAATATTCTTAAAATGTGATTTTGTGTTACTGAAGGATTTACAAACTTGAAATATGGCATTCGAGTTATTTTAAGGTATAAATACTTTCTAAGAAGAGTTTCTAAAAAAATTTTGAAAGGAGTGAAACTACAAAAAACGATTTCAAAAGTTATGATTGCAAATTGATGGTTACATTCATTGCTCCAACATAGATCATATCTTATGTCAGTGCCACTACCACCAGGGGATTGTAGGAGCAAAAAATGTTCTAATTTACGACTTTGCGATACTGAAACGTCTAGAAATAAAAAAAATTCGATTAGTAGTTACTTATAGGATACAAATGCTCTCTAGGAACAGTCGAAAAAAATACGAAACCTAAAATGTCTGAAAAATCGCGAAAGCGTTCTAAAAATAATCTAAATTGAGATTTTTATGCAAATGTTAACGGTAGAAACTTGGAATTTAGCCTGATAGATATATATAATATATAAATAATTTATAAATAGAGTGCCTAAAATTTTCAAAATTTAAAAGTGTCAAATGAGCGAAAAGCGTTCTAAAAACGTTCTAAATTACGGTTTCTAAGGAATCTCAGTAACTATCAAACGATTTCAAAAGTAATGGTGGGAAATTGATGGTGACAATTCCTGTTCCACCATAGGCTATATTTTATGTCGGTGCCGCTACGAACAGGATGCAGTAAAAGAAAAAAAAACTTTCTAAAATTTGGCTTTTTGTGATACTAAAGAGGCTAGTAACTTGAAATTTTGTATGTTAATTACTTATAAGATGTAAATGCTGTCGAAGAACAATTGAAAAAAAAATCGAAATTTAAAAGAGTGAAATAAGTTATAAGCGTTCTAAAAATTTTCTAAATAACTATTTCAAATGAATTGTTAAATATAGACACTTAAAAGATAGAAATTTAAAGATAGAAACTTAAACACAGAAACTTTGCATCGTAGATACTTATAAAATATCAATGTTTTTAAAGAGCAGTTTCTAGAAGATTCGAATTTTAGAGGTGTAAATAAGCTAAAAGCGTTTAAAAACTTTCTAAATTACGATTTCTAAGGAATCTCAGGAAATAGCAATACGATTTCAAAACTAATGGTGGCAAATTGATGGTGATAGCCCCTGTTCCAACATATGCTGTATTTAGTGTTTGTGTGACTACCATCATGTGGGTGGTAGACCGTTAGGCTGGAAGCTTGGAATATGGCATTATGGCTACTTTTAGAATGCGTGCTATGAACGATTTCTAAAAAATTCAAAACTTTAATTAAAAAGAGACATGAACGTAAATACATTCAAAAATACATTCTATATTATATTATCTTCAAAATACACTCTAAATCTTCATTTATTTAGAATTAGTTTTAGTTCTTTTCATTAATTTAAGTGTCAATTTCGACTAATACAGTGTAATAAGTCTTAATTAGTAATTTTGAATTATTCGTAACAATAGAATATACTCTAATATTATAAAGAAGTAAAGCTTGTTTGTTTGTGTGATTGTTTATCTGTAGAGGGTAATCTCTGGAACTACCAAACAAATTTCAAAAGTAATGATATGAAAATGATGGTGTTAATACCTGTTCCAACATAGGCTGTATCTTATATCGCTGCCACTAACCCAAAGGAGGTGCTGGAACAAAAACGTTCTAAAAATACAATTTTTGTTTCACTGAAAGGCCTAAAAACATTACACTTGGCATGGTAGTTACTTATAAGATATAAATAATCTCTAAGAATATTTCATTAAAAAATCGAAATTTAAAAGTGGTGAAAATACGAGAAAAGCGCTCTAGGAACAGTTTCTAAAAAATCCGAAATTTAAAGAAGGTGAAAATGCGAGCAAAGCGTTCTAAAAACGTTCTAATTTACGGTTAATATGGAATTTCAAGAACTACCGAACGATTTCAAAAGTAATAGTGGCAAATTGATGGTAATAGTTCCTGTTCCGCCATAGGCTATACGTTATGTTGGTGCCGCTACCAACAGGGTGCAGTAAGACCAAAAGACGTTTTAAAATTGCAACTTTTGTTATACTAAAGATGCTAGCAACTTGAAATATTTTATGGTAGTGACTTATAAGATGTAAATGATGTCTTAGAACAATTGAAAAAAAAATCCAAATTTAAAAGTATGACATAAACGAAAATAGTTTTAAAAATTATATAAATAATAATTTCAACTGACTTTTTAAAGATAGAAACTTAAAACTTTGGATGGTAGATATTTATGTATTGTAAATGTTCTCGAAGAGCAGTTTCTAAAAGATTCAAAATTTAAATTGATAAAATAAGCTGAAAGCATTTGAAAACTTTCTAAATTAAGAAAGCTACGAAATTTCAGTAAATACCAAACCGATTTCAAAACAAATGGTGGCAAATTGATGGTGATAGTCCATTTTCCAAAACAAGTTGTATTTTATGTTGGTGTGACTACCACCATTTGGGTGGTAGACCGTTACACTAGATGCTTGAAATATTGCATTATGGTTACTTTTCAGATGCATGCTATGAACGGTTTCTAAAAAGTTCAAAACTTCGAATAAAACAGAAATGAAGATAAATAAATTCAAAAATACATTCTAAATTATCTTCAAAATACTTTCTACTTTATCTTTAAAATACATTGTAAATTATCGTTTAATTAGAATTAGTTTGAGTTCTTCTCATTAATCTAAGTTTCCTTTTCGCATCATACAGTGTAATAAGGCTAAATTAGTAATTTTAAAATTATTCTTAACAGTATAATCTATATTAATATTAAAAAGTAGTGAAGGTTTTGTGGTTTTGTGGTTTATTATTTATTATTTATTTGTTTGGGTGTAATCTCTGGAACTACCAAAACGATTTCAAAAGTAATGGTATTAAAATGATGGTGTTAATGCTTGTTCCAACATAATTATATCTTATGTCGATGCCACTACCCCAAAGGGGGTGAGGACGAAAAAACGTTCCAAAAATGCAATTTTTGTTTTATTGAAGGTCCTTGAAACATGCAATTTGGCATGGAGTTGCTTATACGATATAAATAATCTCTAAGAGCATTTCCTAAAAAAAATAGCAATTTAAAATTGTTGAAAATGCAAGAAAAGCGTTCTAAAAACGTTCCAAATTGCAATTTCTACGCAATGCCAGGAATTACCGAACCCATTTAAAAAGTAATGGTGATAAAATGATGGTGACAGCCCTTGCTCCAACATAGGCTATATTTTATATCAGTGCCCCTAACCCCAAAGGGGGAGCACGAGCAAAAATAAACGCTCTTAAAATGCGACTTTTGTGTTACTGAAGGGCCTAGAAACATCAAATTTGGCATGTTAGTCACTTTTGAGATATAAATGATATATAAGACCATTTCTTAAAAAATTCGAAAGTTAAAAGGGGTAAAATGCGCAAAAAGTGTACTAAAAACGTTCTAAATGACAATTTCTACGCAATATGAGGAAGTATCAAACCGATTTGAAAAGTAATAGTTAGAAATTGATGGTGACAACCTTTGCTCTAACATAGGCTCTATTTTATGTCGTGTCACTACCACCTGGGTGTTGCAAGAGCAAAACAACTTTCTAAGTTGCGATATTTGTGTTACTGAAGGGCCTAGAAACATGAAATTTGGCATATTAGTCACTGTAGAGATATAAATGATATCTAAGAACATTTCTTTTAAAAAAAAATCGAAATTTAAAAGGCGTAAAATGCCCATAAAACGTTCTAAAAAACTTTAAAATGACGATTTCTAAACAATCTCAGAAAGTAGGATACCGATTTCAAAAGTAATGGTTGGAAATTGATGGTGACAGAGCTTGCTCTAACATTTGCTCTATTTTATGTCGGTGTCATTACCACCTGGGGATTTCAGGAGCAAAACCATTTCTAAATTGCGATTTTGTCATACTGTATGGGCTAGTAACTTGAAATTATGGATGATAGTTACTTATAACATAAATAAATTTTCTCTAAAAACATTTCTAAAAAACTTCTAATTTAAAAGGGATGAAAATGGGCGAGAAGCATTCTAAAAACGTTCTAAATTTTGATTTCTACGCAATTTCAGGAAGTGCCAAACCAATTTCTAAATAATGGTTGAAAATTGATGATGACAGCCCTTGCACTAAGATAGACTATTTTTCATGTCGGTTTCACTACCACCTTTGGGTTGCAAGAGGAAAAAAAAGTTCTAAATTGTAATTTTTTGATACTTCAGGGGCTAGCAACTTGAAATTTGACATGGTAATTACTTATAAGATGTAATTTCTCTCTAAGAACAGTTTTTAAAAATTCGAAATTTAAAAGGAATGAAAATTTGCAGGAGCAAAAAACGTTCTAGATTGCAATTTTTGTGATACTGCAGGAGCTAGCAACGTCAAATAAAGCATGGTAGTTAGTTATAACATAAATAAATTTTCTCAAAGAAAATTTCATAAAAAATTCGAATTTGATCGAAAATGGGCAAAAAGCGTTCTAAAAAATTTCTAAATTGCGATTTCTACGCAATCTCAGGAAGTATCAAACCGAATTCAAATGTAATAGTGGAAAATTCATAGTGACAATCCCTGATTCAACATAGTGTATATTTTATGTCATTTTCCGTATCACCTGCGGATTGCAAGAGTAAAATGTTCTAAATTGCGTTTTTTGTGATAGTGCGGGTGCTATCAACTTGAAATTTGGCATGGTAATTACTTAAAAGATGCAAATGCTGTTTAAGAACCGTGGAAAGAAAATTCCGAATATAAAAGGATGAAGGCAGAGAAGCGTTCTAAGAACTTTCAAAATTACGATTTTTATGCAATCTTATAAAATACCAAAGCTATTTCAAAAATAATGGTTGCAAATTGGTGGTGATAGAACCTGATCAAACATAAGTTATGTTTTATGCCGGTGCCACTACGACCAGAGGGCTGCAGGAGCAAAATACTTTCCAAATTGCGATTTCGGTGATACTGATGAAAACGTCTAGAATGCTAGAAACTTTAAATATGGCATAGTAGCTACTTATAAAATATTAATGCCTTCTAAGTAAATTCGAAAATGATATCGAAATTTAAAAGAGATGAAATGAAGGGAATGAGAGAAAGGCGTTCTAAAAAATCCTAAATTACGATTTCTGTGCAATCTCCAGAAACAATAAACCGATTACAAAAGTAATGGTTGCAAATCAATGGTTATAGTCTCTGATCCTGCAGAGGTATGTTGTTTTTCTTGTGTCCACTTGTGCCCCACCTTGTGTTGGCAGGAACAACAAATGTTCTAAAAAAGCTTTTAAAATCTTCCTAAATTTCGTTTTGTATGGAATATAAGGAAATACCATACCGATTTCAAAATTAATGTTGGTAAATAAATGGTGACAGTCCCTATTTCTACATAGACATTTTATGTTGATGCCACTAACACAACAGAGGTGGTCGACCTTAGACAAGATACTTGGAATTTGACATAATAGGTAATTTTAAGATGTAAATGCGTACTAAGAACGATTTTTTTAAAATTCAAAACTTAAAATGAATGCTGAAATGAGTGTATGAAATTAGCATAAAAGGTTCAAATTACTTTCTAAATTATCACTTATTTTGAATTAGTTTTAGTTCTTATTAATTTAAGTCTCATTTCTGCCTAATGCAGTGTAATACTGAAGCTTAGTCAAACTGTGGCTTAATTAGTAATTTTTGAATTATTCCTAAATTCTTCTAATAAAAATTAGACTTACAAATATCACTTGTCATATTTAAACTATTACGTGAGCAAAGCCGTGAGTTTCACTATTTCCTAATAAAAATAAGCACACAAATATAACGTGGCGTATTTCAACTATTACGCGACTAAAACCGCGGTTTTTGTTAGTATTTACTAATTAAAAAGTATTTTAAAAATTACTCATACTATTTTTTAAATTAAAACGTATAAGAAGCTTAATTAGTTTTTTTTTTTTTTTGGTTAAGCATGTTTGTATAGCATAGAAGCTGTTAAATTGTAATATGTTTATTTGTCAAACTCACTTAGCCACAAGATTTATTTATGCATTTGCCTGACAAAAATGTTGATTACTTTTTACATAATAAACCGTTTTATATATTTGTAAAATATCTTTACATGAAATAAAAAACTGTACAAGAGTGCAAGAGAAGATGCTTTATCCGTCATGAGAAAATATTATCTGATATTCGATTAAAATTAAGAAATGTTGCTCAATATTTTATATTATCATAAAACAATTTTGTTTCTTGAATTGATACAGCTGTAACTATTATATTAAAGAACTTTATATTTTAAAGCGTGTGCACAAAATGAATATACACCTATTTCTCCATAAATACGAAAATCTGAAGCTCATTAAAAGTATTTTATGCTTTTTCCTGCTCCTTATTGTTGAGAGTAAAATCTATAAAGATTTTATTAAATGTAAAAATTAGTCAAAAACATAAAAAAGTATAAAAAGTTACTTATATTTTCTTTTTTATGTAATTCTATTCTTTGTTTTTACTTGTAGATTATCAAAAATTGTATGCAAGGTTACCATTTTTGAACTTAACATATCATAACTGAAATGAAAAATGTTAGAACGACAATGCGCGCTAACTTACACTGTAAAAAAAGGGGAAATATTTCTTGAACTAACAGAAAGGTTTACAAAATCCCAATTTAACAACTTGAAAATTACCGATAATTCCAAAAAGGAGTATTTTATCTTCTGAAACCACATTAACCGATTTACTTCCGAGATTAAAAAAAACCTTTCTGAAAATAAGTGTGTCATTTTTACTGTCGTAATTTTAAGAAACGTTTCAGAGTAATTTTTATAGTACATTAATAATTTTTGACAACCCGATATCAACACAAAATATCGTTTCCTGGATGCTACCAATTCTCAAGAAAACATTTTCATGTTTTGCAAACACATTGACAGAAAAAAGTTACAAATTAACAAGCATAAAGTGAACATTATATTACTGCATCTAATAAATCATGTTGCGCAGCTGGAAATATTTACTTGAGAGTTAAGAGCATCCGAAAATCCAATATTTCATCTTGATCCCGGATTCAGAAAGCTTACATTGTGAAAACTACCCGGAAATCTACTGGCTACAGAAATAATGCTTTTTTAATTCATAGGAATCTATTGATTTAAGAAGTTTCTACAGATAAATTAAATGCTTTTGGATAACAGTGAAGGGTTTATATTATATTATTACAAACATTCATGCCACATTATGAAACATTTCTCCATTTTTTCTGCTGCAGGATTTATAATTTTTAAAGACCGCATTAATTTAAATTTATAAAAAAATCAGTATGAATCAGTAGTATTTCATTTAGACGGGTTTTTAATTACTGTGACATTCCATATGAGATTTATCGTACAATTTTGATAAATGATTAAAGAAGAACTGAAGCAGAAATGTAAATTTGATATTTTTAAAAGTAAAAGAATTTTTTAAAATAGTAAATGACTGAGGTGTTCCATATCAAGTAAGGCACTGTTATTGAACGTAGTAGACACAGGTACGTGCTTTATAAGTTAAGAAAATAAATAGTACGAGATCCGGTGTAGAAATATATACCCTCGTTTGTTATTTAATGATAACAAAGAATATATGTTAGATAATTTATAGATTGATACATTGCAAATAGGTTGCCTAGCTAAATCACGTGCCGATAATGTTAAACAATAAAGTATTTAATTACATTTTTTTGATCAACTTCCTCGATTTGTTATTTATGAAAGTCGAGGATCAGCTGAGAGAACATACCCCGAGGAATTCAAAAAAATAAGGGTTGCCTACTCACGACTCTGCCCAACTATGGGGTTGCCAGGTATAAACAGGTAAGTAAGCGTTGTTAATATACCCCCATAAGTTATTTAATCGAATTACACATCAAATGAAAGCTTATTTTATTCCCAATTCAACCGTATTAGGTTGCCTTATCAAAAAGTTGCCTGAATCCATGGTTGCCTAGATTTAAGATGTTCAATTTTCTGCGTGAGCGTTGAGAGTGACAGAGAAGCGTTGCGCGCGCAATTCTATTTGACAGACAAAGATGCAGCGAATTCTTTTTTAAGATTTCTCTGATAGTGTAAATATTAAAGATAACAACAAATATTTTTTCACTCACACATTCTTTTATCAATCAATAATCAATACATAATTATGAAATAATAGGTTTTTCCGTTCAAAATGTCCGTTTTTCAAAAGGATATTTTTTCGATCGTTTAAGCGGGGATTAAATACTGATAAAAGTTAAATAAAATATCACATAATGATATAAATAATTTTATTTTAATACATTAATTTATCAATAGCAAAATACAAAGGTTTTATATAAAACACTTATTCACATTCAGAATCGTCAGAAGTGCCGATGTCACAATCTAATTCTAATTCTTCATCGTTTTCTCTGTTTCTCGATTCTCTTAATACGTCGTTAACTTGTAAGGGTGTAGGATCTCCTTTAAACCACGTAGGCTTCAAATAACCATCCAAAAACGAACCACAATCTTCAGGATTGACTTTAAACGCAGCATGCATCGGTTGCATGAAGCCACATAGAATTAACATATATTGTGCGCAAAATTTTCTGTTTCAGTGAGATCCAGCACGGTGGTATCATATTGGAGTCGATGCCTTTAATCTTCTTCATGAACTGTTCTTTGTCTTTGTTCATTGAATATGTTTTTTGGAACAGCTGATATCTAGCGTCATTGTTATTATAACATTGCTTGATCCCATAAAGAAGGGCCCCTCCAGTGGCTGAGAGGTTCTGCTCTCGAAGCTGGTAGACGGGAGATGCTGGGTTCGAACCCAATCGCGCCCGTCGGCCTAACCGTTTCGGAGTTTTCGTGGTTTTCTTCGAAACCGTGGATTCCCATGCGTAAATACGGGTTAGGTTCCCTTAGAAAGACCCCCACGAAGGGCACTCCCCCCCCAGGGCCTATATCCCACGTGTTGATAATCGGCCGTCATAAACACAAACCAAACCAAACCCATAAAGAAGGGCAGTAAACTCCTGAACAGGTTGAATTTTATCTTCTAGGAGTACATCTACTTGATCCGTCAATGATGCGAATATTTCCTGGAAATCCGTTCGTCTTGAAAATATTTTATAAGGCTTGACTTTCCCTTTATTATAAAAGCCGTTGTGTAATCACAGCCCGTAAATGCGTGGAAAGCTGGCAGGCCCAGGCATAAAGTAGAACCCAATTTCATTGCAAGCTCAGTACAGTTAATGCAATCAAGATCTTTCTTATTGCTTTTTTTTTATGATGAACCCACCAACCAAATTCGAGTCTGAGGAATTTTGTGGATAGTGGCCAGTAAAATTACCAAGACATCGGTATCATTTGCTTTGACCAATACTTTCGAATTAGGTGGCGCTTTTGATATATGAAACATTATCCGCGTATCTGCCTCTTCATGTTGACATAAATAATCTTCTTCTTCAAGTTTCACGACGCTTTTTTTCGACAGTATGGTAAGAAAAACAGTGTTCTCCAACTGTTATGAATTTTTTTTTTGTTTTGGATTATTGAAAGTAGATTATCATTTTCCCAGTAATTAGTCAAGAATTGTACCAGGGCTTCTTTGAAACGGTAATTTTTGAGATTTCCGGGAAAATCGCTAGGTCTTGGTTGAAGAGGTCCTTGGATGACATACGGTCTATCGAACTCCAGTCGACTTTGCCGTTCACAGTCTTTGATAGAGGGCGTAATGTGCCTATCAAAAATTATGTGTATTTAAGGGGCATTATTTGAGCACAATTTTATTAAGATCGATTCAGCAATCTTGTCAAAAGTCTGCGGCATAGATGATCCAATTTTATACAGGTAATAAAAACCGTCTATTATTTCAATATCGATACCAGTAGGCTCAACTGTTTCGACGTTAGACATTAGTATTTGAGCTAGTTTGGATTTGTCAGTTTTTAGCAAGTCACCAGTACACGAGAAAAGAGCAGGCGGCGCAGGCGTTAATGGAAACGTTAAGCAATACTCTATGTTGATGTCTTTCTCAATTACTAATAGCAAGTAATCGGCCAAAGATGTCTCGTTCCATTTTAAGAACGGCCTTTTGAGTTTTATCTTTGCTGGTTTGAGCTTTGACGACAGACTGTGAAGCGAAATTCTGGATTTTGTTACGCTTTATCGGTCTTTCAAACCTTCCGGGAGTGGAATTGCATTCTGAAATAAATGTCAATTTTTGTTGATTTCCAACCGACTTAACGTTAATTAGAAAATCGCAAACTTTCTGTTTACGCTCTATGTTTTCCCTATTTATTCTTTCCTAAACGAAGCAGAGCGGCAGACGATATTGTATTTATGTTTGATTTTTTTTCGATTTTTTTTTAAAAATCGTACTTGTTCGTTCAGCTTTAACTTACAAAATGATAATTATAATAATAATGTAAAAAAAAAACCCAGAAAATTTTGTTGAAAACTAAACCTGTAAGTCAATTAGATAAAATTGTAATAAATTAAATTCGGGTACTGCGTTAATTTATTCACATCGAATACAATTTTATCAAGTGTAATATCAGTATCTCTATTTTTTTTTAACTTTTAGATTTATATAATTCTAAAAATTTGTAAAAAGGAATTTTTCCCCATTTGTAATTTTATTTTTATTTCTTATATATTAATATCATAAATATTATTGAACTGATTGTACGTTATTTACATTAAAAACAATCTTTTTATTTTATTTGTGAGAAAGGGAAAATGCGTAAATTTTGAAAGATTATTGCAACGATTGTTTAATATATTAAACTTCATAAATTAATAAAACATCAGCTGTAAAAATTTTTCTACAAAATGGAAATATTTATAAAATTTTTCGGGACCTGTAAAGTGCAATATTTCGTATATTTTTATATTACACCATCGCTTTATATGGTTTTAAATCCAATTATATCATATTTACTTGACGTATAATATTCAAGATGAAAATTTCAGCTTGTTTTTCGTGGCGCTTAAATCTTTCACCCATCATGTACAATATATATAAATATATATATATATCGATGCATGAACATAGAATAAATATTAGATATATAGAATAGAATATCTATTCTATGTTCATGTATCGGTGTAACATTTTGTTGAAAACGTAAACATGCAACATTAAAACTAGTATGTTGTGGCCATCATAAAACTTTCTTCTATATAAATCACGTCAATTAAATCATTTAAATAGTACAAGAAATTACATGAATTTAGCACCAATTCATATCAAAGTATATCTGAATTTGAAGTTTGATGAAAATTCGTGCATTAGTTCTTGAGATAGAGCTACGGCGGGAATTCTGAAAAATGTAGTATAGCAGCGTCACCTGTTGAGCGATTTACACTAAAAATAAACAGCACTAAATGATATCAAGGTATACCTGAATCTGAAGTTTGTTGAAAATCTAAGCGTTAGTTCTTGAGATAAAGCTATTGCGGAAATTGCAAAAAATACAGCATAGCAGCGCCACCTGTTGAGCGATTTACACCAAAAATTTAACAGCACTAATTTACACGTCAATTCATGTCAAGGACTAACTAAATCTGAAGTTTGATGAAAATCCGTGCAATAGTTCTTGAGATACAGCTCTTGCGAAAATCGGGAAAATGCAGCACAGCAGCGCCACCTGTTGGGCGATTTACACCAAAAATTAAACAGCACTAATTTATATCAAGGACTAACTAAATCTGAAGTTTGATGAAAATCCGTGCAATAGTTCTTGAGATACAGCTATTGCGATAATCATGAATAATGCAGCATAGCAGCGCCACCTGTTGGGCGATTTTCACAAAAAAGTAATCAGTACCAAACTATATCCGGGACTAACTGAATCTGAAGTTTTATGAAAATCCGTGCAGTAGTTTTTGAGATATAGCTATTGCAGAAATCATGAAAAATGCCGCACAGCAGCGCCACCTGTTGGGCGATTTTCACAAAACACTAATCAGGTCTAGTTTATATCAAGGTATAACTAAATAATAAGTTTTGTGAAATTCTGTGCATTAGTTCTTGAGATAGAGCGCCCACAAAATTTTTGTCACATACAGTCTCACAGACAGAATGACAGAGTGACAGAGTGACAGAGTGACGGAGTGACAGACAGACTCACAGACAGACATTTTCTAAAAACCATCAAATCGTGTTCTGGGCATTCTAAAACGTGTAAATCCGTCGAAAACCGGGAGTCGAAAATTTTCACGAATCCAATACTTTCTTCTTGTAAAGATAGAAGAAAGTAAAAAGAGATATTACAATATGATAGACGCTAAATAACAAAGATATTATAAGAAAGGGAAGTTTCTTCCCCATAATCACTAAAGGCGCTGCGATCGCAATTGCATTACCATTACGCTCTATGGAACTGTCCGATCTTGTATGTTAATCTATGCCTCACTGCATCTTTGTCTGTCAAATGGAATTGCGCGCACAACGCTTCTCTGTCGCTCTCAACGTTCACGCAGAAAATTGAACATCTTAAATCTAGGCAACCATGGATTCAGGCAACTTTTTGATAAGGCAACCTAATACGGTTGAATTGGGAATAAAATAAGCTTTCATTTGATGTGTAATTCGATTAAATAACTTATGAGGGTATATTAACAACGCTTACTTACCTGTTTATACCTGGCAACCCCATAGTTGGGCAGAGTCGAGAGTAGGCAACTCTTATTTTTTGAATTCCTCGGGGTATGTTCTCTCAGCTGATCCTCGACTTTCATAAATAACAAATCGAGGAAGTTGATCAAAAATATGTAATTAAACACTTTATTGTTTAACATTATCGGCACGTGATTTAGCTAGGCAACCTATTTGCAATGTATCAATCTATACATTATCTAACATATATTCTTTGTTATCATTAAATAACAAATGAGGGTATATATTCCATAGACCGGATCTTAGACTAAAACGTACACACAGAAAACTGGCTCAACCAATTGCTGAAAATTACTATATCAGAGCATAAAAGTCCAGTTTATTTGGAAGTGTTGACTTCTATCTGTGAGAAAGATGTGGAGCCTAAATGCATAGAATTTATTCATGTTTACTACTTCCTGATTCTTTCTCCAATGAGAGAAATTATCATTTTATTTCAAGTATTCGGTATCGCTGTAATCAAGTTAAGACTAATGTCTGAATGCACTGTGATCTAAACAGGTCTGTTTCTGTCGTTATTGGCCTGACATGACAGTGAAGTTTTTTAAAAAATCCAAATCACTCTGAATTGCATGTGAGTGTTCCAATCAACAAAAATATCGGTCATGATATGACATTATTTTCGTGAATTTCGTTGTTATTTTTTGCAACATGCATATGTGCTGGATGTTATGCTTTTACTCATGTTACTTTTTGCGTTTTGTAAATTAATTTGTTTAGAATTCATTCAATCTTTACAAATTCATTTCTTTACTTAATTTTTGAAAAGGAAAAATTATAACACTATTACTTTTTGCAAGAGTCTTTTTTTTTTGTTTGCAAATGTGAGATACACTTTTCTTGTTGACAAATTCAATTTTCGATAAGTTTTTCTCTCTTAACATCACCTCTTTTTTAATAAATATTAAAAAATATACTAAATAAAATGAATAAGATAAATAAAATGAAGGTATAATATGTCGCCGAAAAACATACGTGTTAAATTAACTACAAACCATAATGACTCGTTACAGCTCCTTAACCCATTTTCGGCGAAAGGTGCGTAAACGCACCATTTCAATAAATATTGTTTTATTAAAACTGATATTTTTCGCTAATTTTATTTTTTTTTTTTGTGCAATTTTTAAGGGTTCTGGAGACATCTATAAAATATCAGTAATTCAATTGGAGCAAACACTTTCTGTTGAAAAATTTTCAAAATACGCAATTTTTTTTTATTGAAACGGTGATTACGATTATTGACAAATTCGACTTTTTGAAAATGTATAATTATTCCACTTGAGATTAATCATATGTTTTTATAAAGGATTAAAGTTCCAAGTTCTGGATATAAAATAATAACAAAACAAATGTTATAAAAATATTTAAAAAATTATTAATTTTAAATTTAATGGTGCGTTAGCGCACCATTGACCGAATGCATGAAAATACCGAATGAATTTTATTTCTAAAATAAAATATTACTTTTCATGTACAAATTTTTTTTGGTCATAGTGAATGTAATTTAAGCATATTTCAATGAAAATAATACCGCATTTTATAATATTTCTATGCTTGGCCTAAAATGGGTTAAACAAAGGTAGCAATTATATCAACTTCTAGATCGTCTTGTAATTAATAATTGTATCATTAATATAGATTGCAATTGCGATTAATTCCTGTATTTATTCAATTTTCTGATCGCAATTATTTTAATTATTTCACAAACATAGCTCAATGATATAAGCTGTTTAAACTATTTTATAGTTTTGAATGTGGCTTGCTTATTTCATAATGCGCAATAAAAAGATGCTATAATATAAGTGCAACGAAGTAATTAGTTTTGTTTTTAAAAAATAATACGTATAATCTTTTTATAGTAACACTTTAAATATATTTTTATTTATTATTTAACTTTAAGTGAAAACATAAAGAAAGGTTAAAATGGCCACTCTATGGTTTGGGGAATTTTTATGAAACTTTTTTAATCAGTAAAACTCTAGAAATACGCACCAGTTGTAACTACAATAACTTTAGTTTCATGTGCTATTTACTTTTTTAAGTAATTTAAAGTTGTACAAGTTACACACTGTTAAAAATTTTGCAGCATTCTGGCAGGTCATTCGACCGTTTTTTGAAAAAACGGTTTCATAGCCATAATTTAACTATATTCTGACCATAAAATGGCAAATTATATGGGCAGAATAGTGTTAAATTCACGGTTCTGTAATTGTTTTCGGGAAAAAAAACGGTCAAATGACCTACCAGAATGCCGCAAATTTTTAACAGTGCATTAAAAGAAAAATTACAGAATGGCACTTTGCCCGCGTTAGGTTGGTAAAGCGGTCAGCATGGGTAAGCGGACAACTCACATTGATTCAGGATCCAAATTTTTCAATCAACACAAGCTAAAGTAACACACATTAAGAATTATTATGTTTTGTAATATTTTAAGTATTAGATAATTACAAAAAAAAAATCAGTAATGAGTATTAATATGACGATTTAAGAATACAAAATGCCTCCAGCAGACATGCAGACTTCAAATGTCGAGAGTAAGCCTTTCTCTTCAAGAGTTATTGCCTGCAGAAGGTACTTTGTTTCGTTCAAAGAAAATCGTTTTGGATAATATTTTGTTATGAACAGTGAAAAAAATATCGTTTCCGGGCAAAATAGCCATCTGGCCGTGCCTGATTTCTGCGTGCCCACTTTTCCCGGAATGACGCCATTACAAAACTGTAGCTTAGCTTCTAATCTACATGAAATAGCATTTTCAAACATACATTTTAAAATATTACGTCACACTAATCAAACAGCAAATAATTATAACACTACATGTTATTTAGCTATAATCAAGAAATTGTTCCATTTGCCTAGAATGAAAAATGCGAAAAAACAATAAAATTATTTTTGAACTGGAAAATTTTAAACCTTCCGCTTCAGACCGCTACCAGCTTCCGCTACCAGTATCTGTGAAGACCGTTTCGCTCAGTTCCTGCTTGGCGAGAGCACTAAATAACGGAAAAAACTCAAACTGTCACAGTTCACTTTATCCTTCTTTCCCCTACGTAAATAATTCAAATATTTAAAAGCGGACGTGCTAGATTATTTTAGAAAAGGTTTGAAAAGTTAAATGTCTTTCGATGTTATTTGGAGCAAATATTTAAAGAATTGAAAACAAAATGAGAAAAGCTGAATCTAAATAATACAAACGTTATAGCCGAATTCGTAAAACTACATACATTTTAAACATTTATCTATTTTTAATCCAATTTTGTGCACTATTACATATTATATTTATCTTTACGACGAAATGTTTTAAGAGTATGAACGATGCTCGAGAAAAAAATAGACAAAGAGACGTTCTTTTCATATTTTTTTCGTTCGACAGTTCATATGATCCTTGTATTGATTCTACTAATTTTAACACATTACTTTTCACTTTTTATATCACAATCAAAAGAGAGATAAGATTAAATAGGTGCTCAATCATTTTAATTCAAACATTTCCATGATGAACATGCTTTGATATTCTCATTTCAAAGTTATTTTTCTAGTGCATATTTTAAAGCTAGAATTACGAATGCTGCCTTTAAGAAGCTATTCATAAAAGATTTGCTTAAAACTACCAATAAGTATTTCTTAATTGCAATTATTAAAGGTAATAATCGTTTTTCAGGAGGACGAGCATAGCGTATTCATACATAAAATGTACAAATATCTAAATGCTGAATATTTTTTATAAACTTCTAAATAATGCAATAACACCGTTTCTATTGGCATCAACTGATAATTTTTAAAAATATTTATTTAAAGTTTAATTTATGCTTATTTTAATTGTAATTTTTAAAACTTATAAAACTAAAAATACATTTAGAGTGCGTTAAAAATGATTTCAGTTTGCTTTAATTTAATTTCAAATAAAATAACGATAAATCGAAATTATTTCAAACGCGTCATTTGACACCGGAAGATATAGTGTTAAACGAAATTTATGGATGAAGAAAAAATTAAGAATATTTCGTATGTTATTTATATGCAAGTTGTATTTAGGTATGTATGTAGAATATTACATTTTTGAAATTTTAATAACTAAAATTTATGGAATTTTGATTTATCCGACTTTTCTTCGATTTAAGGATAATCCCCATTTAATTATGATTTTAAGAGATCCTATGTAGTCGTTAAATCGAGGTTCTACTGCACTTAATCCCACCTGGTTTTAAGCAATTTTACATTTCACATTGTCTAAACAGTTAGTTCCAATCTTCTTGCGACATCCTTTAGTCATACTTTTTTTAAAAATAAAATATGTGTTCATAAATGTTTTGAATAGCGAAGAATTTTCAGTTTGCTTTTTTCAGTCGGCTAATAAATGTTTTTAATGGATACGCCCACTAACATAATGCAACCGCGTTGCATTTAATTTATACAAAAGATAACGTTTTTGTTGGTGAAAACGGATAACAATTTTTTTATTGGTTGTGCGCGCTAACATAAAACAAGCTCGTTACATTTTTTTAGCCATGAAATAACGTTTTCGTTAATGAAAAATTCGGCTAACAAATGTTTTATTGGATGCTTGCAGCAACATAAATCAACCAAGTTGCATTTTATTTATACAAGAAATAACATTTTTGTTAATGAAAATGTCGGTTAACTGTTCTGATTTCGGTAGTCGCGATTCTTCGTTAATCGGAATATTAAAGTATATATGCATTTTTGCTTTAAAATAGTTTATATATGTCGTTTCTGAATCGATATTTCAAACTTTTATATAATCATACATTAATTTTTAAAAGTAAAATATTTTAGAAAGAACGTATATTTCCATAAATCTATTATGCTAGTATATTCGAGTACGGCACTTTCCATTAGAACGGAGAATTAGTTTGCATACGTAAAGAAAATAACTGTGATTTATGATATATACTTTCGATATTAGATCCCTGTGATAGCGTAATAAATCACGTTCAGTTTTTATGGGAGTCTTATATTTTTATAATTTGGTAATTGGTGGAGTAACTCTATGTATGCTACTTCTAGCATATTAAAGCTTCTAATACATGTCATAATATCGAATTATCTAAATTTGGTGTTTCAAATATTAAATTTTTATAATTATTCAAAATTATTTTTTTAAGTTTGTTCTTCCAAATAGATAAAATTAAAGTGGTAAACACATTGCTTATTAAACAAACGGGTCTAGAACCACACGTAAAATCTTTATTAGGTATATTAAAATTCTCAAGAAAACTTTTTTGTTTCTTAAAATATCGTAAATGTTATGGAAAACCTGATGCTTTATAAAAGAATGAGGTATTTATAAAAAATAATTACGTTGTGAAAGATGAAAACTAACAGAAAAATATGCAAATTAAATAATTTAGTTGTCTGAAAAAGCTATATCAAAACAACCTTTACATTTTAAAAAATAAATCAGGTCAAAAGAATGACAATAAAAATAAACTAATTTTTAGAGAAAAATAAAACTGAGGGTGACTCAATTTATAATGCATTTTGTAACTTATTAAGAGTTGGAGGAAAAGCTTTGGACATTAAATTTTCTTTCTAAGGATATCACAATACACAAAAAGCATTTCAAGGTTACTGTTTTCAACAATTAAAAAAACATGTATATATTCTCCACCACAACACATTTTCTCTGTTTTCCGTTTTCCAATATCGTTAGTTGTCTGCCATGTATTATCTGATTTTAAAATTTAAAATGTATACGTCATGATGTAAATTTATTTACTATGTGGGATGCCTGCCCTAGAGCCATAGATATTTACTACCTACCTATTTCCTTTTTAAGGCTATTTAATATTCATACATTTTATAAACTTGGTATTATCTTGTTTAGATATTTCAAATATTTTATAGGTTAAATCAGTTCAAGGCGGTCAGATTCAGATATATTTTTAGCAGTTTCAGAGCGAATAGGAATAGAAGGTTCACCCAATATGTAATAGAAAATGTTAAGGAAAAATATAAAATACAGCAAAAAATAAATAAATAAATAAATAAACAGAAAATTTATAGAGATTTTTAACTATGAAATGCAAATGCAATCAAAGATTGTATATTTATTGGATCGTAAGAACTCGTACAATTATTCTGGTGTATTTTCTGGTGTATCTGGTGCCCTTTTGACAAGATAAAAAGACAAAAGAAACTTGTAGCGAATGGTTGAGTAACAAATTTGGATTTGCCCACCGATGGGCTGAACGCCCCACGTTGGGAACCGGTGACTTAGAGTTATGTACACTTATTTTTTATTCCATTATTACCAATATGATTCCATTGTTTCCGTTCATTTTGCCACGAAATAGAAAATCATATTTAAGTTGTTTGTCATGACCCTATAAAAAATTAAACACGATACGACGACTATTTTTAACCCTTATGTCAATGACCGGGTTCCCGGGTACCTTTTTTTCTCTTTTCATCCCGTTTTCTGGGTGTTAATATCAAAAGAAACTAAAATGAATTTAGATCCCCATTATTTGTAGTATTCATCGTCCATTTGTATAATTACTTTAAAATTTGGAATTTTTTTATTACTACTGTTTTGGGGCATTACAAATTTTTATACCTTTAATCAATGACCAGGATACCCAGGTACCCATGTGAATTTTTTGTGGAAAAATACAGAAATTGATAGATTTTTTTTTTTTTTTTTAGATCAATAAAACTTGAAATAAGTTTGAAAATAAGAGTGAGACATAAAATGTAAGGTAAAAAAAAATTCATTTGCATGACATATGTGGACAAGCTGTACAATAGCAAAAGGTGTGCGAATCTACATCACGTACTGGATTTACACATTGTTTACATGTTTTTCTGATTTTCCTGTGCCGTTTTTGATATTTTAACAAGCATATGTGATACCAATGGCGTTTATCCTTCTTGTTTCTTCTCACTTTAAGCTTTTTGGATGCGGGAAATGATTGTTTTCAGTATACATTCAATTCCCGATTTGATCGAAATATATCTCATAGCCTGTGCATTTTACGATTGATCTGGAAGGCTCAAGTTCTCACCTAATTCCCATAAAAACCGGCGACTATTGTCTGTTTTATTTAAAACTATATCATTATTTGCAGTATGTATAATGTAAGCAGCATGTGCTGCTGTATCCATAGTATAGAAAAATAATGCAAGTGGCCATGTGGCTGTATGCTTATTTCATCTATATTTCCCCAAGAATTATCAACTATACCCACTTCACATTTCGTTTAATTATAAAACAGAATCATTCGAGTTTCTCTTCTGCCCCGTGATGGTTTTATCATGATGCATAGTAGACATTAGAATGACAGCTTTGTTCCTTTTTGGAACATACGCATAAACATTTATGTCAACATGGAATCGAAGTTCTGTGGATAAAACTTGCACTTTTTACATTGCCTCATTTCTTGGGGAATATAAGGTTTGTTTCTTTTCAAAGTGATCAACCATTGTGAACATCCAATATAATAAATGTTTGGTCAAAGAAAGAGAAGAAAAAAAATTATCCATGCTGGCGTTCCGCATAGAATCGTTGATTGGAGCGGCCAAGTCTTTCACAACTCTACACCAAGATTTATTGCACGGTCTTCACCTGCTTTTCAGGTGCATAGTTGGCTTTTGAGAGGATAATAATTATTTTCATGATATACCCACCTTATTTCGCTTCCGTATTTAGGTGGTTTAAACAGAATATATTGGGTGATTCTTGCTCTTCCGTGATGCGGAAATATCTGCTCATCAACAGATAAGTCTTCCGTCAGTTTCTATTTTTTCAATAGGTTATGATTTAGCATAGTCCATAAATCACGAATTGCAGCAGTTTTGCTCGAAAACGTTTGTTCTGGTTGTCAAAACGAAAAAATCGAAGAATACTCGGGCTATACTCATTGGATTAAATATATAATTTCATTTTATTAATAAACTACTAAACCGCACTAATGGCTTTCGTCGATTGTCCAAAATTCGAGTAAATCACTCATACTTGCTCGATATAAAGGATATGAGTTTATTTTTCACATTTCTAATGTGTGATCTTTGTTTGAATTGTTGACACCTGAAGCAATTAATTTTCATAAAAATGCGTCAAATTCTTCTTCACAAAAGGCGGGGCAGTGACATTTTATAAAATAGGTGTGTTTTATGGTTCGCGTATGTTTCAATCGCAGCAGGTACCCGAGTACACCGGTCATTGGACACAAGAGCAAATTTTGGTCATTGACATAAGGGTTAATCCTAAAATAATAGCGTGGTTTTACAAAATATTCACATTTTATGTTTATGGGTCGATTTTTACAGTGGGGCATTTTGAACAAGATAAAATTCAAGAAAACACAAAACAAAAACCGTACTTTCTTTAAGCATCAGCAGCATGAGCACTTTCCAATAACAAAAAAAGAAATATTAAAATCGGAACATCCGTTTATAAGGTACTAGCAAAACCCGCGGCTTTGCACGCGTAATTATTGAAATATGCTAAGTGATATTTATATGTCTAATTTTTATCAAAATAAATTATAATTTTAGGAATAAATGAAAAATTACTATATCACAATATTAAAATATTTATTTGCTTAAAAGACGTTATAAAAACACATTAAAGGTAAATTAAATGTACGTAAACGTATGTAGATAAACGTACGTAATTAAACGTAATATAATGTCTTTTAACCAAATAAATATTTTAATATTGTAATGATATTGTGATATGGTTAGTAGTGGACATAATTTTGACCTACTACTCGCACTTATTTACATTTGAAAAATTACTATTTCAAACACAGTTTGACTAAACTTCATTATTACACTGCATTAAGCAGAAACGAGACTTAAATTAATAAAAAGAAATAAAACTAAATAAATGATAATTGAGAAAATATTTTGAAACTTTTATGCACAATTAATACGCTCATTTCAGTATTCATTTGAAGTTTTGATTTTTTAGAAACCATCTTCTTGCTTCTTAAATTTAACCATCATGTCAAATTCCAAGTCATACCACCTCTCTCAACATAAAGGGCTATGTTGAAATAGAAACTTTCACCATTAATTTGCCAACATTAATTTTGAAATCGGTTTGGTATTTCCTAATATTCTACAGAAACGTAATTTAGAAAGCTTTTAAAGGCCTTTTTTAGAACGTTTGTTGATCTTGTCAACCCCAGGTGGTAAAATCATCGACATAAAATATAGCCTGTGTAGGATCAAAGACCGCTATCATTGATTCGCAGCTATTAATTTTATAATCGGTTTATATTTACTGAGACTGCATAGAAATCGGACTTTCTTAGAACGCTTTTTTAGAGTTTTTTCGCACTTCCCCTTCGCTTCACCCCTTTTTAATTCGAATTTCTTTTCGACAGTCTTTCGAGGGCATTTTTATTTTATAAGTAACTACCATGCCATATTTAAAGTTTCTAGCCTTTTCAGTATCGCAGATATCGCAATTTAGAAAGTTTTTTGCTCCTGCAACCCTCTGGTGGTAGTGGCAAAGACATAAAATATAGCTTAAGTTTGAGCAATTTCTATGTCACCATTATTTTATTAAATCTGTTTCGTATTTGATAAGATTGCATAAAAATTGTAAATTAGAATGTTTTTAGAACGCTTTTTGCTCACTTCATCCTTCTAAATTTGGAATTTTCTTTCGATTGTTCTTAGAAAGCAGTTGCATCTTTTAAGTACATACCATGCCATAATTCAAAATGACCCCTCAGTTGTGCAAAAAACGCAAATTAGAACATGTTTTACTCTTGCAATCCACAGATGTTAGTGACAGCAACATAAAATATAGCCTATGTTGGAGCAGGGACTGTCACCATCAATTTGCAATCCTTACTTTTGAAAACGGTTTGCTATTTCCTGAGACTGAGTAGAAATTGCAATTTAGACTGTTTTTAGAACACTTTTCGCGCCTTTTCACCCCTTTTTAATTTCCATTTTTTTTTCGAAACTGTTCTTAAAGATCATTTATATCTAATAAATATGTAAATTGCCTAATTTCAAGTTGCTAGCCCCTGCCGATCACGGAAATTGAAATTTAGAAAGTTACTTGCTCCTGCAACCTCCAGGTGATAGTGACACTGAGATGAAACAGTGTCTTTGTTACAACAGAGGCTGTCGACATCAATTTTCTACCACCACTTTTGAAGTAAGTTTAATTCTTCTTGAGATTGCTCACAAATCGGCATTTAGAACGTTTTTAAAACGCTTTTCGCGCATTTTCACCCCTTTTAAATTTCAAATTTTTAAAGAAATGGGCTTAGACATCACTTATGGCTAATAAATATATACAGGCTTCTCGCTACCGCTCGCCATTGCGCCAAATCACGACAAAATATTTCATTTTGCGAGTGAACAAATGATTAGATGCGACAAACTGCTAGTGCTCAATTTTTGCTGAGCTTTTTTTTTTTTTTGTGTGTGTGTGTGTGTATCAGTACAGGCGACACTCTTATTTACGGTACTGAACGATTGATGCTACTTATCATGTTCAATCGTATCCTATAATTTATATTGTTTTTAGCGATACTAACCAAATACCAATTCAATTTATTATCAGCCAAAGCCGCAGTAAGCAAAAATGTCATTTCAGTATCTGCTAATGTGTTCAATAGGTAACAGTACTATTTTGAAATAGCCTTTGAAACATGGGCTTCAACGAAAAGCCAAAGAATTGTTTTTGACACATTTTGTTGTTTATATTTTGAATTTGGCAGAATTCATTGAATGTAACATATTGAAATCCTGAGTTAACCGGGATTGGAAGTTTTATTTCATAAAAGTTTTTTGAATTAAATCAGATTTTAAATTTTTTTCTTGATTACACAAGACATTTAGAATACAGTTTTTTTTAAGAATCTGCAGCAGATAATTAAATTTAGATGAATAACTGATCTATAAACAGTTTCAAAAACTTAGTTTATTTTAGAACATATTGAAAAAGGGTTATACATTAAGGGGTTAAAAATCTAATTTTCAATGTTTTACAACGAATTTATTTTGCTAATTCTTTTTCATTTGCGAACGTTTTGTACTTCTGATTAGTCAAATTGCTAACTTTTGTAAAATGTCATCGAAAACACTGAATATATACCATGCAAAATTATCATGAATCTAGATCCCTTCATAACACAAAAATCGCATTTCTTGAACGTTTTTTTCTCCTGGAACTCCTCTGGGGTAGAGGAAACAGACATAAAATATAGCCTATCTTGAAGAAAGAGCAGTCACTATCATTTTTACACCCTTATATTTGAAATCGATTTGAAAGCAATTTACAAATTTGACTTACGTAAAATTCAAGTTACGTAAAACTTTTCGGAACGCATTACTTACGTAACTCGGGGGATGCCTCTAATCTTCTGTGACTGGAAGTCGGTTACGATAACCTTTCCAAAATTTTTAGCTGATCTGTATACTAAAGGACAAACGTGTCCGTGCGTAACTCTGACGTCATTTTGACGGTGACAACACCAAACGATTAAATTTAACTTTTACTGCAATTTTTTTAATCTTCTAAACAGCGCACTTTTTAAATTTTTAGACCGTTGAATAGGGAAAAATGTAATAAAAATGAAATTTGTTTGTAACCAGTATATCAATTTGTTTGAAAAATGTATCGATATTTAGTAAATTTTTATTGTTTTTAAAATAATTTTCACGCATGATTATTTAAAAATATATTCTATCGGTTGCACACGATTACGTAAGATAAATCCATTTACACTTAAATTAATATAAATTGCCCAGCATTTGCTTCCAGCTGATATGAGATAACGAAATTAAAACATCCATTAATCAATAAATAGAACAATAGAATATAAATAAATTACAAATTTATGACATGTGATCAAATTATACACTTAAGCCACTAAAATTATAGGATTGAAAAAAAGCATATTTAAAATAGTGATATTTGTTGATTTCTTATGCTGTTAACTACTGGCGCCAGGGCAATACAAACTGTTAGTTTTAATAAATTTAAAAAAATTATTTAAACTAATTGCTATTTTGTATTTAAATATGATTTTTGGTATTGTTAGTGCGTATTTTAAAAACAAAAAAATATTAAATGTAAAAAAATCTAAAATACGTAGTTAGTAATTAAATAAATGGTTTTCATCTATATTCTGTAACCCGCGAAGTCCGAGTATATCTTCTTCTTACGATAAAAGAAATTTTGTAAACAAAACAAAAAAGCGTGGTCATGTCCAAAACATGTTTTTATCTCATCTATTTATGTCAACTATCATAGTTTTATCTCAACTATCACGGATCATAACTCTCATGGCATTATGCGAGCTAACAATTAAAAAAAGACGAACGAGTAAAATCGTAGATTTGAAAATTTCAGTTTAAAAACTTGCAAGTAATTAGGGGACTATATAGTTATCCCGTCGACCAATTTCACCATATTATATAAATCACCAAACCACTCACCAAATCATACAAATTAACATAATTTTTAATTTAAATAACGATAGAACAAATAAACTACTAGAACATTAATGAAAATACAAATAAAACGTCGAAATAAAAATCATTTGATGACTTAAACACGTGTAACGTGCTTAAAGTCAAATGAATGTTACATTTACGATCAACCATTACTGGCATTTAATCTTATAGTTTGGCGATAGATTTTTGGTCTACGAGATAAGCAAGTAGTACCGCAATTAGTTGAAAGTTATTTTACAAAGACTACCTAGTGTTTGTGTTGCTGAATTTTCAATAAAATGCAGTAGCTTTCTCAATATTGTTTAGAAATCCTTTTTATAGCCTCCTCGTTGAAACAAACTTATATATTTATCATAGGTTTTCTAGAATATGCTATTTTATTTTTTTCTTAAAGATCATAAAAATTTCATTTCTTGAATTTTTAAAGGAAAATTTCCTAAACAAATTTGTCACTAAAACATCACGTGGAGTTCAGTTAAAAATTGGAATAATTTTGTGAAGTGAGATGACATCTACTACCTCACGATCATTATATTCATTTTTTAGAAATGTCTATAAAATCACTTCTACATCAACAATGGAACACGCTCGTTGAAATAATTTTTGATATATTTAACCAATTTCAAAAAAGGAGGAGATTCTGAGCTCGACACATCGATTCATGTATTTTCTTTTATGTATGCTCACCGATTACTTCGAAAGTACGCGACCGATTCATGTGATTTTTTTTTTTTTTTTTTTTATTGAAAGAAGATACTCTCGAATTGGCCCGATTTAAATTTAACCAAATCTGGTTCAGTACTTTCTTAAAAATTCAACTAATGTTAAAAAAAATAAAAATAAAAATAAAACCCTAGAAAACAGGAATTCTGCTTTTTCAGAGTTTAGTGCCGCCCCCGTAAAAAAAAGAAGTATATATAAAAATAGTACAAAACATATTTCAATTTTAAGACTTTAAGACTATTTTGACTAGTTTTATAAATATTCAGATGTTGGTGCAATAGCTGCTGCAGTCCTATGCAAAATTGCATGAACGCAAGACATATTACAATTACATATATATATATGTGACCTGTGGCAACAGTCTGTAAGAGGCGACGGCAGCGCCACGAGTCGGCGTAGAAGAATACCCTTTTTAAACATTCGACAGACGCGGGAAAAGAAGGTAAAAGAGGTGGTGGCAAAAACACCGAGCTCTCAACGACGTTTCATTAAGACGCATTAAGACGAATGAGTGTTTAATTTCATTAATGTTCTACTTAATTGTAATTGTATATAGTGTAAATAGTTCATTTAATATATTTAATTCTTAAAGTTAGCAAGTGTTATTATTCGAGTATGAGTCTCCTTTTCCCCGTCACATGAGGGCTTGAGCCGGGAGTGGATTATTTTTGTTTTCAATTCTCTACCCTAGACAAGACAAGTATCATTTTTATAACGACGCCAAAATTCTTTCAGAAAGTAAGCCGGAGCTGTAAATTTATAAAGATCATGTCGTGTGTGAAGAATACAATTTTTTTTCTACAGCCTTGGCGACTGGCCAACTCTTCAGTTATTTTGAAATAACTGCAGCAATATATTATTCCAAACTGGAAAAAAATTGATTCATCTTTTTTCAACGACAGAAATTAGTGGGTGAGTACTGTTTACTGTTTTTTTTTCTTTTCATCATGATTTTAAATGACATTCCAGTCATCGCTTTTGCATTGAAAAACGAAAAGAAGAATCGAATAAAATTATTCCATAAACTTTTGTTTTCATCTGAAGGCGATCGTTTAAATCGATCGCGAATGAACTTTGACAAATTTGTTCACGAGAATGTTCCTAAATTTAAACTAAAACACGCGGATGCTGAAAAGCCAGCATTTCATGAAGTGGAAAAGGTTGGACACCATGAGGGTCCAAACAGAGCATCCACTGCAGTCGATATGATAAAGCCGTGGTCAACCACGTAAAATTTGACATTCAAAGTGTTTTTCTTCTTCTTTTCTTCCTTTCCGTTACTGTACATATTGTGTGGTGCTTCAAGAATATGAGGAAAAAAAAATTCAAGAATTCGTTCTTCTACAAAATATTTTCTTTTGTGTGTTTCTTCTTTTTTTCATCACCTGTGTTTACATCAAGAATAATTTTAACAAAAAGTTAAAATTTTGTTTGTGAAGTATGTGTTTGTGAAATATTGTGATTCAACTATCCCCGAGATGTCTTTTTTTTTTTTTTTTTTTTTTTTTTTTCCTTCAATGCTGCTGCTGAAAAGTGTTTTCCGTAAGGTATTGTGGTTTTTTTTTCTGTGAACTACAAATACATTTTTTTTTACTTTTTTGTGCTTTGCATAAAGAACTTTAGAACTGTGGACAGCTCTTTTTTTTTTTTTTTTTTTTTTTTGTTATATGAACATTTTGTGACTTTATTTGATTACAGGCTCTAATTTTTTTTTCTGCATGAAGTTTCAAATTTTTTTTTTTTTTAAATGGAAGAAGACGATTAGAAGATGCCGATTTGTGTTTTTTTTTCTCTTTCTGTTTTTCAGACGTACCACTTTAAGACGTATATAGGTGGGTATATATATATATACAGTAGACTCTCGTTTTTACGAACCTCTTTTTCACGAACACTTGCGATTTTACGAACTATAGAGTGGTCCCGAATACTCTCCCATAGAAGCAATGTAAATTTTCGCTCCCATTTACGAACTACGGATTATGAAAATCTCTTTTTAGCGAACTCAGTTTTCATATTTCTGCATTTTAAAAAAAAATATCGGAACGCAGTGTCACGTCAATTAAACTCTGAACAGGTGCAATGAGACATCAGGTGCATTCCAAGAATGTGTTGTTTTTCTCAATATCTTTCGGAGGGAGGGGGCATAGCAACAATTTCAAGTAGTGGTTGTCAGGACTAAGGCACTTTTTTGAAAGGAGCAGTAACTATGAAAGGATTTCAAGCATAGATAAAATGGAAACATATATTTTCCAAAATTTTATTTAAAAAAAAAATAAGTGATTATTTCCATTCCTAATTTTTTATCTATATTTTTATCTATGTATTTTTACCTACTAAGTACTAATCCAGTCTGTGTTTTCATATGTAATGTTTTCAAGGCATAATAACGTATGTTTCTGTGTACTAAAATTATTTTTTGTGCATAAATTTGCATTTATTTCTTGTATATTTAAAAATACATGCATAACTTTATTAAATAATAAATAACCTTGAAGTACTGCTTCCTGTATGAAGAGGGGGCAGTTTGAAAAAAATAGACAAAAATAGTGTACGTATTCACATCATATTTTGTGTTTTTCTATTTTGCGAACTTTCTATTTTACGAACTATTTTAGTGTTCCCTACGAGTTCGTAAAAACGAGAGTCGACTGTATATATTTTTTAAGACGAGTACGAAGTAAAGACGGGTACGATTTAAGACGAGTACCATTTAAGACGAGTACCATTTAAGACGGGTACGATTTAAGACGAGTACCATTTAAGACGGGTACGATTTAAGACGAGTACCATTTAAGACGGGTACGATTTAAGACGAGTACCATTTAAGACGAGATGGAAGACGAAAGGCCAACCGGCATTGACGACGATTTTCATTTTTTCTCTCTTTATTTTTATTTTTTTTCCTCTGTTTTATTCTGTGCAATTTTTTTTAGATATGTGTTTTTTTTTTTTTTTTTTTTTAAGTTTGTGTTTAAGTGTGTGGTGCGCACGAGGTCGTGCGTATCACGATGGACGAGTGTGACCTGTGGCAACAGTCTGTAAGAGACGACGGCAGCGCCACGAATCGGCGTAGAAGAATACCCTTTTAGAACATTCGACAGACGCGGGAAAAGAAGGTAAAAGAGGTGGTGGCAAAAACACCGAGCTCTCAACGACGTTTCATTACGACGCATTAAGACGAATGAGTGTTTTATTTCATTAATGTTCTACTTAATTGTAATTGTATATAGTGTAAATACTTCATTTAATATATTTAATTCTTAAAGTTAGCAAGTGTTATTATTCGAGTATGAGTCTCATTTTCCCCGTCACATATATATATATATTACATTCAGTGATAAGAAAATTATAGGACTTTATCTTAAATAAGATGTAATCATCATGGAAACCTAGAATCATTACCTATCATGGGATATCATTAGATTAATTACGCATGATAGGATTTAATAGAACGAAGAAAACTTTTATTATTACATTTTTAAGTTTTGATTCGATTTTCAGAAATTCATATGGCGATTGCTTGAGAAACATGTTTTTTTTCTGAGCTTTTCGTGATGTTATCACATTTCACACAAAACAAGATACATACTGTTGCATTTTCATTACAATGTTTTTATTTTTCTCGAAATTATTACCGTCAACCCGGGTTTATTTAAAATGAAACGTCATGATTTGTGTTTAAATAAGTCAATTGATAGCCATGTTCCTATGTGATTTTTATTCCTTGTTGAATGCCTGGTTTGCCATGTCATTAAGTAAAGTTTTTTTGAATCACCCTGTAGTTTGAATCAACCTACGTAGTATGCTGACAAATATGTTCAGTTTGAGAAACACACAACACAGTTGAAAATTTCCCTTCGACAGGAGCTATTGTCAATAAGGATGAATGTACTCGAATTATTTTGTGCAACCCTGTATATGATCTATATAAATTACATGCATCGAATAATGTATAAACAATAATTAAATTTGAAAACACATACCAAAATTTAAAACGCACCAATTATTGCTCAAAGACAATACTGTAACCGAATTCGTTTGTGTGTCTTATAAGTGAACAATAAATGCTGTGAACGCCATATTCTATTGTTAGCGTTTTGTAGCGCATCTTAGTGATGTACGTCAATTTCGATACTTTTGAAATAGTATATCGTCTTTAAAATTCATCACAAATTATTTTCTTCCATAAACCATAGTGAAAATAAGGCATTCTTTTAAGTAACAGAATTTTGTCTATCCCTGTAAATGAACGATATTTCATATTTCATCTTGTAGTGTACCAGGGAGATGTATATCAAGATCTATATATTTGAAATAGTGTAAGATCATTAAAATGCACTGAGAACTATTTTCCCCGATTGTTCATAATGTAACGAAGTTGTTTTTAGTGTCTCTATAAACGAACAATTAATGCTACAACACGTCACTTTCAATACTGAACATGCCATGATAAATCTTAGTAACATATCAATTACATGGCATTCCAAGTATATTTCCGAGAGATAGAGAGGGAATAGACATACAGACAGACGGTCAGTGAATCAGAACTTATAGGCACTTTCGTCTGTGTTGGAAAGTATTAAACATTTAGTTACGCGGAAGTTATACAGATGAAATTGCATTTCCATTACTTCTTTAGTAATTGCACAGAATCCATCTTTACATGTACATGCATCATATAACATAAGACACAATAACTCTCAAGACTTATATTAGATATAACAAATCTATTTGCTTTTACAAAAAGAATGTAAGAATAAGTCATGCGAAATCTCTCAGAAGCTTAATCTGCAACACAAGAATCACTATACTATCAAGGTTTTTTGCATTATCGTGCCCTGTTGAGAATTTTATCATGAATAATAAAAGGTTTATCGATGACTCAAATCAATAACCAAACTTATTTCTTAAAATTATATTAATATTCAGAAAAAATAAAAAATTAAGTTTACAATCGAAGAATTTTGCAATATACAACTATGCTTGATAATAAACTCACTTAACCCTTTATCTACTGACGATAGTTATAAGTACCATTAAAATAACTTGTTATAAAATTTATCTAATACATCGATTAGTTGTAACACTGTTTAGAATGAGATATAGATACATTACTTTATCTTGTTCGAAAAGCATTATTGGTTACACACACACACACACACAAAAAAAAAATAAAAAAATAAAAAAATAAAAATAAAAAAAATAAAGTATGAATTTTTTTGCTTTTACATATTTTCAGCTCTCTTGGCGTTGGGGAGGGGGGGGGGAGCGCTTTTTCAATTATTTCTATAATTCTGTTTTAAGAACATTATATTTGTACATTTCCTAATTCTACAAAATACTAAGAAGAACATTTAAAATAAAAGTTTTGAGTGAAGTTATAAATATTGCACAAAATTCTTATAAATTCAAATTTATTTAATTCTTTTAAAATCCTTCTAAATTTTATTAACTGATTATGTAAATCTTCTAATATAGTTTCAACAATTCACGAAAAATGCTATAGAAGCTATAATTTTTATGAATTCATAACTCAGTACATAAAGGGTTAATTTGACTTAGTTTATACATACAATTGTTACTTGACCACCTAATGATATTTTTTTTTTACAAATAATGACACGGATGAAGATCATTAGAAAAAAAATTATGTACGAACAATCAAAAACAGAAAAACGTAATGTATCTCGAACATTAGTCTATAATACACACAGATAATTCCGACGCTCGTGTATTATTTGTAGTGGTGTGACTCAAATGCCAATGTTCAAAATAATCACAAAGATAAAAAGTAAATCACAATTATATTATATCTTCAGAAAATTCATAGACTTTAAACCGTTACAATGTTTTAAAAATATCAAAATTATAAATTATTAAAATACTTTCAAGTATTACAATAAATAAAACAAAATACTGTGAACATTTTTGAACGTTTAAAAACCTACTTCAGGCATTATTTATAATATACGGGTAACTAGATGCTTGAAATAGATGCAAGTCATAGTGCTTAAATGTGATGACCTCTAAATGCAAAAATATTATTCTACTTAAATTCTTAACACATTAATCACATATATATTCTATATATTGACCAAAACAGAAAAATACATGCCTTAAATTTTTTAAATAAAAAAGCAGACATTTTCCGATGTAAACGCCACGCTCTTCCGGAATCATCTTTAAAACCTAATGCCACCCATAGCAATAAAACCTTACAAATCATTAGCACCAATTGAATGAATTAAATAACTTGTAAACAAGTCATACACACCAATGTCTTTGCTTTCGCCGTTAGCGATGATTTGTGTATCGACCTGTTCCCAGCCAATAAATGAATTTTTACTCATGATTGTCATGTTAATGAATCAAAAATTAATGATAATCTTCCTGATTGAAAGATGTCAACATGTTTCCGGATTTTGAAATTAGACATTAGTTAATACAGATGGAAAGTCAGAGCTTAACAGCTATTGCTCACTGTTCTGCAAGCACAAGTTTTCAAATTGAACACCATGAAGGTAATAATAATACCTCTCAAATTATGTGTGATGAGTCTGTTTTCAAAGTTATTTAACACTGCATATAAATATAAGTGATAACGATTTCGAATTTTTGCAAATAATGAATGTGTATTTAAAAAACCTAACATTGAAAACCAGATTAGAGTCTGTTCAAAAAAATCTCGGATGCAGTCATAATCACACTCACAAATATCTCTTCCCGAAGCTAACCTATATCACGTTTTTAAAATATGTTAAAAACAGTTTCATCAAATCTTGAAATTCAGACAAAAAGCGAAAAGCAATAGAGTCAAACTTAGCGGAATGCTTAACACCTGTAGCATATATGAAAAAACAATAGATGGGAATGAACTCAAAGAGCAGAATCAAAGACGAATATTGGAAAATAAAAACAAATAAAGCTTAAAAAACCAAAAACAGCATTTAAAAATCAAAATTTGGCAAAAACTCGAAGTCAGTTGTCCAAACAATCTGCAATGAAATGTGCAGAAGAAGCAGAGGTTGCGAAGAAGCCTAAACCTGAAACTTATCAAGATCCATACTATTCAGAAAACAAAAAGAAACTATTCGTATGTGTCAATCCTAAAACTTTATTATATGTCATACGTGTTAATACTTCAAAATTCGCTAGCACAGTCCAAACGATAAATGGCATATGCCTATCATGATAATTCTAGAGGTATTAAATTCCGTGCATTAGTTCTTGAGATATGACTGTCACTAAAATCCTGTAAATCATGTAAAACGCAGTATAGAAGTGTCACCTGTGGAGGGATTAACAACAATACCTAATCAGAAACAACTTATGTCAACTTCCAACTGAATCTGAAGTTTGATAAAAACGCGTGAATAAGTTTTTGAGATAGAGTTATTGTGAAAATCGTGAAAAATGCAGCATAGCAGCGCCACCTCTTGAGCAATATACACTACAAACAAATGAGCGCCAGTTTATATCAAGGTCTAACTGAATCTAAAGTTTTGTGAAATTCCGTAGAGGAGACCGGGTCTAGTTGGCTACAGGGGTAAGTAGGCGCAGTCCTCATAAATCGCCCGTTTGTGGACAGATTGCGCAACTAGTCACAGAGTACCTTTCTTCTTGCTTTTTACAATCCTCATCGTAGTTTTGCAGCGTAACCTATATGCGGTGGACAGTTATTGTGATTTTTCTGTTTTTTGCACTCATAAGTAATTTTTTGATGTTTCATTCTTTTTCCAATTTCTAATACTTATCTTAATAAATGCGATTTAACTTGTGCAATTTTCCTTAGAGCATGATTAGCCGTACCTACACCATATGTGAATTACTTGGATTATTTATGCTTAGATGGTTACGCGTCCGTTTTGTGAAGAAATTTATTATGGGGCTAGTAGGCGCATTGAACGCCGGGCAAGTTGACTCGGTGTCTGGTGTGTGCTGGTAGCTTGAAAAACAGCAAATACCGAGAAAAGTAATTGCAATGCAAGATTTGGATCACACGAGGCTTGTCCAAACGCATACACTCGATTTTTTATTTGTGACAACTGTAACTCTGATGATGATATCGAGTAGGATAGAATGTTACTCATTGTTAATGTTATCTTCATTATTTTTATGTCTGAATAATTTAGAATTTACACTGTACGGCAATAACGCCTTTGTTTAAACTTTCTGTTAATAATGAAATTGATTTCTCTTAACTGCGTGTCTTATTTGAGTTTCATTTAAATTTTTATAAAGTGTGTGCCAACTTACCCCATAGGTATAGGCAACTTGCCCAGTGACGGGGTAGGTTGGCGCACAATTTACCTTTTACTTTAGGCTTCCGCTAAACATAAACTACAAAAGCTACAAACTCAAAACTCCAGGTATTTATAGCTCAATGCCTGTTCTTTAAAAGTACAGTTAATGTTTCATAAAAAACTTAAACAAAAAATTAATAAAAATCAATAACTAAAAACTGCGCCTACTAGCCCCGGTCTCCCCTACATTAGTTCTTGAGATAGAGCGCCCACAAAATTTTTGTCACATACAGACAGTAGACTCACAGCGTGACAGTCAGACTCACAGACAGATATTTTCTAAAAATCATCAAATCGTGTTCAGGACCTTTTAGAACAGGCATGCCAAACTCATTTACCGCCGCGTGCCAAATTAAGCATTATATACTAAGCCGCGGGCCAAATTAAGCATTATATACCAAGCCGCGGGCCATATTAAAAAAAAGATAATAATATTACCATTGCACAGAATAAAATTCGTTCCAAGCGTTACATTAAGCGTTCGTCCGTTACATTAAGCACATAGTAAGTTTATATTAATTTTTCGAAAAAACACTCATAAGTATTTTTATCAACCAAAAAAAAAAAATAATAATAATAATAAAAAATAAAATGAAAAAAAATAAAAGAAGATTATAAACTACGTTTATTTTAAAAATTGCTTGTACACGCTAATCTAGATTTATCATCGGCATAGCTGCCAATTTTCCGTGTGTTCTCAAAGTAAAAAACAAAAATAAATATATTTTGAATCTGAAAATCTATTTAACTAGGACTTCCCTCAGAGGGATTAGTCTGAGCGATATTACTGAGAACATAGATTTAATAATAACATGTGGAAGCAAAGAAAATGAGATGTTATCTTTAATTGTCCATATACTGCAAAAAATTGAAATGATGAAAATAAACGAATTGTCGAATTACAAAATCTTATATATAAATTCGTATACACTGTTTAAAAAAATGGGAAATCAAACCATTCAAGACAGCCATGCATGGATATAAAATTGAAAGTACGCAATATATTAAAAGTGAAATAGAAAATGAAACACTAATTTACTTATATCGGAATTTTAACTGTATAAAATGATGTCAAGAGCATAATCAGACGCTCCGCACCAATTTGAGTAACTTTAAATGAAAAATATATGATGTTTAAAAAGAATGGACTATACTTTATATGGTGTGTGCTCCCCCGGAATAGTTAATATTGTACAATATCTGTTTTCCACGGATGCAATGAGGTTGTCGATAACATTTAAGGATTTCTCTTCTCAAAATCTAATATAGTATCAAAGTACCGAATACATCAAAAGTGGCATGCAATGCTTCGTTAGAGTGTGTTTTAGATATGCTCGATTGGATTTAAATGATGAGTGTATGCTGGCCACTACATACGCTGTATTGTTTTGTTTTCAAACATATTCTGCACAAGTTGAGCTGTATTTAGCATGTATTAAATAAAAGAAATCGGCAATGATTACAACATAAAGTATGACACAAGATCTGAATATATCGTCTGCATAACTTTTGAGCTGTCAAAGTGTAATTTGAAGTAATTTACAAATCCATACATATTTATTCAGCAAATCATGCAAGCTAACATACGCCAATATGAACCCGATTACAAAATTTCACCAGAATAAGTTAATATATAAAAAAATCTACTAATGATAATTGAGAATATGACCTTATGATAAAATGTCTAGAAAAATGAATCGGATATAAAATTCATATCACATTTAAAACGGCACTTCCCTCTGTTAGTGGCCTTGGCGAGAGAGAGAAAAGCCTAGAGAAGGACTAGGTTGCCCGAAAGTACTTTAACAAGTACTTTCGGGCAACCTACTCACTGTTTCATACAGGTCTTTATTCAATATTTACACAATTTATTTAATGCTAGATGGGTATCTATCAGTTTTGTTGCATTTAAATCGCATGTTTTGCGGAGGAAATGCAGCATTATGAAATATTTAAAGTTGCTGTACCTAATAATTCCAAATTGACGGTAATTGAGATCGCTTTCCGTTAATTTCATCTTTTTAAATTTTAAATTTTTTAGAAACCATTCATAGAGACAATTGTATATTTTAAAACTAACCCGAAGCAAAATTTCAAGATTTTGGGCTCAGCAGTAACAGAGAAATAGAAAATTTTTGAAAGTTTTTTGTTTCTGCACTGTTTTTTATAGCGACATTGTTAGAAATTGTTATATTTCGAGAATTTACGTCATGATAAATACAGCCATGTCAATTTTCATGTTTATATTCCTAACAGTTCCATGTTCTTCGTTACTTAGATCATCTTTAGATCTTTTTCCGCGTTGTTTAGTCTTTCTATTTTTTAGAATTCGTTCTACAACGAGCATTTACATCTTATTAATTACTACCATGCCAAAATTCTAGTTTCTAACCCCAACAGTATCCCAAAAATTTCAGTATTCCAAATAAATCATAGTTTAGAACCTTTCTAGAAGTTTTTACGTATATCCGTCAAATTGAACCTTTTAGAGAGCGTTCATTACGAGTATTTACATCTTAAAAGTAACTACCGCACCAAATTTAAAGTTCCTAACCCAATCAATATCGCAGAAATCACAATTTTAGAACTTTTTTGCTCCTGCAGCGATGTAGGTTCTTGCATTGACATAAAATAGTCTTTTCGGAGCAGAGATGGCCACCAACACTTTTTTAAGTTGGCTATGTAGTTTCAGAGATAACACCTCACAAACGTACAAGCATTAATAATATTATATAATATTAGCATTAGATGTACAGATACAAAAGCCATTTATCTGTTACAAGCTAAAGTGCCGGCGTTGCCCAGAATTTGAAGGATGTTTGTTCTGAAAAATCAATTTCAAAATTTAACATACAACACAAAACAAACATTAAAAAAAGCAGTCGAAATGTTGTTGAATTAATCATATGAAAATGCTATATAAAAATGTATAAATGTATATAACAGACGCAAAAGAATACAGCTATAAATGAACTTATTTCAATTTATAATTGGAGCAATAATGTTAAAATACGCCAATATTTCCTTAATCGGGTTTTTATTATGCTTCAATACATTTTTCACACTCATATGACGTTATACTATATCCACCATGCCCTTTATATTTCCAATATGCCGTAATATTTTCCTCTTTCACGTGGAAACCTTGAAATAGAAAAGTTATGAAGTTATATTCACTTTCATTTAAATTCGTCAAACCATTTATTTCATTTTCATATTTCACGTGAATATCTTGCAATAGAAAAGTTATGACGTAATATTCACCTTTTTTTTTAAATTCGGCAAACTATTTATTTCATTTTCATTTTTCACGTGGAAATCTTGCAGTAGAAAATTAATTGTTGTAGTAATAATTTTATTGTGTTTTTTAATTGTTGGCAACTGCTATAACGAAAAATGTTTAAATTTGATAAGAAATTGTTGTTAAATTGGTGGTTTTTTACTAATTAAAAATTAACTATAATTTATTTCGATTCCGGATTACTTTAGTTGTCTCGGCCATGTTTTAATACACATGTACGTATCTCTTCACAGTTTTGGCTTCCAAATTGTGGATTTTTTATAGAATTACAAACAGACAGATAGACAAGTTTTCATTTTTATATATCTCTCTATTCTATGAAAAGTAACTAACGCTGTCACCGCCGCCGCCGCCGCCGGTTTTGAATTTTTTGTGACCGGAGGTCTTTCTTCGTTAATATTAAGAAAACTATTGCATACAAATATATGAAAATCGGTGGTATTATAGCGAAATGTTTGATCAACACACAAATGCATACAGTTTTCAAAGCGAAGATTTATTTTAAGAGATATTTAATGCTAAAGTTGGACAAAATCGTTCCATTAAAAAAAAATTTATAAGAGCAAAAGCTATACATGGGAATTTAATCATATTTAGATCATTTTATTCAATAGAAGATCCCGGTCTGCAGATTTCATTAATTTTTTTTAATTTGACTCATTTTTTGAGGTTTTATTTCTATTTTAAATTCAAATATTCAGCATTTTGACAGATATTTTTTACATATTTTAGAAAATGGTATTAATTTAAACTGTTGCCAACTGTATAAACAGCTCAAACAATAATGTTTGCTTCAAATAAAAAAAAATATTTACACGTTACTATTATAAACAGAAAAAAACCTTACAATTAAATAATTAGGTATAAAAAGCTGGCACTTATTGGAAATTACGCCATAAAAACTATATTTACATATGAATTTTAAAAGAGAAAGGATATTGTAAAATAAATTCATTAACATGCGTTAGAAATCTGAAATAGAACAAATTACGTCACATTACACTTATTATGCAAAATGAACAAAAAATAGTATTGCAAAACAGTTTAAATTTAAAAACTGCGCGAGACAAAATATTAGAGGTTAAATATTAGATTTTTTGAAAAATTTATTATTTGTCGTTTGATGTGAGGTGTTCCGCTATAAGTATGCAAATTTTTATGTTTCAACATAATTAGGGGCTGAGTTAGAAAAATTGCTTTAAATACACAAGTTAGAGCCCAGAGGGTTAAATATTAGACTTTTTTCAAAATTTTATTATTTGCTGTTTGATGTGAGGTGTTCAGCTATAAGTATGTAAAATTTCATGTGTCCAACTTAATTAGGGGCTGAGTTAGAAAAATTGATTAAAATACACAAGTTAGAGCCCAGAGGATTAAGTAATAGACTTTTTCAAAATTTTATTATTTGTCGTTAGATGTGAGGTGTTCAGCTATAAGTATGCAAAATGTCATGTCTCCAACTTAATTAGGTGCTGAGTTAGAAAAATTGCTTAAAATATACAAGTTAGAGCCTAGAGGATTAAGTAATAGACTTTTTCAAAATTTTATTATTTGTCGTTAGATGTGAGGTGTTCAGCTATAAGTATGCAAAATGTCATGTCTCCAACTTAATTAGGGGCTGAGTTAGAAAAATTGCTTAAAATAGAGAAGTTAGAGCCCAGGGGGTTAAATATTAGACCTTTTTTAAAATTTTATTATTTCTCGTTTGATGTGAGGTGTTCAGCTATAAGTATGCAAAATTTCATGTCTCCGCATTAATTAGGGGCTGAGTTAGAAAAATTGCTTAAAATACAGAAGTTAGAGACCGGAGGGTTAAATATGACTTTTTCAAAATTTTATGATTTATCGTGTTATCGCAAGTGTTCAGCTATAAGTATGCAAACTTTCATGTCTCCAACTTAATTAGGGGCTGAGTTAGAAAAATTGCTTAAAATACACAAGTTAGAGCCCAGAGGGTTAAATATTAGACCGTTTTTAAATTTTTATTATTTGTCGTTTGATGTGAGGTGTTCAGCTATAAGTATGCAAAATTTCATGTCTCCGCCTTAATTAGGGGCTGAGTTAGAAAAATTGCTTAAAATACAGAAGTTAGAGACTGGAGGGTTAAATATGACTTTTTCAAAATTTTATGATTTATCGTGTTATCGCAAGTTTTCAGCTATAAGTATGCAAACTTTCAATTCTCCAACTTAGTTAGGGGACGAGTTAGAAAAATTGCTTAAAATACATAAGTTAGAGCCCAGAGGGTTAAATATCAGACATTTTTCAAAATTTTATTATTTGTCGTTTGATGTGAGGATTTCAGCTATAAGTATGCGAAATTTCATGTCTCCAACTTAATTAGGGGCTGAGTTAGAAAAATTGTTTAAAATACATAAGTTAGAGCCCAGAGGGTTAAATATTAGACTTTTTAAAAATTTTATTATTTGTCGTTTGATGTGAGGTGTTCAGCTATAAGTATGCAAATTTTCAAGTGTCCGACATATATAGTTTCTGAGAACGGGCTCTGTGACAGACGGACAAACAGACAGACAAAGGAGTGAGACAGGTAGGGTTTCGTTAGATGGACGAAAGTCTAAAAACATGCTGCGGATGACTGTAACAACATCCTAAAATTACATTACCATCAGCGATCTACCAATCCTGAATTTAGTTTATATTCGTTTCGTACATTCTTATTCTTTTGTGCGGCCCTGTAAAATAATAATCAATATTATATACAGTAAAACCTCTGAATAGCGGACACCCCGAGAATGCAGAATTTGTCCTCTATTTAGAGGTGACCGCTACTGAGAGTAAAATATGTACAGTTATTTAAGACTTGGTAATCGAAAAAATGTCCGCTAAATAGAGGTATCCGCTAATCGGGTGTGTCCGCTATGGAGGTTTTACCAGTAAAACTTCTGAATAGCGAACACCTCGGGAGGGCAGAATTTGTCCTCTATTTGGAGGTGTTCGCTACTGAGAGTAAAAAATTTACAGTTATTTAAGGGTTGGTAATCGAAAAAATGCCCGGTTAATAGAGGTGTCCACTAATCGGGTGTGTCCGTTATGGAGGTTTTACTGCATAATAATATCATCCTTTACAAGAAAATTGCATGCTGTATGATAGACAGACAGACATCCAGAGAAAGGTAACCTCCGGATCAATAAACACTCATGTCTTTTGTTTTAATCATCCACAATTGTATGTCATACAACATGCCAGATTTTATACAACAGGCTAAAAACGGTCACCGTGGTACGGAATACTGTATTATTATTTGTTTGCCCACCAAAACTGGTTGCCACGGGTTGTTGCAAGGTTTGTGATCACGTGGTTGAAACTGATCTATTCAATATTACTGCGTGCGTATTTTTTTTATTTGCTCCATGTGTTCAAACCAGTTGTCTACGAACACATCGACCGGTGGAAGTGACGCACACGAAATTTCTGTGACGTATGCAGATAAATTGTGTTTTTTTAAGAGTTTTTTCTATATAATTTTTAAACGGTTTGGAACTTATTTTTCATAGTAGGTGCATTCAGTAGGCGACCCTCATAGGTACCTTCTGGTGCAATCAGAAACGAAATCCGACAAATATTTTTTGAGTTATACTTGACGAAAGGTTTTTATTAGGCTTTTTTTTTAGTAGGACATGGCGTTAATATCCATCGTAGTAGTAAAGTGTCCGGACAGTAATATTTCGCTGAGTAATAGCCTTCGCTTCGCTCAGACAATAAAACATGTCATATATAATCGCTACTTTTGTTATTTCATTTATTAAATATATTTCCTGGTTCAAATTATTTTATTTGACTTGAAAAATAACAAAAGGTTGCATATTGTATTTCAAAAAATTAGTCTATTGATGAATAATTACAGAAATTTGGAAACTCCGTATCCATGGCGCTAATATGGAATCGTGCTGAATTTTGATTAGCTGCCGTAATAAATTCTGAACAATAATTTGAACATAAATTATTAGAGGTGAGGGAAACAGATTAAACTGTTTCTTGAAATTCAAAAATCTTCTTTTGAAATCATTTTTTAATACATTTTTTAAATATTTCCACTCTGCTGATTTTTGTTATAATGCAAATACCGATGCGTCCCTGAAAAAACTCGACTGATGTCATGCACTAGGCAAAGGGTAATTAAATAAATGTAAAATGGTAAAGGCTTCGCGGGCCACAGATAAATGGTCGGCGGGCCAGTTGTGGCCCGCGGGCCGCGTGTTTGACATTCCTGTTTTAGAACTATCATATCTTGCCTATGGCCTTATAAATCTAACAATATCTGGAAGTCGCAAATTTTCCTGAATCTAATACTTTATTTTTGTAAAAATAGTAAAACATCGTAGCTTGCACTGTAGATACAACAAAGATAACTTTAAAACAATTTGAAAATCAAGAGTTTGCTGTATCAGTCATTTATTATTATTACTTCTTGTTTTTGCATGGTCAATGCTAATACCGTATAAAGTATGAATGTTGAAATATGCATTGTTCAATTATAATATGTTCAAGACAATGTATCTCGAAGTTACTTTTTATTAATTTAGATATTATTAAATAAAGTCATTAGTATATTAAGTAGTTCAATAATAAGAAATTAAACTTTCGATTTTATGTATTTCAACTGTTTATTAATTCAAAAATTTATAACAAATAAGTGATTATTTTGAGATGAACTGACATTCATAAAACGCATTCTCTCATGGCATTAAGCGTCACATTTAGGTATTAATCCTTTATATACTGACGGTACTTATAAGTACCATTTAAATAACTTGATATAAAATTTATTTAATACACCGATTACTTGCAATACAGTTTAGAATGAGTTATAGATGCATTACTTTATCTTGTTCCAAAAGCATTATTGGTTAAACATACAAAAATATTTTTAAAAGGGTGATTTTTTTTGCCTTTGCATCTTTTCAGCTTTCTTGGCGTTTGAAAGGGGCGGGGCGGAATTTTTCAATTCGGAAATGTTTCTAACTTTCTATTGTAAGAGTATTATATTTCTACATTTCCTAATTCTACAAAATACTAAAAAAAAAATATTTAAAATAAAAGATTTGAGTGGGGTTATAAATTTTGCACAAAGTCCCTATAAATTCAAATTTAACTAATCCCTGTAAATCCTCCAATCCTTCTAAAATCCTTCTAAAATTTACTAAATGTTTATGTAAATCGTCTGATGTAGTTTAAACAATTCACGAAAAATGCTTTAGAAGATAAAATTTTCAAGAATTCATATTTCAGTACATAAAGGGTTAACTATCGTAAATGCGACAAAAGTTATATAAAACCGACAATTGTGTATTGTTGATTTATATTACAAATATAAGTTTAATTTCTACAAAACAAGTTAGTTATGAACTAAACGCACATTATTCTATCATTTTCTGGTTAATAAAATATATATTTAATATAATGCCAAATGTAACCTAAATGACACAAAAGAATTGGGAATCGAGTCACATTTAGGGAAAATGTTCTTATACGAAATGTAGCAAATAGAACATAAAATTAATTATTGTCGAAGCTCGCAGAGGAGAAATTATTTGACATCGTTTTCTCTTTAACATTACTTTTAAAATTATTTTGTTGAAGTTTTCTTATAACATCTTTATAACTTTATCATTGTAAAACTACATTTTAACTATTTTGTGATTGTGAAAAATGGTGTTAATGCAGTACGAAGAAAAGTGTTCCGTAAATATTTTCGCCTAATTTCTTCTTATAACGTCTAAAATAAGTAAAACTTCAACAAAGGTATCTTTTTAAGATATAAAATAATCCATATTAGGCAACCAGCCAGCTTTATAAGATATTTGAGATAAACGAATTCTTTAATTCTATTACGAAACATAAAAAATGAAAATTTTCTCGAAATTAGTGTTTTACCCCATGGAGATATATTTATTTAATTCATTTGGATGTTTAACGCAGGTACGCGTATAAATAAGGAATTTCTTTTTTATTTAGAAATTCTGAGTTCAATCTGAAAGTCTTTAATAGTAATTTTTTATTTATTTACTGACAGGCGTTTCGTGATTACCTAAAAAATATATTCTGTCTGAATTTCTGTCTAAGAAAACAAATTTTGAAATGCAAACATATACATGCTAAGGATGAAAATGGTTTAATGTCATATTTTTTAAATAGTTAAGCAAAAGTACTCTCTGATAAATAAAGAAATACCTCGACCTAAATTCATTTTTTAAACAACCGTATTTATTTTTTAAATTAATTTTTACTAATACGATTGTTTCATGCATAAGAACTTATTACCATTTATAAATAAAAATCTTGCTTTTATACTATCTCTTCTAGGCTTAATTTAATACTTTATTTTAAAGTCAATGAAAATTTTGATAAAGTATTTATCAAGCACATGATTAAAAATTCCCTTCAATTTTATAAAATGTATGACTAATACTTACACGTGTTAAAATCTTTCAAAGTGAAATGGATATCAACTTTAATACTGAAATAATAATTTCAACTTTCGAAAAAATATTTTGAAAATCCAGCTCCGTTTTTAATAATAGAAACATAAGAAGCATTTTTGTATTAAAAAAGGGACAAAAAGTAATAAGTCTAAATCAGTTTTATTTAATGATAATTAAAATTTACTCTTCTGTTGTAGCGGTTTTCAGAAAACGAATCTACTCTAACGGTTTCTGAACGATCTAGAAAATTTGTTTTGCTTCTTTACATTTTAAAAAATCAAATAAATTAAAGTATTAATGTACAAAAATTAAGCAAGAAGTTGCAACTTTTGTGTAGATATGAAAGGCACATTACTTCTTGTTTCTGTAAATTTTTTTAAAACTTACTGTAGTTACTAGAAATATGTTCATCATAATGTGCAGCGATATCCCTTTTTCTAAGACGCATTTTTCATTTGCAGTGGTTCCATACCTGAGCAAAATATAATAATCATGTGGTCTTCATCTCTAATTGTTCAGTTTAAAATGGCGACAAAAAATATCTCCATTAAAAAGCGTATTGCATAATATACTCTCCAAACATTATTCTCTTTCTCGAAATTTTAAAGATTGTGTTTAGTATACTAAACTATGTATTTTGATTTAGGCTATTTTTAGCTAAAATAACATATCTAAATATATCTAATAAAATAATTCCAAAATTATGGATACAAAAATAATGGTATATACTTTTGTTTTTAGCTTATTTGACATATATGCAAAGAACAACTATTTATACTTAAAAACCTGGACTATATTCATATGTATAAACCCATATTTTCTACACATTCTAACTTAGAAGTCTGAATTTCAGCAACATTACGCATAATCGGTGTTTTATTTCGAATGGAACAGATTCTTATTTTTAAAATCATGGGCTATCTTCATTTGTTCAAACCTATTTTTTCGACACAGTATAACTTATATCTCTGAACTTTAACAGTCATATTGTTACGCCTAATCAGAGTTTTCGTGTATCTGTGTTTATGTATATTAGTGGAATTGACATTTTTTGCGTTATTAAAGATCATTAAGTGCCAAACCTCGAAATGCGTTGTTTTTCGCATTATAATGATGTTTCTGAAGAAGGTCAATTACTAGCTCTCATAGCCCAATATTAATGTAATATACATATTATCATATATGAAAACTCATTTAACTTTTTGATGTATGTGTGTCAGAATGACTATTTACAACAATGTGAATAATTTGGTCTCAAATATAAAATGAAACATTGGTATTTCATAGACATTCTAGTCATTTTACAAAGATGGTAAATAATAATATCAAAAATATCCATCCACAAAAAAACGTCGAATAGCTAAGATCGAATATCTATTTTTAAAATTTATATAGCTTAACATAATAGCTGAGCTGATCTTCGTATTTTGGCGGAATTTAGAGTAAGAAAAGACAGAGAAACTGTTAAATGGCTTTTGCGTTTTTTATTTCTTATTAAAATGTATACGAATGCTCTTTGAAAATATGAACTTTCTAAGAAAAAAATAAAAATAAAAATAAAAGAAACCTTGGAAGGCTATGCGTGAAAATATATAAAATAAATTAATGTAATTGTTCCTCATAACTCTTGGTTTCGTGCGCATCAGGAGATCCTGGGGCTTTATAAGATTTGAATACCATAAATCTGACGAAATAATGATTGCCATAGTTAAAAACAGAGTTGTTTTCAATAACTAACGCGTATATTAATTTACGAAAAATCTGGTATTCTTCTCTTGAAGTCTATAAACGCTGTAACTGAAGATATAATTTAATTTGACTTTACACCGATTATCTTAACTACAATTGGTGCACTGCGATCGGTAAGAAATCCCACTTACATAATATTCTGTACATCTTTGTTTCGCATGCTTGATATATTTGTTTACTGTGGAAATCACAGAAGCGGTATCATATCACTTAAAATCTTAAATTTGTAATTACATTTGTATTTTGTATTTTTTTATTTTACAGAATGCATCTCCTGCTCATAATACTTCTCGCAGAACCAATTTTCTTACATTGTGATTAGTGCCTCCATCTCATTTGTTCTGCTTACGCGGCATATTTCACGTTCAGAAGTAACTAAAAATTTTGCAAACATTTGAAATTATTTAATTCTTTCGTAATTGACCAAAATAAATGCAAATTTATATTCTGTCTCAATTTTTTAATCTTTCACCATTTACTCAATTCAATAATATTGTATAAATTCAAAAACATTTGAAAATACAGGTGCCGAAATACAGAAACCTCATATGTTTTAAGGAGGAACCTGTCCTCTTCTCCTACATCGCTTTTGAACCTTAATGATTAAAATACATTCTCATTTTATGTGAAGTCCGTTCTTTACATTGTAGAATATCTTCTTAAAAACCTATTTACATTTAACTTGGATATAAAGTCTTCCTTAATTCTTTCAATTTTTCCATACAGAATTTTTTAACACAAAATCTCCAATCTCGTGCAAATTCGTAACGATAAAATTTCAAATCGTCAGCGTTTTCTGAAAATATGCTTTTAATAATTTTCATTATGGATTAAGAATTTTAATTTTCTGATAAAAATAAATACTCAGTTTCTTTTCTCTATACGTTTCGTATAGGAATCATATGTTAGAATTCATTATCACTATATTGTCAACACTGTTGTATGCATTTGTAGTTACGGAATGGGAAATCGCACTAGTGAGGAGTGTGCGTGTGCTGAACTTAAGTGTGAAGTCCGATTGTTAAAAACTCAACTCAATTACATATAGTTGAAACTTTCCGCGTTTGAAATCTTAAAACCCATTTTTTAACAGAAGATTAATCTCGTGCGAATTTGCAACGGCAGAATTTCAAATGGTCAGCGTTTTCTAAAAGCATGCCTTTAATAATTAGCATTATGGATTAAAAAAATTAATTTTCTGATAAAAATATATATCACAGTTTTCTTTTCTCTATAAGTTTCGTATAGGAATCATATATTTGATTTCATTATCACTATATTGTCAACAATGTTGTATGCATTTGTAGTTACGGAATGTAAAATCGCAATAGCGAGGAGCGTGCGTGTGCTGAACTTAAGTATGAAGTCCGCAAGTTACAAACACTATTGAATTACATATGATTATTAATCGTCAGCGTTTTCTGAAAACATGCTTTTAATAATTTGCATTATGGATTACGAAAATTAATTTTCTAATAAAAATACATATCACAGTTTTTTTTTCTCTATAAGTTTCGTATAGGAATCATAAGTTAGATTTCATTATCACTATAGTGCCAACAATGTTGTATGCATTTGTAGTTTCGGAATGAAAAATCGCACTAGCGAGGAGCGTACGTGTGCTGAACTTAAGTGTGAATTCCGCATGTTAAAAACACAATTCAATAACATATGATGGAAACTTTCCGTGTATGAAGTCTTAAAAAACCTTTTTTTTTTTTTTTTTTAACACAAGATCTCTAATCTCGTGCGAATTTGCAACGGCAAAATTTCAAATCGTCAGCGTTTTCTGAAAACGTGCCTTTAATAATTAGCACTATGGATTAAGAAAATTAATTTTCTGATAAAAATACATATCACAGTTTTTTTTTCTCTATAAGTTTCGTATAGGAATCATAAGTTAGATTTCATTATCATTATAGTGCCAACAATGTTGTATGCATTTGTAGTTTCGGAATGGAAAATCGCACTAGCGAGGAGCGTACGTGTGCTGAACTTAAGTGTGAATTCCGCATGTTAAAAACACAATTCAATAACATATGGTTGAAACTTTCCGTGTACGAAGTCTTAGAAACACATTTTTTTAACACAAGATCTCTATTCTCGTGCGAATTTGCAACGGCAAAATTTCAAATCGTCAGCGTTTTCTGAAAACATGCCTTTAATAATTAGCATTATGGATTAAGAAAATTAATTTTCTGATAAAAATACATATCGCAGTTTTTTTTTTCTCTGTAAGTTTCGTATAGGAATCGTATGTTTGATTTCATTACCACTATATTGTCAACAATGTTGTATGCATTTGTAGTTAGGGGATGGAAAATCGAACTGGCGAGCGGCGTGCGTGTGCTGAACTTAAGTGTGAAGTCCGCATGTTAAAAACCCAATTGAATTACGTATGGTTATTAATCGTCAGCGTTTTCTGAAAACATGCTTTTAATCCTCTAAGTGTTTGGGGCGTAATATTCCGTTCACTAAGCTGCAGGTTTCACAGCAATACAAACAATATTTAAGATAATATAATTCTGTAGATTTAATTAATTTTAAATACATTGAAGAATGATTAATACTCTCAAGGATTGCATTCATATTTGTAATTGAGATTTTTTTATAATGTTGAAAAAATCATATTTTCTTAACATTTAAAACAAAATGTAAAGAAAACAACATTACAATTTTACCCTTTCGCAAGACGCTCGGAAGGTTAATAATTTACATTATGAATTAAGAAAATTAATTTTCTGATAAAAATAAATATCACAGTTTTATTCTATATAAATTTCGCATAGAAATCATATGTTAGATTTTATTATCACTATATTGCCAACAATGTTGTAAACTTAGATTTCATTATCACTATATTGCTAACAATGTTGTATGCATTTGTTGTTACGGGATGCAAAATCGCACTAGCGAGGAGCGTACGTGTGCTGAACTTACCTGTGAAGTCCGTACGTAAAAACACATTTCAATAACACATGGTTGAAAGTTTCCGTGTTTAAAATCTTAAAATCACGTATCTTTCGAGATACAAGTAATATTAACTACTATATTTAACCCATTCGAGCCTGAAATTTTGTTTTCTCAAATTTGTTGGTAAAATCACTTAAACATTTTGCAAAATGAACTGGAAAAATACTTTAAAAAATTATGCTAAATTTTTTTGTATTTACTTGATAAAATGTAAACGTCATAAATATGAGAATATGCATTATATATGTAATAATTTAATATGAAAAATTATATATTTTGTCTAAATTTGTATGAAATAAAATTTTAAATTGCACATTACATATTATAATGAGTATTTTTTATGAACTACTAAATAATGACATTTATTTCTTTACAGAGACAAACAATATTATAAGTAGTAATAATAATAAACTTTAAAAACAATTTGTTTCATAATCATCTTGAAAAGGACTTTACATAAATAATTTTCCCCTAAATGGCTAATAAAAATATGTATATATTTGTGTCTAGTGTTCTATATTTTGTACGTTAAAAAATGCATAAAAAACAGGCTTGGACATATAATTTCACATTTAAAAAAGAAACGCATTTCAAAAATGTCTACAAGCTAAGATTATAACTTATTTATTTGGATCCTCGTTAGAAAAAATACATATGGAATCGCCGTCTTGAAAAATGAAAAATCTATATACTCCAAAAAAAACCCCTTCATTTAAGTAAATAAATATCCATCTTATGCTGTCATCTCTCGGTAACAGATAGAGACATTTATAGATAATTATATCATACAATTTTCATGTTATAAAGAATAAGAAAATTATACAAATTTATTAAATTTTGAAGCGCCCCAAAAATGGGACGCTAGGCATAAATGGGTTCAGTAATTTTACTGCATTGATTTAACATGCAAACCTAGTTCATATAACTATGTATGTTTTTCACATGTTTTTCATAAACACCCATTTTATTCAAACCAAAAGAATAAGTACTATGTACAATTCACAATGTTATTACAAAGAAATAGTCATAGCAGCAAAAGTGTGCTCTGGAAAATCCCGCTCTTGGAATATGACATTTCCGGCGTGTTGCTGGCGGTTACATGAACGATCGCTTCCCGGGAAAATTTGTAATGTTTACGTACTTGATCAACGGAATTTCGCCTCTAACAAACTAGAAATATCACGTTTCTAAATTCTAACTCGTATCATAAGTAAAACATTTTGTACTTTTATTTTAGCTATTCCGAGAAAAAAATTATTTTCGTTGTTTATTTTAAAATTCATTGTATAATGTATGTGCCTTGAATTACAATTTTAACTTGTTATCATCGAAAATTATGCATTTTTACCGAAAATGAAATAAGATTTTTTTATGTTTTAAGCTTAACGCAAGACATTCATAAAGTATAATACCTTTTTTTTAAATATTTTTTTTAATTAAACTATCAGTAAATAATACAGAGAAATATTCCGAATGTAGAAAGGAATAATTTTCAAAGTAAAAAGTCATATAAATATACTAATTTTAGTTGAAAAAAATGTGTAAATTAAAACTAAAAAAAGCAATAAAAATTGGTTTATTTGACTGTTTACATGTTTTGACCCTACTCTAATCATTTTCAAAACAAATAATATAAAAATATTCTAAAATTGCACGCTCTATAAAGCGCCACCATTCAATTTTTATTGTATAATTTCATATTATGTACGTTATTTTTATTTTATTTCTCTCGAATGTTTATTTTATATTCGTAACCATTGAGTAGCTCGAGTCATAATTTCGTAGGTTAAATGATTCTGCGTCGTTACATATTGAATTTTTACGTGCTACAATATCTCTATGTCTTGTCATGGATGGATAGTATAGACTGAAGGGAAAAACTGTCTTACTACTAGCTTGAGCAAAAAGTCCTGGGAAATTTGTGAAAGATGTGTTGTTATGCACAAATTAACAACAAAAGCAACAAGGACTATTCTTCAAAGTAGAGATTATTATAGTCGATAACTTTCTTACATCGTTCTGCCAGAAACCTAATTTGCTGGAAGTACCATGGCGGCTCCTTGGAATTGAAAAACTCTTGACATGCTTCTTCAACTTCATTTAATTCAAATCGAAGGCCCTTGGAAAAGGTGTTCAATTGATCGAAAGAGGCCATAATCGGATGGAGCCACGTCTGGACTGCAGGCAGGGTGTGAAAGAATTTCGACGCCGTCCAATTGTGTAAACTCACTGATGGCTTTCAGAATCGCTAGACCTTTTCTCCAATAATGCCGGATTAACACACGCCAATCATGCTGTTCAATAGGCCTTTTGGTGTCGAAATTTCTGAACTCTTATAGATATACCACTAGTGCTCCTATATGCGATACAAATTCCGGTAACTAATAGATTAAAAATTTCCCAGAACTTGTTGCTCATTCTAATATCTTCATTGAAATTTATTTGGAGGGTTTCTTCTTGATATAACCTTGCTAAGGCTGTGGTTTTCTATTACATTTAATATCAGCTGCTTTATTATGCTTTATTAGCTAAATTATGAAAAGACAAAACATATTTTTTTTTCATAATTTACACAACTGTACCGGGCAAATCGCATAAGAGGTCGTTGTATATCCTGAAAATTCATAAAGATACCATTCCTAATAACAAAACGTTTTTTCATAATTTACACGACTGTACCGGGCAACTCATATAAGAGGAAAGTCAAATATCCTGAAAATTCATAAAGATATCAGCGAAATAGTGTTCTGAATTTGAATTGCTTTCTAAATTTAGCTGGATGTTTCGTGTAAATATGTTTAGTGAGTAAAACATTATTTTAAAATTTCATTCATATTAATATTTATAATTTACACATATTCACACATTCCTTTCCCCTTTAACTGTTTTTTATATAACTTTGAATAAATTCTTATATTTCTTTTCCTCTGGATAAATTATTATTCCTTATTAATATGGATATTTTCCTAATTAATATGTGACGTGAATAAATATTATTTCGAATGCAAAACATGGAATTCTATTTCTAAGGTTATAAATACAATATATAGTGTCCATGTAATTTTATACAAAATAATTTTCTTAAATACATTTAAATTTTATTTCCCAGGTTATGTATACAACTTACAATTACCGTGAAATTCTCCAAAAGTAGCTTTTTAAAATTTATTTAAAATAAGAGAATTTGTATGAAAACAAATTAATTGCGTATGCGCTACGAATAACAAAGGTTTTTTTTCTCATAATTTACATAGCTGTACCCGGCAACTCATACAAAAGGTCAGTCGAATATCTTGAAAATTCATAAAGATAACAGTGAAATAGTGCGCTGAATTTGAATTGATTTCTAAAATTAGCTGGATAATTATGGATTTTCCCAAAGTTTCACCTTTTTTTTTTAAGCAGACTTCCAATAAAGATAATGGATTTAACATGCGTTCATATGTATATTTTGAAGGTAGGCTTCGATTTTCAACATTCTTTTTGTTATTTCTTTGCACTTTTTTTTATCTCTTTCTTTTCTTTACTTTTTTTTTTTTTTTTTTTGTAGTTGTTGGCATCTGCTACATATACAGATCATTTCGAGCATTTCGTCTTAATGTGTAGTCGCAAACATAGTTTTTCTTTTATTCCATTTCTTATTCGACTCTTAATTCTCCTACAATCTAAATCTAATTTTGAAAGAGTGACAGACATTTTCAATCTTTTTGGAGGGAATTTTATAAAAGTACAGTACTTTAATGGTAGAATTTTCCACACTTTGTAGGAAGGAGTGTTATAATTCACTTCATTGTCGAGAGTGAAATATCTCACTCCGGTGACGAGAGTGAAATTCTGGCATTTTACACTTTAAAAAAAATGTCCGTTCAACTTTGGACCAATATATGGAGTAAAATAATGTAAAACAATAAAATATGTCACTTCTTAATTTTAAAAACTCCATTTCATAAAGTAACCTTGGAAATTACGTTGATTTGGTACTAAAACACGCTCCTTCTCAAGAGTGAATAGTAACTCTAAGCAGGAGTGAGTCAGTGAGCATTGTATGCCTATTACTCAGTAGCCAATCAGAACAGTCTTGTGTCCGGTGCTTTTTTAACAAAAGAGAAAGATGTCAGCCATTTTAGAATTTAAATATACTGATATTATTAAAGTGATTATTTTTGGAACTTCTTATTTTCATATAAAATTAAATGTAATTAATTCATAAAGGATACAGAATGATAGAACATTCTCAAGGCGCATTCGAAACACTCTTGCAGTTTTATACTAAATCTTTTCTATTACTGTTAAGTCTGCAGTTTATAACGAGCGCGTGAAAAGTAGCTTCAAATTTGAGTCATATATACATTGCTTGCATTATAAGTTTTACTCCCGTCTTTACCCGTCATGACTGATAATTGTACAGAGTGAAGTTCGTACTATTAAATAAAGAGTGTCTCATTTGAGCCGATACAGCTCAAATCTACGGTTAATATTGAAAATTTCCAAAGGAAAAAATGAGATTTCTGGAACATAGTTAGTTTCGGTCGATTTTCGGTCGAGTCGAATTTTTGGCAGATTTTAGTCGAGAACGAATTTTCGGCGAAGTCAGATTTTGAGACGAAAACGAAACCGAATTTTCTGTCGATCTCTAATTGTATGTATTCGTATTACTCATCAGGTAATCACTACAGCAAGTCTACGACACTTTTGTTAAGATAAAAGAAAGTCGTCCATCATTTTAGGATTAAAATATACAGATGTTATTAAAGCGATTATTTATGGAACGTAAAGGCAAGCCTTACTTAATTTTAATACTTTATTTCTGTAGCTTTGGTTTGTTATGATTATGAGTTAAATAGTTTTATGTTATGTAGAAAAAGATAGAACTGAAATTGTTTTCTTTTGAGATTTCCTGAAAATGTATTGATAGATTGTGTTGTTTGATTTTTTTCAGTTTTTCTAATGTTTTCTGATTATAAATACTTACAGTATTTATCGTTATTATTGTTGCTGTTTATTAGGGCAATTATAAAATACTAATTATAATTTTTGTGTTTTGCAAATTGGTATATTTATTTTTTTTTAATCGTATGTAAGCATTTTCTTGCGGTTTATGATTTTAATCAAAAAATTTAATTTTAGATTTTCTGAATCAGTTGTTATATTTTCTTCTATAACTCATTTTCTACGTTTATGATATACGTAATTATTGGCACTAAAAATAAAACATGTTATTTAAGCATTGATACGAATTGTTTTTTACGCATGATAGGAAGTTTATAGATTAAAAAGTTTTAGTGCATCTTTTTTATGCTCATAGTATCACTTATATAACATAAGATGGAATATATTTTAAAAAGATGAATAACTACTTTTTACATTAAAACTCTTTTTCAAACAATATGAAGAGCACATATGGTGTCATTTATTTTCATTATATATATATATATATATTTCCTAGGTCAATCTTTTCCTATAAAACTTACGAAATCTATTTAGCTCATATTCACAAAGAAGAATATATACGGGAATAAAAAAATTAAATTAAATATGGCTTTTAGTGTCGTTCCATAAATAATCGTTACAATAATATCCGTTTTTCAGCAGTAGCGGAAGAAAATTCGAAATCATGATTAAGTTAAATAATATGTTTAAAAGAAAAATATAAACATATTCCATAGAATATAAAAGAATCCACACTTGATGTTCATGCTTAATAAAACAATGACAAATCACAACACATAAAAAAAACTTACACATTATTAATATTTAGATCAAACTTAAAACTTATTAAAAAAATGTGCGAGTTTATAAGCATTGTGTTTTTTCTGGAAAATTTTAAAATATTTTAGAACAATAGGGTTCTGCAAAATAGCAAAAAACTGAAGCTTACTTTACTGAAAAGTAAGCTAAAAAGATAAGATTTTATATTTAAAACAAACATTAAAATGAAATCACACGTTATTAATCATATAACATCTACCTATTATACAGTTATTTATAAAACATTAAAAGTAACTAAAATACTGTAAACAATAACGTTTGATTAGATTTAAATTCATTCGCAATGAACACGTACTGAGATCTAAAAAACTTGAATTACACATGCAAAAAATAACACAATTAACGTGCATCACGGTAATTATTCAAATACTAAATGCAACTTAATGGATATCTGAAAACCAAGAAATAATATTAAACAAAAACATAATTTGCCGAACAAATTAAAAAAACAATTGTATTTCCTACATTATTTAAGCCCGAGAAGGGACAGATATTAAGATATTTCATTCAGTTAGTTCTACATTTAATCTTAAATTTTTGTAACAAATTAATTAAAACAAGTGAACATTAAAAAATAAAAATTAAATTAAACAATATGATAATTAAACATCCTAAAAACTTAGATTCCGTTCAAACGAAATCTAAATAAATCTTAGACTTTTCCAAATTTAAGTTGCAAATATTTGTATTGCTGATTTTGTATTATGTTTACGGCAGGTGAAAGCAAATGATTAGGCACATCTAAAATACAAACCTTCCAAAAAAAAATCTAAGATTTATTTCCATTTCGCTCGAACGGAATTTGTTTTTAGGGTGTTTAAGTAATAGTGTTTTAATTTCATTTTTATTTTTTACTGTTCGCTTGGTTTAACTAATTTATTACAAAAATTTCAAATTAAATGTAGAATTAACTGAATGAAATATCTCAATGTCTGTCCCTTCTTGGGCTTAAATAATGTACTTTTTTTTTTTTTTTTTTTTTTTTTTTTTACTTTGCTCGGCAAATTATGGTTTTGTTTAATATGCCAAAATTTTTAATAATTACTGCAATCAGACGAACTCGTTTAAAAATTAACTGGATGTATCATCATCAGGTTTGATCTACAAGGTATCAACCAATATTTTACCAGTATTTAATCCAAAATTTTTCATCAGTGCAATAGTGCAAAGTTTGGGCATAAAACTTCCAGTCTGACTATAGAAAATCTTTATTAAAAACATAAAAAAATATATACTTAATTTTAATTACTCCATTTTCCACTCTGGTACAATATGCATGCAAAAATATCCTTTAATCTTGACCGCTAATATTATAACAACAGTAAAGCTGTTACACAGTAAAACATTAAAAAAAAAAACAATTTTACTTAAATTTTGCTACGCTATTTCCTGCCAGTGGGGCGATGTAAATCCAAGATGAAATTGTTACCTAAATTTAACTTCAGGAATTTATTTAGCATCACATCAATCGTTTTTGTGCCACCAAAAAAAAAAAAAAAAAAAAAAAAAAAAAAAAAAAGGAAAAGGACAAAAGACCTTGAGGAATAATTTTAGATAAAAAATGCGGGTTTAACGTTGAGTTTAATAACGTTAAAAGTCTATCTTTTTAAAATTTACATTTAACTTTTTTTTTTATTTCTTAATACTGCAAAAAGAAATTGCATATGAACAATATATATATTATATACCTGTGTGTAATGCTGACGTCACACAGATAATTTCAGTTATTTGCATATAGGCATAACTTTTAGGCATTCGGCGATTTCAATTCTTACACAGTCTTAAAACAATATAAATTTTCTTTCCGGCTGGTATTCCTTACCGAAATTAAAACTTTATCAACAAATAAATAAAAGAAAAACCTAAATGAATTTAACATATTTTTAATCGAATGGGCACATCTGTAAGTAATCGGTATTCATGCTTAAAAATCAGTATCTGTGAAATATGTTGCAATTTTTTGACGTCGTAGTCACCTGCTTTCTGTATTTACTCTTATTAATGCTTCTTGTATTACTAACAAATGTTTGAAAATATCAGTTTTATTTCCTGTATGACGCCATATTCATCTTCGTTTTAATTCGTAAGGAAAAAAAAAATCATTTTTCATTTTCTTGTGTAAATATATTTACTGAAAATTAATTACTGTAGATAAATTATCATTACTGGCGTTTGAATTTTTTGCGACAATAGAACAAAATGTTACAATTTATACCGAAAATGTCCATTGATTCTCCATGAAAAAAGCGAAATTTGGAATTATTAAGAAAAATATTTAAATAATATATATAATTATTAGGCTGTGTTACTCTCTGCATTATAATTCACCCGTATGCAAAGGCATTTTATCATTCGTTTTGACCCTGACGTCAGACAAACATTTTCGTACTTTGAATTTACAATATCATTAATACTACAAATATTAAAAAAATTGTGGCATCAGGGACAAAAAGGTGGGAAGAAAATGTCAAAAAGTTATGAGCTCCATAGGATTTTCTATATTAAATTAACATTGAGAAGTGCCACTGGAAATAAATAAGTTTTGCGCTGCCGCGGAATACTTAAATTAACTGATTAAAATTTCGGTTAATTACTTAAACTTTAAAACGATCCTATATTTACTGGACATGCAATGAAAGCAAACAGTGGGGATTATATTGGAATAAAATATTTTAGTTTATTTCTGTCAGTAATCTAATTTAATTCATATGTAACTTTAATTGAATTTTTCCTCAAAAGTTCAATTAGTGTTACAAACTATGAATTTAATAAATATTGCCAGTAAAGTATTTTATTCCAGTCTTTACCACGTTTGTATCTATTTTCATTGGATGCTCTAAGATATATGATTCTTTTAAAATGCCCATAAAAGCAACATAAAAAAGAATTCACCTCATAAAAAATTAACATTCACTCCTATTAGAGAGGGACTATTCACTCCTTTGAAAGAGTAACTATTCACTCCTACCAGGGGTGGAAACCCACTCCTTTAGCAAGAGTGAATAGTCACTCCGAAAGAGTTTATTATCCACCCCTGTTTAGAATGAATATTCATTTTCCAGGAGTGATTATTCACACTTTCAGAGAGTCAACGATTCCACTTTTGCTCAGAGTGAATATTCACTCTAAAGAGGTTAGGCATATTTTAATCTGCTAAAGAGTGACTATTCATTCCTCCGGAGTGAATAATCACTTCTTTTTATTTAGAGTGTATTGAATAAGCGTTCACTGAAAAATATGCTCTTATGTAGTTTTATCATATATTTCTATGGATGTTTGGAAAAAACATCAAAATTTCACTGGAAAATATGTTTTTAAATATGCTGTAATCATTACAGAAGTTTTATGAGATATTTCTACAGATGCTCGACTAAACCTCTAAAAACGAAAATATCCAGATACTCTTGATCAGACAATATACGATTACATCAAATTTTAAACAAAGGTAAAGTTTACAATACTTAATTTTCTAAAATTAAATTTCAGATTTTAGAATTCTCTCTACCTTAAAAAATCAAAAATTTATGTTATTAAAAATACCATATGGGAAAAATTCTTGTTAAAGAGCAAACTTTATGAATTTAAAATTACATAAGAATTACGTCAGTTCGAAACTTTACACTACTTCGGATTCGCAAAACAAGGTAGTGAAATAGAAGAAAATGGAGCGAGTTTTGTAACTCAAACTACTTTCCATTTCTTATGTATATTTTAAATATATGTTTCCGTGTGCAAGAACTTTGAAATAAAGTATAAAATTAAACTGTCAGTTGATTCACAAAACTTGACATTTGTCCAGATGTCATTTTCATACTACCACTTCTTTGAATAATGCATGATTTTTTTTTTTTTATCCGCATTATTTTTTTATTCACTCTACTTAATATTTATGATATTTCTTCAAACATGAGGCAAAGAATGACATTATTTTTATATATAAATATAACTGCATACTATTACATATGTTTTTTTTTTTTTTTTTTTTTTTTTTTTTTTTTTTTTTTCTAGTAACAATACTATTTCGTCGACTTTTAATACATTCATATTTCAAAAATGTTATTTCAATGACATCTGTCTGCACTCTCTAAACTTTTTATTCATGCTATAACGTTCGTAAATATACACGTTATGCAATGTAATTACTCTATGTGATTGAGGCTTACTATAGCACGTTCGATATTGAAGTATGTAGCATTTATAGTTCGTTTATAGTGACCCTAAAAAAATTCCGTTGCATCATCATGCATGGGTCTATCGTATACGGTGACTTCTTACACTATATTACTATCTTCAACAAGCAAGAAAAATCATGCGTTAAGCATACATTATGAAACACTTTCCAAAACTTCCTGAATGCTATAAAAAAAAACTTTGTTATTTAGGGAAATGAGGCATATAACAGAACTAAACATTTTTAAAAATGCATAAAACGATTGAAAAACTGATGTCTGCAATTACCGTCCAGAGCAAATATGTATCCCTACTCTTTTGAACAGCCCTGTATTTGATCTGTAGATTGATATATATGCTATACAATGGGGAAATTTAGTTTAGCAAGAAAACACATAACTGGTTGAAATTTTTCTTTCAGAAATTTATACTAATAGATGGAAACATACATATATACTTTCGTAAAACCCTGTAGTTAACCTACTACCTTTATTACATGCCACTATTTAGCTAAATTTATTTCAAAGTAAAACACTCTTAAAACTACTGGAATCACATTTACTGAAATTATTATTTATAGATGGTCATGTATCCAATTCTTTGCGTGACACTTTATATCATTTTACATATGTTCTACAAACCTTTCTTAGTGAACTAAATGCAGTTCAGCGTAAAAACGCATAACTCATTTAAAAACCACCTTTAAACAATTTGCTATCATACCCAATAACCATTACGAATTCTTTTGTGTAGCCCTGTATATCAATTACAGCATTTATACACACCATATACAATGTATAAATATAGTGAAACATAAAAGCACATACCATAATTAAAAATGCATTTCCAGCAATCATCGCTACAGCACAATACTTTGGATTCAATATAGTAGAATCTTTTGTGTGTCCATGTAACTGTTATGTACTTCGTATTATACATGAAATAAGTTATAGTAAACGTCAGCGATGTTTATCAATTTCATTATACATGAAATAATTAAACATAATTAACATACACCGGAAAAAATTCCCTCCACCCCTATATCATTATGTTATATCTCGGAATTATTTTGTGTGGCCCTGTAAATGAATAATAATTATTCTTTGCGCCGCATATTCTACAGAATGCATATTTGAATGCACTTGATAAATGCATATCAATTTTATTATGTTTGAAAGCATGCAACATCATTAAAAATCATTTTAAACGATTTTTTCCCATAGGCCGTAACGTAACGGAAAAATTTGACTGTCCCTGTAAATTAACTAAACTTGTTATAAACTTCATTTGAAATAGGGTTCGTGCTATGGTCGAGGTCACTAACATCCAAAAATTTCAGAACGATCTGAGTATATTTAAGGGAGTTAGAGCGCGGACAGACGGACAGAAGACAGACTAACAGACGGACAGACGGACAGACAAACCGAAGTCATAAACACTTTTCAACTTTGTTGGAAAGTGTTAAAAAACGTACATCATTGCTTTCATTGTATCTGTGAGAACTTAATTTTCACATTTATAGTATTATATCAATTGTTTCATTAGAAAACTAGTAAATATCTAGAAATGCATGTTTTTTATTTCTTTTTAATCCCCAAAATTAAAACCATTATAAACGTAATTATGAAAAGTATGACTAACAAAACAAAATAAACTTATCGCACGATTAAGCTTAAATCTTGAATTTTGTAAATATGAGAATAGTAAATCGAGTGTATACTCATTCTATTCTATGTCAAACATAATGAAATCGGTATAAGCCAGTCGGGTGCACTACAAAATTCTTCAGTAAAGTATGACGTCGATATCACTTTTAGTTTAGTTACAGGGGCACAAAAAATACTTTGGTTACAGTAACATCTAAAATGTAATGTAATTAATATATTTGATTGAGGTTTTCTATAGCACACGTTCCATATTGAAAATGACATACGTAACATTTATAGTTCATTTATAGAGACCCTATAAAAATTCCATTACATTATCATATATGGAACAAAATTGTATGCGGTGACTTCTAACACTCGATTACTATCTTCAAAAAACGTACTACTTTCATTGTATTCGTGAAATATATGGCGTAATTTTCATATTTATAGCATTCATATAGCAATTGTTTCATTAAAAAATAGTAATTAACTAGAAATGCATGTTTTTCCCTTTAATTCCCGAAACCTAAATCATTATGACCATAATTATGAAGAAGTATCACTAACAAAACAAAATAAACTTATCGCAACATTAATATTATACCTTGTATTTTACAGATATAAGAATAGTGAATCAAACGTTATTGATTTTATAATATGTCAAAACAATGAAATTTGTATAAGTTACTCGGGTACACAAAAGATTTACTGTAATGGGTATGATGTCTATAGCACTGTTAGTTCAGTTGCAGGGACACACAAAATAAATCGGTTACAGTAACGTCTATAAGCGTTAATTTCTTGAAGTGTGTTTTGTGTTGTGACATATTTTTTTTTTATTATTTCGTCTAATATTTTGCACGCTGCGGGTTGTGTTAAATTCTACAGATCACATACGGCGGTACAAAATGATTTGTCAGTATGTAGAACATGAATTTCTTAAGGACAGTCTTAAAATTACATTATATATTTTCCCGCTAAACTATAGTTAGTATAGTAAGAGTTCTTTGTAGAATGTAAATAAAGTGACGTACAGGGCTACGCAAAGAACTGGGTACATTGTCCTCTTTGAATGGGAAATGCTGAAAAAACAATTATAGCTGTGCCAAGCAATTTTTGCTTAAATTAAATTTTAGTTTAAAATGCATGTATAAAAATCTGTAGATAATATTCAAGACTTTACCGAAAAATTCGATTACATTTCCACGTTTGACGGATATTTCAAAATGTGAATTTCAACTGTATTAGGCGTTTTTAAACTGATATAAAATTTAGAATACTACTGATCTAAGATTTAGAATACTATGTAGTACATTTATATATAGATATAATATACAGATAATATACAGGTAATAATAATATTAATATAGATAATATTAATGGGTTTAGAGAAATGAAAGAAATTACTATTCCGATTATAAACGGTAATTGCTAAAATTATATTTTCAAATACGTTATTCGTTTACTAAATTAAATACTTAGACATCTTCTTTCACAAAAATAAAATGGTGAAGATTCGTTACAATATACTGGAAAAGTTAGTAGATATTTCATAATGCATACTTATTTCTTTTCTCCTTATGATTAATTTCTACATTGTTACTTTGATTGAAATACATCATAAAAATAAAATAAATCTTATATTGAAAATTTAAAATAAAAATCTTCAGAATCTGCATATTTTGAAAGAAAGAAATGTTTTACTGTAATTTAAAGCAATGTTACACAAAATATAGTATGCATGCTTGAACTACTATGTTACTCTTTGGATACAGGTGCGAGAACATTCTATTATGAACGGAGTAGAGTTCATTAAGAATTGATTAGAGATATAAATAATAGGAATGGCATATGCTAGCATAACCTGTAAAAAAAACTCGTTTTTTTTACACCGAAAACTTTCAGCCAGAACATCAGTGTTAAACTATTAATTTTACAATAATATATATATATATATATATATATATATATATGGAGCAGGCATTTTACTGTCAGTCTACTAAAAAATAGAAAGTTCGTAATAAATACAGATTCTATTTCTAATAAATCTGTAATCTCTTATTTTATGAGTAAATAACGTTAAACTTTCAGAAATTGCATAACAAGGAAACACGTTTTTCATAAAACAAACAGTTTTTACTGACGTTCTGGATGACTATCTTTTCCTCTGAAATCGACAAATTTTAGCATTGTGTTCTCAAAAGCAATTCATTTACTTGTATTATTTTGTCTTAAAGTGAAAATGCGTAGATAATGCTGTATAAAATAAATCTAGAAAGGTAAACGCACCAATAGTGCGTCACTTAAGGACATTTATCTATTAACTATTAAATTGTTAGCAAATTACAATATATATATATATATATACATATCTATTTATATATTTAAGCCTAGTCCTAACCTTTATGCATCAGAATAAACATTCAAAGTATATTCAATATATTCTTCAGAATAAATGAAAAATAACAAATGTGACCTTCCTCTATACACCAGTACTGGGCCTAGTCAATTTCTGAAGCATGAATCTTTACTTTTTCGGCTTATCTAACAAATTATTTACAATGTAATAGAGTATGTTAACAGTAGTTTAATTTAAAATAAAATATAATATTAAAGAAACAACGTTTTAAATAAAAATTTAACTCTTAATGAAATATCTAAGAACTTGCCAAAAATCTGTTTTTGAAGACACTCTAGAAAACGAAAACTACTATCACAAAAAACAATTATTTCTAACAGTTTATGGAAAGTTAACATTTAAGGATATGTTAGTCAACCAGATTTTTTTAAGTCGTTTTTCATAAATATATTTTTGGCTTATTTTTAATTTTTATCATATCGTGTCTCATTATAGATGCTTATACCTTAGTGAAAATCATAAAAGAATGCACCAAAATTTTTTTGAGAACGGTTAAAATTTAGTTACATTTAAAATGTCGATGTCTTGGCTGACAGTTTTTTTCTCTAACATAAACGTATTTTTTTGCTGTGCAATTACCAAGTAGCTCAATTTTTTAGTATAATTCGTTACTGATAAAATTATTTGCTTTGTGTCATCGAATATATGATGAAACAAAACGAGTATTTCTATTATGAAATATCGGAAATATAGTTATTAAATAATCGGGAGAATATATTGGGTAAATGTCTATTTTCCAGATACATTAATACATACACTAAGATAAAAATTACGCAAAAGAGCTGTCAGCCTGGACGGCAGTGAAAAAATCTCTTTATATAACGGGCATAATCTGTGTTTTTTACGTAAATATTGTCCAAATCTGTTAAAATAATACAAAATTGGTAATCAATACAGATTATTTCCATAAATTTTTTTCTTAGTGGCGTCGTGTATCACCTTTTTTTCCTGTAAAATCATAAAAAAAATGACAGTGTATATTAGCTCTTTTATAATTTTTGTTAGAGTTTTGGAATAAAAACTCTTGTTTCATACAGCAATTACTTCGTTAGAAACTGGTGCGATAAAAATACTACAAAATGCTATTTAGTAGTATGCGAATCTAACCGTTTTGTTCTTAACAATGAGCTGTATTGTTAGTTGTATATTGCAAGTTTTGTTAGATAAATTAAAAAAGAAAGAAAATAGTATAACTCATAAATATCAGCTAAAAAGAAAAACTTGCAAAAAGTCTTTTTTAGGAATGTCTGAGAGTTAAGAAAACAAAAATTTGCAAAAAGAATTGTACATAATATTAAAAGAAAAATAACCTTATTGGCAAACATTTCTCATTAAAATATGGTAAACAAAATTAGAAAGCAAATCGCTGTAGATGAAAAAATATACTCAAGTAAAAAAGAAACAAAGCCATACTATAAGAAAACTTTAGAAAAAAATCGAAGATTAAATCATAAGTCAGGTTAGCACTATCCTTCAACTTAACTTCTATTCTTATAATGATATTTTTCATCTTGTGCATTAAATTATAAAAGTATTTCTTCTAAAATTTTTTTCGCTATTATTCTATGTTGACATACAATTTTATGCAATATTCGAAACCCTTTCAAAACACATTTTTTAAACATATTTTTTGCGTAACTTTTTTAATTCCTCATATAAATTACTTAATCGTCTAGTTACATACTGAATTATAATCGTTTGAAAATTAATGAATAAATTTGTTTTCAAACGGATGCATTTTCATTAAATAATTTAAGACATAAGCGCGCAGATATGAAAGTATTTGTCATTAATAACAAACTCATAAGTTCCTAAATAACTTATACGATTTAAAAGGACTTTATTATAAATCTTTGTTTAATGGCATTTATACCATAAGAAAGGTTATAGTTATAGTAAACATTATTTAATAACAAAAAATCCTGAAAATGATTTATCTAAAACCAGTGTATAGATTAATTAAATGTACAACACAATTAATTAATACAATTGTAACAAGGAAACATGATCATAACAATTGAAGCATCTCTACTAAAGTTAAATTCTGACCATTGGCAATCGTTAAATGTAGTTTTGACTATAGCAGTTTATAACATTTAGCCAAATAGTGATGTTAAAACATTAAGTTTTCTTTCTTTAACAGACAGTAAAATGAAAATGAAAAATACCTACATTAAAAATAAAAAAATATATATTTTTCCTATTCTCTGTCTTTATAAGAAATGAACTGTTGTGCAATTTGTGTGATAATTTACTCCTTATTGAAAATACAACTTTATGAGAATTCAAATTACTAGATTAGCATATTTCTGTAATCTAAAAATAATGGATATTATACGTTTTTAAGTAATACTTGGGCAGAAATATTATCACTACAGCAGAAAAAAAAAATGCAAAACGAACAAAGTAAAAAAGAATGCGAAAAACTAAGAACTTATTTATTTGTTCAGCTATGAGCTGTTATTGTTTTTTAAACATTTAGAAAATAAAAATACTAATTTTTTTTAAATCATAAAATATATTTTTATGATATAAACGTTTTCATTTCAACATGTTATTTGAAAGAATGATTTTACTTATGCTTGGAGAAAACAAGCTGAAATAGTTCAAAATCAGTTACTTTTTTAAAGTTAAATAACATGAAACTTTTTTTAAAACTTTGTACAGCATACTATCGATTATCCATGCGCGGATTATCCGTGCTCATTCCGGACTCACAAAAACAAATTTAAAGAGAAAAATTTTCATGCTTATCAGAACGATGTTGATATCAATTAGAATTTTGTCCGGTTTAGTTGATAGTATTTTGAAGCGCGTAGATGTAAAATCGAAATTATGGAACCTGTTTGACGGCTAGGGTTAAATTTTATTCATGATGTTAAAACACTAGCAAATTTTTGGAAGCAATATTCGTTATTAGATGCATTATATGGAACATCAGCAGCATGGCCAAAGCTAAAATCGTCTACGTCATCACGATTGTGTGGGAAGATCATACCACTTGAAGAACAATCTTCTTCATATATTCAAGAAGGATAGGAAAACAGCAATATTCATGAACAAGCAAAGTAATTATAAGGTTTCGAAAATCTTAATGAAAAAATTTAAAAGATTGGTTTCAAAATGATGTATGTGACATCGTTTTTAACTGTGTTGTTAAATCTAGTAGTGGTGGTAGTACAGATGCAGAAGATGAACTAAATGAGGGAAATACAACTTTTCATTCTATGTTCTACAACCTGTAGAAACTTTGCTAGACTATACGGGACAAAGAGGATTTGATTATTGTGACATTATTGCGGGTCGTAAAGTAAGTGCCGATATAAGACAAAGATGAACACACAGCAAAGCAAAGATATATTACAGATTTTTTTAACCAGTAAATATTAAAAGAAAAATTTCTAGTTTGATGTTATACAGCATTCAAATGTGAGTAATTTTTATACTTTTGCATTGATGTTGATTTTTTCGGATTATCCGTATTTTTCGATTGTCCGTGCGACCTTTTTTGGCGATTAACCCGGATAATCGGGAGAGCACTATATATTTAAAAAAATAATTCCAACATAGTGGAAAAGCGTTTAAGAATTTGATTTATCTGGCCGGCTGCCTTCATGAAAGTCCGCCCGTCGTGAAATTCCCGTAACTATACTACGATTATCATGCAACTGATATATGAAGCAAGTTTTGTCATGGCATGCACGGTAATGAAATAGAAGTGTATAACATTTATAATTCCTTTCAGAGGTTATGCAAATTATCTTTCATTATGGTCTATTGCGAAAAATCGTTTACAGTATATTTTATTTATGTTACACTGCTTCAAACAGATTGCAATTCTTAAACATCACTGATGTGCACTGCAAAATGTTTACTATAGAATATGGTGTGCATACCATTTATCGTTCATTTACAGGGATACACAAATGAACACTGTTACAATACTGTCTATTGCAACAATTGATGGAAGTGGGGTTTTAATTGTGGTATGATTTTTTTTATTCAATTATTTTTTTTTGCATATAATTCGGTGTTTAGAAACTCATATAATAGGCTGTATGACAAAATTTAACTGTGTTTCCTCTTATTGATGGATATTGCAAAAGGGGGATTTCTAACTGTGTTATGCATGTCCTAACGGAATTAAATCTTTGCATAACAGATATTATATATATATTAACCACCTCACTGACAAGCCCGTTTAATTTTGGTCACTAAGCTCCAGGTTTCACTGCAATACAAGCAATATTTAAAGTAAGATAATTCTATATTTAATGTATTTTTAATACATTGAACAATGATTAATACTTCCAAGGATTGCATTCATATTCGTTATTAAGTTTTTTTATAAAATGTTCAAAGAGTCTTTTTTTTTTTTTTTTTTTTTTTTTTTTTTTTTTTTTTTTTTCTTAGCATTTAAAACAAAATACAGAGAAAAGAACATTACAATTTTGCCCTTTTCCAAGACAGTTGGAGGGTTAATGTATTTTTCATATACAGAGTTGCACAAAATAATTCGGATATTTTTTGACTATATATGGTAAGGTCTGAAATTGAGTTTTCGAATGTATTATACGTTTTTGAAATTATTACAATATTATGAATGTGTTGTAATGTGTTTCATAACTTGTTTGAGTCATGATATTTCTTTTTTATTTACATATGCACTGGGCGAAAGAATGGTAATTTCCTCATAGGTGATTAAGTGTGAAGATTGCTTTAAGTGCTAATTTAAAATTATTATTCTAAGTAAAAAATGTGCAGCAATGATTGACAATATATAAATTAAAATATTTTCTTCTTTTAATCTGGATAATTAACAGTATTTTCTAAACTTATCATTATTTCCATTGAGAAAAGGGAAATAATATAATTCTGTATTACAGATGAATGTCTGTAAAATATGCATTTTATATTCACAAGATTTACTTAACTCATAAACTTAAGTAATGAAATTATTTAAGTTATTGAGTAATTAAAGTTATCACAGTGTAATGAGCTCAAACTTTATTTTACATAAACTGTTTTGATCTGTACGTGGCTGCAAAATCACGATTTTTATGAGTAATAATATGGGTATTTATAATCTGAGTAATTTCGTACTTCAGTTAAAGTATTAAAAGATAATTCATTGCTTACCTTTATATTAATTTTCGTAGTATTTAAAAAAAAAAATAATACACTAAAAATTTTAGTTTTTTCTTTAATTGAATACAAGTTATTTTGAAAAATCATGAAAGTTTTTAAATAACTATTATTTTTTTGTTTTCAAATTGCAATTATTGTTATTTATAATCATCAAGTTTATTTCATTATTTATCAGTACTAGCACTAATTATTTATATGTTTCTTTATACAATTTCTTATAATAAGTTATAACATAAGCCAATATGAAATATTTAATTTAAACAGATCAATATATTTCTGGTCCTTTAATTTTATTCACTATAGAGGAAATGCACGCATTTCATTTACTTATTTGACTGCTTAAATAATTGTCAAAGAGTTATACCAAATATATTTTTTTTACGTATAGCTACACAGTTGTCAATTGCTTTGAAATTTCTTTCAATGTAGTATATAACTATATTTCAACTTTGTCCAATTCCTGTACATGGCACATATTTTAAAACGAAGAGTGAAAAACCTCCGACATATATTTGCAAAAGTTAATAAATGATAATTTTTTATATAATACAAAAAGCTAACGATATAGATTAAAAAATCTAAAAAGATTGAATACAGACTTTAGAAGATCACAGAAAAATAAACGCACTTGATAAACATACTTACTATCCACTATTTCATAAAAATGAATAAAGATTACATTGTCTTTACAACGAACACGGTATTCGTGAATATTTCAGATATTTATATTGTGGAAAATTTAATGATTACTATATTTGCTTGCTACATTTATTTTAAATAATTGCAATATTATTGCATAACATCTAGCATCAGTAACGAAGTTTTTTAGCAAGTTAATGACATAAATAATTTAATCCAAGCTTATTCTTTTAACTATTATGTAATTCAGAAGTTTTACTATTTTCACTAACACTTTTTGAAATATTGATGTGTTTATTTCATAATCTTTCTATAAGAAATGTGATTCAATATAATGAAACTAATTCAATAGGAGTCACATGCTGAATACATAAATAACAAGTTTCTAAATAAATATAGAAGACTACATTATTTGTTGCTAATATAAGACATTGACAAGCGGATTTTGAAAAAAAAAAAAAAAAAGAAGTATAATATTAAATTTTATCAGTAAATATCCTACTTATTTTATTTTAAATACCAAAAGATTAGAAGTTATCAACTCACAAAAAAAAAAAAAAAGATATAAAAGCTATAAGTTTGTGGACTAGATATATTATAAAGCTATATGAATCAGTTTTTTTTTTATTATTCATTCAACTCCAGAATAAAATGTTTGGTATGTAAAAAATGAAATAAAATTATATTTTAAAGCAGAAACATATATATATATACATATAAGATAGAGAGAAGTATATACGTAAGCAGCTATAAATACACACATAGAAAAACATCTATTAGAAAAATACATTAGAAAACATCTGCTAAAAAAGAATTTAAATAAACACCTCAAATCGTTCATGAGGATTTCATTTATTTTGTTTTTGCTTATACTAATTTATTTTCTGTTTCATATTTGTAACATTTATATTAAAATATTCATACTCCTTTCAAATATTTTAGTACTTATTTTTTCAAGATCGATCTTGGATAATCTTTGGTAGAAGTTTTATTTTATTGCAAAATTTTGAGCAATGATTTTAATAACAACTTCTTATATCATTAATAACACTAACATTACTATAATTAATATATTCACAATAGAAAAGATAGACAATTTGAAAAGTTTTATCGGAATATATCCTTTGAATTAATATATTCACAATAGAAAAGATAGACAATTTGAAAAGTTTTTTTGGAATATATCCTTTGAATTAATATATATGTGAAAACAATGATTTACAATTTTTGAAATCTCACCAAAAATCAGTTTTAAGAAATATATATATTTTTTAAACTAAGAATTTTAAGCTATGGTATTATTATATAAATGAGTATAATTATTTGCAAATCGTAAAACAATCAAAAATATTCATCATTTACATTTAGAAAAATTAACTTAACTATATAGTAGATTAAGCAACTTATGATTTAAATTTACATGTTTCTGTTGGCATTTTGAAGAAATTTTAATATTCATTAAAATACAAATGATTATCATCATTTATCAGACGACAACCGTAGTTGAAAAGAGAAAATTACAGTAAAATTTATTATTATTACTATTCGTATTTTAAATATTATTTTTTCACTCAAGGATGTCAATATATTATTTCAAAAAAGACTAATATCTATATTAATAAAAAATAACATCTAACAAAATTTTAAGAAGAAAGTTTGAAACTCATATCTCACTTAAAAATTGTTAATAACATTTATAAAACGGAAAGATTACTTGAATAAGATGTGTTGTGATAATACTGATTACTATTATTATTCACAATTTTAAAGTTTATTTCTTCGTTTGTGATTGTCAACAAATTATTTCGAAAATAATAATCTTCATATTAATAATATGACAATCCTATTAATAATCCGAATTTTGTGTAGAAAGGTTAAAATTCATATAATTTTTATTTTGAAAATAGTTTATGGACAAATTAAGAGAAAGACTTTTAAAGAGGTCCTTTTTTCCCCACGACAGTATTTACTTATATGTTCTAAGATATCTGCTAATCGCCTACAATGAATTACTTCTTAGTTTAACAGTGGTTTTTTTAAATTTATTATCATAAATGCTATGCATAATTGAATGCCGCACGTTCAATTACGCATATAGTTAGTAAACATGACGAGGAGTTCGCTCCCACGTGTGTACATGTCACGCAAAATAAATAGACCTTTACTTGTCATACTATCATGCCATGAGAGTCCGATGATTTATTTTAAGTACCTTACCTTTATGAAGACAGGTGGTAGCAGTGAAGGTAATCCATGTATATGTTTTCCTACCCCATTTATTTAAAGACCTCTAAAAAATTAGTCAGACTGGTTTGTGCTTTTAGTTTTTTTAAAATGTCAATGTTCTAAAACAGAAAAGTATTGAAGAAGTTATATGTTACTTATTCAACTAAATCTATTTGTTTCACTAATTTATACAACAAGATAAGTTTGAAAGAGTCAAAAGAATGCCAAAAAGTCACATTGAATCAGTTAGTTTTGTCCGGTAACAAGTTTTACTGCAGACTTCTGAACAGAGTTGTCCCTCGCTACTCTTTAACATAACACCTCTGGCCCAAATCAGCTGATGTAAAGATTTTGGCGCTTTATCGCCTCTCTTGGCGAGAAAGTAGCAGATAATTTCCTTTTCCTTTTTTTCTTGGAGGATGAAGCCGTTGTCATAGAGACGAGGAAGCAGAGGCTAGGAGAAACTGTTGATTTCGTTATTGAGGAAGAGATACAAAAAGAAACATAAAAGATTTTATTAAAAAGCAATTTTTTGTGCGACATAATTTCAAATCTGGAAAACAAGTTCAAGAAAAATTTTGCAAAGGATATTTTAGCATGTTTTTGACGCAAAACTATTTAAATAGTTTGATATTCTAATAGTAAGGACTCATTTTTATTTGCCATATTTATAGAATAAACATTTCTCCATAGATTAAAATAAATAGTTTATTTTATATCCATAAATTTATTGCATATAATGTATATTGTTTCATATTACTATATACAGCGTATTCATCGACATATTTATAAATTAAAACTTTTATAACAATAAATATTCTATAACAAATATTTTATTAGTGTAACTAAATATTGAGATTTTTTCATACACATATTTGAATAAAACAGATTATGGTAAACATCTTCTACTTCATAAGTTAATACGTGTGTGTTTAAAATAAAACAAATTTAATCAGCATTTAATTAATTGTCATTTAATCTATCATTTAATTATTAATTCAGTAATACTTTTAATATGCTGTAGAAAGTTATTAATTGTTCCTTAAGGGTCAAACGATAAACAAATCAAAAATCCTATTAGCATTTTACAGTTTTATAAAATACGGAGCATCATTTATGTGTATGGCAGTATAGCATCGATTGTTTTAAGTGCAATATAGTAATTCAATGTAAACAAGAATTAAAAATCATACGTACAGCACAGATTATGATACACTTTCATACACATTCAGAATACTATAATTAAACTTCGCAGGTGAAAGATGACGTCTAAATGTACAATTTGGAAAACACATAACGCATTTGAAAACTCTATTTCTGCCATTATCATTAACAGACATTAAAATATACGATTTTTTTCAGCCCTGTACATGATCTACGAAAATGTATGCCTGGTACATAGTATGTTAAAAGTTAGTGCAGTTAAACGTAGAGCACAGTTAAAATTTAACACTCAGTAATTTCGTCAATAAACGGATGTTGTTGAGAAATTTTGGGCGACCCTGTCTATGATCTATAGAATCTATACACATCAAGTAATATTAAAAAAAAATTGTTAAATTTAAAAATGCATAGCACAGCAATAAACGCACTACCAGCAATAATTATTCGTAGGCTTCAATAGTTCATTTATTGCACATTTGTTTCTATAGCTAAATTATTTTGTGCGTCCCTGTAAAAAAAAAAAAAAAAAAAAAAAAAAAAAAAAAAAAAAAAAAAAAAAAAAAGATATGTTCTATGTACACCATATTCTATATTGACAACCGTATAGTACACCTCAGTGATGTATATTAATTTCAATATGTTTAAAATGCTGTAATCCTATTAAGATACACGGAAAACCATTTTTTCCCATTCGACCGTAATGAAACGGAATTCTTTTGAGTTGCCCTCTAAACGCTAGGCACTGCATTTTCAAAGTTAGAGCACGAACACACAGACAGACAAATAGAATTCATAAACACGTTTCAACTGTGTTCGAAAGTGCTAAAAAAATAGTATTCAATGTAATCATAATAAAAGTTATTCCCTGCGCATTCTATGTTTAATTTTAACAAAATTTTAAATGTTTGTCATCTTGTATAGCATAAAACTTGAGCTTTCATTTCTAAGCAAGAAAATTAATACTAAAATGCTATTTTTCCGTCTGGAATTTTGGAACACTACAAAAATAGATATTTTTGAAAATAAATAAAAATTCTTCAAAGCAAAAAAATAAATAAATAAATAAATAAATAAATAAATAAATAAAAAATAAATAAATAAATAATAATAATAATAATAATAATAACAATCATAATAATAATAATATCAACATATTTCGATTTCTTTCGGTCTTTGTTTAAGATAAATTGTTCAGATGAAAAATTTCAAATCTAAGAATAATGGTGACTTTTGGGATTTTACTCCTTTTCAACTTTATTTGATTCCATAATTAACTGTAAATTCAATAAAACTGAAGAGCGATTATAGATACATAAGAAGTATATAAGTTTTCAAAAACCGCGTTTCAGAAAATTGTAGATATACAAAATTCAAATTTTATTTTCTTGATGTGTTTTAAAAAGGTAAATTAAGTTATGGAATTGCGTGTTTGTAAATTACAAAAATGTGCATGAATAGATTACTTTTTTATTAGCTGTTAACAAAATTATAAAAAATATTCAATTTTCACATTTTTCTTATATAAACTATTTCACTTATACCTTCCAGAATTATATGATGTAACATCATCATCATTATTATTATTATTGTTGTTGTTGTTGTTGCTACTGCTAATATTTTTGTAAATTTTCAATTGATTTTCGATTTATTTAAAGGTATTTATTTCTATTTATTGATACTTAACTATATTTTATTATTTTTTTAATTTCACATTTTTTATGGATATTTTTTTTCAAATCTTAAAAGAAAACCACGCACAAAGCATAGCTTATAGATGAATATTATTATGTGTCATTGGCTGTCAGTGGTGTTTTTATAATCAAGTAAATTAAAATTTTTAAAATGTATTTTTTTTTTCAAATATTTAAAAAAAAAATATTCTTTTTTAACTTAGATAAATATGCACCTATTCTGTTTAATCGTCACCTTTTTTTACATGTTTAAATAGCACTATAATTAGTAATATATATGTCGTAGGCTAATTGACGAAGCAGGCTCTTTGCAAAGAGCCTTAGGTTGTTTGCAATCTGTTTTCCAATTAGATTTTCACCCAAGAATCCCTTTTTCCAATTATCCTGATATTTTCCCGGCTTTTTGCAAAACACCTAGCCAGCGTAAGGCTAATTTAAATATGACCAGTTATTTCTCAATCAGGGGGATTTTTTTCGGCTTATTAACACATAACCCGACCCGAACCTAAAAATTTTGTTTGAAAAAACCACCGAAAAATGACATGACCACGCATGATAACCGACAAAAATATTCTAAAGAACCGTAACCCGATCCGAGCAAGACAAAATAACTCCCTTAGACACTCAAACCAAACAGAACTTAAAAATTCCATTTGAAAAAAACCCCGAAATCTGACTCGAACCAAATCTGACAACGACATAAATATCCCCAAAAACCATAACACGATACGAACAAGACAAATTAATTTCCGTGAAGACACAATACGATCCCGCCCCCCCCCCCCCAAAAAAAAAAATCCATTAGGAAAAACCCAAAATCTGACACGAATCGAATACGATAACCGACAAAAATATTCCAAAGAATCATAACCCGATCCGATCAAGACAAAATAATTTCTGTGGACACGCAACCCGATTTTAACCTAAAAATTCCATTAGAAAAATCCCAAAATATGACACGAACCGAATCTGAACCCAGCAAATATATTCCAAAGGACCAGAACCTGATCCGAGACAGACAAAATAATTTCTGTGGACACGCAACCCGATCCGAACTAAAAGTTTAGTTTGATAAAAACCCGAAATATGAACCGAACCAAATATGATACCCGACAAAAATATTCTAAAGAACGATAACCGGATCCAAGCAAGACAAAATAACTTCCGTGGACACACAACCCGATTTGAACCTAAAAATTCCATTTGGAAAAAACATGCAATCTGATTCGAACCAAATCTGAATCCGACAAAAATATCCTCAATAACCATAACCCGATGCGAACAAGACAAATTAATTTCCGTGGACACACAACACGAACCGAATTTAAAAATTCAATAAGAAAAAACCCAAAATCTGACACGAATCGAATCTGAATCCGACAAAAATATTCCAAAGAACTATAACCCGATCCAAGCAAGACAAAATAACTTCCATGGACGCGCAACCCAACCTGAACCTAAAAATTCTATTTGAAAAAAACCTGAAATCTTACTCGAACCAAATCTGAATCCGACAAAAATATCCCCCAAAACAATAACCCGATACAAGCAAGACAAAATAATTTCTGTAGACACACAACACGAACCGAACTTAAAAATTCCATAAGAAAAACCCAAAATTTGACATGAACCGAATCTGAATCTGACAAAAATATTCCAAAGAACCATAACCCGATCCAAGCAAGACAAAATAACTTCCATGGGCACGCAACCCAAACCGAACTTAAAACTCTATTTGTAAAAACCTGAAATCTGACTCGAACCAAATCTGAATCCGACAAAAATATCCCCCAAAACCATAACCCGATACGAGCAAGAATAATTAAATTCCGTGGACACACAACACGTCCCGAACCTAAAAGTTTAATTTGATAAAAACCCGAAATATGACCGGAACAAAATACGATAACCGACAAAAATATTCTAAAGAACCATAGCCCGATCCAAGCAAGACAAAATAACTTCCGTGGACACGCAACCCGACCCGAAACTGAAATTTCTATTTGAAAAAACCCTCAAATCTGATCCGAACAGAATCTGAATCGGACAAAAATATCCCCAAAAATCATAACCCGATATGAGCAAGACAAAATAATGTTTGTAGACACACAACACGAACCGAACTTAAAAATTCCATTGGAAAAAACCCAAAATCTGATGGGAACCGAATCTGAACCTGACAACAATATTCCAAAGAACCATAACCCGATCCAAGCAAGACAAAATAACTTCCGTGGACACGCAACCCGACTCGAACCTTAAAATTCTATTTGAAAAAAACATGAAATCTGATTCGAACCAAATCTGAGTCCGACAAAAATATCCGCAAAAACCATAACCCGACACGAGCAAGACAAATTAATATCCGTGGACACGCAACTCGACCCGAACTTAAATTTCCATTTGAAGTTTACCTGAAACCCGACCCAAACTTACATTTCCAATTGAACTTTACCTGAAACCCGACCCAAACTTACATTTCCAATTGAAGTTTACCTGAAACCCGACACAAACCAAATCTTAACCCGACCAAAATATTCCAAAAAACAATAACCGGATGCGAGCATTACAAAATAATTTCTTTCGATAGGCAACCCGATCCGAACCTGAAAGTTCTAATTGAACTCAATCCGACACTCGATCCGAAACCTGGTTATGGTCGGATTTCGGGTTGACTTCAAATGGAACTCTTAAGTTCTGAGTTAAGATCTGATTGCGTGTCGACGAAAATAATTTTGTCTTGCTCGGATCGGGTTACGGTTCTTTAAAATATTTTCCTCGTTTTCAGATCGGTTTCGAATCGGGTTTCATGTTGACTTCAAATGGAATTTTCAGATTTTTTTCGTATTGCTTGTACACACACTTTTATTTCGGGTACTGTTCGGGTTTCGGGTTAACTTCAAGTAGAACTTTCAGGTTCGGATCGGGTTGCATGCCGACGAAAATTATTTTGTCTTGTTCGGATAGGGTTATGGTTCTTCGTAATATTTTTGTCGTATTCAGATTTAGTTCGGGTCAGATTTCAGGTTTCTTTCTAATGGAATTTTTAGTTTCGGGTCGGGTTGCGTGGTCCACGGAAATTATTTTGTCTTGCTCTGTTTAAGTTATGGTTCTTTAGAATATTTTTGCTGGGTTCAGATTCGGTTCGTGTCAGATTTTGGGTTTTTTTCTAATGGGATTTTTAGGTTCTTTTCGTTTTGTGTGTCCCCGGAATTTAATTTGTCTTGCTCGTATCGGGTTATGGTTTTGGGGGATATTTTTGTCAGATTTAGATTTGGTTCTCGTCAGATTTCAGGGTTTTTTTTATTGGAATTTTTAGGTTCGGTTCGGATTTCGTATGCAAAGAATTATTTTGTCTTGCTCAGACCGGGTTTGGTTCTTTAGAATATTTTTGTCGGTTACCATAGGTGAGAGTAGCCATATTTGTACCGCCGCGGACCGTTGACATTCTGCCGTTAATTACAGCAAGAGGCTCCATCTACCGCTGAAATCCTACACATCAGAATGTAATCACTCATGATTAGAAGATTGTTTGGTTGTATTTGTGACGGCCAATTATCTACTCGAGGGATATAGGCCCAGGGGGGGAGTGCCCTTCGTGGGGGTCTTTCTAAGGGAACCTAACCCGTATTAACGATTGAAAATCCAAGGTTCGAAGAAAACCACGAAAACTCCGAACGATTACGCCGACGGGCGCGATTGGGATCGAACCCAGCACCTCCCATCTACCATATGATTAGAAGAAGCAGCCGCCAACCACGTGCTGTTTTCAGACAATTTAAAAAACCCTAAAGTTAGCTCTTTTGATCTAATTTCTTCCTACTAAACGTTAGTGAATATATTAAAACGAAAGTAAATTGTTATGTTTTCATATACATATGATTTCATCTGTTTATTGCGTATATTTTTCACGCGGATTTGTTTGATTTCGTTTTTGTTCTTAGTCTTAAAAGGAACTGTTTTAAAAAATGACGCAGTTGCCGTAATTGGGCCAATTTAAGTTGCCTAAATTGGACCAGATATGCGATCATAAATTTGAAAAGTAAGTAATGAATTTCGAGGACGGTACGCTTTGTACACTATTTTTTTATATTTTATAATGGATTACTATCTCCATGCAAGTTTTTTTGTACATCTGTATTAATTTTTTTATACAGTTTTGGCCTATATAAACATAAAAATATTTTTACATGTCTATGCAATAATTTTTTTTTTCAATGTCTTTTTATCTTGTATGTAATTGTATTTATTTTCTTTGAATTCTTTATTCCTACGGCATATTTGATTTACAAAGTTGAATTCAAACATTTTCCTCCTGCAGAATATTTCTGATGGAAGACTTTTTACAGTTCTGGAGGGTGGAATTATACTTTTTTGTCATTAAAAAGCATAAAATCTAAAACCTTGATGAAAATGTTGAAAAAGACATAGACAAACTGTCTGGAAGAAAAACACCCTTGACAGCAAAAGCTGGTAAATATATAGGAAAGAAAAAGCAGACAGTGAGTTGTGAAGAAAAGGACCTGCAACAAGGCTGCAGCTATAAATCCTCCCCAAAAGCAAAAAAAAAAAATCATTAGAAATGTCATTTCCCTTGCTAAATTCAGTTAAATCAAAGTACAGAGGGAGTCAAAAAACAGTTGTGTTAACATCATCACCATATAAACTAAACCTTGAAATGAAGAAAAGAAGTTTTAACAGCTCAAAAGCAATTGGAACATCGAGTTTTAAAAAATAGGTGTAATGCAATTAGCAAGAAAATGATGGAAGAGAAGAACTACAAACATAATGTAAAGAAAACTTTTGTTGCAAAAAAAAGTCTGATAATTCAGAATCTAAAAAGTTAAATCTAGACAGTGATGATTGGTTTTGCCTAATTTGTAAGAAAAATAAAATGGCAGAAATGATTCAGTGTTCAGATTTCCATATACGGTTCCATGTTGTGTGCGCTGGGAAACAAAAACAATAAACAAAATTCATGTATAAGCTTTGCATCAGTTCTTACATGATATTCAAGTAACTGACAATTAGTTCCATAATTTCTATTCTTAATTACTGATAACTTTGATTTATATTTGGAATACATTTTGATTTAAAACAATTACCCATATTTTCAGATATTTGATTTCAATATATTTCATTGCTGTTATTTTGTTTGATTGTTTCATTAATCGCAAACTTGGCTTTTAATAAAATTAGTTATATTATCTAGTCATTAAAACAACCTGATATTATTTGGTCCAATTTAGGAGACTGGGGGTGCAGCTTAGGCGACCAGTTGCTGAATTTGTACCACTTTTGACAAATTTTTCAAATTAAAATAAAATTTAAAATTTTCAAAAAGAAATTCATCTAAATATTTATTTAGTTGTTAGATGAATAGATTGACCCTGTATAATGATCTTTTGCGGATATTCTAAAAATTAAGTGAGTTACACCTGAAAATAAGTGAAGTGGTCCAAATTCGACTACTCTCCCCTATGTGGTTCGGGTCATTTTCGGGTTTTTTTTAAACAAAATTTTTAGGTTCGGGTCGGGTTACGAATTAATAAGCCTAAAAAAATCACTCTGATTGGGAAATAAGTGGTCATTTTTCAATTAGCCTAACGCTGTCTTGGCTTTTTGCAATAAGCTTGAAAAATATCAGGCTAATTGGAAAAAGGGAGATGATTCTCCAATTCTTTTCATGCAAAGAGCCTGATTTCTCAGTTAGCCTACGACATATACATCCGCAAAAAATTAAGAACCAGAATTTATTTTATGATACTAGAGGGGCTCACCCCCTGCTCGCTACGCTCACCAATCCCCCGCGTAATTGTTTCGTGTTTCCATCCTGCATCTAAATAAATAATATTATAAATCTCCTCTCCTCTGAAATTTTCATTTCGCCAGCTTTTCTCCGCCAGTATGTATGTGTAAAATTATATATATGGTGTTACGAATATTTTAAATAGTTAGAGTTTATGCTTAAAAATAATGTAAATAATTCAATTAAGCTCTATTCATAAGCAAATATTAGATTTGTTGCATTGAAATATCCCAAATTGTTGATTTTCTGCAAGCAAGTAAATCTTATTGGATTTCAATGGGAGTCTATGAAAATTTGACGAAATACTGGAAATAGCGTCAACCTGACGTTACTTTTGGCGACTCATTTTACTCGCCAAATTTGGCGATATATCGCCAAGATGGCGGAAAAATTGGCGACGTTTGGCGACAGACCCGCCCCCCTTTGTAACAACCTTATATGTCAGAAAGCTCTGACCAATCAGATGCGTTTCGCGGTATCTACGCAGATTTTCATTGGTCTATTTCCAAATTGTTACTTTTTTTTATATATATAAAAGGATTTCGTATGCAGGATAGGATATTAACATATCTAAAGTCAAAATGTGGATTCAGGTAAATTTTAAATAACTTTCTTACACATTTGGCTTTCTTTAAAAAAATATATCAATTATAAAAATTATGAGACACATTTCGTTGTATGCTTTAGATGTTTCTTTTTTTTATTGTAGTACTTGGAAACATTTTCTCTCTTGTACGTTTTGTCAAAAAATGGAATATGCTGATGAATGTTTTAAATAATAAACAGACTATTAAGAATTTTGTTTTAAAGTTGGGCACAAAACTGACTTAATATAAAAATTCGAAATTTTACTACAAACATTTTTTTAAAGAACGATTATCACATTTATGTTTACAAGGGGATAATCCCAGGCATTCAGGGTTACGGAATATAGGTGAAAACCATCATATATATTATTTCTTATATTAACATCTTTTTTCAATTTCACATACTGAGACAGCGAAAAATGGGATATTTTTCGATAGGTTCTGCCAACGACTTTTAACATAGTACACTTATATATCGTTAAAACACGTTGTTTCATAAAAAGAATTGCAATTAATCAAAAATTAATGAAAAAACGTATTAGCAAATAATCTCAAAGATTGCGATGATAACACCTCGCATTTTTTTTTTTAAATATTGAAATCTAATATATTTTTTACAATCAATATATTTTTTAGACTGTCTAACAAAAAAACTAATAAGTGCGAGTGCTACTCGCGTACAGAGCGTTCCGTACAATAAATATATTAATTAGTAACTGTATTATTACAAAAAAAATCGTTGCTAACAGAATAGTAAGGCTTTGCAAAAACTATACAACGTAGTTTTGGGTACAGCTGTATATACTAGAAAAGTATAAATGGATATGCCATGAAAGTTCAGAGAGATATGAAGCCTTGATAGTATCAAATATTGCTATTCAATATCAATTATTGCTCTTTTTTTAATCTTGTCCTAATCTGTTTATGATCAACTTAATTCGGAGCTGACAATAAAAGTAAGGCATATTTAAACTTCATTTGGCATTTCATAAACCCAAATTCAGCTTAGTAATAATCTTTTCTTTAAAAGTGTACTTAAAACAAAACAGACACTGTGCTAAGCGCGCTTTGAAAGGAGGTAGCAAAGTTGCAACGCCGAAGTCCGTGCCACGTTTCTCCAGATAGGTTTTAATTTACCTTTAAAAGACACGGGTTGAGTAATGGGAAAGTCACTCAATTCAAACTAGTCGCGAATCCCATAATAACTACGTGATTAATTCTAATGAAATTAGACTGCGTCTAACAGTTTGACGTTTAATGCTTTTATACTACAACTGGGAACTGCGTTACACAAATATATCATTGAAATTTGTTTTCTACTCTTACAAAAATTTCTTAGAGAATTCTATAAAAATTTTTATAGAAAAAATATTATAGAATCCTATAGAATTATGGCCCGTTTTCTATAAACTAGTTTCACCAAAAGCTATAGAAATATCTGTAGAAGTTCAATATCAATGTCTATAGAATTTCTATAAAATATTCGAATATATTCGAATAGAGCCAACACGCAACTGTTTCCATGTGGTCACCCTCCCATGTACTAAGCGCGTTCAATGCTGTTTCGCTTTCGCGATCGAACGTGAACCAGTATTTTCAGCGCATTCTATGACCTCTCGTAGTTGTTTAGCCCTTCATCACATTATTTCAAGTTTGTTTCCATTGTAATTTGCATTCCCAATCATTAAATTTGTTTAGAAATTATTGTATTGTATAGAAATCATATATATTTTATATGTCGATTCATTCTCGACTGTGTAAATTATGAAAACTGAAATCATTTGTAATTTTAAAACCAGATTTAAGGGGGGGGGGGGCGCTAAAATGAGGTATTTATTTATTCATTTACTTATTTCTTTTGTTGGTAGTAGCAGTGCTGCAGTATTTACAGTTTCAAATGAGCTGCACAGCTTAAATCATTTCAGATTTCTGTTAAAATTTATTAATCAGACGGCACCGGACGCGGGGGTGATCGAAATAACTCTTATTTTAATATAGACTTGAAAAAACATTTAAAAGCTTAATAAATTATTATTTGTTAAACTTGAAGCGTAATTGTTTGCATATTTTTATACTTCAAATTAAAATATTTGAATAAAACTTACAATTAGTAAATAAAGTTTATTAAATTGGATAAATTACAGTTAGTGAATAAAGTTTATTAAATTAAATGAATTACCATTAGTAAATAAAGTTTATTAAATCAGATGATTTTTTTTATGAAATTAACAGAAAATTAATAAATGATTATAAAATTAAACGACAAATTAATGAATCACAAACAAACATTTTAACTAACCATAATTTAAATCAGTGTAGTTCGATTGATCTATTATTACATTAACAATTAAATTCCAATGTATTAGATTTATGAATTAAATTATAATCATATTAAAACTATGGCTATTAAATTAAACTGATATACAAAATCAATTATTATTTTTATTTTTTAATTTTAATATATATGAATAGAAAAGTTAGTACACATAAATTTTAAAAGACCAAAAAATGCTTTTATATATAAAAAAATGTGTCGAATCATTATTTAATGAAACTTCTATGAGTTTTATAGTGTTCTATTGAAAAACAGTTCTAAAGGAAATCTAAAGGAAATCTAACGAATTCTATAGAAACATTTTTTTTTTTGGAAAAAGTATGCTATAGAACTCTTCAAAAATCTATAGAAACAGTATTCCATAAAAATGCTATTCTATAGAACTTGTAAAGAATTCTACAGAGTTCTATGCAGCTCTATGAACTATTTTCGTAAGGGTAGGCTTTAAAAACCGATGGCGCATAGAATACGCGGCTTAAGTCTTTATGTATGTTCGCGCTGTCATTCATTTCGTGTCTTTAAGAGTTAACATCTCGACTAATTGCCGACGAATTTTGTTTCGAAAATCATTTTCAACAATCCTTTTATACTTCTTCGACGACAGGTACCACCAGCGTTTCTATACTCCTTCGCTGAACGCCCGCAAATTGAAACTTGTGTATAACTATTCGAATTAGGGTAATCTCTATAGTCTTCCTGCAAGTTTTAAATTAACTACTATTTCCGCTATTTTTTTTTTTTCATAATTTTAGTTTCGGTAGATTCGGAAATAGACGGGTGGGGCATATTTTTGCGTTACACTTTGATGATATCTCTGAAAATATAATATCAAAAATTAAATAAGTGTACTTTAAATTCGGCGTTACGAACGCTTTTCCACGATATACAAAGAAAAGATGTTTTTTAAGTAACATAATTAGCCACTCTGCATTTTTTCTAAATATATTTATGAATAGTTAACAATCTATAAATACGTGGGTTAATAGCCTTTATTACGTCAGCCAATTTGAACTTTCCACGTTCCACAGTTTACGAGTAAAATGACAGTGACAGACGGAGAGACAGACACAGTAGTGATCTTATAATGGTTCCGTTTTTGCTTTTTAAGTAAGGAACCTTAAAAAATATATTTACAGGAAAAGTAGCAATAATGCGTTCAGATAAAGCTTTGAGACGTATTAAAAGCGATATTTTCTTATTGTCCTCCAGACAGGAGTTAACAGCCGAGGAAATCTCCATCATGTAAGATCACTATTTACAATCAGCCTTTTTGATTCTTTTCATTTCAGTAGAATAAGAGGAAAATTCGATTACATATCTTAAATTTGTGTTTTATTTATATTGTATTGTTTTATTTAATGAATAATGAATGCTTTGATTTCGTTAGGAAATATAAGCTGGAATAAAATGATGAGCTATTTATATTAATTTAAGCGTAAACGGATTTATATTTCGTAATCGTCTGCATGCGAAAGAGATGGATTTGAAAAAAAATCATGCTTGAAAATTAATTTAAAAAACAATAAATATTGAATAAATTGCGATAGAGTTTTCAAATAAATTTCGATATAGTTTTCAAACAAATGGCATTTGTAAGTACATTTTTTTCTCTATTCGAAGAAGCAAAAATTGAAAATGTGCTATATTTAGAGGTTTAAAAAATCGCAATAAAAATTAATAAAAGTTAAATTTAATCGCCTGCAGCTACCAGCGCCAAAATGACGTCAGCGTTACGCACGGACGCGTTTGCCATTTATAATATATATACAACTAATCTATAAAAGAAAAAAAATGTGCCCAGTTAAACTGATGGCATTGAGCTCACAGGCTGTTCACACTAATTGCATATTATACTCTTATTTCAAAGAATAATGCCACTCAAAAAATAAACTAAGGAGGATTTGCCAACGTTTCCCCCCTTTATACTTAACTAATAAACCTCCAAATATTATCAGGGAAGCGCCTTATCAGAATAAATTTATATACCAAATTTGAAGCAAATCAGATATTTCTGCACGAAAACCCATTTCGCTAAATTATGGTGGGTTATAGCTCCCCATACCCCTTTAAACTTAACCAATCAGCCTCCAAATCTAATCAGGGAAGGGCCTTAACAGAATAAACCAGTATATCAAATTTGAAGCAAATCGAATAATTCTGCATGAAAAACGCATTTATTTAAATTAAGGAGGGGGAGCCCCCGCTCCCCCCCTTTATACTTAACAAATGAACCTTCAAATCTAATCAATGAATCTCCTTAACAGAATAAACCAGTATACAAATTTGAAGCAAATCGGAAAATTCTGCATGAAAAACTCATTTATCTAAATTAAGGGGAGAGGGAATAGCCACCTTTCTCCTCTTTATATCCAGCCAAGAAACCTCCAAATCTACTCAGGGAAGCCCCTTATCAGAAAAACCGGTATATCAAATTTGAAGCAAATCGAATGATTTTGCATGAAAAACGTATTTAACTAAATTAAGGGGGATTACCCCCCGTTCCCCCCTCTATACTTAACCAGTGAACACCCAAAACTAATCAGGGAAGCGTCTTATCAGAATAAACTTAGAAAAAAAATTGGAAGCAAATCGGATACATTTATAAGCCGTTATCACATTACGTATATACATTATACATACAAGAACCTGCGGGCACATTGGCTCTCAGGCTTTGATAGACTGTGAGATAAAATAAATGTCCTTTAGTCCCTTGTCCCTTGTCCAGATAAAATCTCCTTTATTGTTACTGCAAGCTAATGTCCCCTTTCAAAATATTCTTATTCCTAATAGGAATATATAAATTACGTGCATTAACATAAGTGCATTTCCATAAATTTTTACGTTTTTTCATACAGCGGATAATTTTAAGTATCTTCATCGATTAGCTGAAATATTGTTCTGACTTTCAATTTTCTTTACCATTTAACTTGTTCACAATACGCGTTTAAAAACTAAAAAAATGCATCTTTTTGTATGCAGTTAACCTATCATGTCGAACCTGCTATTTATACCTTAATATTTAAAGCGATTGTTTAGTTAGAACTACATAAAAAAAAAAAAAAAAATCAATATGAGTGCAATTAAGTTTTTAAAGGATTTCATAATATGGCGTTCGTTCTTCAAAATATTAACTCCAAACACACAAAATCTCAGCTCCAGAACTTATGTCTGTCAATCAATATTAGCCCGTAAAGAGATTTTTCGGAAATGCGGAAGATCAACCTACCAATGAAATCACGTTAAGGAGCTAACCATATTTATTAAATAAAGAAAAGCGGAAGATAAAGACCAATATCTGTCCCCTTAAACGAAAAGGGCTTTTTAGTACAGGCAAAAGGGGATTTTACGTGGCAAAATTAATGGTAGATCTGGAAATTGGTTTACTTTATGTTTTTTGGGTCGCTGAATCTGAATTTGTAACTTCCCACCAAAATTTCCCCTGGCAACCCCCAAAATTTTGGTAAAATGCCCCACCCAAAAAGGTTTTTATTAAAAAAATGTTTTATTGTTTTAGGGAAAAATTATCTGGAAATTCAGGAAGTAGACACAATTTGCAACAAATAAGATATATGACATTATGATGTAGGGTGAATGGGGAGGGATCTGCCTCGGAACATGCGCCGCGGTGCTGCGTGGACTTTCCGCAGTTCCACGGAGTTGCGCCGGAGTTGCTCAATTCCACTTAACCACTCACATCGTTCACATTCGCCCTCCCGTCACCTCTCCGAACATTCCCTATAAGGTTTACTTTAAGATTTTTGGTCGCTGAATCCGAATTTTTAACTTCCCCCTGAAATTCCACCCCCGCAACCCACCAATATCGTTGTTTTTAAATTAAATTTTTTATTGTTTTAGGGGAAAAGTATGTAGAAATTCAGAAAGTGGACAAAATTTGCAACAAATAGGATGTATGACATTATCACGTAGGAAAATAGGGGAGAGGGGGCGGTCTGCCTCGGAACATTCCCCGCGCGCTGTTCTCAAAAACCAAATTTTTTCAAAAAATCAATTTTTTGGGGGGTTGCCGGGTGAAATTTTGGTGGGAAGTTACGAATTAGGATTCAGCGACCCAAAAAACATAAGATAAGTCGAAATCCAGAACTAGCATTAATTTTCCCAGGTAAAATCCTCTATTGCCCGGACTTGCATAACTTAGTGCACGTAGCTCCGCAGTGCATGTTCAGAGGCAGCCCTCCCCTCCCCGTTCATCCTACGCCATAATGTCATGTATCCTATTTGTTGTAAATTTTGTCTACTTTTTGAATTTCTACATACTTTTTCCGTAAAACAATAAAAAATTTAATTTAAAAACAACTATTTGGGGGGGGGGGGTGCGAGGGGATTATTAAATAATGTGATTATTGAGTTATTCAGTACTTGTTTAAGGCAAAATTCATTTCAAATTTCTAATCAATATTATTCTATTACAGATGGCTTAGCAATGGGTAATCCTCTTAGTCCTTTTCTAGCAGATTTATATATGCATTACTTTGAAGTTAAAATGTTTAACCTTATCAACTTCCCATTTTATTGTAGACTAGCCAAACCCCGCGACTTCGCTCGCGTAATATTTGAAATATGGCAAGTGATATTTATATTTTTATTAAAAGGTACTAACTAAATTTTTATTTTATTAAAAGGTAATATTTTATTAAAAGGTACTTATTACCTTTAGGAATAATTCAAAAATTACTATTTAAAACACAGTTTGTTTAAACATCATTATTACACTGCATTATGCAGAAATTAGACTTAAATTAATAAAACGAAATAAAACTAAATAAATGATAATTTAGAAAATATTTTGAAACTTTATGCTCAATTAATAAGCTCATTTTAATATTCATTTGAAGTTTTGAATTTTTCAGAAACCATCTTCTTACATTATAAAATTAAAAAAAATGGGCTATGTTGAAATAGGAACTGTCACCATTAATTTACCAACATTAATTTTGAAATCGGTTTGTTATTTCCTAATATTCCACAGAAACGTAATTTAGAAAGCTTTGAAATGCCTCTTTTAGAACGTTTGTTGTTCCTGTGAACCCCAGGTGGTAGAATCATCGGTATAAAATATAGCCTGTGTGGGATCAGAGACTGTTACCATTGATTCGCAACTATTACTTTTATAATCGGTTTATATACCCTGAAATTGCATACAAATCTTAATTTAGGACTTTTTTAGAATGCTCTTCGCTCCTCCCCTTCGCTTCACCCCCTTTTAATTCGAATTTATTTTCGACAGTACTTCGAGGGCATTTATATTTTATAAGTAACTACCATGCCATATTTAAAGTTTCTAGCCTTTTCAGTATCACAGAAATCACAATTTAGAAAGTTTTTAGCTCCTTCAACCCTCTGGTGGTAGTGGCACAGACATTAAATATAGCTTATGTTTGAGCAGGTTCTATCACCAACAATTTTTCATTATTATTTTTTTAATCGGTTTGGTATTTGATAAGATTGCATAAAAATTGTAATTTATAACACTTTTCGCTCACTTCATCTTTTTAAATTTGGAATTTTCTTTCGACTGTTCTTAGAAAGCAGTTGCATCTTGTAAGTAAATACCACGCCATACTTAGAAGTGTTAGACTACTGAGTTATGCAAAAAATGCAAATTAGAACATATTTTGCTTTTGCAACCCTCAGATGGTAGTGACAGCAACAAAAAATATAACCTATGTTATAGCAGGGGCTGTAACCATTGATTTGCAACCATTACTTTTGAAATAGCTTTGGTATTTCCTGAGATTGAGTAGAAATCCTGAGTAGAAATCCTGAGATTGAGTAGATAGTAGAGATGAGAATAGTAGGCGAATATGCTATTTTAAAAAAATGGTCACAGTCAAATAATCTGAATTAAAAAAGTCCCCAATCTGGCAACACTGAGTGGCACCAACATAAAATGTAGCCTATGTTGGAGTAAGGGTTGTCACCATCATTTTAAAACCATTATTTTTTAAATCGGTCTGGTACTTATTGAAATTGCGTAAAAATCGCCATTTAGAACGTTTTTAGGACGCTTTTCGCGCATTATCACCCATTTTTAAATTTCCAATTTTTTCGAAACTGCTGTTAAAGATCATTTATATCTAATAAATATGTACCTTGCGTAATTTTAAGTTGATAATCCTACCGATCACAAAAATCGAAATTTAGAACGCTTTTTTGCTACTGCAACGTCTTGGTGATAGTGATAACGACATAAAATAGCATCTATGTTACAGCAGAGGCTGTCAGCATCAATTTCCTACCATTACGTTTGAAATCAGATCCATTCTTCCTGAGATATTGCTGACAAATCAGCATTTAGAACGTTTTTAGAACGCTTTTCGCGCATTTTGCTCCTGCATCTCCTCTGGGGTAGTGGAAACAGATATAAAATATAGCCTGTCTTGGAGCAAGATCTGTCACCATCATTTTTACACCATTATATTTGAAATTGGTTCGGTACTTCCTGAGATTGCATAGAAATCGCAATTTAGAAAGTTTTTTACAACGCTTTTTGCGCATTTTGACCCCCTTTTAAATTTCGGTTTTTTTAGGAAATGTCCTTAGAGATCATTGATATCTTATAACAAACTACCATTCCAAATTTCACGATTCTAGGCCCTTCCGTAACGCAAAAGCCGCAATGTAGAACGTTTTTCTCCTGCACAACCTTTGGAGTAGTGGCACCGACATAAAACATCGCCTATGTTGGAGCAAGGTGTTGTCACCATCATTTTGACGCCATTATTTTTTAGATCGGTTTGGTATTTCCTGTGATTGTGTAGAAACCACCAATAGAACGTTTTTTAGAACGCTTTTCGCGCATTTTCACCACTTTTAAATTTCGAATTGTTTAAGAACTGTTCTTAGAAATCCTTTATATCTAATAAGTAGCTAATATTTCAAATTTCCTATTTCTAGGCCCTTCGATAATGCAAAAATCGCATTTTTAGAACGTTTTTTGCTCCTGCACCCCCTTTGGTGTAGTGGTACCGACATAAAACATAGCCTATCTTGGAGCAACCGTTGTCACCATCATTTTGACACCAATATTTTTTAAATCGGTTTGGTATTTTCTGAGATTGTGTAGAAACTACCATTTAGAACGTTTTTTAGTACGCTTTTTGTGCATTTTCACCCCTTTTAAATTTCGAATTGTTTAAGAACTGTTCTTAAACATCATTTATATCTTATAAGTAAGTAATATTCAAAATTTCATATTTCTAGGCCTTTCAGTGACACATAAATCGCATTTTTAGAACGTTTTCTGCTCCTGCACCCCCTTTGGTGTAGTGGCACCGACATAAAACATAGCCTATCTTGGAGCAAGCGTTGTCACCATCATTTTGACACCAATATTTTTTAAATCGGTTTGGTATTTTCTGAGATTGTGTAGAAACTACCATTTAGAACGTTTTTTAGTACGCTTTTTGTGCATTTTCACCCCTTTTAAATTTCGAATTGTTTAAGAACTGTTCTTAAACATCATTTATATCTTATAAGTAAGTAATATTCAAAATTTCATATTTCTAGGCCTTTCAGTAACATATAAATCGCATTTTCAGAACGTTTTTTGCTCCTACACCCCCTTTGGGGTAGTGGCACCGACATAAGATATAGCCTATGTTCTAAGTTGGACTAACACCATCATTTTGATACTATTACTTTTGGAATCGGTTCGGTAGTTCCAGAGCTTACCTCCGACAAATAAACAATTTTTTCCTCTTTATAATAGGAGTATAGATCAATAATTTAATTTCTCATAGTCTTAATAAATGTGCTAATAATCTTGATTCTTCTGTTACTGCAGTTTCCATTTCTAACCTTATCATTTTACCATTTTATAACAGTATTACCTTTAAAATGGATAATATCTTAAAACATTATGATTTTAATGTGGTTTTTAAACCAGTTAATAAATTAATCTTTTCACAGCTTAAGGATCAAATTCCTCCTCAACATTATTGGGGGTGTTTACAACATTTAGTGCCAATGTGGTTTGTCCTATATTGGACAAACTAAACGAAAACTCCGTTACAGAATCAAAGAACACATAAACTATGTAAAGAAAAAAGAATTGCAGGAATCCTCTATCGCCTCTCATTGCTGAGGGGAGGGACATAATTTCAATAATGACCCAGCTACCATTATCAAGAAATGCATTACCCCTCTGAATTTAGACTTTTTTGAAGCTGTTCATATCCATAGATTTAAAAACTCCTTGGTTAATGATTTGTCTAATGTACTATACATCTCAACTTTCTGGGTGGATTTGTTGTGTCACGACACTTCACTTCCGCTTTAATTTCATTGCCTGTTGGAACTTGATGGTCTTTTGGTATTGTGTTTTGACATTTGGGTTTTCGCCGTACATGTAGTTGGGGGGATATTTTGGTTTTTAAAGTTTTTATACACTGAGGATGTGAGTCCTTGAACTCACGAAACATATACGTCTGTTTAAATTAACTTATTTTATTGGGTGTTTAAACGTTGTTTTTAAGTAATTTATATTTCCATACAAGTTTTGTACTTACTATGCAATATATATATATATATATATATATATATATATATATATATATATACATGTACATGTAATATATATATACAGGGTGATTCATAAATATCGAAACAATAGGCTATTTCCTTAAATATGGCCCCTAGACCCATACTTCCAATTGCAAAGTTTCTTAAAAAAAGGTGCAAAATTTAATGACATAAGTTGCAATTCCATGGGGTGTCTATTTGAAAAAATACGAAAATTAAATTTTTATACGGCCCCCGTAGTGTTAAAATTGCAATCAGGAAAACTTTCCTTATCCATTCCTGAATTAAACACAAAAAATTGCATCTTCATATCTGAAAAACTCGCAGAGTTATGGCCGTTTAAATAATTCATCAGGTTTTAAGGGATTAGACACAAATTGAAATGCGTGCAATCCAAGAAACAATGTTACTTTAAGAGTTCTAGGAAACATGAAAAAAATATATTTGTTGAGTTAGAATTTTGATTTTTTTTCTTTTTTTGTGATGGTTAACCATATAATTTGCAAACAAAATCACATCCTTATATTTCTCATAAAGTTTAAAAAAAATTTAAATGATTAGTACTTTTTTAAGCGCATTTAATTTTAAATCTTTATAACTTGAAACATTATAAACCGGATTAAAGAATTTTTTCATTTAATGAAAAAGGAAAGTAAAATTTTAGTTTTGTTTCAGGATTTTTTTAAATATTAATTTTAAAAATATTAAAAATATTCATTTAAAAAATTAGGTAACTTATTTTTTTAAAAATCGTATTTTCAAAAGTAAATTTTTTTCCAAATTTGCCGAAAAAAAATTAATGTAAAATAATACAAAAAGACATGTTTTAAGTTTGTACCTTTTTTATTGATGATTCTTGACTTATAATAATTTAAAGACAAGAAATGTTAAAAAGGAAAAAAAAACATCATGCAGAAAAGCACATTTAAAGTTTTAAGCATTGATTGACTCCTAATAAAATGTTTAAATGCTTTTTAAAAAATTGCAAGTGAAAAAGTAACTTCTTTCTGTAGCTTAAACTTTCAATTCCGTTTAACTTTTGCAGTTTCCACCTCCTTTTTGTACTATTTAAATGTCCACAAATAAATGTTAAATGTGTAATTTGAAACAATGCTTTTTCTAACATGCCGATTAAGAGTTTTTCATAATTTTAACACTCACAAATTCAAGCTTTTTATCGTCCCGGCGAGTCCGTTAAAACAGTCTGTATTCAGGGGCCGGGACGGGCTAGACCCGGGATTGGCGACTTTTTTCTGAAGACTCGGTCAGGCCGGGACTAACGTATTTTTCATACCGAATCGGGTGTTGGTGTGATTTAAGACGGCCAATTATCTACACGAGGGATATGGGCCCGAAGGAGGGGATTAGTGCCTTCTGTAGAGGTCTTTCTATGGGAACCTAACCCGTATTTACGCAAGGATATCCAAGGTTCGTAGAAAACAACTGAAAACTCCGAACGATTGGGCCGAATGACGCGATTGGTTTCGAACCCAGCACCTCCCATCTACCAGCTTTCAGAGCAGAACCTCTCAGCCACTGGTTATACTGAACCGAGACTGGATTCCTTATTCCTAGGTCTCCCCTGGGCGAAATTTTCAGTCCCGATCTAGAGAAAACCCGTATTAAAATCATTATCTCTGACTGACCTAATCCGTGCAAAAATAACTAAAATTTGGATTAGCCCTAAAACTTTTACAACAAATGCATATATTTTTAAATGACCATTATTTTACAATAAAACTTTAAAATTTATTTTTTTAAAGGATAGTAGATTTTCAGGCAAAAAAAAAAATTAAATACACTAAAACTAGTGAAAAAAATCTGCCTATCACGGAATCCTTTCTTAAACGGAAAAATCTGTTGATCCATGGAAAATGAATATAATAATACCTGAGAAAAAACAGACTACATTTACAACTCCTAAAAAGGGAACTTGTCCATAACACTTTTTCTTTTCCTATGTGATTCTATCTTAAAAGATTTTACTTTATAGCATTTTTCATTGTCTCCAACACATGGAATATGGATTAACGATATTAAAGGTGAAGTGAATCATTTACATATTAAACAAAAACCTAATTTGCAGAACAAATTAAAAAAACAAAATTTATTTCCTAAATTGTTTAAGCCCGAGAAGGGGCAGATATTAAGATATTTCATTCATTTCGTTCTACATTTAATGTTAAATTTTTGTAACAAATAAGTTTAACCAATTGAACATTAAAAAATAAAAATGAAATTCATACAATATAATACTTTAAACACCTATATACTCAGATTCCGTTCAAATGAAATCGAAATAAATCTTAGACTTTTTTTTTAAGTTTTGTATTTTGCATGTATCTTATCATAATATGTACAATCGTCATAAACATAATGCAAAATCTGCAGTACAAATATTTACAACTTAAAAATGGAAAAAGTCTAAGATTTATTTCGATTTCATTTGAACGGAATCTAAGTATATAGGTGTTTAAAGTATTATATTGTATGAATTTCATTTTTATTTTTTAATGTTCAATTGGTTAAACTTATTTGTTACAAAAACTTAACATTAAATGTAGAACGAAATGAATGAAATATCTTAATATCTGCCCCTTCTCGGGCTTAAACAATTTAGGAAATAAATTTTGTTTTTTTAATTTGTTCTGCAAATTAGGTTTTTGTTTAATATGTCAAGTTTTTTAATAACTACTGCATTCAGACGAACACATTTCAAATTTAATGGAGGGTATATCATCATCAGCCTTTGATTTGTGCGATATCGCATCACAATTTGTGATGCAATTTACCTATGTATAATTCAAAATGTTTCACCAGTGCAGTAATGCATGTTGCTGTACTTTGTTCAAAAAATTATAATCTGAACTTAAAAAATCTGCTTGAAAATGTCATTTTTATTTCCACTATGACGCCACATTCATCTTCTTTTTAATTCTTAAAAAAAAAAAAAAACTATTTCAGTTTTTTCAGTTTTATGTTTCACGTGAAAATCATTCAACTAAATATAGGCAAATTATTATTACGGCTTTTGAATTATTTACAAAAATGAAGGGAAAATGTTAAATTTTATTAGAAAATGTTCGCTGAATCTCAATGAAAAAAGCGAAATTTGGAATTATTAAGAAAAATATTTGAATAATGTAAATAAAAATTACCCCATGTTACTCTCTAGATTATAATCCACCTATATGCAAAGGCATTTTATGATCCGTTTTGACCCTGACGTCAGGCAAATGTTTTTACACTTTGAATTTATAATGTTATTAGAATTAGCAAAGAATTAAAAATGAGTGGCATCAGGGACAAAAAGGTGGGAAGAAAAAATGAAAAAGTTATGATCTCCGTAGGCTTTTCTATGTTAAATTAACATTGAGAAGTGACACTGGAAATAAATAAGTATTGCGCTGCCGCGGAATACTTAAATAAATAGAGATTCATTAATAAAACAAATAATCACAGCTTTTGGCACTTCTTTAAAAATAAATATTATAAACATGAAAAAAGAAAAATATAATAAGTACTTTTGGTCAGAACTCCTCCATACGAAAGAACTTTCAACCATATCGATGTAAAAAACCATGTAGAAATTGTGTCAAGCCGGGCCAGGCTACGATTTGAACTTTTTTCCACGCAGGGCCGAACTTTTTTCCCTATGTGTCGGATTGGGACCGGACCGAGAAATTTCGACCAGTGCAGACCTCTAGTGCAGACCACCAGCATACTTTGAAAACAGGTTTAACGTAAAATCTATACGCTGCTTATTTTATGTCCAAAGGAGAGGCACTGTCTTATATCGACTTTTAATAAGGTACAATTTGTGGATGATCCCTATCTTGCATTCAGATTGAGTCAAAAACTCGTCGCTCAGAGGCATGGATAAATGGTGGAAGTCACAGATTTTGGATTTTGATATCTCTGCGAATTTTGAAGAAAATCGAGATGAATTTTTTTGTGTCTAATTCAGGAATGGATAAGGAAAATTTTCCTAATTGGGAAATTTACTCTACGGGGACCGTATAAAAATTTATTTTTTGTATTTTCTCATATAGAGCCCCCATGGAGTTGAAACTTATCTCATCAAATTTGGCACCTTTTTTTAGGAAACTTTGCAATATGAAGTATGTGCCAAGAGGCAATATTTAAGGAGATAGCCTATTGTTTCGATATTTATGAATCACCCTGTATATTAATATAGCTATATACTTGTACATGTAATTGTTTAACTGTAAAAAGGACTTTTTAGTATGCTCCGGTGACGCTAGATGGCAGTACTAAAAATGTTGAAAAAAAAAACTTTTGATCAGAAGTATTTACTGCGGATAAATTAGATTTTAATTCATTGTAAAACATATTCTTTTTAACTCTTTTTTATTTTTAAAATTCTTATTGTCATTTTTATACAATATGTACATAAATATTGTCTTTTTCTTTTTAATAGATATTTTTTTATTTTCTTTATTGTTGTTCGTCTCCGCGAGACTATGATCGAATGCTATTATGTTTTGATTCGTGATGTGAAGTGGATGAAATGTAAATCTATTTCTGTACTTTTAAAAAATATGACAGTCAAGTTAATTCGTATTCATTTGAGTAAATTCTTTATTACTTAAGTTATGTAAGTCGCTATTCAAGTCCAGAATCTTCAATTAATATTATAAATCCAGGATTTATTTCATCGATTTCAAGCAATCTTGTTACTTTGCAATGAATGAATGTACGCACTCACCAGGTACTGTTTTGATTCAAATTTATTCTGTTCATTAAAATAAAGTCTTGTATTCTATCAATTTAAAATCTTACATATAAATTTGTTGGTCCATCGTGAGCTTGAGATAACTAGTGAAAATCTTATTTAAATGTAATTAATTATGGCTAAAACCAAAGCTGAATTAGCTAATGAAAATAAATTTAATTTCTCTATTAAAGAGATAAAGCGTTTTAATTTTCAAGTTGCCGAGGTAATTGAAAATAAAAGCTTAAAATTAATTGAGAAACTGAAAGCTGAATTGATAAGTTTAGAAAATGAATTGAAAAAATCTTATTTTTGTGTAGCAGAAGAGAGTATTAATGATTTATACGAGTCCTTTACTGAAGCTGAAGATATAGTTGTTGACGATTTAGTCAAAATTGAACAGTTTTTAGAAAATCAAGGCGTAAAATCACAAGAAAATCAAAGTGCAGCTAATAAAAGCTCCAATATAGGTGTTAATAATAGCATTTTAAAACTACCTAAGTTCGAGTTACCTATATTTTATGGTGATGTCACTCAATGTATAACCTTTGAGGAGACATTTTTAACTGCAATTTATAACAATGAATCTCTTTCAGATCAGTTGAAATTTTCTTATTTAATAGCCAGTGTTAAGAATTATCCTTCTAAATTAATTTCTGGTTTTTCCATTTCTGGTGATAACTATAAAGAAACCTCGGAAACTCTAGTTAATAGATATGATAATCGTAAGAATTTGGCATATTCATTGCTGTCTAAATTTGTTAATGCCAAACCATTGAAATCGCCCACGCAGAAAACTATTTTAGAGTTTTTATATACGTGCAATGAAGTTATTCGAAATTTAAAATCTTTAAAATTTGAATTTAAGGAATTTGTTGATTTGATTTTAGTGTATATAGTACAAACGAAATTTAACGAATCCTTAAAAAAGCAGTGAGAATTATCAGTAAATACTATTTCGTTTCCAAGTTACGAAATGTTAATGACATTTCTCGAAAAACAGGCTCGTAGTTTGTAGATCTGTGATTCTGAGTTTTTTAAAAATGAATCCAAATCTAATCAAAAATTTGAAAATAAGTCTCAACATTTTTCAAAAAAAAATCTGTCGCCAATGCAGCCGTGATGGATAGTATAAATAAATCTCCAAACCTTTCATGTGCACAGTGTAACAAATCTCACCCACTTCATAAATGTCCAGAATTTTCAAAATTATCTGTTGATCAGCGTTGGCAATTAGTAAAATCCAAAAAGCTTTGCACCAACTGTTTACGATCAAATCACTTCGTTGCAAATTGTCTTATTATTATTACTTGCAAGCATTGTAACTGTAAACATCATACGCTCTTTCATCGTGAAGAGTCTGTCCCTGCATCACATAATACTTTCAGGCAGCAAGACCGTGTTACAACCCCAAATGCTGATGTTAATTCTAATGAATCGAATTTCTTTAGTTCTCAATCTTTCAGTGAAAATGCTCAAACATTGTTGGCTACTGCCATTATAAAGGTTAAATCTAAATCGGGATAATTCATACCTTGCAGAGCTATGATCGATAGTGCTTCTCAAAAAAGTTTACTTTCTAAAACTTGTTGTAAAATACTAGATCTTCCATCAAGGCCTACAAATCATAAAATATCAGAAATAAATAATTTAATCGCAGAAACGGCTCTTCAGGAAGTTTCCTTGACATTCTCTCCACATTTTAATAATGAATCTTTTCACTTAGATCCATTTGTAGTTAATCAGATTACAACCAATTTACCAAATTTTTTGATTACATCTAAATATTGGTCACACATTGAAGGATTCAATATTGCGGATCCTAATTTTCATTTGTCCAGTCCTATTGATATACTTTTAGGTGCAGATTTATTTGCTAATATCATAATAAGGGAATCAATTCTCGGACCTAAAGGATCACCGAATGCTGTTAATTCTAGATTGGGTTGGATTCTTTCGGGGATCATTTATTCGAATGATTCAAATCAAAATTCATCCGTTAGTTGCCATGTTACTACACAGATAAGTTCTCAACTACAAAAATTTGGGGAACTTGAATCGGTTCCTACTTCTGACCCAATTACTCTAGTTGAAGATAACTATGCGAAAACAGTTTCACGTTCAGAATCTGGAAGATATATAGTAAATTTACCCTTTAAATCTAAACCTATCCTAGGGAACTCCAAATCTCAATCCTTAAAGCGTTTCTACTTCTTGGAGAAAAAAATTCACGAAAACCCCTTGCTTAAAGAGCAGTATTTATCCTTCATGCGCGAGTATAACGACTTGGGGCATATGGAACTTGTACGAGATTCAGACATTTATGTACTGCCGCTCCTTGAATGATTATCTAGAGATAGGTCCAAAATTGCAGCCAGAAATCTTTCCTTTATTATTAAGGTTCAGAATGCATCCAATCGCTTTTAGCTCTGACATGGAGAAAATGTTTAGACAAATTCTCGTCAATCAAAATCATGTAGATTATCAACGCATTCTTTGGAGATATAATTCAGACGAAATTATTACGACATATAGGCTGTTGATTGTTACCTACGGTACTGCTTGCGCGCCATTTTTGGCCAGTAGGACATGACACCAGTTAGCAGTTGATAATGAGCAAAATCATAAAGAAGCCTCTCAGGTAATTCGAAAAAGTACGTATGTAGATGATCTACTTTCTGGTTCGGATTCAAAGGAAAATGCCCAAATTTTAGTAACTGAGTTAATCGAAGTTATGAAAACCGGAGGTTTTAATGTACGTAAGTGAACTTGTAATGATCCAGAAGTAATAGCTCATTACCATATGAAATGAAGGCTTCATCGCAAAAAGTAATTCAGGAAGATGATACCGTTAAAGTCTTCGGACTACTTTGGGATTCTTCCAAAGACGTTTTACAAATTCGTTTTAATGATTTTAAAGAAGTCAAAACAAAAAGAGATTTGTTATCAGTATTGGCTACGATATTTGACCTCTTGGGTTTCCTAGCTCCTACTACTGTAGGATTAAAGATCATGTTGCAAGATCTTTGGAAAAATAAGATTTCGTAGGATCAAAAAATCCCAGACTCCATACTACAGGTTTGGAATGAGTTTTTATCAGAAATTCATTTGTTAAAGTCCATTGAAATACCCAGGTATATTAACTCTTATAATCAAAATGATGTCCAAATTCAGTTACATGGTTTTTGTGTTGTTACTCTTGACGAAATATTTGATTGCAGCTAAAACTAAAGTAAATCCAATAAAACCTCAAACACTGCGAAGTATTGAGCTTTTATTAGCCAAGTTATGCTCAGTCATTATCGATGCTTTGCCAGTAAACTTTGCCAATATTTATCTATGGCCAGATTCGAAGATTGTTCTCAGCTGATTAAAATCACCTCCCTTAAAAGGAAATCAATTCGTTCTAAATCGAGTGCGTCAAATCCAATCATTAGTGCCTTCATGTGAGTGGAATCATATTCCAGGTATTCTAAATCCTGCAGATTCAGTTTCTCGGGGTATTCCACCACGAAAGCTCCTTCATCATTCTCTATGGTGGCAAGACCTCCATGGCTGCTATCAAATGAACCAATCCCAATAACTTTGTACAATCCTCCGATATCTGAGTTAAATCCAGCACTTCAATCTGTCAGCAACGTAACTCAAGTAATTGCCCTTCCAGACTTTATTCTTAAGTTCTACAAATTCTCTAAGCTATCAAGAGTCAAAGCGTGGTGTGTTAGATTCATCTATAATGCTAGGCATAGTGCTACAAAAAAATCTGAAAATCTGAGTTCACAAGAAATCTCTGATTCTATTCAATGTATTGTGAAATTAGTACAAAGTTCTGAATTCTACACCGAGCTTAAATTATTGAAAGAAAGAAAGCCCTTACCTAGCAATAATAAATTATTATCATTAAATGTGTTTTTAGATTCGAGTTATATTATTCGAGTTGGTGGTCGTTTGTCACAACATCAGCCGCTAAGTTTTGATAGAAAGTAACCTATGCTACTTCCAAAAAATTCACGTTATTACTAAGTTATTGATAAAAGATATCCACGAGCAACATCCACATGCAGGTACACAGGTAGTACTTTCTATATTACGACAACAGAACTGGTTTGTGAACGGTCGTTCTACTGTACAACAAGAGCTCCACAAATGTGTGCTTTGCAGACGTCTTAAGTCTCCAGCTTGTCAACAAATGATGGGAGATCTTCCCGTAGATAGAATTACCCCAATCCGCCCATTTTCCAAGGTGGGTTTAGATTTTGCAGGACCCTGTCTAACTAAACCTAATTTGCCGAGAAGTAAGATAAAAATTAAATCTTATATAGCAGCATTCGTCTGTATGTGCACTAAGGCGGCACATCTTGATTTAGTATCAGACTTGTCTGGGCAAGCCTTGCTGGCAGCCTTGAAGCGATTTATCGAGCGTAAAGGTCTACCGTCCGGTGTATATTCAGATAATGCAAAAAACTTCACAAGTCTGGCTAATCAGTTAAAGCAGCTATTCCAATATTTGAGGGAAATTTTTTTTCAAGAATTTCTTTCGAGCCAGAAAATCAATTGACATTTCATCCCTCCATATGCGCCACACTTTGGTAGGCTATGGGAGGCATCACTTACTAAAATCACATACTAAGAGCATGTATGTATATCTAGTGTATTGAATTTTGAAGAATTAACTATTTTGCTATGTCAAATTCAAAGTTGTATAAATTCAAGATCCTTAATCCCTATGTCTTCGGATCCATCAGATCCACGTGCATTAACTCCAGATCATTTTCTAATAGGAGCACCCCTCCTTGATATTCCTGAATCTTCGAATTCGCGAGCTCTAACTTTAAATGTTCGGTTGCGCTTCATAGAAAAAGCAAAGAATCAATTTTGGTGTAGATGGTCACGTGAATATCTTCAACATCTCCAACAGCGTCCAAAATGGACTACTCCACGAGCTAATATACAAGAAGGAGACTTGGTTATTGTTCACGATCGATTTAAGCAAATGAGATGGTAGTTGGTCCACATTCTAAAGACTTTTCCTGGACCGTACACTCTTGTACGAGTCGTCCTGATCAAAACAGCCGACGGTGACATCAAGCGTCCCATATCAAAGGTGTCCCCTCTCCTGCCGGTGGCGGAGGATGTTTAATTGTAAAAAGGACATTTTAGTATGCTCCGCTCACGCTAGATGGCAGCACTAAAAAAGTTGAAAAAAAACTGTCTTTTTGATCTTACTCCGGATAAATTAGATTTTAATTCATTGTAAAACATATCCTTTTTAACTCTTTTTTAATTTTAAAATTCTTATTGTCATTTTTATGTAATATGTACATTAATATTGTCTTTTTCTTTTTAATAGATAATTTTTTATTTTCTTTATTGTTGTTCGTCTCTGCGAGACTATGATCGAATGCTATAATGTTTTGAATCGTGATGTGAAGTGGATGAAATGTAAATCTATTTCTGTACTATTAAAAAATATGAAAGTCAAGTTAAATCGTATTCATTTGAGTAAATTCTTTATTACTTAAGTTATATAAGCCGCTATTCAAGTCCAGAATCTTATTAATATTCCAATCCAGGATTTATTTCATCGATTTCAAGCAAGCTTGTTACTTTACAAGGAATGAATGCATGCACTCACCAGGTACTGTTTTGATTCAAATTTATTCTGTTCATTAAAGTAAAATCTTGTATTCTATCTACTTAAAATCTTACAGTAATATATATATATATATATATATATATATATATATCTTATATTTCCGTGTACAAGCCGAGAGATTTGGGCATTTTTTCTTGGCTCCAAAGTAGGGATGTCGACTTATACACGACTCTAAGAAAATTTCCAAAATTGATAATCTAAAATAAAAAATATGGTAAATATGAAAAACATAAAATATACTTAGAAATTTCTAAAAATAATACTCCATTCTTTTACTATGAAAAAAGTCACCAATCATAATTTACTATACAAGTCATTATAAGAATTTTCAAGCAACTCCTTAAATTCTCTTTCTTTAAATGTCACATCAGGATGAATATCGTCATTGTCTAATTCATTACTATCATCATAGCCACCTTTTTCAAAAATGACCTTATCCTCAGTTCCATTCATCGCATTACTGATGCAACATTTTTTAAAGATCGGACGAGCATTTCTTGTGGTAATTCAAGCCAAGCTTCTTTCATCTATTCAAAGATGGTGATTAAAACCTTTTTAAATTACAACCATTTGTCACATTTGCATTCCCTGTAACTCAGTCCACTTCGAACGACCCTGTCTTTAAATGGATTATTTAGAAAATGGATTGGTTGAAGAATCGGAGTGGGTTAATAGGGGATCATAACTACCAAAATTCCCGTCAAATAGAATATTTTTTTTTAATGTTTTTATGAACGACCAAGTTATAACAGGATTAGCGGAACCCAATTTAAACGTGTCAAGACAGTATAGAACAGATCAATAATTTCAAACACCACTTTTTTTGTATTAACTATGCATAAAAAATTGCTAAGTTTTCGTTCACTAAATTTATCATAACCTTTTTATAACATCGGATTACATACGGTTTTCGGATTTTGGATGATTTCTCACTGAAAAATCGTATACTCGGCTTATATACGAATCGGCCTATACACAGAAATATACTGTATAAGGGCATTCTCATAATCTTTTGACTTTGGGGAGAAAAAAATCTGGCGAAATTAAACTTGCTAAAATGACATTTCAATCTGATATACGAATGCCTTAATAATTCAAAAAATAGAAAAAATGGTCAGCAGCGAATTTTTTTTTTTTATTTAACTGAGGTTGAAGTTAAACTTCCTAGTTTAATTTCCCTTACCATTTTACCCCTATAACTTTTTATTTTCTTCTAAATTTTTACTTATAATGAAATTGCATAGTACCCGCCGGACATTCAAATACGAAATAATAACTATGTAGTACATTTAATACAGAATTTTTATATAACATTTTCTTAAAGGGGTGTTAAAGAAGGGACGGTATAGTAAAAAAGGGGGGAACGGTAAGGAAAATTACCACCTATTTTTAGGCAAATCATGTTAAGACTAAGTGATAGCCACAATGATCATTGATTTTTAGAAACATTTGTTAACATTGGATTAAATTAATTTTTTTTTATTTACCTCGAAAAGTGCACGAATTAACCTTGGGGACGGTGAGACTACCAATAAAGCCACGATGCTAGAAATTGATATTTAAATGCTGATTTAAATTCTAGAGTAAATTTCCTGCTAAAGAATTTTAAATTTTATTTCTCTAGCACAGTTCTGTGGCAGCATCTGAAAATATTTTCTGTATAATTTTAGAAGAGGGGTGATAAGGAATTTAAAACCCAGAGACAGAGTTTAAAAAATAATAACATCCTTAAAAATGTCTGCAGGTTAATTTTTAGCTATATATTTACATAAAATAATAGTTCCAGTTTCAGAAAAAAAAATACATCGAATTATTTTTATTGAAACAATTTTATCCAGACAGCTCCAAACTTAAAAATCAGCATCAGGGACACGGAATGGTATAGGAGTTTTTCAGGTGTTTGAACCCCACCCATTGTCCAAAACTTATTTATCTCGTTAATATTGTTGTGCAATCATGCAATGGAATGTTCCCCAGTATATGAAATAACAAAAACACAAAAAAAGTGTATTAAATAAAAAAATATTATTCAGGAACATGAAAGTCCCCATATATGGGGCATTCTCACAATCTTTTGACTTTCGGGAAGAAAAATCTGGTGAAATTACAACTTGCTAAAATAACATTTTAATCTGATAGATGAATGCCTTATTGATTCAAAATAAAACAAGTAAGAAAAATCATGCATACAGCATAGATTATGAAACATTTTCCAACACTCCCCGAAAGTTTTAACGAAACTTCGTTACTTAGGGAAATAAGGTAAATAAGATAACTAAGTAAACATTTAAAAATCTGATTTCAGTAGTTACCGCCCATAGCCAAATATGTATTCCCTTTTGAACAGCCCAGTATCCAATCTATATGTTGATATACATACTATATAATGGGAAAAATTAGTTTAGCAAGAAAATGCACCACAAGTTGAAATTAATCTTTCAGCAATTTATACTAATAGATGGAAGCATACTTGAATACTTTTGTACAGCCCTGTAGTTTACCTAGTACCTTTATTACATGCCACTATTTAGCTAAAATTTATTTCAAACTAAAACACACTTAAAACTACTAAAATTACATTTCCAGAAATTATCACCCATAGACGGCCATGTATTCAACACTTTGCGTGGCCCAGTATATCATTTTATCTATATTCTACAAATATTTCTTAGTACACTAAATACAGTTCAGCGTAAAAATGCATAACTCCTTTAAAACCCACCTTTAAGCAATTTATGCCCATACTCACTAACCTTTACGAATTCATTTCTGTAGCTCTGTATATGAACTATAGCATTTATACGCAATTTATTGTATGCATAAATATAGTGAACAAGTAGGTAAGTGTGATCACAGATCGCACAAAGGATTTCGTTTAATATTCCTTTGAAAACACTTTATACTTTTGAAAAATCTGTTAGTTCCACATTTCGCAACCAGGTGCGCACTCCATTCTAAACAAATCTCTATCCGAATGAAAGTCCATTTTATATACTATCCGTAGATATATTAGTCCCGTAGATATATTAGTCGAGGGGATTTGTCCGATAGCACCCGAGATAAGTAGGCGCCAACTAGCAGTAAAAAGTGGAACTAAAATATGTAAGGCTATGGTGCATAATATGAAAGAATGGTCAAAGGGGTGTCGGCAAAAGTTGGAAAAGTGCCCCACGGGTGAAAAGGGCAGAGCTTAGAAAAATTGCTTAAAATACACAATTTATACCCCGAAGGAGTAAATTATATGACTTTTTGAAAATGTTACGATTTGCCGTGTGCTCTAAGGTATTCGGCTATACGTATGCAAAAATTCATGTCTCCACCTTAATTAGGAGCTCTCTTAGAAAGAATTGCTTAACATACATATGCGGTAGCTCAATGGGTTAAACGTAAGACTTTTTCAAGATTTCCTGATTTGTCGTCTGGCCTCGGGTGTTCTGCTATAAGTATGCAAAATTTCAAATCTCCAATTTAATAAGGGGCTCAGTTAGAAAGAATTGCTTAAAATACGCATGTGGGAGGCCAAAGGTTTAAATGTACGATTTTTTCAAAATTTTATGGTTTGTCATTTGATGCAAGGTGTTCAGCTATAAGTATGCAAAATTTCACGCCATCAACCTAGTTAGGGGCTCACTTAGGAAGAATTGTTTAAAGTACACATGTGGGAGCCCAAAGGATTAAATGTACGAGTTTTTGAAATTTTTTTTATTTGTCGTATAATGTGTGGTGTTCAGCTATATGTATGCAAAATTTCAAGTTTCTCCAACATGTATAGTTTCTGAGAACGGGCTCTTTGACACACGGACAGACGTACAGACAGACAGACAGACAGAGGAGCGAGACGAATAGGGTTTCGTCAGATGAACGAAACCCTGAAAAAGCGCATATTAAAAATGTATTTCGAGCAATCATTACTAATATACAGTAATTTGGTTACAATATAGTATCTGAAATCTTTTCAAATACACCTTCTATAAATAAATTCTTTTGTGTAGCCCTGTAAATGAACAATAACTATTCTTTGCACCGCATATTCAACAGAATGCATATTTTAGTGGGCTTCATAAATGAATATCAATTTTACTATGTTTGAAAGAGTGTAACACCATTAAGAATCATTTGAAACGATTTTTCCCGTTTGGCCGTAATGTAACGGAAAACTTATGACTGTCCCTGTAAAAGAACTAAACATGCTACAAACTTCATTTGCAATAGGGAACGTGCTATGGTACAGGTCACTAACATCCAAAAATTTCATAACGATCCGAGCATATTTACGAGAGTTAGAGCGTGGAAAGACGGCCAGACAAACCGAAGTCATAAACACTTTTCAACATTGTTGGAAAGTGTTAAAAAATGGTCAGAAGCAAAAATTTTTTTATTTAACAGAGGTTTATGTTAAGCTTGCGAGTTTAATTTTCCTTACCATTTTACCACTAAAAGTTTTTATTTTCTTCTAAATTTTTACTTATAATGAATTTGCATACTACCCACAAAACATTCAAATAAGAAATAATAACAATGTAGTATTTTTAGTACAAAAATTTGATATAACATTGTCTTAGAAGAGTATTAAAGAAGAGGCGGTAAGGTAATAAAAAGAAATGTGCCCAGTTAATCTGATGGCATTGGGCTCACAGGCTATTCACACTTACTGTATATTATACTCTTATTTCATAGAATAATGGCCCTAAAAAAATGAAGGGGGATTAGACCCCGTATCCCCCCCTTTATACTTAACACAATAAACCGGTATACCAAATTTGAAGCAAATCAGATAATTCAGCGTGAAAAAAACATATCGCTAAATTAAGGAGGGGTCTAACCCCCTTCCCCCCTTTATACTTAACTAATGAACCTCCAAATATAATAGGGAAAGCTCCTTATCAGAATTAACATAGAAAAAAATGAAAGTAAATTGGATAATTCTGCATGACAATCCATTTATCTAAAATAAGGGAAGGGGACTTGCCCCCCTTTCCTCCTTTTATACTTAACAAATGAACCTCCAAATCTAATGAAGAAAGCGCCATAACGGAATAAACCGGCATATCAAATTTGAAGCAAATCGAATAATTGTGCATGAAAAACCCATTTAACTAAATTAAGGGGAAACTAGCCCGCGACCCACGTTTATACTTAACCAAATCTAATCGAGGCAGCTCCTTCACATAATGAACCGGTATAATAAATTTGGAGGAAATCGAATAACTCTACATGAAAAACCCATTTATCTAAATTAAGAGGGGGGTCTATCCCCCTTTTTCCCTTCTTTGTACTTAACTAATGAACCTCCAAATCTAATCAAGGCAGCTTCTTATCATAATAAGCCGCTACACCAAATCTGGAGCAAATCGAATAATTCTGCATGATAAACCCATTTATTTAAATTAAGTGGAGGTCTAGCCCCCCTTTCCCCCCTTATGTACTTAACTAATGAGCCTCCAAATTTAATCAGGGAAACTCCTTAACATATAAACTGGTATACTAGATTTTTGAAGCAAATCGATTAATTCTGCATGAAAAACCCATTTATCTTAATTAAAGGGGGGGACAAGCCCCCTTTCCGCTCTTTTTTTTTAACCAATGAACACCCAAAACTAATCAGGGAAGTTCCTTAACATAATAAATTGGTATACCAAATTTGGAGCAAATCGAATAATTCTGCATGAAAAACAAATCTATTTAAATTAAGGGGGGGTTAGCCCCCCTTTCCCCAATATACTTAACTAATGAACCTCCAAATTTAATCAGGGAAGCACTTTAACATAATAAACTGGTATACCAAATTTGGAGCAAATCGAATAATTCTGCATGAAAAACACATTTATTTAAATTAAGGGAGGGGGTTGGCCCCAATTGTAATAATTTTTCCCATTGGCCGTAAAGTAAAGAAAAACTTTTGACTGTCCCTGTAATTAAATTATACATCCGATTTTCATAAAATTTGAAATGGCTGAACAAAATTTTACAAAAATCATATATTTAAAATTTCAGACCATTCGGTTGGGTAGTTTTTGCTCTGTTATATGCGGACAGACAGACGAACTGAACGACGACTATAGGTGCTACGTATTTATATAATTACAAACGCACCTAAAATGGGACGAAATGGGAAAAAAAGGGACGGTAAGGATAGAACGGTAAGGAAAATTACCACCTATTTTAGGTAAATTATGTTGAATAAGTGGTAGCCACAATGTTCATTGATATTTAGAAACAGCTTGCATTGTATTAAACTAAATTGGATTAAATTTTTAAAAAAATAATTTACCTCGAACAGTGCAGGAATAAACCTCGGGGAGAGTAAGACTACCAATAAAACCACGATGCTTGAAATTGATATTTAAAAGCTGATTTAAATTCCGCAGCAAATTGCCTGTCAAATAATTTCAGTCATTCTTTCTCTAGCGTACTTCTGCATGAGAAAAAACTTGAAAACATTTCTGTCGCTGCATCTGAAGTGATTTTCTGTATAATTTTAGAAGAGGGACGGTAAGGAATTTAAAATCCAGGGACAGAGTTTAAAAAATAATAACAACCCAAAAATGTGTGCAGGTTACTTTTTTGCTGCATATTTATATGTAAACAATAATTCCAGTTTCGGAAAAAAGAGATACATAGAATTATTTTTATCGGAACAATTTTATACAGACAGTTCCAAACTTAAAAAATCAGCATCGGGGACACGGGACGGTATAGGCGTTTTCCTGGTATTTGGACCCCCCAACAACGTCCAAAACTTATTTATCTCGGTAAGATTGTTATGCAATCCTGCAATGAGATATTCTCCAGTATATGAAATAAAGAAAATATAAGAACATGTACTAAAATAAAAATTACTATTCAGGGACATAAAAGTCAAAATATTGTGAGAATGCCCCATATATAGAGAGAGTGTGTGTGTGCGTATGTATATACAGGGTGTCCGGTCTCAACGGTGTCCAATGGCTAATTTCTAAACCGTTAGTCATAGACATATAGTTCCAGTTACAAAAATGTTTTAAATCAGGTAAAGAAATAATTTAAAAGCGATTTGGAGCAATAAAAATGTTTCTTAAAAAATTACGAAATTTAAATTTTTATACGGTCCTCCGGTCTTACAAGTTATATTTAGTAAAATTTCCTATTGCGCTGACAAGTAAGACAAAGAAAGTCCCATTCATATAACACTAAAATTGAGCGAGTTATGAAACTTTAAAAATGCATGACTTATGCCATTTTTCTGCTCTGAAAACAAATGAGTTCGGCTTCCCTTTGAGGGGTCACATAGCAAATGCTTAAAGTATTCGAAGGTCTTATTTCATGTGTATCTGCGCTTTGAAAAAAATCGTACAAGTATTACGATTAAGTTAACATTTATTAAGTTTCAGATTGGCTAAAATAACATATGTTTTATTTTGTCAGGATTTGAGACTGTTTCTTTTATTATTTCTTTTAACAAAAATTATGTTATTTTTATAAGTTTTTATTTTACTTTAACTCACTTTCAAATATCCGATCGAGATTACATTTTACATACTGGCGCAAATCCTATAACAATCTAATATTATTATGATTTTCGGTGTTTACCATTTATACTTATTTTACAGGATAACACAAAAAAATTCGGATAGATTACCGCCAAGAAGTAAGAAAAAGTTTTAGATTAGATAATACAAGACTGCGATTGTTGGTTTTTTTTAACTTTTATGTATTTTTCAGCACTGAATCTGAAAATTACCTTAATTTTTAACCATCATGTCAGAATATCTCGCAAATCATAAATTGTCAAATTTAAAGAATAGCAAAAATCGGATACTATAAATTAGAGGAGATTGTTGTGTTTTTTTAACTTTTGATAATTGATTTTTACGTACTTTTTAGCACTGAATCTAAAAATGGCCTTCACTTTTAACCATCACGTTAGAATTATTTTGCAAATCGTAAATGTGTAAATTAAAATATAGCGAAAATCTCATACTAAACAACATATGTAAAACTTATTTTATTTTATTTTATTTTATTTTATTCACTAATTTATTCGATATTTTTGCTTATCCTAGGATTCTTACAGCTAAACAGCTGAGGGGTACGATGAGATGGGGGAGGATATTCAATTTTAACTTTGAACTTTTTAACTTTGAAATTTGCAATTTGCGAAAAATCCTGATGTGATGATTAAAAATGAAAGTCAATTTCGGATTCAGCGGTACACAATACATAAGAATCAATTATGAAAAGCTGAAAAACATGACATAACCCAACTTTTGCAGGCTAGTATAATCTAATAATATTTAAAAATACGTATCATTTTGTAAAGAATTGAGGCTGTTAATTTAGCATCATTTTATTTAACAAAAATTCTGTTTTTTCTTTCTTCTTAAATGTTTATTACAAATTGTATATTTTGCATTAATATGTCAGAATGATTAAAGATTTCAAATTTATATTGCAATGTTAATTTTACTATCAACCATTCTTTAATATATCTAACGAAATTATATTTCGACTAAATTTGCAGCAAAAAATATGCTCCAACTTTAAACAGCTGTTACTCGCTCAATTTTAATCTTAGAATAACGGGACTTTTTCTGTATTACTTATCAATGTGAAATGAAAAAATTACTAAATATAACTTATAGGACCGGGGTACCGTATAAAAATTTAAATTTCGTAATTTTTTAAGACATGTTTTTATTGACCCAAATCGCTTTAAAATATTTCTTTACCTGATTTAAAACATTTTTGTAATTGGAACTATATGTCTATAACTAACGGCTTAGGGATTAGTCATTGGACACCGTTGAGACCAGACACCCTGTATATATTATTTATTGTTTGTCTCCTGTTTGTCCTCGACACTATACCCTCACTGAAAGATATAAAATGTGCTTTGTATCCCAGAAGTTCATAAACAATTCTTCAAGTATTTCGCTAGATATTCTTAAAATGTTCAAAATCGGTGGCTCCATGTAGTCTACATATATATATGCGCAAACTACAAGAAAATTTGCATTCCCATGCATTTTAAACACGAAAATGCCCCAGAAAAAATTGAAATGCTCATTTGAATGAAAATTACGTCGTCTTTCAATTCGTGTTAAAAATTAAGCTTAGGGTGTCATTTTCGTATTGAAATACATTTTCAGACTGAAATATTTTTTCATACTGTCGTTTTCGTACCAAAACTCTGAATATTTAATGAGAACATCCTATTTGGATAGCATATTTTGCTGTTGTTTTTGGTAAATGTTGCCTTAGAATTTGAAACAAGAAGTCATTATTCAAACAGTTAAGGAATTGTGAAGGTTTAAAGTTTGAAACTCTTAACATTTTATTCCTTTTTCATCGTTGCAAAACATATTATAAGCATGTAGTTTATAAACCATAAACCAAAAAGTACTTTTGCGGAATGAGCTATAATTTTGAATTTGCATATTTAAAGCGTTTAGCTATTGAATGCTGTTAAAGTAAACCACAATTCATTTTTTTTTAATGTTAATTTTTTAAATATACATACACTGGAACTTTCCTTTAGCGAAATTCCTATTTAATGAAATTTTCTAGTTAACGAAATTCTCTGCTGAACCTTAACTTTGAATACTATTAATTTTAATATGTAAACTAAACGTCATATTACAAAAATATCTAATCTAATAAGTACACGAAAATGAAAATTTGTTTGTCTATCTGTAATGCTATTCAAATCCACAGTTTGGAAACTAGAATTGTGAAATGTTATGTACAGTCGGGGGGAAAAAAAGTAAACACCCCCTACTAACTCCTCAACAAATTATCGTAGAAGAAAGTTACTGGTACCGAACGATTGGAAATAAAGTCTACTTTGAAATGATGTATATAAAATTTGCGTAGGAGGCCATCTAAATATTAAAACGAACCATAGCTTTATTTTTTTCAATGACAATACCCAATTTTAACAAGATATTTCAAATCTTTGGTTCAAATTATGCCTAGACACCGAGTTTCAAGTTATTAGAATAATAAGTTTTTAAATTATAAACATTCAAAATTTAGTGCTTGTAATGTTAAATTGCATTTTCATATTTTTATTTATATCTCATGGAATTATTCTCCTAATGTGCTAATTTTTTTGTTGCAATAATACCAGTATACCCAAACATAAATACGCTGAATTTGCAATTTTTATAATTTTATGATATGAATTCTGAATTATGAAATTAGTATTCGAAAAAATTATGAATTGCAACCTACAATTTTTTTGAAGGATTTAGATTTATTACTACGTGCTGCTTTATGGAAATCTAAAATTTCACATTTTTCTTCCAAGTAGTTTTCAAATTATGCCTAAAAACGGCAAAATGATAGTTTAAGGGGCCGTCTATGATAGATTGGTTGGTTGGTTCGTTGATTTTGTGACGGCCGATTATCTACACTAGGGATATAGGCCCGAGGGGGAGTGCCCTTCGTGGGGGTCTTTCTAAGGGAACCTAACCCGTATTAACGCATGGAAACCCATGGTTCGAAGAAAACCACGAAAACTCCGAACGATTAGGCCGACGGGCGCGATTGGGATCGAACCCAGCACTTCCCGTCTACCAGTTTCGAGAGCAGAACCTCTCAGCCACTGGTGGGGCCGTCTATGATAGAAGTGAGTAGATATTTTGAAATTGATCCTGCTATCCTGTAATCTAACAGGCTTCATTGACTCCTTGGGGGGCGCTTTAGGTGCCTTGATCAAGAAGGGGGCTCTCTCGGTTAACAATCAAGTACGGAACTAGCCTTTGGATACAGCCCTTAAAATACGCTCGCTTTAAAATAAATAATTTCTCGGAAACTTATGGTACGAATTGCATAAAAATTTGTTTTTGGGCTAATTGAAGGGTGTAGAGTTCATTTATGCTGTCAGAATTGTGTACTTCTATTGAAAAAAACAAATTTATGGTTCGTTTTAATATGTAGATGACCCCCTATGTAAATTTTCTATACGTCGTTTAAAAGTAGGCTTTATTTCCAATCGTTCGGTACGAGTAACTTTCTTCTACGATAATTTGTTGAGGAGTTAGTAGGGGGTGTTTACTTCTTTTTTTCCACGACTGTACATGTGTATTAAAACAAGGCCGAGGCAACTAATGCAAACCGGAATTGAAATAAATTATAGTTAACTTTTAATTAATAAACAAACGCCAATTTAACAGCTATTTCCTATTAAATTTAAACAATTTTCGTTATAGCATCTGCCAACAATTAAAAATTCACTATAAAATCCTTTTTTTATGTTCAACCCGTAATCACGAGAGTTCTTTAACAAATGTGAGATATACATATTACGTACGCCACGCTGCAATACTAAAAAGCTGTAGCGGGTATTACGATAATTCTTTTACCTCGCATGCAAATAATTAGAGATATACATATTACGTACGCCACGCTGCAATACTAAAAAGCTCCACAGGGTATTACGATAATTCTTTTACCTTACATGCAGATAATTAGCGATTATTTAATTGCGCTTAATTATTACTTTAAAAAAATGAAGACAAACATTTTGTCACAAACATCAACAAAAATTTTTATTATATTTATTCCCTTATTCCACAGATATCGTTTTATCGTCAGCTGCCTTAGTAACATGATAAATTAAATTTCATTAAAAAAAATGCGCAGCAGTAGAAAAATATTTTACTAAATCGAATAGTTATTTTTAATTTTGGTTTTAGAATTAAATTTATGAGCCCCCGTGCGTAGAACAGGTTAAACAGCTAGTATTCTATATAGCAAACCTTATTCCACTTAAGTGCGTGTACAGCATTCAAACGGAGAGGTTACTATTTGTGATGGATGGATGAATTTATTTTAGCGGATTGTATGGAAAGGAAATTTAAGTATTGCGCGGCAGCGCAATACTTATTTATTTCCAGTGTCACTTCTCTATCTTAATTTAACATAGAAAAACCTATGGAGATGATAACTTTTTCATTTTTTCTTCCCACCTTTTTGTCCCTGATGCCACTCATTTTTTATTCTTTACTAATCCTAATAATATTATAAATTTAAAGTTCAAAAACGTTTGCCTGACGTCAGGGTCAAAACGAATGGCCAAATACCTTTGCATATGGGTGAATTATAACCCAGAGAGAAGCAAGGGCAAATTTTTTTGTATATTAGTCAAATATTTTTCTTAATAATTCCAAATTTCACTTTTTTCACTGAGAATCAACGGACATTTTTAATAGAAAATGTAACATTTTTTCTTCATTGTTGGAAAAATTTCAAAAGCCGTAATAATAATTTATTTGGTTTTAGTAGAAAGATTCCCACGGGAAAAAATTTAATTGAAATAGTTTTTTTTTTTTTCCAAAAATTTAAAAGGTGAATATGGCGCATAGTGGCAATAAAAAGGATATTTTCAGAATACGTTTTTGCTTTGGTCAAGTTTATATTTTAGTAAAAAGTTTCTAATAGATAGCTATTTTTACTAAGGTAGCGAACTTAGTGGGGAATCACATAACTTAAATTTTAAAATGTATTTTTTTTTTCGAGATGAGAACTATTTATACCCCAAGTTAAACTTAGGTAATAATTTTCTGATGTGTTTACATCACCCTTTGGGAGAGAATAAGGTTTAAAAATTCAAGTAAAACTTTTATTTTTTTATTTTTTACTGTATCACAGCTATAATATTGTTAAATATTAGCAGTAAGGATTCAACAGAATTTGCATTTACATTCATAGCTTTCCTGAGTGGAAAATAGGGTATCTACATTTAAGTGAAGTTATTTTTTTATGTTTTGATTATAGATTTTTTACGTTCAGATTGGAAGTTTTTGTCCAAACTACCGCAACCTGCATTACTACAGTGGTGAAATATTTTGAATTACACATTGGTAAACTGCATCCCACATTGTGATGCAATACCGCATACATCAAAACCTGATGATGACACTCTGTATTAATTTTGAAATGCGTTCGTCTGAGTGCTGTAGTCATTGAAAAACTTGACATATTAAACAAAAACATAATTTGAAGGCCAAATTTAAAAAAAACAAAATTTATTTCCTACATTGTTTAAGCCCGAGAAGGGACATATATTAAGTTATTTCATTCAATTAGTTCTACATTTAATGTTAAATTTTTGTAACAAATTAGTTAAGCCAATTGAAGATTAAGAAATAAAAATAAAATTCATACAATATGATACTTAAAACACCCTAAAAAATTAGATTCCGTTCACATGAAATCGAAATAAATCTTAGACATTTTTAAAGTTTTGTATTTTGCATATATCTTATCATTTTATGTACAATCATCATAAAAATAACACAAAAACTGCAATAAAAATATTTAGAACTGAAAATTGGAAAAAGTCTAAGATTTATTTCGATTTCATTTGAACGGAATCTAAGTTTTTAGGATGTTTTAAGTATCATATTGTATGAATTTTATTTTTTATTTTTTAATCTTCAATTGGCTTAACTAATTTGTTACAAAAATTTAACATCAAATGCAGAACTAATTGAATGAAATAACTTAATATATGTCCCTTCTCGGGCTTAAACAATGTAGGAAATAAATTTTGTTTTTTTTAATTTGGTCTTCAAATTATGTTTTTGTTTAATTATTTATTTCTTTAATCATTCTCATTCTTCTTATTGCTAAAAAAAAAACAATTTTTTCACACTAAGAAGAACCCTTGCTATCCCCACTCTACCGCACGGATCTGACGCTGACAGTAGGATAACTCAAAATCCTCTTTTTACATTCAATGATAAAAATAAAAGCAGTGACGCTAGACGTATTGAAGAAAAAATATCAATTAGAGTTACCATTCTTATCTTCCTCCACTGCGATAGCAAATGGAAGTTTCCGAATTTTAGGAGAAATCATTTACACAGAGAGTTTATACATTCAACAGTATGAGTCTGTCGAATTCCTACTTTACACATGTATTTTGCATCTGTTGTGTATGTTAACTCGTTGAAAATGTTGAAAAGAAGACGTTTGTGCCTTTCTGGAAAATTAAATCTTTTAGATGATGTTGATAAAGGAATGAAAAAATAATGACGTGGCGGTTAAGTAGGTTAGACCGGGGCTAGTTGACCCGATTTTTCTTCTAATAATTTAAAAAAAATTACAATTCAGCATTTTAAATTTCCTTTTATGTTACCACTATCAGTGTACTTTCAGGAAGAACGTATTGAAACAAATTTGCATAATTTGTTAATAACATAATAACATAATTGTTGACATATACGTATTGAAACAAATTTACATAATTTGTTAATAACATAATAACATAATTGTTGACATATACGTATTGAAACAAATTTACATAATTTGTTAATAACATAATAACATAATTTCAAATAATAAAATTTGAAAATATTAACTATAAGTATTAGTTTAGAAGCTCAAATTGACACCAAGTCGCTTGGGCCAACCTGCCCCGATTGCGGGTAAGTTGGCCCACTTCACTTTTTAATGTTCTAATAGTGTAGAAGTTTAAGAAATGATAAAAATTTTTACCAAATCTTAATTTTTATTTCTTGCGAACGAAAACACAATATAGCCTCCTAAATTAAAAAAAAAATTAAATATTAAAACTGTGAGTTATTCAAATTATTAACTTCGACCAAAAATTGCTTTAAAAATTGCATTTATTTCCTCATAAACAGTGTCTTTAATACATTACGGAACAGTAATAAATTTTAATAAAGGAATGCTAGGTGTTAAAAGACCGTAAATCTTAGAGTACAGTAATTTAAGAAATTATTCATCCTTAATTAGGTGATTTATTATAAACACCAGATGATAAATAAATTGTATCAAGTCCTCTGTACATCTGTTAAGTGCAATAGTTCTTTTCTTTCGTTTATTATGTTTTTCTAACGCATCATTCCGTTTAAATTTCTGTCAATAAAATGTAATATTGCTTCATGATGCTTTGGGTAATGCGAACTTCTTTGAAATAATGATAATTTTCGTTTATATCAAACCTTAATTCCTAATCAAGTATAGAAAACCCCAGTTTGTTTATCATGAAATATATATATTATTTATATGAATATTATATAATTATAAATATATAAATATAAAATTATAAATATTATAATTTTATAAATATATGTATTATTATACATTCATGCTTTATTATTGGTATAATGAGATTTAGATAATCTAATAAGTTAGGATATAGCAATGCGCTTGATATAATTATGTTGGATGATATCTTTTTTTTTTTTTTTTTTTTTTTGAACAGCTGATCTTTATTAACGGTTCAGGAAGTGTAGTTCTATTCTGTTTGTGGAAGGGACAACATGTCTCTTCAAGGAAAAGATATTTTTTGATAATTAAAAAATTGTTTCCTAAAACTGCCCTTTTTACGGATTATGAAGACAGAAAAGATTATTTAATTTCAACGATTAACTACCCCGGTAAGAGGTTTTCACTTCATAAAATGTGATGTTATTAAAGCATCATTTGGCAGGTCAACATGCCCCGTGCCAAATGGGCTAAGTAACCCCGTATCGCAATTTTTGTTTTTCATGACTATAAGGAATTATTCTGAAAGTATTTCAATAAAAAAACATGCCCTACAATGACTACGAACAATTATTTTTCTGAATTAGTATATATCAAAATCTAAAATGTAAACTCAAACAAATAAAAAACGATTATTTATAAGAGAAGAAATTTACTCACATTTGCAAAATTTTGAAATTTCTCTATAATTCTTTAACGGACGCTCCGACTTCAATGGTGCTGATGTTGGAGGAGAAAAGCGAAGCAACGCATATTTGGCTGGATTGACAATATCATTTAACGCAAAGTTTAAAAAATATCGTAACTAGGCCAACATGCCCCTATGGCCAACTAACCCCGGTCTACCCTACAATATAGAAGCAAGCAAGATGGTGTCTCAACCATCATATTAGAGCTAATGAAAGCTTGGGAATGGGAGATGACTTTATCCACCGAACTATTTTGTGAAAACCGGCTTCAAAACAGATACTGAATTAAATGCTTCCGTATCCGATACCTGTTTGTCAGATCTGAAAGAAAAATGGAAGCAATTGAAAGACCTGTGAAGTCTTTAACTTTCTCAACGTTGATGAAGACATTTTGAGAGCTGAATATCCTACTCACAATGTCGTATTGCATATTGCAGTAAAATGTAGGAAGAAACTACAGCGAGCGATGAAAATGATGTTGGAGAATGAATTGAAAGATCTGAAAGAGAAGAAATGCTAAAAATCTTCGATACAATATTAAAGGAATTGCAGTTTCGAAAAATGTTTCAGATAAATTGTTCGGATACCTTCAAAAGTTTAAATTATTTTTTTGAACTGCGTATTTTTTATAAGAATCTTGTACACTGTAAAAAAAAATCTGTACTTCTGCAGATGTAAAATTACATGCTTACTAAACTTTCATCTGTAACTGTACAAAAAAAGCTGCAAATCTACAAAACTAGTTTTTGTAACGCTACAGAAGTCTGTAACTTTACAAATCAATCTGCTAAAATTACAGTAATCTTACTAAAATTTTATCTGTAACCCTGATTGTAGTTACATGAAAAGTTCTAGGCATCCCAGTTTCCTAAAAAATTCTTAGTAACCTTACAGATTTTTTGATTTTCGGCGCAAAAGTGTGTCTGTTACATGAATTTTTGTTGTTGCCGTTACATAAAAAGTTCTAGGAATCCCAGTTTCCTAGAAAAACCTTAGTAACTTTACAGATTTTTTTTACAGTGTACAAAGTAACATTATAGATTTTTTTAAGCGAAGAGAAAAGGTACAGAACGCTTAAGTTTTTGTTTACATCTCTTTATTACGTGTTTTTTTTTTTTTTTTTTTTTTTTTTTTTTTTTACATTATTCTAAATATATATTTTTTCTAATTTGTCTACATTGCATAAAAAAATTACTACCCGAATTGAAATACACGTATTGCAATATTTCTATGTTATGTGTATTTTTCATTTTATGCATGTGTATTTTATTATAAAAATTTCATGAATTTAAGTTGATTTATTTTTAAAGAATTTCCTTCACAGCGAAGTGTTTAAGTACAATGCTGAGACTTCGTTAAATGGAAGTTTCAGTGTGTTTTGAAATTAATTGAACGAAATAGGAATCGGCACGTATGAATATTTTAACACATATATATTTCTATGAGCTTTAAATGTGAAAATGTAAAATTCCAACTAATTTTGCCAAGTAGAGCTTGGGTTATATTCTTGTGTAAAGTGTTTCAAAGATTAAAAAGAAATTTAATATTAAGGTTCCAAATTTTAAACCTTTGTAAATCTTAAACTAGTTAACAGAATGAGTTCCCATTTGGTATCCCAAAGTCAAATTTAGCAGAAAAAACCAAATACTCGTATACAGTCAAAATTATGTGTTAGTATTTAAAATGACTAATTAAAAGTTGGACAATTGCACAAAGATATATATTAAAAATTATTTATTAAAAACAAATACATTAAGCTAAAAGGTACACACTTTAAAACACAATGAACATCAACGTTTGATTTCGCTTCTGCGAACGACTTCGGGATGTTATGATACACATAAGTCATTTTTTTTTCAAAAAAAAAAAAAAAAAAAAAAAAAAAAGGCTTATGTGTATCATAACATCCTGAAGATGTTCGCAGATACTAAAGAAACGTTGATGTTGATTGCGTTTTAATGTGGTAACTTTTAGCATAATGTATTTGTTTTTATTAAATAATTTTTAGCATTGAAAATGTTTAGTACTATTTCTTTATTAAGACGACCCCTTTTTTTTATATAAATGGACAGATGAAATTTTAAGTCAAACGCGTGTTTCTAATTTTTCGGTTGACTGTATATGGAGCATTCTCACAATCTTTTAACTTTTATGTCCCTGAATAATAATTTTTATTTTAGTACATGTTCTTGTGTTTTTTTTTATTTCATATACTGGGAATATCCCATTGCATGATTGTAAAACAATATTAACGAGATAAATAAGTTTTGGACGATGTTGGGGGTCCAAATACCAGGAAAACGCCTATACTGTCCCGTGTCCCTGATGCTGATTTTTAAGTTTGGAGCTGCCTACATAAAATATTTTTAATAAAATTAATTTGATGTAATTTTTTTTAGAAACTGGAACTATTTTTTATATAAATATGTTGCAAAAAATTAAACTGCATAATTTTTAGGGCTGTAATTATTTTTTAAACTCTGTACCTGGGATTTAGATTCCTTACAGTCCCTCTTCTAAAATTATACAGAAAATCACTTCAGATACAGTCACAGTATTTTTTCAAGTGTTTTCTCATGCAGAATTATGCTAGAGAAAGAATGTCTAAAATCCTTTGACAGGAAATTTACTTCAGAATTTAAATCAACACTTAAATATCAATTTCAAGCATCGTGACTTTATTGGTAGTCTTACCGCTCCCAAGGTTTATTCCTGCACTTTTCGAGGGAAATTATTTTTTTTTTAATTTTATCCAATGTAAATAACTCTTTCTAAAAATTAATGAACATTGTGGCTACCACTTAATCTTAACATGATTTGCCTAAAATCGGTGGTAATTTTCCTTACCATTTCATCCTTACCGTCCCTTTTTTCCCATTTCGTCCCATTTTATTTACCTTACCGTCCCTTCTTTAACACCCCTTTAAGACAATGCTATACCAAAATTTGATACTTAAATTACTACATTGTTATTATTTCTTATTTGAACGTCCTGTGGGTAATATGCAAATCTATTATAAGTAAAAATTTAGATGAAAATAGAAAGTTATATTGGTAAAATTGTAAGGAAAATTAAACTGGCAAGTTTAACATAAACCTCAGTTAAAAAAAAAAATAATAATAATAAAAATAAATAAATAAAAAAAAATCCCTGCTGACTATTTTTTCTTTATTTTGAATCATTAAGGCATTCGTCTATCAGATTAAAATGTTATTTTAGCAAGTTTAATTTCACCAGAATTTTATTCCCGAAAATCAAAAGATTGTGAGAATGCCCCACATACATATGTAAAAGTATGTATACGTTTGTATAAGTTTCTATTAAAAAGATATACTGGTAGATATGTGTAGGTGTGTAACAAATACATATATAATGATTACTAACGTTATATGTATTACATACAAATACTTGTGTGTTATGCATGCATTAATTATACCTTCATATATAATATAATAGTTACTATAAATAATTTTATTGGTGTCATTCTTTGTCAATTTTCCACTGTCATAAGGATAATTCAAAAGGACCAGAATTAAATACAACCTTATAGAAAACGTAGAAACGAATATGATTCTTTTATATTTTATGAGTATTTTATGTGCGTTTCTATTGTATTAAAAATAGGCACCAGACTTGGAATATATTATGTAAAATAAATGTCTTGTATACTTAAACAAAGGTTGAATAGAGAACAGTAAAGTTATACATGTAGTATCTACCTATTTCATTTCATAATAATTTGATGCCACTCTACATATTAGATATAGTAACTTTTAGTTCTATCTAATTGTTTTCGGAGTAGAATATCAAACTTCGCGTGCTATATTGTAAGTGTATTCCAATCGCACTCATATGAAGACCATAGTCATTTGTCATTTTAATATAAATAAGACACTACATCTACAATTACAGCTTTCTATGTTTGAAAGTCGTTTCGGAGCTGAACAATTTTAGAATATTCATATATACTGGTGCTATAAGCTTATTTCTTGAATTTTAGATATAAAATACTTACGATGACTGTCAAAGAAAAAACAAATAAAACAAAATTATCAGAAAAAACAAATAAAACGTTAACTGAAATATAAAAAGTGTATATCCTTTAAGAGCAGATTTTTTTTTTTTTTCAGATAATTTTTTTTTTTTCAGAGTCACTCGATATGACGTAGCTGTGACGTCACAAAATTTCACAAATATCAATCTATTTATATAAAATCCAAGTCTCTGTGTGTCCCTCACTATTCCGGTAGGACCGCCTCATTGAAATGAGTAATTGTTGAAAAATATTAATGCAGGGTTACCACAGTAGTGCCAAATGTTAGCCAACCTGGCGATAGCTGGCTAATTTGGCGAAATTCCCATTTAAAACAATTAATCTTTCATAATGGAGGTCACCGAAATTTAATTTAAACTCCACTCTTTTAAGATATTTTTTCGAAATCTATGGGTGAGAATTTAAAGTACATCTTTACATCTTCCTCCCGATGCTACTAATAAAATAACCGCCAATAGACAACGGTGTACTGTGTGACCTCCTAACTGCGCGATTTTAATGTGCTTTAGGTACTTTTCCAGTATAGGTGCCTTGGCGAAAAAGGAAATTTGGTAACATATTTTCCGGGAACCTATTCACTGTTTCATTTTACATACACACGCATTTTTTTCGATATTTATACGATTTATTTAACATAAAGAAGCCGTTTCTCTAATTTTATACAGAAACAGATGTAATTTGTACATAAAAAACATCAATAATATACATATAAAACAAACAAAAACGCTCATCAAATTTGTTTTCATAGCTGTTTATATGATTTGACAACAAATCTCGATATTTTACCGTTATACGGACACCATGCCAGAATGTATGCTAATGCGCCAATTATTTCAAATGCTAAAAGATATTTGTAATTTTATGCCAGCAGTTTAATATGAGTTTTATTTTATTGCTTTATTTTATAGCAGTTATTTGTTCACTTATTTTAAGTATATATTTGTGATTTGATCAAATAGTTCGTAAAAGTCTGGAATTTTCAAATGTTATATTTTTTAAATGCTCACTTTAGTATCGACAGTGGTTTTTCTTTTATTTTTCAAATGCTTCAATTCACGATTTTGCGCCAACTATTACGCTTGGCGACAATGGTGTCCACATAACGGAAAAGTACCCAAATCTCACTTTCTGATGCCCAAATTACACCAAGCTTTAAAAAAAAAAATGCCATAGCCCCTACAGTGGAAAAGTAACAAACTGTCTATTATTTTGCGCTATACGTGTTATAGTGTGTACTATATGCAAGGGGAGTGGAGCGAAGAGTTTAAACATTAAATATTAAAGTTTCGGCACAGATGTCATATGGTCGCGCCACATATTGGCGCGATTTTTTTCTGACGCCAATGTCATATACACAACGGGTACTTAACTGGAGCCAAAGTGTCGTAATTTTGCTTGATATGGTAATCCGGATGTTGTTGTTTATGCTGTTGATGCGTTCCCCAAAATTGTTTTCGCCAAATTGGCGTCGGAAAAATAATTGCGCCAATATATGATAACGTATATGACAACTGTGCCAAAGTTTCTATAAAGCAGTAAAAGACTAAAAAATTAAGAATAAAATAAATGCAAAATAAGACTAAAGAAGAAAGAAAAGTAATGCGTTAAGCATAGAATATGAAACACTTTCCAACACATCCTAAATGCTTTAACAAAACTTCGTTATTTAGGGAAATAAGGTAAATAAGATAACGTTACTTCTTAGATATCCCGTCGACCAATTTCGCCAAATTATATAAATCGCCAAATCAATAGTAAAACATTAATAAAAATACAAATAAAACGTCGAATTAATGGTTTTATTGGCCATTATTGGCATTTAATTAATTAATTAATGGCAACCATTATTGGCAATTAATCTTACAATTTGGCGACAGTAATTTGGTCGACGGGATAACTAAGAAGTATCAAGATAAATAAGTAAACATTTTAGAAAGCGCATAAAAAAAATTAAAAATTGATTTCAGCAGTTGGTATAGATGTCATATTCGCCCCATATTGGCGCGATGTTTTTCGGTTGCCAATTTGGCGAAAACATCAACAGCATAAACAACATAATCCGGGTTACCACATCAAGCAAAATAACGACACTTTGGCGCAAGTTAAGTACCTGTTGCCTATATGATATTGGCGACAGAAAAAAATCGCGCCAATATGGGGCGAATATGACATCTGTTCCCAGCAGTTACCGTCCATAGCCAATAGTACCGTTATTACATGCCACTTTTTAGCTAAAATTTAATTTAAACTACTCTTTAAACTACTGAAATCACATTTCCAGATATTATCATCCATAGACGGTTATGTATCCAATTCTTTGCGTGACCATGTATATCATTTTATCTATATTCTACAAACATTTCTTAGGAAACTAAATGCAGTTCAGCGTAAAAATGCATAACTCCTTTAAAAATCACCTTTAAGCAATTTACTCTCATACTCAGTAACCCTTACGAATTCTTTTGTGTAGCCCTGCATATGAACTGTAGCATTTATACACACAGTATAGTATGCATAAATGTAGTGAAACATAAAAGCGCATATCATAATTAAAAATGCATTTCTAGCAATCATTGCTTATGTACAATACTTCGGAGAAAAGTTTCTTGGCGAGAAAGAAGTTTGCCAACGTATTTTCTGGCAACTTATTTACTGCTTCATACTCTCAAGCAATTTTTTCCATATGTATACAGTTTGGCACAGTGTCATATAGGCGCGATTTTTTTCCGACGCCAACTTGGCGAAAACATCAACAGCATAAACAACATTCGGGTTACCATTACAAGCAAAATAACAACACTTTGGCGCAAGTTAAGTACCCGGTGCGTATATGATATCGGCGTCAAAAAAAAAAAAAAAAAAAAAAAAATCGCGCCAATATGGGCGTATATGACATCTGTACCGGCAATTTAATATAAAAAAAGGGTACTTTTCGGTTAGCCGGGCGCCAGTGTTATATTTACATACATATATACATATATATGCACATATATGTAAATATATATATGTACACACATACGCATAAATATATACATGCATATGTATATATATATATACATATATATACACATATATGTATGTAAATATAACACTGGCGCCCGGCTAACCGAAAAGTACCAAAAAAGCTATTTACCCATTTTTATAAAGAAACAGAAGTAATTTTTGCACAGATGTCATATACGCATGGGGGTTGGCGTGATTTTTTTACGACGCCAATTTGGCAGAAATCTCGCTTTCGAATACCAGTTACTTATATATTTTTCAATTATTTGCTATCATTTTGAAAAGGAAATAACTATAAATAAATAAAAGTTTGAATAATAACTATAGAACAAAGCAGTTTATATAATTAAAAAACAGAAAATAAAAGTAAATAAACAATTTATTAATAAATAAAAAAACAATAGCCGGGTTACCATAGCAGGCAAAATAACACCATTTTGGCGCCAGTTAGGTATCCCGGTTCATATCTGAAATCTGTGCCGTAATTTGTATATTAAAAAATTGTATATATTTAGAAACGATTTTTTTATGCATATAAGTGCATATATAAACAAAGATAAAAGTTCTTTAGATTTGTTTTCATAGCTGTTTATATATTTTCGCAACATATCTCATTTTCTGATGCCCGAATCGCGCCAAGCTTTTTTAAAAAATGCGCTATAATGGAAAAGTACTTAAATAAATAATTAACAGAAATAACAAATTATACAATCTAAAACTTTTTATTTCGAGATCAAAGCATTGTTTTTAATTTCGATTAAAAATACATATATCCTTGGATAACTTCAATCGAAATTAGTTTCACAGCTTAATATCTCATTCCATAAACCTAAACAAACACAAGTGATTCATTCATCGTGAAACGTCAAAAATATTAAATCATTGAGGTAATCATTCACAAAGTAAGTTTTCCAACAATCAATGGGCAATATTCTAATGACGTCATAGTAGGTAAAATGGTGGCGGTATCGTTTGTTTATGGTTTGTAATCACAAAGATTTAATTTTGCAATGTCTCTTAGTTACATTATTTTATTGTCATATTTATGAGCTCAGAACAAAAGCCTATTTTTTCATTATTTAGTTATTAAAGACGGAAAAAAATCATAAATGCATGATTTGAAAATCTTAAATAATTTTCTTTCTTAATACTAAAAAATAACATCGGGAAGTAACAGCGGGTTTAAGTTAAATAAGTTTAAATGTTTAATTCTGTTGTAATATTCAAAATAACTGTATTTATTAGATTTCAGTACTCAACATCAGGGCCCGATTAAACTTTGAAACTCCCTGTATACATGGATAATCTTCAGTGTTAGAAATATTATTCCCAGGACTGACATAACACGAGAACGGCCTGCAATTTTACACAAGCTTTTGAAAGCTACTTTATATCAGAAATTTTACTAAAAACTGGTTACTTTTTTGTTATAGCGGCCCACACTATTAGGATTATGACAAGTTGCAGCCAATTTCGCCAACGTCGTAACCAAGATCGTGAAGCACACACATATAATACTATATAACACCATTTCATGAAATCGTATACGATAATTTAATAGTTTTTAACCTTACTTCAAGTGTGTTGTTTATTTATTTTTAAGGCTCAACAATCTAAATTGTCCAATATATGAATTTATAAAAATGTAACCAAAGATTGAATAGACATGACCGCAAAAAGCCTCAAATCTGCATAACACTTGGAACCAAACTGTGCAGATTAGTGGCCTTCTACTGTACACAGTTTTTGATAAATGTGTTTCGTTCTTAAAATGTGTTGTTTTCATCTATCACTGCGGAACAAGCGAGAAAACTCATATTCTTGCACATCAGTTGTATATATCTTTATACATAAATTTCCGTCATTTTTGACGGGCTACCTTTCTAGTGTAGTAATAAAGACCAATAGGGCTGGACGATATCAGAAATTTAATATCGTAATATATCAAAGAGTTAATATTGATATTTGTGATATATCGCGATAACTACCTTAAATTGTGCAAGAATAGAAATGTTGCTAATTTCAAAAGATAAATAATATAGTAGCTTTAGTTTAAGTAAAAACAGACGCAGAGAGTAACGAATCAATGTCTTATACCTATATGTTCACACAGCATCATGATAGATGCAACAGAAATGCTGCTTTTCAATGTTTCTCTACGGAATCAATTCATTCTTAATAGAATTAAAATGACTATATTTATATCTTCCTGCATATCCTTCTATATATATTATAAAGGACAAACATAAGTGTGCGTAACGCATACGTCATTCTGCGGATGGCAACACTTTGAAATTTGAAATTTTAAATGAAATTTCGGTTTTGCAATTTTCGCAACTGCAAATTTTTAAATTTTTAAACACCGCACAGTTTTAATTTTTACACCGTAGTATAAGGGAAAAAATGTACTTTTAAATGCAATTTGTTTGAAAGTTGTATCTCAATTTATTTTTGAGATATTAATTTTTGTATAGTTTTTAGTACCAATTTTGTAATTGTGGCAACTGAAGTACTCCATTTATATTGAAAAGTAAAGGGAAAATAGTCATGTTTTATTTATTTTTATTGAGTATATTCTTATTGATGCCATTTTCACATTACAAATAAAAGTAACTTTTTTCTAATTTTTGAAAAGAATATGACGTCAGCCATTAGAAAAAACACACATTCTTATTAATAAATCAAAAGGTTGAGGAAGATATTTCAGTATTTTTACATTACGCTGATACTGAATTTCAGACGCTAGGTAAAATGATTCAGTGAGTAAAAATTATGTCATATTTAAAACAAAACGATCATTTTCTTTGATAAAACTAAATATTTCACCAATACTATGGCAACTAAAGGCAAATTTCTGAATGGTAAATTTTCGCGGGAACTGAGATTAGAACTTAAAGTTTGTGTGAATGTTCACATGAAAAGTTGTATCGGACAAACGTGTCTTTAAGTTTGGAAATACATTCATTAATAATGTATTGCGCGTTAAAATACTTTTTAACTGTGAATTTGAGTGATGCGTATATAAATTTTGAGAATGTGAAAATAACGTACAGTTTTGATTTTATGGAGGAAACATTTATGATGTGACAAAGCTGATTTTATTGATCTTTCATCCCATAAAAACAAACATCAGAGCCTCAATCGTTAACTTCAACATAATTACTCAACTTGATTATGTATTCTAATACAGTTTAATTTTTCAATAATTTAAGCAGTTGAAGTTTGTGGAAATAATATTTTAGTAATTTTAGGTTAAAAACGTTATTTGTTTTAAGAGTCAGACAACCAATGCAAGATGATTTTTTTTATTGTAATTATTTTTGTAGGTTTATTATAAATTCGATCTAACAGTTCCATTCTAAACATTTTAATTCGTCGAATTTCGACGGGTTCCAACTCGTATATATAAAAAAGTTTTGATTTGGAAATGGACAAATGAAAATCTGCGTAGATATTCCCGGTAGATCGCCATCCAATTTCAATGCTTATGTATGGTCTTTCTTCGTTAATATTAAAAAAACTGCAGCATACAAACATATGAAAATCAGTGGTATTATAGAAAAATGATTGATAAACACGCTGATGCAGACAGTATTCAAATCGAATAATTATTTTAAGATATATTTAAGGGGATGGTGGAGCTTAAAATCCTTAAAAATATTTTTTTTTTATTTTTGTAAATTTCAACTTAAATATTATTCAAGGGCACATTATATACATTATGGCATGCATTTATCACAAAAAAATTTAAAAAAAAAAATTCTTTTTCAGAAAAAAATGGAATTTTACGCCTTAGAAATCTTCGAAATACCCCATGCGTCTTCAATATCAATGAAAATCCCCAATATTTTTTATAAAAGTTTGGTTTATATATAGAAATAAAATCAAGCATCGAATTTTATATATTTGAATTTAAAGGTAAAAAAAAAAAATTCAAAATTTCAAAAATTTTTCAAAAAAAAATTTTTTTTAACCTTTAATTTCAAATATATAAAATTCGATGCTCTATTTTATTTCTATATATAAATCAAACTTTTATAAAAAATATTGGGGATTTTCATTGATATGGAACGCGCAGGGGGCACTTCGAAGATTTCTAAGACGACACGTAAAATTCCATTTTTTTCTCAAAAATAAAATTTTTTTAAATCTTTTTTTGTGATAAATGCATGCCATAATGCATATAATGTACCCTTGAATAATATTTAAGATGAAATTTACAAAAAATAAAAAAAAAATTGAAAAAATTTGAAATTTTGAAAAAATTTCGAAAAAATTTCAATTTTTTTTAACTTTTTTTTTTTAACCTTTAAATACAAATATGTAAAATTTGATGCTCTATTTTATTTCTATATATAAACCAAACTTTTATAAAAAATATTGGGGATTTTCATGATATGGAAGACGCATGGGGCATTTCGAAGATTTCTAACACGACGCGTAAAATTCCATTTTTTTTCTCAAAAAAAAATTTTTTTTTAATTTTTTTGGGATAAATGCATGTTATAATGTATATAATGTACCCTTGAATAATATTTAAGTTGAAATTTACAAAAATAAAAAAAATTATTTTTAAGGATTTTAAACTCCACCGTTCCCTTAATGTTAATGTTGGTCAAAGTCGTTTTAAAAAAGTTTTATAGGGGCAAAAACTATACATAGGAATTTAATCATTCTTAGATCATTTTATACAAGAGAAGTTCTCGGTGTGCATATTGCATTTATCTTTTTTATTTTATTCATTTTTTGAGGATTTATTTCCTTTTTAAATTCAAATTTTCAGCATTTCCAGAGATATTTTTTACAAATTTTAGAAAAGGATATTATTTTAAATTGTTGCCAATTTTTAAAACAGTGCAAAGAATAATATTTCCTTCAAATTAAAAATTTATTTACACGTGGCTATTATAAACAGAAAATAAAACTTTAAAATAGATCAATTTCAACTGACGCCACCGGCTCTAATGACCTCTAGCACCACATGACCTCTAGCAAAAAACTTGGTGGGCAAACAAATAACATTGGTAGTTTTCTTTGACTTGTACTTTCACATCGATCGTCGTGAATCACATTGCTCTTCCTTTTGTTATGAAACATTTCACTTTATAAATCTGAGTCTACATTTCATAGTTTTTGTGATCGATTATTTACATTATTGTGATATCTTATTGCAGGCGTTATCACGTAAATTATCAAATTTATTCGCATCATCATGCCAGCGACTTGTTGTGTAAAAATGTGCGGTAATCGTTCGAACAGGAAACATAATAAATCCCATTATAGATTACCAGGCATTCCAAAGACAGATATTATTATGAGAAAAAAAGTTGTGTGAAGAAAGGCGACAGAGACGGTTGGCATCGCAATATTGTGTGAATTAATTTTACGATTTTTATTATGAATTAAGGGTACTACTTAGTTATTCGGTCGCCCAGTTTCGCCAAATTATATAAATCGCCAAACTACTCGCCAAATTATACAAACTGACATAAATTTTATTTTAAATAACGAAGGACCTAGTTATCCCGTCCACCAAAAATATATCGCCAAACTATAAGATTAAAAGCCAATAATGTTTGATAGTAAATGTCACATTCACTTGACTTTAAGCAAGTTACACGTGTTTACGAAATCAAGTGATTTTTATTTCGACGTTTTATTTGTATTTTTATTAATGTTATACTAATTTATTTGTTCTTTAGTTATTTAAAATAAAAATTATGTCAATTTGTGTAATTTGGTGAGTGGTTTGACAATTTATATAATATGGCGAAATTGGTCAAAGGGATAACTAAGTATTACCGAACAAATAAATTAGTATAACATTAATAAAAATGCAAATAAAACTTCAAAATAAAAATCACTTGATGACGCAAACACGTGTAACTTGCTTAAAGTCAAGTGAATGTGACATTTACGATCAACCATTATTGGCATTTAATTTTATAGTTTGGCGATAGATTTTTGGTCGGCGGGATAACTAAGTAGTACCCTAAAGTGTTTACGATATCAAAATAACTAACGTCGGGTAAATCCGCTACATATTTTGGTACTATTTAGTTATCCCGTCGACCAATTTCGCCAAATTATACAAATTCACATAATTTTGATTTTAAATAAGGAAAGAACAAATAAATTAGAATAACATTAATAAAAATAAAAATGAAAGATGTGTATTTTAAATGTATCTTATATGTGTTTTAAATTTATGCGTTTTGATGACGTAAACACGTGTAACTTGCTTAAAGTCAATTGAATCTGACATCTACGCTCAACCATTAATGACATTTAATATAATAGTTTGGAGATAGATTTTTGGTCGACGGGATTACTAAGTAGTACCCATATTTATTCAAATCATCTTTTCAAACTGTATGGATCTACACTGGAAATAACACTAATTTTGGATGCATATCGTTCCTTAGCTTTAGTATCATACACTTCTTGGCACAGATGTCATATACACACCATATTGGCGCTATTTTTTTCGGACGCCAATTTGGCGAAAACATCAACACCATAAACAACAATATCCGGGTTACCATATCAAGCAAAATATCGACACTTTGGCGCCAGTTAAGTATCCGTTGCGTATATAACATTGGCGTAAAAAAAAATCACGCCAATATCGTGCCTATATGACATCTGTGCCCAATTTTTCATAATATTTTGAAGACATTTTATTTTGTTAAGTTTAAAAACTTGCACTAAATTGGATGACAAAATATAGAGAAAGAAAAATCCTCTAAACAAAAACAAAGTGGTTCGTCTTGCGACCGCAGTAGAATAGAAGTAGGAGTACGGAGTACAGTATTAATATTTGTTTGACCACCAAAACTGGTTGCCACGGGTTTTCCAGGTTTATGATAACATGCTTGAAACTGATCTATTAGAATTAAATGATTACATGTTAAAAGCGGGAAAATTACGTCATAAGAACCATATATATATCAACCACTTGAATTTTAAAAGAGAAACAGAATGTTAAAAAAAAAAAAAATCATTATTATGCGTTAAAACTTGTAAATGGAGGAAATTACGTCATTTTATAATGGCCAAAAAATATGGCAAAAGAATTTAAATTAAAAAATATATTTGCTCGAGACATTTATTTGATATTTTGAGATGATCTTTCCAACTATTATCGTGAATTCGAAGACATCGCAAATAATTTTTCCTTCTAACAACAAAAGTATTTTCACGTGAATATTAATAAGAGAAATAAAACTTTGGTGTAAATTACGTCAGATTTAAAACGATACATTTAAAATGAATTATTTAAAAGAACTATCTTATAGCGCTGTTAAAAAAAAACGGGAGACAATGAGATGTTTACTTAATTCATTTTACATTAGCATATTTTCAAATGTTTAACTAATTTTTTAATTAAATACGAAAACAGCCATTGTACCTCTGAACAGCAGCAGATTTGGTCTTAAAAATCCCCAATCCAAGGAAAATGAATGGAAACCCGTTTATAGAGAGATCGCTAATGCTTTTTTTCTTTTTTAATTTTAATTCAATAATTTTAAAGCCGATCAAATTAGCGTGCTTTTTGGATTTTGGTGTGCGTGAACGTGGATTGGCAAGCGTAGTTCGTAGGGGGCTGAGCCCCCTAGTTTATTACAAGAAAACAGCATTGAAATTTTTTTTTAATATAAATACACAAATCATATTTGAGAATGGTTTTACACTAATTTAAATTTTGTTTTACAGAATTCATAAACATTTTTCAACTATGTTGGAAATTTTTAAAAATAAAAATGATGAAGTAATGAACTTTTAGTTCTGAATTCAATAATTCGTATTATAAGAGGGATTCCTGAAAACATCATAATAAATATATTAATGTATATTTGTCGGAGCACAGCTCCGGCTTCCCTGCAAAAATTACACTTATTGTTAACACGATAGCGTCCAAAATATTTGTCGCATCGACACAAAAAATGAGCTGGACGTCGGTAGTACCAAAATCTCGGTGCGTAAAAAATCATAAATATTCGTCAACCCTAACAGACTGAATTGTTGGCTCAAAAATTTCCCATAGAGATAACATTGCGAGTTTAAATTTATATATTTCAAAGATAAAGCTTTCTTTTTTTAGTCATCTTCCTTGAGCTTTTATCTGAACCAATTTTAATAATTCGTTTTTTGAATTAAAGCTGTTTGTTTGTAGATTTGCCCACACTAGCATTTTTTTTTAAATATTCCCATTTTTATATTTAAATTTAAAATTTTAAAGTTTTCTATGAATTTGTTTCAAAATGGTAGCAATTGGATTACTTCCATTGTTGTTGCTTATCTTTATTGATGCCATTTTCTCATAAAATTCAAAATAAACTTTCTGAAAAAACTGAACAGAAAATGACGTCACGCTTTAAAAAAATACTCATGTTTTCCGCACAAAAAATCTGTTATAATTCAATTCTTTTTCATTCATTAAGTTTGAAACGCTTGGTGAAATGCTTCAATGAGGGGCATCATATTTAAATGAAAACGATCATTTTCTCTGATAAAAGTAAAATTTTCTGGAATTTTACTTGCCGATACGGAGATTAGAATCACAAGTCAAGAGTGCGAATGTTCACATGCAAAGTCGTAGTTGACAAACTTGATTTCAAATTTAGAAATATATGTATTAATCACATATTGCGCATTGCAATATTTTTGAAATAGGGAATGTAAATATGAGAGATGAGTATTAGACCGGGAGCCGGCAGCACAGACAATCACCTCATCGAGTTCACGGATGAAATTCTAGGATTAGTTAAATCTTCATTCGCATATTAAAACGCAATCGGTCTGCCAAGTCATATCTTGGTGGAAAATACCTGAAAACCCGATTTTACCGACTGACTCGTAGGTTTACCATTGTGTTTTCCTGCTCCAGTCCTCCATGTTTTCACACATTGTTAAAAATCTGGGGCATTTGCTGCATCGTCACTCCATCGCTTTTATAGGAAATTGCAATTTGACTATATTATGGGGCATTCTCATTAGTCTGAACAGAAACATTCTATAAAAGTGGTGGAGTGAGTATGCAGCAATTGCTGTATATTTTTAACAGTGTACCTTTTGGTGCAGGAAAACCCAATGGTAAACTTACGAGTCAGTCACTAAAATCGGGTTTTCAGGTGTTTTCGACCAAGATATGACTTGGCAGACCGATTGAGTTTTAATATGCGAATCAAGATTTAACCAATACTAGAATTTCATCCGTGAACTCGATGAGGTGATTGTCTGTGCTGCCGGCTCCCGGCCTATATGATAATTTTTAGACAATGAAAATAACGTTAAGTTTAGATTTAACGCGAAAAATAATCCCATGATTGACTTAAGGTGAAATCATTTTTTCTGATTTCCAATCGGTAATTTTAAACATAACAGCCTCAATGGGTAATTTCATCAAAATTACTTATCTTGATTAGGTATAATAATACAGTTTAATTTTTTAATACATTGAACAGTCGAAGTGTATGGAATTAGTATTTTGGTAATTTTAAGTTAAAAATAATATTTGTTTTAAGAGACTAAGTACTATGTATGAGTTCGTTTTTAAACAATTTCTTTCGTCGAAATTCGACGAGATTCATCCCGTTATTATTTAAAACATTAGCTCCATTGTTCTAAATTATGCACTTTAACCTCATACGGATCATTATGGAGTCGAATGTTGAAGTCGATGTTGATACATTGATGATCTGAGATATAGATTGACCCCCACCTCCCTTTCAGAAGTTTTACTTTCTACGTACGTAACGACCACTATTTTTTTTACGGACTTTTTATTGTCTTTAAGCTTCCAAATCGCAATTCATTTTGAATGAAAAGAAATCGGATACGGAAAATACGATTTTGGACATTAGCCGAACGGCTACGAGTGATACTCAATGAAATCGAACAAAATATAATGTATGTATGCATTATATGTATGTATTCTTATGTATGTATGTTTGTATTCAGACGAATTTATGTTTCTATTTTCGTAATCGGTTTGTAGACAATTTCATAATTTACTGAACGTTGTTTGATGCGTAAATTTAACAATTTGATAGCGGTCTCAGTTACTGAAGATTACTCAATTTTTTTTTAATTCATCATAAGGAATGTATTGCAACTGAAATGCAAGTGAACATTCTGAGGTGAATGAGATAAGTATTTTTTGTCAAGATGGACACAAGAAAACGGAAATATGTAGATTACAAAATAAAAAATTCCTGTACGGGTTGGAAAAAGTAGCTTCCCTGTTTCTTGGTTTTAAGATTTTAGCTAATTTTACTGGAGAACACGAAGTTAAAATGCGAAGAACCCGGTTAGAGAAGAATCATCAGTACTGAATTTTAATGGAAATTTCGCCAAATCAGTCAGCTACAGCCAAATTGGCTTTATTTATGGCGACATATTTTTGGTCTCCAAAGTTCGCGATATTTCGCCAAATGTCGCGAAGCTTAGCGATAAATTCGACTATTAATGGATATGACTATATAATTTTATGCTTATGATTGGGAAAATGGATACAACAATGAAAGAAAATTCTTGATATATCATGCTCACTAAAGGTCATAAATCAATCCCTGATTTTTTTTAATCTGTTGCCTAGATTTAGTGTACATATTTTTATATTTGCAACGTTATACACAGAATTTTCGAAAATGCCGGTTTAAAAGAAAGCAATTCAAATGTAAAGAGCTATTCAGCACAATTCTATGTGGAAAAGTCGCATAATAATAACCCAGATGCGTTCCGAGTATTTGCAGAATAACGATATAACAACTCAGATGAATAAAGGTACCAAGTTTGATAGAGGAGTATAGCAGACTACCTATGTGTGTGTGTGTTACATACGTGTTACAAGACTTTACCTGCTACCGTATTAAATAAGTTTGGAATGTGCCAGACAAACAAGTCTTTGAATGAGCTTTGAAGTTTTCTGCCGCTAACTCGATGGATCAAGTTCCAATCTTTGGTTGTCTCAAAGATCGGGGCTACATTAAACAAATCAAAATCGCTCAAATACATCCGGTGGTAATTCTTTATCTTTACCATAGATTCTCTTATACAGTGGTCTCTCTTTACTTATAACATTTCTGAATTATTCTAAAGAACAACAAATTACGCTGCATGAAAATTTTGATAATTCTGACATCAGATTTACAGATGAGCAGCAGAAGATACTTCACTTATGCACTGAACACCTTTTGTCTTTGTAAACAAAAGTTACAACTTTATCTAAGTCAACTTTTATTATTGGAAATGGAAGAGCTGGAAAATGTACGATAATCAAAGAAATTAGTAAAACAATCATAGAGCAATTAGGATCGGAAGCTATCATTCTTTTGGCCCCAACAGGTACTGCTGTATTTAATGTCAAAGACAAGGCAATTCACTCAGCGCTTAAAGAACCAATGTGTTTTAAATAGTTCGCTAATTTATAAAGTCAGCACTAAATCTACAGCTCAGCATGGATCCAGTGTTATTTCTCATTAATGGCGAATTTTTAATGATAGGATGTCGTCTTGTGGCTGGCTTTGAACAAAGATATCGCGAAGGTAAAATAGATGGCTTTGAGCCTTTTAGAGGTTTATTTGTTTAAATCCTTGGACGTATTAGGTAGTTACATCGCGAAAAAGATAAGAGACTCTAATATAAGAGACATTCTATAAAAGTCATTTTGGTTCTTCTCGGCAAAAAAATGCTTAAGCTTTTAAAAAATGTTTCACATTAACAAACTCATTGAGACAAAACGGCAATGAGCAGGCATAGTTCCGAAAGACTCTTAACTCACTTTGGGTGTGTCAAGTTTTAGACTACCTCTCACCCCTTATGCAACGACGCAAAGATATACTGCTTTCGGTAAACTTGAATGATTTGAAGATGCCATATGTCTTTTTCTCAAAACCAAGCAAGTTACAGAATATAGTCAAAAGTACTTCTTAAATCAAAGACGGGGGCCAATGACAAGAATTTTAGCAGATCCAATGATTAAATAGCAAGATGGGGTAAAGATGATCACGCGTCTGGATTTACACTGTAAAAAAAAAATTTGTGAAGTTACTAACATATTTCTCGGAAACTGGGATTCCAGGAACTATTTATGTAACGGCAACAGCAAAAATTTCTGTAACAGCATCTGTTACAGGAATTTTTCTTGTTGCCGTTACATAAAAAGTTCCTGGAATCCCAGTTTCCTAGAAAAATTTTAGTAACTTTACAAATTTTTTTTTACAGTGTTATGGCTGGACTTTCCTCAGCAGCTGGACACAGGTTTATGCATTATGCTCTAAGCCAATATCTGGACGGAGTGAGTATTGGTAAACGGTGCACTAAGTATGATAAAAGATATTGCCTATGACCCACGATTTCAACCTAGAGGCTTGCCACAGGCTATAATAGTTCATTTTGTTGAGTATCATGTGCCATTTCTAACTGAAAGAATTTTTTTTATGAAACCTATTTGTAAATATTCCCCTCGAAGTTAGTTACCTTTAACTGTTGCATACCTTGCCACCATACACAAATCCCAGAGTTTAACTTTGCCAAAAACTGCTGTGGACATTCATCTAAAGGTGTTGTCACACAAAACAACTTGTGTCACTTTTACTGTAGTTTGTCATTTAGAGGAAGTTCTAATGGAAGAGATTTTCGTTAAGGAGAGGCTTTACCAAATTAGAAGTATGGGAGCACTTGCTGACAGATTAGCATTTGTGCATTACCCGAGGCAACTGACGCCTGAATTAAACACTTTAAAATGAAGTATCGACGATTGTTATTTCAAACTTACTTTTATACTATTAAACAGTAATCTAGAAAATAAAACATTTTTTTAAATAATATCTTTTAAGTTTACGCGTCTCCATGCTCCGACATTTCGGCCTGACGGATACTAGTAGAAAAAATCTATCCTGTCAAAAACTGACCACATGAATGCTATTTATTTTAAATGCACATATGAATCGCATAATATGAGTTTGAAATCATTTGATTTGTTTTCTGATTTCTGTTCAAACATCAATAGAATTATACAAGGATACAACCGTATAAAATCATATTTTATGAGCTAAAAAGAACAGCATATTTCAAGTAAAGAGTAATATGCAAATGCACTGTCGAATGCCTATAAAAGGAATATGAAATTACATGCATTTTTTCCTAATTTTATTTAAATACCATTATAATATATAGTCTGAACCCGTTATCCCGACACCCAGTTTTCACGTCACTCCGCTTATTACGTCAGTTTTTCCCGATCAGTCCCGATTTTTTGTATATGATATTTATGTAAATAAACTCCGGATTTTACGTCGTTGAATAATTTTCAACTCCAGATATCCCGACGCTTTAGGAAAATTATCCACTTTTCATAACCAATCTAAGCACGGAAATTAAGCGGTAAGGAATGTCTCAGCCAAATTTTTCACAAAAGTGTCTAAAATACCCATTCAGATAAATAAAAAAATTTACTTCAATCTTTTATCTGAATAAATAAACCCACACGCTATAAATGACCCACTTAAACTCCAGACAGACGTATCAGTCTACTGGCAGTCTTTTTGTTCTTGTCAAGCAGCGCTTTCCTGTGGTCACATGGCGTTTTTCATCCGACTAAAATCGAAGCATTATACTCCATTGGAACGATAAGACATTATGTAACATCCGTTTCTGAAACAACGAATATTGGTTATAATTCATTGTATTATATTGAAAAAAGAATTGTATGAAGCACATCTAGAGATGGCAAATCCTAATTCATCAATATTTCATGTAACAATAAAAAAAAACAAGTCATCATAAATCTGATTTTTATTCTTTTCAATTTTGTTTTTGTGTTTATTTTGTTTAATAATAATGTTTTATTGCTTAAAACTGCTAGAACAGTTATGAATTTAAAATTGTCTTAAATTAATTCAAAATACAGCTGTTTATAAAAAAAATTTCTAACTCCGGTTACCGCGACACCCCGCTTATGACAATACTCTTTTTTTTTGTCTTTAGAGTGTCGGGATAACGAGGTTCGACTGTATATAGATACAACTGTAAAAAATAACATTTTATGGTATGAAAGGAAAAACAGTATATTTAAAAAAAGAACAGTAATAAACGAATCTAGTAATTCAGGCCTTCCAAACATACAGTTCGGCTTAAGTCAAAAATTAATACTGCTTTCTTTGGACTTTTTGACGCTAATCCTATGTGATGTCTGTTAGGTGTTGTTCGTTTTAGACTAGGGAGTTTATTTGAGAGACTATTAAATCTTTATTATTAATTGAATTTAATAAGTTTCACTAATGCATGTTTAGCTTATTATAGAGTGTCCGAAATATAAAAATGCACATTTTTTAAGACATGGTTGATAGTTTTGTATTTTAGAGACTTTGAAAATAAAGTTCTGATCATGCCAAGCAATCTAACTGCAAATCTATCTTTTCATAGTAAGTGAAATCCTTCAGAGTCTTGGAGGCACTAGAAACAAAGTATTAACGATTATTTAGAGGCTATTAAATATTGCAGTGAACTGAAAAACTAAACCTGCCCTTTTTAGTTATTTATGTGTAGAAGAACTCAAGATAAGTTCAAGCTAAGACAGTTGAAAGCTTTGATCTTACGATTTATGGAGATAGTAATAATGGGAATTTAAAGCGAGTCGTGAATTAAATTGATAAGTAATTCCTAGATAAACAAAAGTAGATTTTAGTTATTTATTTTGTTATTATCCTTGAAATTAAACAAAAACAAGCAGAAAGTTTGCTGATTTTTATTATGGACATCGGTGTGCAGTAAAATGGGAGTACGGTGAATCTCAAGATACTATGATACATTACAAAATTATACAAAATACGAATGATAAAGCATTTCAAGAAAGATTAATAAGACAAATTGCAAGGAAGCCAAAACATTGAAAGAAGTATTTAGGAAATTCAAAACTGCTAATAAAAGTAAAGTTGTGGTATTAGCAATGAATAAAAGAACTTTCTGTAAATCGATTAAGTAGCTTTTTAAAAATCATTCTAAATCAACAGGGTTTTCACAAAACACATTACATGATAACAAAAAGAAATTAATTGTATCATTGTAAACAATATGGAAAATATCATGAGATGAAGAAATTTCCCACTTATGGACAAAATGCCGAAATTATCAAAGAAAAATTCATTGGGAAACATGAAAATGGCATAAAGGAAGGGTAGAGATAAAAGAGGGAGATTTAGTATTAGTAAAAAATTCTGATAATTATTGCCCTTTAAAATTTTATTTGGCACGAATTATTAAAATCCATCCAGGCCAAGGACGGTATAGTTAGAATTGTAACTTTAAAAGATAAGAATGGCACAGATAAAAGGCCAGTGGCGAAAATTGTTATTTTGTCTTATGTGAATGAAACCGCATTAACGACATAAATTCATACATTTTATTTAATTAATTTAATAAAAGATTTTGTAATGTAGTGTATTATTATATTCTTGTGTTTATAATTGTAAATTTAATATTTTATTTAGTGCATGTGCTGAGAAAAAAAATTGTATTATTGAGATTGTATTCTGAATTGATATCGTATTTATAGTACTGAATTTTAGCAACATTCAAGGCGCGGCGGTATGTTGCCGCTAGAAGCGCCATCTATATAAATTGTTTAAAAACTTGTGAGTTGGGTTCGAAACGCCGCACAGTACCCAAAAACTTGGCCAAAAATGCAAAAATTAAAATTTCGCCATCAATTGTAAAAATCATATTTTTAAATAACTAATTGGTGCATCGATCTATGTCTATTTTAGGAGCCTGAGTTATATCCGGCGGCTCCTAGCCTCAGCTGAAGAGGAAGTTTCTTTCTGAGAAGACGTGTATCTTGTTGTTTTTTGTCATTGTTGTTATGTTTAAATATAATTTTTTTGTGGCTCAATGAATTGCTGAATTGAAACTAAACAGGGCTTACGTGTTTAACAAAAGTCAGAGCTTAGTGTTAAACTATGTGTTAATTTAAATAGTTTCGTTTTAAATGTAATAAAAAATCATTAAATGTGTAAAAGGGTTATTTTTAAAGCGTTTTTGGCTCTGATTTATACATATCGACAGCTTTTTAAACATGTGTCGCGCTTTGCCCAGCCATGTTAGAATTATAATCATATTAGTTATAGTCTTGAGTGTCAATTTCTGCAAAAAAATCTTCCGCATATTTTTGCCATTTTATATAAAAAAATTTTTCGCGATGACTATTTAAATGTTCTGTTTTCCGGCCACCGAATTGAAGAGATAAGAACTATATATTTGCTGTCGTATTGCAGGTTTTTAGCTCACAGGATATTACCGGAGAGCTTTTGCACCTACATATTCTGTCTTTATGTCTGTACGTACGGACATATGTACGTACGTAGGTACGTACATACGCACGCAACTCGATATCTTTTGATAGAAATATCCGATCACCTTCAAATTGTATATACTTATTTAATGAAAAATGGTTCCATAATTAATTCTTGGGGCTCATGTGTGTAACATAAGGAGAGAAAGGAGGGAATTAACCCTTTCGAGGGCGGTGTCCTTAGAAAGGGACACATAATTTTAATTCCATGACTAAAAAGTGGCGCCAAGAAAATTTAATTAAAAATTTCCTTTTATAATGTACGTGAAAATAAGCAACTTCATATTTTCTAATAACTCTGTTTATCAACTAAAAAGAGCAAGCCATACAGTAGCAAGACCTTATAAATTCTTCTTCCAGCATGGTCTGATGCACTGTAAAAAAAAATCTGTAAAGTTACTAAAGTTTTTCTAGGAAACTGGGATTCCTAGAACTTTTTATGTAACGGCAACAACAAATATTCATGTAACAGACACACTTTTGCGCCAAAAATCAGAAAATCTGTAAGGTTACTAAGAATTTTTTAGGAAACTGGGATGCCTAGAACTTTTCATGTAACTACAGCCAGGTTTACAGATAAAATTTTAGTAAGATTACTGCAATTTTAATAGATTCATTTGTAAAGTTACAGATTTCTGTAGTTTTACAAAAACTAGTTTTGCAGATTTGCAGCTTTTTTTGTACAGTTACAGATGACAGTTTAATAAGCATGTAACTTTACATCTGTAGAACTACAGAATTTTTTTTACAGTGTGGTAGTCCCGATAAAAACCAAGAGAGGAGTGATGAAGAAGATGAAGAGTTCTGAAGAGTCATTTTGAAATTGGTAATGTATTAAATATATTCAAAAACTAGCAACCTATACTATATAGACTTCAATTTACTGAACCTACTATTAAATATAACACTATTAAACATAAATTAAATGCAATGAATAAATGTAATTTAAATGTAATAAGTATTATTAAATGTAAATAATAAGTTTTATATATAGTAAAATTAAATACATTTAATTAAACATTAATAGTGAATAAGACAAACCTATCAACAATTACTTTCCTCTTAAAAACAGTAAATAGTTAAGGTTACAAGTCTCTCAACTTCCAAACTCCCTTCGGTAATGTTAAGACAATGAACATGTGATTTATTCGTATTTTTAAAATATCTAATTAGTAAATTAATATTTTAACTTCTTTTTTCTTTGTGCTCTTCTTAAATGATGACTCTTTCTTTTCTTAATTGTCACAATATTTATAAGATGTACACTGTAAAAAAAAATTTGTAAAGTTACTGAAGTTTTTCTAGGAAACTGGGATTCCAAGAAATTTTTATGTAACGGCAACAAGAAAAATTCCTGTAACAGCGTGTGTTACAGGAATTTTTCTTGTTGCCGCTACATAAATATTTCTTGGAATCCCAGTTTCCTAGAAAAACTTTAGTAACTTTACAGATTTTTTTTTACAGTGTATATTTATTATTATGTGAAGTGTTAAAATCTTATTTACACTTCGTCAGCTTTTAAGATATAAAATATTAAACTAAGCTATGGATTTCTATGTATACTTCATAGTATGCTAAAAGTTAGTTCAGTGAAACACATAGCACAGTTAAAAATGTCCATTCAGCCATTTCCGTGAATAAACGGAAATGTACTTGAGAACTTTTGTGCAGCCCTGTATATGATTTATAGAATGTATCCACACCAAGTAATATTTAAAAAATAATTGTTCTATTTTAAAACGCCTATCACAACTACAAACGCACTTCCAGCAATTATGTCCAAGGAACTTCCAGCAATATTGGTCATAGACTTCAATAGTTAATTTATTCTTCAGCCATATTATTTTGTGTGTCCCTGTATATGAACGATATATTTTATGCACACCATATTCTACAATAAGTGCCTTAGTACACCTTAGTGATGTATATAAATTTTAGCACGTTTAAACGTGTGATATCATTAAAAACAGATCAAACGATTTTTCCCCATAGACCATGATGTAAGGGAATTCTTTTGGGTGTCTCTGCAAATGAACCGTAAAGGCCATAGACTTCATTTACAATACCAAACATGCCATAGTGATACCCAATAACATCTAAGAATTTCAAGCCAATCGGTCTATATTTACAACGAAAAATATTTTTGACCCAAAAACCTGGCCCAAAATGCAAAAATTAAAATTTCGTCAGCAATTGTAAAAAACATATTCTTTTTAACAGATAACTAATTGGTGCCTCAATCTATGTCTATTTTAGGAACTTGAGTTATATCCGGCGGATCCTGACCTCAGTTGAAGGGGAAGTTTCTTTGGGAGGAGACGCGGTATTTAGTTGCTTTTTGCCATTGTTATGTTTAAATATAATTTTTTTGTCGCTCAATGAATTGTTGAATTGAAAATTAACAGGGCTTACGTATTTAACAAAGGTCAGAGCTTACTGCTAAACTACGTGTTAATTTAAATAGTTTAGTTTTAATGTAATAAAAAAACAATAAATGTGTAAAAGGATTATTTTTAAAGCGTTTTTTACTCTAATTTAAAGATATCGAATACTTTTTAAATATGTGCCGGGTTTTGCCGGACCATGTTTGAATTATAATCATTATTAGTCAGAGTCTTGAGTGCCAATTTTTGTAAAAAAAAAATTCCGCCTATTGTTTTTATTGTTTTATATAATTTTTGTTCGGCGGCACTACTTAAATCCCATTTCTTGCGACAATCGAATTAAAGGAATAAACACTATATTTTTACTCTCGTATTGCAGGTTTTTAGCTTAAAGGATATTGCCTGAAAGCTTTTACTCCTACAGATTCTGTATGTATACGTGTACGCACCTATGTAAGTACGTACATATGTACGCAACTCGATGCCTCTTGATAAAAATATCAGATCGGCTTTCAAATTGCAAATACTTATTTACGGAAAAAAGTTTCTCTAGTTAGTTTCGGCGGCTCGTATATTGAAAAAAAGGAGAAAGAAAGGAATTAAAGAAGTCTGTTGTAGACGCAGAAATTATTAAAAGGTTGTATGTAATATTGGAAGTCATAACAAGTGAGCATCGCATCAATGAAAAAAAGAGGTGTATGTGAACCTTTACAATTGGTACCCCATAAATTCAACAATGTACAAGGTTTTGATTCGTGGTGACTCTGTAATTGAAAAAGCACTCGTACCATAGGTCAACGGTCAGAAGAAGCTGCCGAGGCTAGTAACAAACACTTTAGACATTACCGTACAAAGTACTCAAGAAAGTGCAATAGAGAAGTTTGCAATAGAGATGTTCCAAATTGGCTTCTTTTAAGCAGTAATCCTTTTTATAAACTGCTCTAGACAAAGACCAAGGGAAAAGAGTAAGACATACACTAGCGGGACCCTGCCACTTATTCTTCCAGCTAGGTAAGATGGTAGCCCTGATAAAAGCCAAAAACAGAGTTCTAAAGCATCAGACTGACCTGGTAATCTATTAAATACACTGGAAAACCAACATCTCTATACTGTAGAGACTCCAATTTTCTAAATATATTATTACTAATAAATGTAACTTTATCAAATGTAAATAATATTTATTAAATGTAAATTAAATGAAATAAATATTATTAAAGTAAATTGAATGTAAATAATAAATTTTATAGATAGTACAATTAAATACACTTAATTAAACATTACTAGTAAATAAAAAATATATATCAACAATTACTTTTCTCTTATAAACTGTAAACATTTATGGCAGCTAGTCACTCAACTTCCAAACTACCTTCTGTAATGTTAAGTCTATGGGCATGTGATGTATTCGTATTTTTAAAATATCTACTTAGTAAATTAATATGTTAAATTCTTTTTTCTTTATGCTCTTCTTAAATAATGACTCTTTTTTTTCTTAGTTGTCAAAATATTTACAAAATGTGTACTTATTATTATGTGAAGTGTTAAAATCTTACTAACACTTCGTCAGCTTTTAAGATATAAAACATTAAACAAGCAAAGGATTCGTATGTATACTACATAGTATGCTAAAATTTAGTTCGGTGAAACGCATAGCACAGTTAAACATTTCCATTCAGCCATTTCAGTGAATAAACTCAAATGTACTTGAGAACTTCTGTGCAACCCTGTATATGATCTATAGAATGTATCCACACCAAGTAATATTTTTAAAAAAAATTGTTCAATTTAAAAACATATCACAACTACAAACGCACATACAGTAATTATTGGTCATAGACTTCAATAGTTAAATTCACTCTTCAGCCAAATTCTTTTGTGTGTCCCTGTAACTGAACGATAGATTCTATGCACACCATATTCTACTATAAGTGTCTTAGTACACCTCAGTGATGTATGTAAATTTCAGTATGGTTAAAATAGTGTGATATCATTAAAATACAGAGCGAACGATTTTTTCCCACAGACCACAATGTAAGGTAATTCTTTTGGGTGTCTCTGTAAATGAACCACAAATTCTATAGACTTCATTTACAATAAAATAACATTCTATAGCGATTTCCAATAATATCTAACAATTTCAAGTCAATCGGACTATATGTACATAGAAAAATATTTTTGGCCAGGATTTCGGGTCAAATACTCCACTGTGCGCCGATCCAAGGAGTAACGTAAATATCGGTTCTCGATAATTTTTATTGTGTTTTGATAATTAAATTAGTGATGCAGTCCGCAAGTTTTATTTTATTGTGAGTTGTGTGCAGTGATGATTTGTGATAGAGCTATTGGCGGGATTATCTGCCACAAAACTTGTAACAATGTTCTTATTCTTTAATACTGCTCTAAAGTACACTACCGTACCATATGCTTTCTTTGAAGCGTCTGAAAAACTATCTAACTCAAAATAATAAACTTCAGCATAGGGCAATATCAACCAAATAATATCTGGGAAAGTTATTACAATTTAGTTCTTTTATATCCTCAAGTCATTCATTCCAGAAATTGTCCAAATATTTGGGTAGGTTTTCATCCCAATCAAGTTCTAAACACCAAATTTCTTCATTAAACATTTAATTCTAATAGAATAAGGAATTATGAAACAAATTGCATCAAAAATGCAACCAACAATTTGTAATAAATAACGTTTATTACCAGGTATATTCGAAAGAAAATTCCTAGATTTTGAATTTTAAACGAAATCTATCACTATTTGGGTCTCAATCAACACCTAAAACCTTGGAAGGTGTCAAATGCTGATTTTTGAGATTTAAGTTTTCAGTTATTTCATCAATGTGTTAACCATTATTCTTTCCATTTTACAATTAATTCATGCTAGTTGGTTTTCCAGTTAATAAAAGTCAGTCTAACCTCTTGAAATATTTCGCAGGCTTCTTTACTAATTTTATTTGCGTAATCAACATTCAGTTGACTTGTAATAAAATCGTCAACATATAATGATGAATTTAAAATTTCAAAAGATTCATGAAATGTTTCTACATACCTTTGTAGGTGATGCGTGATTGTAGCAGCCAGAAGAAATGGACTTGGTTTCACTTAAAGGGACTTGATTTCACAAAGAATACTTTAAATATTTTATCTGGATCATCATCCATGGTTCATCATCCCAAACAAATCTTGTGAAGCCCCTGTTTGGTTCACCAATCTCGATCAGTAAAAAGGCTTGTTTAATGTCTGCAGTAATTGCTACTGGAAAGTTTCTGAATTTGAATTAAAGGCTGAACAATTCGGGTATAAGATTCAATCCAGTATGCAAACAATTATTCAGTGACAGTTCACATTTAGCACGGACGTTTATGTCGAATACAATTCTAAATTTAATGGTAGATTTATCTTCACGAATTACTGATCTGTGGGGTAAGCAAAATGTGTTTACCTCAGATAAGTTATCAACAGGTTCTATAATATTCTTTGCTAAATAACTAACTAAAATTGCTTTATATTCTAAGAACAAGTGGGTAAGTGTGATCATAGATCGCACAAAGGGTGTCGTATAATATTGCTTTCAAAACGTCCAGTACATTTATCGCCATGGAACACCTTCTAAATTTTGGCAAACACTTCCTAAACTATCGTAAATTTTCAAACAGATTCGCCTTGTTATATTTCCTAATTTTGTTCGTGCCCCCCCCCCCCGAAATGCTACGATATATCACATGACGTGTATCTGCCAAATTTAGAAAAGGGCCCCCCTTGGGGTGGGCGAAGTGGTGTAATGGTCACCATGATTTTTGACGCGGCCTGATGTTTAAAATTTTTGTTATGTTTTATAAGCTATATTAAAGTTTCAAACAGATCGTTCAGCTATATTTCCTAATTTTGTTCGCGACTCTCCCTCACCTCCCTCAAAATGCGACACGCCATTCTTCTTTATACCTTTTTATCAAGTGTCTTAATGTATCTTAAAGTTTAAAACACATCGCATTGTTAGATTTCCTATTTTAAATGGAATCGCGGTCTGTTAGTTTCGGTCATTCCATCACCAGGGAGCGCACTCTATTCTTAACAAAAGCGTATCTGAACGGAACTCCTTTACACAACCTATCAGTAGATATGTTACTCGAGGGGGTGGCGGTCTTAATTATGAATTTAAGATATTTGCTTAAATTACTATTCGAAAATAGTGGTATGAACACTTATAAAATTTTTGATATTGAATAAGTAATAGTTTCTCATCACGCCATCAAAAAACCGCACGCAAAACAGTACAAAATGCCCTGTTATACTGCCTAATTTTGTTCGCGCACCTTCCCGTTCCACCCCTCTAACCGGAATGTGACACGCCATTCTTTTTTAAAATCTTTTACTATTTGTTATAAACTATCTTAAAGTTTCAAACAGATCGCTTTGTTGGAATTCCTACTTTAAATCTAATCGCGGTGTTAGTTCCATATTCCACCACCAAGAGCGCACTTTATTCTTAACAAAAGTGTATCTGAACGAAATTCCTTTACATAACCTATCGGGCACATAAGCTACCATACATGGGTCAGGAGGGAGGGTTGGCGGTCTTAACCAAGAATTTAATATATTTGCTGAAATTACTATTCAAAAATAGCGGTATCAATACTTCTGACATTTTTATCTGGCATAAGTAACATTTATGCTGTATTTTTAAAAATTGGACATCATTCAGAAGAATACTACAATGAAACATCACGTGACTGCATTTAAAATAAGTATATAGTAGAAATAAATCAATTAGTGAAATTAGCGCCCCCCCCCTACCCGAAATTTCACGCGCCATTTTTTATAAACTTTTTCTTATGCGTTATAAACTATCTTAAAGTTTCAAACAGATCGCCTTGTTATATTTCCTAATTTTAACAATATCGCGTTATGTTAGTTCCACGTTCCACCACCAGGGAGCGCACGCTATTCTTAACAAAAGCATATCTCAACGAAACTCCTTCACGCAATCTTTCCGTAGATACATTGGTCGGGATGGTGGCGGTCTTAACCAATAATTTTAGATATTTCCTGAAATTACTATTCGAAAATAGTGGTATGAATATTTGTAAAGTTTCTGATGATGAATGAGTTATACTTATCTCATAGCGCTGTTCAAAAACGCCACGCAAATAGTTATATTTCCTAATTTAAATTATTTCGTGGTTATAAAAGCTTCGTGTCTCCATTTTAATCGACGCATTTGATAGCAATAAACCGATTAATTAAATAATAATTAATATTTCAGCTTGTAATTAAGATAGGACTTAGAAATGGGTATCAATGAAATCAGTGGGAAATTTCACATCGGAATGCCAAAAAAATTAATGAAAAAAATTAATATTTAAAAAGTTAAAATTTCGTATTAAAATATCCTACTATGGAAAACCGCAGCGTCGTCCATGTCTGACACATGCTTTCCCGCCTAAATGAAATTATTTTTCCTTGTCTTTCCAATTAAAGAAATTAAATTTTTATCGATAGATTTTTAGTGGATATTTTAACTTATACACATCGCCGAAATGCGAACTTAATACAAAATGAAAGTAGATTTTTGTCCGCGTATGTCTACACCATTTACAAACTTCTCGGACCAATTCTTTCTGATATGCGATTTCGCTTTAAAATGTCCACTTCATTTTTTGGCTTAATTTTCTCTGTGGTAACCGTGCATTGGCTGATTTTACTGGCAACCCTTAGGAGAAACTCCGATGATTTGGAGAACGTCCGTTTGTACCTGCGTTAAAAAGGTTGATTGGTTAATTTTAGATTTTAATTAGCCCGTAATTAGGTTAATTACGAGTTTTTCAAAATTTTATGATTGGCCGTTTGATGTGAGATGTTCAGCTAAAAGTACCCAAAATTTGAAGTCTCCAACATGTATAGTTCCTGAGAACGGGCTGTGTGACGGACAGACAGACAGACAAAGGAATGAGACGAATAGGGTTCGTCAGATGAACGAAACCCTAATAAAAAAGGGTCGTTTCTAAAATTTCTTCTCAATTTCAAAAATATTCTGTATGCCACGCCGCGATTGTTCTTAAGAGACATTTTCAAATTCTCCTTCCATGGAAATTTTACTTTGTACCAAATATCTTTAAAAACAATGCTAGACTGAAAGTCAGCCATCATGTCGTCATCAACATTACTAACATTTTGAGTTTTGTATTCAATTCCTAGACTTTCCAACTGCCAAAAATTTCTCATTTGGTCAGATATATGTTTTCTTCAACTATAATTTTTATGCCTAACAGTTCATTGGCTGACTCCATATGACCCTGTAAATTCCAGCCAAAAAGGTTTTCAGTAGCTACGAGATTATTCTTTAGTCTTTTAATTCTACCAGTTACAATACTGTAATTATTATCAGTGCTGATTAAAACTTCAATGTGTTTACTACTATATTCATAACTATCAGCTAGTTGTAAACCTTTTAATTTATTATGTGTTTTCCTAATGTATTTATCAGTTGTTGGTAAGCAAGCAGCTGAAATTGGATCTCTTTCAAGAGATCAAATGACTTCAATATGTAAAGAGGGTTGGTCTCAATTTACAAGTTTTATCTTTACTACATTATACATTTCCTCAGTTGCCTTTTCGGCTCCAAAAGCATAAACGGATCAAGTTTTTTTTCTAATAACCGGCAATTTTAACTTTTGTGAAATGTCGCGAATTATAAATGTTCTCATGCTATCATTATACAATAAGACACAAACTGGTGTTTTTTGTAAAAGAACAAGCCTGCAAAAATATTGCAATGCGTGTTTTCATTCTGTACATTACTAGTAGAATTGTTATCACAATACGAAATAGATGCGACACTTTTATCAACATTAATATTGGAATCATTTTCAAATCGAAAAAAATAGCCCTATTTTGCTTTTTGCCACAAATATCGCACATTTTGGTTTTTTCACAGTCTTTAATTCTTAGTTCAAGAGCCGACAGCACAAAAACCTATGTTATCAAGCACAAGAAAAAAAACCTTTATTTATGGAAGAATAGAAGTAAGGGAATATAATTATCCATATCTGCCGCAAGTGAAGTGGTGCATAAGCCAGAAATTAATACCACCAGTGGTTGACTTGTACGTTTATAATTGCATTTGTCCTACAAACAAAGGTATGAAAACATGGTGGATAGTTGTGGGACAAACATAATGATAAACCTACGAATCAACCATTGTTGTATTCATTATTGGCTTATGCACCACTTCACTTTCGGCAGACATGGATCATTAGATTTCCCAACTTCAACACTCCCATAAAAAATGTTTTTTTCTTGTGTTTGATAACATAGGTTTTTGTGCTGTCGGCTTTTGGACTATATGTGTTTACACTATAAGCAAAAAAAGCATCTTCCCTGCTTTTTTAATATTATTTTTTCTGATCTATCGTTAAAGATTTACACATTTCACTATTATGATCAAGACTATTACAAAATAAATAGAAATTCTTATTTACAGAAGTCACTAATTCAGCAGCGGGAACGTTGTTTGGTTTATATCCTTTCGTATTATATTGATATATCGGCTGACATTTCTATTGTTTATCTGTAAATTTTGGTCTATATTCAACATTATTATCATTAGAAATTGATTTCGTAGCATCTAAATCATGAATAGTCCATACCCTTTCTCTACTTTCAACTTAATTTTTAACAAAACCGACAAGTTTATATTCCACATTTCAACCGTTTTTTAAAATTTCTATTAAATTCTAATGTCAAATCTAGTGGTATAAACTTCAGTAATATTGCGCAAAGTAACCCACTGTATGCATCGGGTTTTACCCTCAATGACTCCAAATTTCAAATTTGTACTAGACATTTATTGTACAAATTTCTAAAACCAGCAGTGTCAGAAGAACTATTCAAAGCTTTCATATTTAATAAATTACTTAAGTGAGTATGTACGAGCATGTCATGTCTACCATATCTTTCTTTCAAAAACGATACGGCCGCCGCATAATTATTTTCAGCGAATCCAAAACCACTAATCGTGTTTGTAGCCGCTCCTGAAACCAAAGTTTTTAAATGGGTAAACTTTTCGATTTCTGTTAAACTCGGGTTTTTAACAATTGAAGCTTCAAATTGGTTCCAAAATTCTAAAAATTCATCCTGTTCCCCCAAAAATTGATTTACTTGTAGCTTTGGCAGTTTTACTCTTTTAATTCGGTAGCAGCATGACATGTCCGAACTGAATTAATATTATTACTATTAGTAATATTTTCATTAGAATTCAAACTTTTAATTTTAATGTTTAATTTACTTCTGTAAGATATTATTTTTGGTCATATTTAACACAATTCATGATTTCATTTTCCACATTTTTCGCATTTATTAGCCTTAAAATGTTATTATATAGATTTTTAATAGTTTTACATTTAACATTTAATTTATCGATTAATTCTATCAAAACTATCAAAAGAATATTCAGTACTAGCTAAATACTGTTCCAGTTCTTCTAACATTTATTCAATAGATTTCGATGTGTATCACGCATCTTTCATTTTTAATTTTCCTTCATTTTCAAAAAATAAAATATAACAAAATCAACGGACCAACTTGATGTCGAATCGAAACAAACTTTCATTATTTCGCGCAATACTTATTTCTTCGTCGAAGAATAAAATCTTTCAAGTCTGATGTCACCAATGTTCTAAAATTTTCTAATCGAAATTAATCTAAATGTTCATTTTTAATTAAATCTAATATCTAGTGCGCTCAATGTATTTAATTCGACAAATAATCAACAGTTCATACTGCATAAAACATACATTTAATAACAAAAAGAACATAAAAATTCTATTAAGCGCCATTCGACGCTATAGATCTAAAGAATTCTATCATCAATAATTGATTAGTTCGTTTCAGTTCAGAAGTGTACAGTTCAAGCGGATCAGGCGCTGACTAAGTACTTGTTTAGAGAATTAGCCGCAATAGTGCGGATTCAATAATACTTGGACCGACGTAGAAATCGATTTATGAATCTCTTGTCGAATGTCCTCTAACAGATTTTTCGGAAGAAATTGAAAATAAGTTCAAGCCTAAAGAAGAAGCATGGGATAAACAAGTGTTATTTGGAATAGTAATAAGGAAAATGAAATTAAAGTCTGTATGAGGCCTCGTGATATGAATTTTAATTGGAGTGCTACTTACTTGATTCATGAGTCATCACTCTGTTTACAAACTTTTATTTCTGCTCAATAGGTAAGCACAAAGTCAATGGAATATAATATTACCATCATGTCGAACATAGTACTTTCAGAGGAACAAGTTAAGGTTTTAAATATTATTAAACAACAATTATAATGCATCGGAGACAAGTCAATCACTCCACCATGATGTGTCATTGTTCAAGGTCGTGCAGATATCGATCAAAGTATTCTTATTTATACAATGATGCACAAAAATAATAAAAAACTTGTAAACAGAGACTATCTGCTTCTAGCTACAACTGGAGCTTCAGCTCTGAATATTGGCGTATCTAAAATCCATTTAGCGCTTTACGTTAGTATTGGTGTTAGTTGGTGTTATTTAAGACGGTCAGTTAGCTACACGAGGGATATGGACTCGAAGGGGGTTGTATCCTCCGCGGGGTCTTTCTAAAGGAACCTAATCCCTATATACGCAAGGAAATCCATGGTCCGAAGAAAACAACTGAAAACTCTGATCGATTAGGCAGACGGGCGCGATTGGGTTCGAACCCAGCCCATCCCGCCTACCAACTTTGAGAGCAGAACCTCTTGGCCACGCTTTACTTCGGAAATAAATGACAACACAGACCCATAGACAAAAAATGTCCTTATTTTCAATGTGAAATTAATAAATGTCAATTTATTATAATAGATGAAATGAGTATACTTGAGTGATCTGTCTTGAAGAAAATTGATCTTCGCTGTTGTGAAGCGAAACCTAATCAAGCCCACGAGCTTTTTGGTTCCATTTGCATATACCTATTGGCGGATATAAAGCAGCTGCCACCTGTAATGGATATATCACTATACAAGAAGAGTTGTAAATGTTTTATATATGATCAAGGGCAGTTATTGTTCCAAAACATTGAAAAATGTATCATACTTCAAAATTCTCATAGACAGCAAGGAAAAATCAAACAAAAAATTTCGAAAAAATTTAGACAGATTAAACGTCGGCCAGACTTCCTTGGATCACTGGAAATATCTCATGTCTAGAAACATAACAAACATATCAAATGAAGAAATAAAATATTTCCACCATTGACTCATTTTTACAGGAATATAAAAAGTTAAAGCTCGAAACTCTCAGGTGTAATGTCGCCTTAATTACAACACAGGATAGCAACAAGGATGTTGCAAAATATCATCAGGATAACTTCCAAGGATTGGGAAAGCTTCTTAATCTATGAAGTGGTGCTCGAGTTATGTTGCGAACTAATCTTTGGATTTCAAAAAGCTTAGTTAAGGGCTCTCTGGGTACAATCAAAGATATCCTGCACAACCCTGGTACTAAGCCACCTCGAGATTTTCCAATATCAATTCCTGTGAAGTTTGACCAATACACAGGATCTTCTGTAAATGAATTTGTTCCAATATCTCATTTACAACAGATGATAGTACATTATCAAGATCGCAGTTCCCTCATTTGCTGGCTTGGGGGATAACAATACACAAATCGCTGGGCCTAACGCTGTTAAAAACTGTAATAAACATAGGCAAAAGTTAACTAATGTTTGGCATAACCATACTTGCCATTCTCTCGCTTTTTTAAAATCAAAAAACAGACATTTAACCAGGAATTTTATTTAATAAATGAAAATATACATGTTTCAATTTACTACCACATAGAAGCAAAATAAAAAATATGTAATAAATTTCCTGGTTGAAAGTACGCTTTTTCATTTAAAAAAAGCTCGAGGTTACCAAGTATGGGAATAACGTACGTAGCATTGTCCCGCGTGTGATGTATCAAAGACCTTGTATTCGATTCAGGTTTTCCTTACGACAGGCTTGGGAACCTAAGAAAATTTAAACTGTTAGCTTCAAAAGTAACTGAAGAAAAACGTCTTTTAAAATTGACTTAAAATGTCTTTAAAGATATTTTTTGCAAACTCTTTGAAGGAACTGTCTCAGAAAAGATATTTAATTTAAAAATTTAAAATTTGAATAAGTAAAACGGGAAATTAATTGCATCAACCATCTTTATAGTACAGTCAGATTTCTTGTGAAATATTTTTGACAGATTTAAATTCTTTATTTATAATAAGCATGTTATTTTTTTTATAAGCATAATTAACCAAAATTATATTTTTCGTGTACAGCTGCGAATATTAATAACTACGCCATAGCATAGTAATTAAAAACAATTATGCTACAATGATTATAATAACCTGAAAAATATTATAATATTTTTAAAAAAGCATTTTTATTTCTTACAAAATATTTTTAGATTATTTGTTTTGCGAAAAGATTTTTTTCAACATTACAAAATTGGCATTAGAGTATTTTATCGTTTTTTTGTTTGCGTATGATGCGTTATTTATATTTGATTACTCTACCAATCAAATTATCACTGTGAAATTTATTTTGTTCTCTTTATACGTCGAAGTGCTAATATAATTAGTATCAATACCGCAAGCATTTGCAAATATGGTTTTAATTTAATTTGTATTGCATAAAAATGTTAATGTATAACAATACCGTATGGCAGATGTGTATTATAGGGGAAAGTTTTGCACCTTGAACATATAAGGGGTTAGACAAAATAATGTGAACACCTATTTCAAAATGTGTCGTGGTTAGATCGTCAATTACCGCTTTGCCACGTGTCGCTACAGTCTGCAACCTAGTGGCGGCGAAAGGGAAGGTATCAGTCAAGTATTTGCCGGTGTGAAAGGTGTATGCGGAAATTATGTTCCCAGCAAAGCACCATTATATTCGACCTGTTCAACGTCCAAAGAATCATGATTAATTAGAGCTCATCGCTTGAGCGTCCGTTCTAGAGCAGCCAACTTTATGGATTTTTGAAGGGCCACTGTGTACAATGAACTGTGTACACTGTGGACAATGGTAATGACAGCCTAATGAAAACAGGGAAAGGTGTCCTCTGCAAAGCAGAACAGTGGGCGAAAATCGAAATTCACCCACCCGGATGGACGTGCGTTGAAGAGGATAGTCGCCAGAAAATGTAAGACTACACAGCCGCAGATAACCTCCGAGATGAACACTAGGGTGGGTCGAAAAAACCGAAATATTTATAATCGAAACGTAATAGCGCGGAAAAGTTTCCTTTTGTAAAAAATATGAAATACGTAAAATATTACACCGATTGATTAATATCTTTTACCGCCGAAAGGGGTCCAAATTTCGAAAAAATCGCAAAAAACATACTTTTAGCAATTTTTTTTTTAAATTATCCAAACATACTTATTCAATTTCTAATAGAACGCAATAGCCACGCCAAGATATTAGTAATGTAACATTAACATTTCATTTTTGTGACATCGTTGCTTTTACCGCCACAACAGGGCCAAAATTTCTAAAAAATGTTAAAAATTAAAGTTTTTCATTTCTTCAATTTTCATAACTTTTGTAATGTTTTCAGATTTTTCACATTTCTAATAGGCTGGGAAAGGCATTTTATGTTGTTAATTTCATGCACATTGTTAACCATGATCACTGTAATTCTATTTAAAAAAAATTGCTCAATGATACAAACACCTGCAGCTGCCTGCACGTAAAATTAATTTCTCGCTGCTGAAGGGCCATGTTTCACTTTGTTCGTTTTATTTGTAATATACTCCTTTTACTCTATACTTTGATGGCCCTAAAGATAGAAATATCTGCCAGGTTAAAGAGGTGGCAAAGTTTCATCTTTGCGAAGTCAAGGTGGAACATATCTCTTTGTACTAGAACCAGGTCTGAATTATTTTCGTTATTTGACCCCATCGTCTGGCAAGGCGACTTCTATATGCAATGACATTATAGATTTTTTGAAGAAAAATGAAATCCCGACTGGAATAATAATTGCAGTTGAATTTCGCGGAACTGTCTTCAAAACAGGATGCAAAGGTGGTGTTATAGTAGGATTAGTTGAGAACAACTTTTAAAAAACAACTTTATTGGCTTCCTTGACCTCACTTCAATGAGCTTCCACTGAGACATCTTTTCAAACATCTTGATGACAAAAAACAGATTCTCTATCATATTGTGGCCCAGTTGGTTAATCTCTTGCGATTTGCGAATTATTACCAATTGCAAAATTTAAGCCAATTTAATTTGATCACCTAGCTGTTGATAAAGATGATTTGTCAACTGACCAGAAGTATATGTCTGAAATATTGCACGCTCTTTCAACACGCGTGTATACAATTGACCTTTTTTGCTGAGTCCCTGGACAAATATTTCACGCAAGGTGGATCATTACTGCTATTCGAATTTTGAGACTCTACGTTTGAACAAATAAACCCTCTTCTTAACTTGTCATACTCTTTGAGTACATCCTGAAAATGTACTGCATCAGTTGGTTCACAATTAATATGAATCACGCATGTTTTCCAGAATCTGTGCACCATAGTTAGTAACTTACGTTACTTGACAGATAATCTACGAAAGATTATAGTTCCTGTATTTTCACGAAATGACTATTTCGCAAATCATACAAATAGCCTCTTTGGAATGATAGCATATGAAGAGGAGAACATCAGGGCCCCAGCCATGAAGAAAATTGCAAAAGCACGAAGTTCTGTGGACTAGAATAGTGCCATCCGTCACTTTATCATAGCAGACTTCAACACTGAAGCTTAAATTTGTATGGCTTTAGTCTACTGACAAAACTGAAAACTAACGGAACCTCATGTTATGGTTTCTTCATCGACTAAAAACGCTGGTGAGTTTAAAATGTTCGATTAAAGATACCAGCTATTATAACTTTCCTTGTCCCACTCAATCACTATAAAGATGCGTGAAATTATTCATTGAAGCACTGATAAAGTTTGTTTACTAGAACAGAGGGAGGATCACATCTGATCAGTTTTGGCCTCTCGAGAAATAATGGCTTCATCTGAAAGCAAGTTATATTATAAAATTCATTTACATTAAATTCTTCTTCATTTTAAGTTTATTTAACCCGTTTCGGTTAAACATCTCTATATTTTAATTAATAAAATACTAAAACATTTTGCTCATTTTATGTAATTTTTGTGGCATGAATTGGCTGTTATGAAGTAAAACATCAGTAGATGAAGCGATCGTCAAGAAAAATCAATGATTAACTTTATTTTCAAGTCTATTACAAATAGTTATAAAAAATTATGATATATTAATAGATATAAAGTAAAATTATTTATTTCTAGACATATTATAGAAATTATAAAAATTTAGAAAAAAAATGAAAAATTGAAATTTTCGAAATTTTTACAAAAAATATGGTCTTTTTGCGGCAAATAAAGATATGATTTCATCATAATGAACATTTACCGGGACATTTGTCATATCTTCATGTAGCTATTGCGTTCTATTAAAAATTGTATTGTTATGTTTGGATACTTTAAAAAAAAATGATAAAAAAAGAACATGTTTTTTGCGATTTTTTGAAACTTTGGCGCCCTTGCGGCGGTAAAAGATATTAACCGATCGATGTAATATTTTAGAAATTTATTTTGTATTACAAAAGGCAACTTTTCCGCGCTATTACATTTCGATTATAAAAATTTCGGTTTTTTCGGCCCACCCTAATGAACACCCATCTTCAGAACCCCGTATTCATGTCGGAGTTTACCTGCGGCAGTGAAAACTGAGGTTTTCGGGCGACAATCTTCTTCAACGCTCGTGTATCCCGGTGTGTAAACTTCGAATTTTGCCCATTTTTCTGTGTCGCAGAGGACACATTTCCCAGTTTTGTGTAGGATGTCATAATCCATGTCACAGTGGTCTTTGAAAAAAAAACCATAAGGTTCGGTGTTCAAAATAGAGACTCTCCAGCGAGGCGGGCTGCGAGGCGATAATCATGCTTCTTTGCACCTGGGACAGGTCAGACATAATGGCGTTTTGCTGGGAACATAATTTTCTCATACGACTTTCACACCGGCAAATGCTCAACTGATACCTTCCCTTTCGCCATCATTAGGTGGTAGATTGTTGCGACAGGTGGCGAAGCGGTATTGGACGGTCGAAGTACAACACATTTAAAAAAAAACGGGTGTTGATATTATTTTGTCGAACCTCTGTATATGTACCATAGATCTACGCATTTTTTTGCTCTATCTATTGGATTTGTATAAAACTAATTAATGAATGTTTGAGATATACTACTAGATGTTCCTTTGCAGTTGGTCACTTTAATATAGTCAGCACATGTTGCAGACAATTGTTAAATAAATGATTTGATCGTCAAAAAGTAAATTTTTTAAAGCTGCAAGTTTTCATTAAATCTCGCCTTCAACAGCCATTTGTGTTGCATTCATAGTTATACATAAAATAGTATTTATTTTGCATTGTGAACATGAGTTTCGAATCATTTTAAGCCTAACTAGAAAATGTTAAGAAGTCATTATTTTTCAAGTCACCAAGTGTTTCACCTTCAACCTAGTGATTGTGTTGTACCTTGAATAGGTCTAAAATAGAACACATTAGCATATTATTGTATTAAAAATCCAACAAAAGAATTATTTACGAAAGTTTGTATCATTAATGAAGGGATCTGAAGCTCAGCTCTATATGTACACCAATTTTGTACGGAAAATATGCATAAATGATGAGAATGGTGAAGAAAAAATTATTGTTATGTCCATGAAAACATTAAACAGCATTAAAATACAGTTCAAACTTGAAGAAAATATGCTTAACAATCAGTTGCGAACAAATCGTTAACATTTTGCTCGAACCTAGTCTTGATATAGTATCACTTTAAGAAAAAATAATCTTAGCTTTTTAGGCAAGTATTTTTTTTTTTTTTTTTTTTTTTTTTTACGTTTGCATCGTGATAAAGCAAACATCTATAAAATATGCATATATAAATGCAATAAAACAGTTAAAATGTAATTGATGTTTATCGAGGTTGGAAGTATCCCCTTTTCCTTCTCATTACACCTTCTTTTTTATATTATTTTTAGAATAACTTTAAATAAGTATCTATGACAAAACTGTTATTAAATATACTTTTAAATCAAATACATCATAAAAAATTTTCGTCAATTTTATTTTTATTTTTTATAGAAAAATCGTACATGGAGCATGGTGCAACCAGGCTAGAACCAAGGTACAACGTGGGTGTTGAATACTATGGGAGTTGAGAATACTATGGGATATTTCGAACAGTAAAGCTATGTATAAATATGCATACAATTTTTCTTTTAATCTTTTCTAATATAAATAGAGTTATCAAGTAACTTTAATTATGTTGCCAAATATTAAACATTATCTATGAATTATTTTTTATGTTATATTTTCTAATAAACTATACCACTGAATTTTAACTTGTTGAATGAAATGTTTATTTTAAATTATCTTGTATAATTGTAAATTTTACATTTACTGAAATGGTGAGGTCGGGCACTGCAGATAGGAGTTTTTAATTTAGTATATTTACGCATATATTATAATAAAGTACGTTTTTTCTCGATATTGGAATTTGTAATGTTGTAAATAGAATGAAGTTTAATGTAAAATGCAATACAGCTTATGTTAAAGTAGAAAGCATTTTAGATATTTTATATATTATTGCAAAAGCTTTGCTTCTAAATGAAAGTCTATTTGTATGAATCGTTAAGAATATTTTCAATATTACCTAAAATTTGATATTTTTATGAAATGTGTAATTGTAGGAAAATTACAAATTCCATTATATGTACATAAAATATAAATGGGTTTGTAATATATTTGTTATAAAAAAAATTACTTTGCAATATTCAACTAAATTATTCTAAGCTTCCAGCATATTCATTATTTCCCTATTTCTTAATAATATCTAATATTTATTCCTAGCTAATTTCCTTTAAACTTAAAACGCGTATAGTAAGAATTATCTTATTCGAAGTCTTAATCTAAAATTTTTAATCCCTCCGTAAATTTTATCATTTACCAAAACTATAATATTTTGAGATAATCTAATTTTATTTTCGTATGTTTTTAAAAGCCATTTTGCTATTCTTAGGGTTGCGTACGTAAGAAGTAAAAACGAAACCATTGTACGATCACTCCTGTGTTTGTCTGTCTGTCTGTCACAGCCATGTTAATGGTAAACTACGTGGAAAGTTCAAATTGGGGGAAGTAATAAAGACCCACACATTTACAGATTATTAAACATTCACAAATATATTTAGGAAAAATGTAGACGGACATGAAAGTTACTCGAAAAAGTAAGTTACTTTTAAAAAAAAATCTTTTTTTTTTGTATATAGCGTAGGATATCGTGTGAAAACTTTCGTAATGCTGAGCTCAAAAATACAGTTCTTTAAATTTTAGGTATTATATTTTCAGAGATATCGTCGAAAATGTAGTGCAAAAATATGGCCCCGCCCCCATCTCTTTCCGAATCTACTGAAACTAAAATTATGAAAAAATTAAGGGTAGTAGACGTAAATTTAAACCTTGCTTGAGAATTATAGTGATTACCCTAGGTCGCATAATTTTTGAGAAAAGTGTATTTTTTTGTTGCAAATAATTTTCGATTTGCGGGCTTCAGCAAAGGTGTTACGGAACACTTGAGGTATCCATCGTAGCAGAAGTGTAAAAGCATTGCTGATAACTACTTCGAAAAAAAGCGTCGCTAATTAGCCGAGATAATAACCCTTAAATACACGGACGGTTTGGTCATACATAATGACAAGGGCGGCGCACTCTATGCACTATCGGCTTTTAAAGCCTAGATATCTACTTTTAATGATATATTTGTGTAATGCAATGCCCAGTGGCAGAATAAAAGCAATAAACATCAAATTATTAAAAAGACGAATTTAATTAGAATTAATCACACGAATAGTATGGGATTCGCGACTTGTTTGCATTTAAAGGCTCTTTTAATACGCTTCCCTTGTCTTTGAAAGTTAATTAAAAACCTAGCTGGAAAAACGCGGCTCCGACCAAGGCGGTGTTGCAACCTTGCGACTTCCTTTGGAAGCGAGCTCAGCACAATGTCAAGTTTAAACTTTGAAGAACGGTTTTGTTTTAGCAACGCTATAAAAAGTAAAAATTATTACTAAACTGAATTTAGTTTTATGAAATGTCAAATGAAGTTTAAATATGCAGTACTTTTATTATCAGTACCGAATTAAGTTCATCATAAACAGATTAGGAAAATATTAAAAGAATAGTAATAGTCCAGGCAATAGGGAATTTTACCTAGCAAAATTAATGGTAGTTCTGGAAATCGGCTTACTTTATGTTTTTTGAGTCGCTGAATCCGAATTTGTAACTTCCCACCAAAATTTCCCCTGGCAACACCTCCCCCCCCAATTTTGGTAAAAAGCCCCCCAAAAAGGTTATTATTAAAAAAATCAATTTTCATATTGTTTTAGGGGAAAAGTATCTAGAAATTCAGAAAGTAGACAAAATTTGCAACAAATTAGATATATGACATTATGACTTAGAATGAAGGGGAAGGGAGGATCTGCCTCGGAACATGCGCGCGGTGCTGCTTGAACTAAGTTGCGCAATTCCACTTAACCACTCACACGTTTACATTCGCCCTCTATATCCCCTCCGAACTTTCCTTATAAGGTTTACTTTAAGTTTTTTGGGTTGCTGAATCCGAATTTTTAACTTACCCCCAAAATCCCCCCCCCCGAAAACCCCCCAAAATAGTTGTTATTAACATAAATTTCTTATATTTTTAGGGGAAAAGCATTACGATATTCTGAAACTAGACAAAATTTGCAACAAATAGGATATATGACATTATGACGTAGGATAAACGGGGAGAGAGGGGGCTGCCTCGGAACATTCCCCGCGCGCTTTTCTCAAAGACAAAATTTTTTCAAAAAGTCAATTTTTGGGGGGGTTGCCGGGTGAAATTTTGGTGAGAAGTTACAAATTCGGATTCAGCGACCCAAAAAACATAAAGTGAGTCGAAATCCAGAACTAGTATTAATTTTTCCAGGTAAAATCCCCTATTGCCTGGACTTCATAACTTAGTGCACGTAGCGCCGCAGTGCATGTTCAGAGGCAGCCCTCCCCCTCCCCGTTCATCCTACGTCATAGTGTCATATATCCTATTTGTTGCAAATTTTGTCTAGTTTCTGAATTTCGTAATGCTTTTCCCCTAAGACAATAATAAGTTTAAGTTAAAAACAACTATTTGGGGGGGGGGGGTCGAGGGGGAAAATTTTGGGCGAAAGTTAAAATTTCGGATTCAGCGACCCAAAAAACTTAAAGTAAACCTCATAGAGAAAGTTCGGAGGCGAGATGGGAGGGCGAATGTAAACGTGTGAGTGGTTAAGTGGAATTGCGCAATTTAGTTCACGCAGCACCGCGCGCATGTTCCGAGGCAGATCCCCCTTCCCCTTCATCCTAAGTCATAATGTCATATATCTAATTTGTTGCAAATTTGTCTACTTTCTGAATTTCAAGATACGTTTTCCCTAAAACAATAACAAAATTTAATTTTTTAATAAAAACCTTTTTTGTGGGGCATTTTACCAAAATTTTGGGGGATTTCCGGGGGAAATTTTGGTTGAAAATTAAAAATTCGGATTCAGCAACCCAAAAAACATATAGTAAGCCTTTTTTCCAGAACTACCATGAATTTTGCTAGGTAGAGCCCCTATACGGTCTCTATTGCCTGGACTATAATAAGAATATATAAAATTAGCAAATAATGCCTTTGTGCGACAATATTAAAAAGCAGAAAAGCCAACGTTTAAAAATGCACAAAAAAACAACATGAAAAGCAGCAAACAGCTATTTCGAATCTACTAGCGAGATTCTTCTTCAGTGCAAGATAGGGAAAACGGAACAGCGTGCTAGAATTTCGAGCGAGATTCGAATAGATTTCGTTTAAAAGAGCATGAAAATTATGTTAAAAATCAGGAGATTAAACGTTCTTCTATTGCTCAACATTGTTGGTCTTCTCAACATAGGTTCGATTTTTCCTCAGCCATCATTATCCAAAAATGTTCTTCTAACCTCGATCTTGATTTTTGGGAAGCTTACCACATCATTAAAAATTCTCACTATTTAGTCAATGACTTATCTAGCACTCCTTATTTTCCAAGTATTTGGAAATCATTAATTTAATTCCCCTTTTTTGGTTTATTTTTCTCTCCTTCTCCGGTAGATGTCGCTACTTGTCCACCCAGTCGTTTCCACTGCTTCTCTCTCATTGGCTGTTTTTGGCGCCTTCGCTACCCGCATCCAGTATATAAGTCTCTGTCTATCATTTTGCTCAGCCTTGCTTTTTCTAGCACGCTGTTCCTTTTTCCCTATCTTGCACTGAAGAAGAATCTCGCTAGTAGATTCCAAACAGCTGTTTGCTGCTTTTCATGTACTTTTTGTGCATTTTTAAACGTTGATTTTTCTGCTTTTTAGTAATAAGAATAGCAATATTTGATATTATTTAGGCTTCATATCGCTTTGACCTTTTATTGTATACCCATTCATACTTTTTTATATTATACAGCTATACCCAACCCTATGTTGTATAGTTTTTTACAAAGTCTTATTATTGTTTTAGCAGCGGTTTTTTTTTAATAATACAGTTAATAATTCATATATTTATTGCACGGAACCCTCTGAGCGCGAGTAATACTCGAACATGACCGTTTATTTATTTCTAATCTTAAAATTCCACGGATCTGTTTCCCACGCCTTTTAGACGCCAACTGTTAACCGCAAAATCCCTACATTACGAAATCTGGGTTTCATAACCAAAAACATTTCTTCTCTCACGCCATTGGTTTAGCTTTCGCTAATCAAAGATCGCCGTTCACAGACTGGTTCATCACCGTATTACCTTGGAATCTGTCACTCTATACGCCTTCTAACAAAAAACCGATGCGATGATTTTGGAACTCAGAATTCTGTCTTGTTCCAGTGCTTTAAAATATGTTACCAGAAGTCTTACAGTTTAGTAAAACATCTAAATTTGTTGTTTAAGATTTTTCTTAGCATGAAGAAATGATTCTTGCTCCAGTCTGAGGGTTCTACCAGTGTTCTCATTACGTAGGAATAGTTTAAGTTTTCATATTGTGGTGAATAAACCTTAAACCGTTTAGAATAACATTTTTATCTGGTTTTTTTTTTTTATGAAAAAACTATCGGATTTCTAAATATTTTGTCTTGTTACACATATGACCTGACCATCGGAATATAACACGACCGCTAAAAGAACCTAATGTTTCGATTAGACTTAGCCCATCTCAAGTATTACTAACAAATTCATGTAGTTGATTGGATTTGTCAAATGCAAAATTAACACAATCTGTCGACAGCTGCCAGTATTCTACGAATTTAATATATCCAACTACAATCTTTCAGTAGTTTGATAAGAATTTTGTACAACGTTACATATATATACAAGGTGTCCCAGAATTAATGAGACAAACTTTAAGGGGAGGTAGGGGGCATCACAAGGATTCAGATTTGAATAGCAATCCAGGGTCGGAAACGCCTTCCTGGCGCTGTAGTGACGACACAAAACACAAGAAAGACAGGATACGAATAAGAGGAGAAAACTTTTTTATTATTCTTAGTACATCAAAAAACTAAGAAGAAAGAACATTAAAGGGACAACGATCGTCATCAAAGTAGGTGTTCGAAATTACGACCCCGGGCCGTGATGCATGGAAGCGCATCTCCGGCGTATGGAAGATCTAATGTTCTCAAAAATACTGGGAGTGCCCTGGACTTCCCCAGTAGCTGCCACGATGCGTGCAACAAATTCCTTAACACTTTCCAGCATTGTCCCGGCATTTTTGCGTTACTAAGAATAATAAACATGTTTTCTCTCCCTATTCGTGTCCTTTCTTTCTTGTGTTTTGTGTCGTCACTACCGCGACAGAAGAGTGTTTCCGACCCTGGGATACTATGCAAATTTGAATCATAGTGATGCCCCCTACCTCCCCTTAAAGTTTGTCCCATTACTTCTGGGACACCCTGTATATATTATATACTGTTTTTAAAATCAATATGTTGTTTTATTTAGTATAACCTAACAAAATAATAATTTTATACGCATTAAAATAAAATTCTAATGTTTTTCAATATGTTAGTTTATGTAAGAAAAAGTTGTATGATGGCTGCTGAATTGTCAGCATTTTGTAATACCTTTTCGTAAAAACAACTGCTGAATAGGTACATTTTAGGAAATTTAATTTAAAACTGTTTTCTTTCTAGTGTCAGCTAGAAGGCAGTTGGATAAATTTGGTTCAAAGTTTATGATTGGAGTTTTGTATGTGTAATTGGTTTTAATTTTACAGAACAATTTTCGTATAAGTAAAATTATTATAATCTTAATATATTCTCTTGTAGAAATTCAAATATTGTTATATTTCTGCATTTTACTAAATTCTCTGAAAAAAAAAATACCTTTTTAATTTTTTAAAATGATAATCCATCCAAGAATTCTATAGAATCAGCTTAAAAGTTCAGCTTCTCACTGATAGAAGATCTTAAAGAATTTCCACTGAGTTTTTTCTTTACAATAGAATTTAATTTTATAAATAGGCGTTTAATTACTGAATTTGTAAAATTTGTCTATTCAAACAGCAATTCGTAATTTAATTTTTTCCCTACTAGTTTAAAAGTCAAATGTTAAATAAATAAGTTCTAAAACATTTGAATGGGTATTTATTTTACTAATATAAATATTGCATGCACTTATTATTAACGCATATCCATACTAAATCTGTATTTATTATGCAGATATATGTGCGATAACACTAGTAAACAAATTTTAACTTGTTTCTGTATCTGGAATGTAAATGTGTACTTTTAACTAATTTTAGGGTGCTGAATTTAGTGGTATGATCCGATTCTCTGAATAACACACAGGGGAGTTACGTAAAGAAAAGTGAAATATTTGACAAAAATCGGCTGTTTGAAATAAAAACAAAACATAATATTCGTCATCCAAACTGTTTTCTTAATTACTTAACATAAACTATGAACTTATACGAGCACAAAAGTCTATCATGTCAATATTAACAATGCTATTTTTCAAAATAAGATTATATATTTCTTGATGACTGTGCTGAGCGCTTTGCTAGTTACTTTTACAGCAGAATGTATACAAATAAAGGTTTTAACTTATATAGTCATTCATTTTTTTTATTATTTGACCACAAATTGGAAATTATATATGTACCACTATTTATGTAAAAAATAAATTCTAAAATTTTGTAAAACCCTTATGTGATAAAACATTTGTGGTAGCAAATTCGGATTCTACCTGCAAAAATACATCAAAAAATGTTTATTACAAATGAGAGACAAAATGACTGCTGATTAGTGTAATTAAACATTCAGGAAGTATGCAAATCATAATGGTAAATACAAAAATATAAGAAACTTTCTTCAGATTGTTTATATTATAACATAATTAAAAACGAGATCAACATATTCATGTAGCATTTACACTAAAATATATATTAAATAATATTTAAGATGTATTTTCTCCTCTTATTCATCTTGAGATTTCTGAATATTTAAAACAAAGAAACTGAAGATCCATGATCTATACATAAAATAGAGAATTTTAGAAATTGAAGATGTTGAAATTAATGAGGCAAAGGCGCATTCGTTTTTGGGGATGCCACAACTACCTGAAATGAAAAATATTTCGTTTGTAAGAAACGTTTTTATAAAATTGTAGAGTCCTGTGATATTACAGATCGTAATTGTATTTTGTTTTGTAATTTCCAAGAGTTAAATCTACCATAAATACGTGAAATATTACATGCAATAGCAGTAATACAATTTAAACAAACATAATTTAAGGAAAGCAAAATAAACAGTAAAATAAACTGCAGAATAAATGCTAGGAACATAAAAAAAGAGTTCAAAATAAAAATATGAATTCGAATCTAACTCTAAGACCACTGATCTGTAGATTTACTATTTACTTTTAAGGTTTCCATATGTTATCAAATACAAGCATAATTTCTATTTTAAAATAAAGTTTTTATATTTTTCTAACAGAAGAAAGCCCTTCATCGCCGAACTGTGGTTGAAATTCTGGCAGAACCATTTTTAAATTCTTTACTTTCATATTCTTTACCATTTATTTTATCGAAGAAAAGGACGACATTCGGCAAGTCTTGCATCATTGATTCGAGTAAAGATGAAGTGTGAAACGAATCTCATAACATCGACTGTGTGTTACATATTTTTTTATGAATTATAATGTGGGGTGTATAATTATAAAATCAAAAACTATTTTATTGTAAAAATGTTTTATTTTTAAGATTTTTTTATTGACAAAAATTCCCAATTCATAAAAAAAGAACTTTTAGTTAATAATCTTTTTAATAAGACTTAATAACCCTGTCTACTACTCTACAGATCCCGAGTTCGATTCCAACGCCATTGTATGGTATCGAACTTACGAAAGGTTTCATACAGGTGAAAAGAATTATTCTCTTGGCAACCAACATCTTTATTTTAGATATGAAATTTAAAAATTTGAACTTGAGTCTTTTACAAGATCTCGTAATATTATAATATTTTTTTACGTTATACATGGTGTTAAAAAAGAGGCCAAACTGTTCGAGTAGTGTAGTATTCTTTCTTAAAATCGATACTAAATTAGATAAACGTACACTTTAAAAATAGGATTAGCCACAGTTGAACGATGGAAGAACTTACCTTACTATCCTTAATACTTAACTCACTTTATACTTTGTTAGACTCTGAAAACATTAAAAAGCAGAAAACCAACGTTCAAAAGTGCTCAAATAATGCATAAAAAGCAGAAGACAGCTGTTTTGAATCTTCTAGCGAGATTCTTCTTCAGTGTAAGATAGAGCATGGCACAGCGTGCTAGAAAAAGCAAGGCTGGGCTAGAAAAGAAAGGCTTTTTCTAGCACGCTGTGCCATGCTCTATCTTACACTGAAGAAGAATCTCGCTAGAAGATTCAAAACAGCTGTTTTCTGCTTTTTATGGATTATTTGTGCATTGTTGAACGTTGGTTTCTGCTTTTTGACATTTAACCGGAAACGTACGTCTGAGAGAGGGTTGCGTCTCCATATCTGTCCTTAATATTTTCTCTCTCCAACATTAAAAACTTATTTTTATGCTGTTATATTAAAAAATTGGTCCTGTTAATACATTACTATTAAAGATTAAATGTTTGGTTGATTAAAAGTTCATTATTTGGTAAATTATTGAGTGATCTGTTTGTGCTCGGGATTTTTACGTTTCCGGTTAAAGGTTAATATTCTTGCTCAAAGGCTTTATTCGCTATTTTTCGAAAACTTTGTTTTTAAATAAAACCTATTCTAAATTTAATAACGTGAATTTTTATTCACATTGGTAACAAGGCATAAAACCAACAGAGTTAAAAAGTATACAGACCACGGTTCGAATCTGAGTCTTTGGTTCAGCCCGCCAACGTTGTTCCATCTGAGCACCTGGAACGACATACCTAGCCTGGCACCCTTCACTCGTAAATGTTGGTAAGGCTGTAACCGCAGCCCAAGATGGAATAATTCTCATGAATCACAACCCTTTGACAAACATGAGCCCAAATTAACCCAGTATCGATAATTTATATTCAATGATTTTTAAAGGATGACTTACGCCCGCGAAATCCAAATATAATGACATAAATTTTTATTCACCTTGCTAACAAATCGTAATATCAAGATGCTCAGATCGAAGAGCGTTGGTTCGCTGAAACAAAGACCCGGGTTCGAACCTTGGCCTGGATACGATCTGGCTCTGTTAGTTTTACGCCTTGTTAGCAATGTGAATAAAAATTCAGGTATTTAAATTTAGATTTCTCGGGCGTAAGTCATCGTTTAAAAATTATTAACAAAAAACAATTCTAATTCTCGATGGCATAGGTAAACCATAAAAATAATTACAATAAAATTGTCATTGTCACATGTTTGATCACAGTTCGACAAGGCAGATCAGAAGAATTTTAGAATAGTAGATGAAGGTAATATTTTCCACAATTTGTTTTTATTCAAGACAAAACTTGGCATAAGCAATCAAAAAGGACACCATAAATACACCATAAATTTTATTAAATTATGCTTTAGGCCACACTTTATGATAGTCAGATCTCAACAAATAGATTCTCGTATTTCTACTCTGTATAAAAAATATATTGTTTATTCTTGTATAACAGCCAGTTTCAAACGATCAGAGCTTAGACTATAAAAAGAATTTCAGAGTAATTTTGTCAGTATTTATAGAAATAGAATAAAATGATGACAATAAAATCTGTAGCCTAAATATGATTACTGAGCAAGTATGTAAAAGGAAAATTATATATTTTTTCATGCCTCCATATGTAACTATGGAGTCATCCATGAGTAAAACTTATTATATCTTTAATTAAAATACATAACAAGAAACATAAAATGACGTGTTTATTTTTTATTTTTATTATAATTTTACACATCCATAAAACTTTTCTACTTCATTTTGTGCGAAACATTTTTTAAGTATATTAGAATAACTTTTTATTATGTAAGCTACTTCATAAAATAAACTGAATGATTACGCACTAAAATAGCTTTTGCATTTATGTTCTGTACTAAAAAAATATGTGAATTAGAACTTGAGTTCTGATTCATCGACAAAAAATATATTCTTTCATTTCATAAAATGTCTTTTATAAAATTATGTATGAACACTTATTTTTTTTCCTATTGCATCATCCGTATTTTCAATCTGATCGCAAGTTTAAAATGTTTGATAGCAGTCCCATAAAGCTTTTACAATATATTAATTTTCAACATTCAAAAGAGTGTAAAAGTGCAAGGTGCTTCGTAATAAATTTGGTGAATATTCCAATATTTAAGCTACAACCCCGGATAGGAACACACTCGCGTACACAGGAGTTTAAAAAAAATCGAAATTTTTCACATATTCTTTTAATAGTGCAGAAAACGTGCCTTTTACTAGAATAATAACAAAAATATTTTCGAAATAGGTTCATACCTTTAGGTCACGCGTAGCCCTTGAAATTTGGAAAATATGATTAAAAAAGATGATTTTTAATATTAATAATCAAGAATTCAAAAACTCCATACCTAATTCTAATATTGCGTAAAATTCACCTTTTAGAAATTAAAGGATAATACAAAAAAATAATTTAAATTCATTAAACTCTTTAGGTCGCGTATTCGCCATTGAAGTTAGGAAAATATTATCAAAATTGACAAACTTTCATATAAGCGATAAAAATTATTTGTTTTCACATCAACGTCCAATTATGTAAGGATATTCCTTTACGTGCATAGAAACTTAAAGTAAAATTAATTGTAAGTTAAGTTAACATCGTTTGGTTTCCATTGTTTTTAAATTTTTATAAAACGATATTTTTCACTTATTTTATTTATTTAAATTTAAACAATTTTATTGAAAAAAAATAAAACACTGTTTATTAAAGCACTTCTCAACAGTATTTGTTGAAACAATGTACATTAAAACAATTTTGCAGAGCTCTCTCACCTACATTTTGTTTTGTAAGTACTAGGGGGCTCTGCCCCCTACGAGCTACGCTCGTCAACCCCCGTTCAGACACCGCAGACTCTAACAGCACGATAATTTAATCGGCTTTAAAAAGATTTCGGAAGATTGAATTATAATTTGAATCTGAGAATTATAATCTGACGTAATTTTCACCAAACTTTTCTTTTTCTTTTTAAAAATAACGTAAAAATACTTTTGTTAGAAATGAAATATTATGATCATCTTAAAATATCAAACAAATGTCTCGAGCAATTTTTAAATTTAAACTGTTTGCAATATTATTTTTTGTTCATTTTATATAATAAGTGTAATGTGACGTAAATGTGACGTAAATTCTTCTATTTAAGACTTCTAACGCATGTTTATGAATTTATTATTTTACAATATTTTGTCTCTTTTAAAATTCACGTGTAATTATAATTTTTATGACGTAATTTTCAGTGAATTCCTGCTTTTTATATTTTCTGTTTATAATAGTCACGTGTAAAATAAATATTTAATTTGAAGTAAACATTATTGTTTGCGCTTTTTATACAACTGGCAACAGTTTAAATTAATAACATTTTCTAAAATTTGTAAAAAATATCTCTCGAAATGCTGAAAATTTGAATTTAAAATTGAAATAAAACCTCAAAAAATGAGTCAAATAAGAAAAATAAATACAATCTGCACACCGAAAACTTATAACGTATAAAATGATCTAAAAGTGATTAAATTCTCATGTATAGTTTTTGCTCCAATAAAACTTTTTTAATGGAACGATTTTGTCCAACTTTAGAATTAAATATCTCTTAAAATAATTCTTCGATTTGAAAACTGTCTGCATCAGCGTGTTTATCAAACATTTCTCTATAATACCACCGATTTTCACATTTTTGTATGCAACAGTTTTTTTTAAATTAACGATGAAAGGCCATGCTTAAGCATTCAAATTGGATGTGGATCTACCCGGAATATCTACGCAGATTTTCATTGGTCCATTTCCAAATCAAATCTTTTTTTTATATATAGAAGGAAAAAATTATTCTGAGATTTATTATCAAACTTGCCCACTTGGATTTCCAAGCGTTAATACGGGTTAGGTTCCCTTAGAAATACCCCCACGAAGGGCACTCCCCCCTGGGCCTATATCCCTCGTGCAGATAATTGGCCGTCATAAATACAACCAACCAACCAACCAAACAAACTTGCCCATTCGCCATTGAAGTTAGAAAAATATTATCAAAATTGACAAACTTTCATATAAGCGATAAAAATTATTTTTTTTTCACAATAACATCTAATAATGTAAAGATATTCCTTTATGTACATAGAAACTTAAAGTAAAATTAATTGTAAGTTAAGTTAACATCTTTTGGTTTTCCATTGTTTTTAAAATATAAAAATTTTTATAAAACGATATTTTTCACTTGTTTTATTTATTTAAATATAACCAATTTTATTCTTCTGGGTCATTCTATATTAGTCCAGGGGAAATGTACATTTTACATTGTAAAAGGTCGAATAAAAGATTTTTTTTTCTAATTTGTTTATAATGATGCCAACATGGAAAAACCAAGATTTCTAACAAAATTTCTTATGCCTAAATTTTCTGTGGCCGAAAAACAACAAAATTTTGGGACATTTTTTGATGTTTTAGAAATATCTCCAGACTCGTTGCCGTAGCATATTATTTGTCAATTACAATATTAAAGAAGATAAAATTTTCTGCAACTTTCATATTTACAACTTTTTTATACACTCAATAGCAAGCGCAGTACGCTATTTCAAAATGGGACAATTTTTTCAATTTTCTTAAAAACCGTGAAAAACGTAGTTTTGCCGCGATTATTCAAATGTTCCCCGCAGATTTAATTGTATATGTCGACCTCTAAAAATTGGTAGTAGTAAATTATCTATTATTTGCACACTCACGCAGGGCTCGCAGCGTTCCTAAAATTTTCACCATTTCCTACCACTATTTTAAATAAAGAATCTTCGCTATATATTCCTTTAACACCGGCAATAAAAGTTTTAGATAAAGATTATCGTTTTAAAATATTGGTAGCAAGTTGCGAAAATTTTAGGAACGCTGCGAGCCCTGCACTCACGTCATTATTTTCATCTCAACAAACATTTTATATGCAATAAATTTATATAATTTTAAAAGTAGGGCAGAGAGTAGATGAATGAGACAATTTTCATATTTAGACAGTAATTTTAAGTGTATACAATGTTAACTTCAAAGCATTGTTTAAAGGAATTTTTTAATCTATAGTAACTTATTGGCACGATAGTTTCAATTAAAAAAGATTTCTTGCTTAATTTTAATAAATTTTATAATTTTAATATTTTTTATAATGCATACATATTTTCCAGGTATCAATGGAATAGTTGGGTCATTTTCAAAATCTGTCCATGTTTTGGAATAACAAAGTCAAATTTTTAGAAATAATCAGAAAGTTTTAATTGTCTGTAAATAAATACCTTACCTCATAAACATTAATATACAAGTATTAGCAGAGACCAAATTACTAATGTAACATTTTAAAACAAATTTTTAAATTTTAATGCACTTGGTATAATGGCGTAAGTGAGCACGGTAATGACAAATTAAGCAAAATATTTTTATTTTTCCCCAAGGCATAAATGGCAGCCATTATATCTTCTGGCCCATACAATGATTTTCTATTTCTCATATAATGAAAGCAGATTAAGAAATAAAAGTTCATTTAATTATCAATTAGAATTGGGTACGGTAATGACTTACAAAAGAATACTCACCAAAATATTCAAAGTTTTTGCTTGTTTTATTGAAACTATAAAACTATTTACTCTATTCACATAAACCTGATAACAAGTTAAGGAGTACTTTTGCCTCGATAAAAAGGCATGTGCTGTCCTCTAAAAAAATCCGGAGGAACTTTTTGTCAGAAGCATGGCAATGACACCCTTTTTTGGGACACTGTTTAAAGAATTATTAAGAATTATAGATAAGTTTAATTAATGAAAATAAATATATTTTTAATTAGTAGCATCTTAATAAATAAAAATGTATAAAAAATTATAACCATCTGTTTTAAATAGAACTTTGTCAAATCTTTACCTAATAAATTGCTTGTTGGGACAACCTACGGTAATGATATTTTAACTACACAAGAATATGTTTCTTATTTATAATTTCTTTTTATAAATAATAATATATCTGTAAATTATCATTAAAAAAATGATAGTTAAAATGCAATAATTAAAATTATGATATTTAACTATATTTCTGTGCAAATGTGAAATGACAGTAAAACATGAGACTTTTTTTGAAAATCATCTAGGTATGAAAATTTGCGAAAAACATATTTTATTCCCCACTACATTGGTATATTTTATTTACCAATTATTGATAACATAGGTTTTAATGTTTTACTGTTATAAAGATAGCAAACATTGAATTGTAGTTCCATATAAAAGGGGGGGGGGACTCAAAAGATAAATATCTCCTATGATAGAAATACTTTTACCTTATAAATTAGCTACAATAAAAATGACACCAGATTATTTCACTAACTAATGTTATGCATTTATATCTTGTAAAATTTATAAATTCTGTTAATAACATATATTTGAGATCACTAGTTTCATCAAAATATTTAAAATATTAGTTTTAAAATATATTGTAAATTTTTTTCTACTTATATCAATAAATATAACAAGGGATTATATCATTTTAGCATGCAAAAATATGTAAAACTTTAAGATTATCTATTAATTGCTTTAAAGCTCAAACAGAATACTTTAAATTTCAGAACGGGTTCCAAACAGTTTTCCAAAAATGAAAGTGTCCGAATATATTTTTTAAAAAAAGGCAACCAAACCCGAAAAAGTACAAAAGCACAACATTAGATATTGATCTCAGGTATCCCATGAAAAAAAAAAAATTAAAAATAACAAAATGCGAGCGAGATATTTGTCAAGAACGCTCCCATAGGTTTAATGTTTCCTTGCGAATGTCTTCATGTGACTAATTTAGTCCTATAATTCATATAACTGTGACTTTAAACGACTCAATACAACTACCGTAAAATCTTTGAAAATGATATCTGTATATACGGAATTCGGTCTTTAAAGAAAAGTATATATCCCAACAAAAAGTTTTCCGTAAAAAAAAGCGCCAAGTTCTCCTTAATGTTTCGGCCAGAAAAAGTAGTGATATCTGAAGTTCGCAGAAGTTAAAAGCCAAACATCCCATATCTTTCATTGAAAATGGCTTCCTGCGACTTGGCCGTTAATGCCTTCTACAGCATTTGAAAATTAATGATTAGAAATTACGCATTTATGAATTATTTAAATATTAAAAGTAATATTAAAATGCAAAGAGGCAAATTCCCATAAAGACATTATAAGTAAAAGATTTCTGATAAATACCATTCAGTTAAAACAAACATTATTTTTAATTACAGAACATTTAGTCCACTTGTGGTTTAATTGCCATTTTGTACGATCTAAAGTTGAACTCATTAACCTAAAACCCAAGAAATAAAACAAAATTTGCTTACTTCAAATCTCACAATATGTTATATTATATTTTATTGTATAATATTGGAATCTTGTGTATTGACGAAAGAGATTTTATTCGTTTGAACATTTATTATAGTTTGTTTGCAGACATTAAGAGGTATTCGATTTATAGACTGTTAAAAGCTGATAGTAATTATGTTTTAGCAATTAGGGATATTATCTTCTGAATACAGGTGTTTTGTTATTTTTAACTTCTAAGCATTTAAATAGATTGAAGTGGTTTAAATGCATTTTTTAAATGTGTATTTTATTTCTGTACTTTGTGCCACAAAATGCCTAAAATAATCAAAAAATGTTGTTGGCATGTAGCTCATTTGTACATAACTTTAAAATTTGAAAAACCCTCTCGAAGGCATTAACGGCCAAGTCGCAGGAAGCCATTTTCAATGAAAGATTTGGGATGTTTGGCTTTTAACTTCTGCGAACTTCCGATATCACTACTTTTTCTGGCCGAAACATTAAGGAGAACTTGGCGTTTTTTTTTTTTACCGAAAACTTTTTGTTGGGATATCACTACTTTTTGTATGCTTCTCTAAACTATATTAATATATAAAAAAACTTAAATTTCGGTACTTTTATGTTAGCCGGGCGCAAATCTCCTCATTAGCATTTTGTTTTTTCGGCAATAGCAGTTTTCATTTTTCCCATGTGAAAAATTAGAAATAATGCTTTGATTTTCCAATAAAATATTTTGGTTTATGTTTTTATTTCTTATTTATTCATTTATTTATTTCTATGTTAAATATTCTATTAAATAAAATGAGGGAAATGCATCTAATTTGAATGAGATGACTGAAAAGTTTATATTTTTAAATGAAATGAATGCAATATGAACAATGGAGTTGGGAGCAGTATTTGGCGATTTGCCACTTGCGCCCGGCTAACGTAAAAATACCCAAATTTATTTTATTGAGCTTTACAAATTTATACTTTATTTCTTTTTAAATTAAAGTACTAGCCTCCTCTAGCAAGCAGTATTTACTCTATTAATTGCATGTTAAACGTTGCATCATGTTACTGTTATTCATAATTTAATTTACTTGTCCATTCTTTCGCCAAGTCGGAAGCTTTTGATAGAGAAATCAAGAACTCTTTACGATCATGGAAGCACATCCTATATTTTGTGTTGTTATGTATTTCGTTCTTTCATGACAAATATCTCTTAACTCACTTATGCATGTTTCCTTATCAGTTACGATTCGTTCTCTAATGCGGAAATTTTTAATCCTATTAAGAAATCTTTTCTAGTTGGAATCACTGCCAATTGTTGTATTTTAACTGATACGATTGGGTACAAGTGAAATGGTTCTTATGAAATCCTTTGACAATATCTGCATTTACATTAAACCATATCGATGCTAATATCTTTTTGTTTCACGTTAACCTTTTCAATATACTCGATTATGGAAGAATAGAAGGTCTACGGGCTCACAGCCATGATCCATGTCAACTCAAAGTATTCCAATAATGTAAAAGTTATTTTTACTTAATACTTAATAAAGGTAATCGCTTACCCTTTTTGTTATGTTAAACTGAATCTAGGTTCACCGGGATGGCCGAGCATTAGTCTACTTATAAAACTGCACTAATTTAATACATTTACATCACTTTATTCAAACAATCACAATGACAAACACAACACATAAAAAATATACACAAATTCATAGCAGCCGATAAAAGAAAAACATTATTCCTTTTCCTGACTCGCGCAAGTCCTTTCATTTCAGCTCACGGAAGATGTGACATCCTCCCACCTTGCATTCTTAGAAAAGGATGCAACCAAGGTCACATATATCAGCAAAGTCACCACTCATAGGTCGTCTTTTAACAGGTCTCATTACTCGACCGCATCTGGTTCTATACATTGGCTTGTGTGGACAATCTTTCTCAGTTTTTGAATAGACTGATGGTTGTGTAGAATCAGCACATCCCATGTCATGATCACTCGGGAGAGGAGGTGAAAGGTCAGATTCATCAGGAATGGATCTCTCATGTAGTAAAAATTGTTGTTCATGTTGAACTTCAAGGGGGTAAAGTCTTTGGTATGGTCTTAGGATTTCACCATTCTTAGTTTTTAGACGAGCTACTCGGGTGTTGTTATCCTTTCCAGGGTAAAGGTCAAGTATTTTGGCCATGGGCCATTCTATGCGTTTTGTACTATCACTGCCAACAAGAACAATTTGGCCTACACTCAGAGTGGTAGGGAGTTTATGTTTAGAGTTTTTCAGTTGTCCGAGGTATTCTATACGAAATCTCCCCATAAGGTCTTGCTTAAGTTTCTGTCGATAACGAAATCTTTTATTTAAATTAGTTGAATCGAATACATCTAATTCGGGTATAGATCCTGTTCGTATCTCTTGCAGAAATAAAGATGGTGTTAATGGTTGTAAGTCTTCGATGTCCTCTGAAAGATAGGTCAACGGACGGCTATTGATGATATTTTCAGCTTCGCACAAAATAGTAGTCAATTCGTCATAATTAAGTCGAGCTCTTCCTAATACTCTTCTCAGAATTCTCTTGGTCATTCCAATCAGCCGCTCCCACCAACTACCCCACCAGGCAGCTGTAGGAGGGTTGAAAATCCATTGGATTCGTTTAACTAAAGCCATTTCTTCTATCTTTCGCCAGTCTATGTTGTGTAGGATGTTACTAGTTCCGACTAGATTTGTTCCATTGTCAGAATATACATATAGAGGCCTGCCTCTTCGTGACACAAATCTTCTGAAGGCTAAACAAAAGCTGTCGGTTGTCAGTGACTGAACTAACTCAAGATGGACTGCTCTAATCACAGCACAAGTAAAAAGGACAAACCAAGTCTTCTCTCCATTTCTTAAGTATAACGGTCCTCCTAAATCTACAGCAGTTATCTCGAATGCTGCAGCATTCCTAATTCGTTTTTCCGGTAAGGGTGCAGGTAAAACTTCGGCTTTACTCGCTTCAAATCTTCTACATTTTATACAGTTTTTCAACACTTGTCTAAGGGTTCTTCTACATTGCAAGATCCAGAAGTTTTCTCTCAGTTGAGATATTAAAGTATGAACTCCTGCATGGCTTGAATGTTTATGATGTTCCAAGATAAGTGAATGAACAACAGGGTGTTTACTAGGCAGAAATATTGGACGTTTGAAGCTATCAGTATCTTCTCTTTGTATTAGACGTGTCGTTACACGAATTATACCTGCTTCATCGAGTTGAGGACGTAAAGATTTTAAGATAGGATTATTGATTGAAACAAAGACTTCGTGTTGTATACTTTTAAGCTATATCAGTTCAGCTCTTTTGATTTCTTGGACGGTTAAATTAGAATAATATCATTCTAATCTAGTTTTCTTAGTATTTGTTACGAAACGTCTCATCCAAGCAATAACTCGTACTAATTTCATGTAAGAAGAAAATCTGTTACAGTACCATGGTGGCTCCTTTTCCGTATCGATCATAACTGTTTTTCTTCTTTCTTGATTTAAAATTTCTTCATCAGCTGCATACTTGGATTTTGGCCATTCTGACATAGATGACTTTAACCATTCAGGACCTTGTAACCATTTCGTTTCAAGTAGATGTCGAACAGAACTTCCTCTGGAGGGAATGTCAGCTGGATTGAGGTTTCCTGGGACATGGTGCCAAAATTCAGGATTCGACAGCAATCGGATTTCATTGACTCTATTTGAAATAAATGTTGCCCACTGTTCATCTCTTTTTATCCAACTAAGAGCATTACTGGAATCAGTCCAATAATGTGTTTCAATATCTGGTTTTTTCATGTCTTTCTTGACGTTAGCAGCTAGTCGAGTAGCAATTAAACACGCTACGAGTTCCAGTCTCGGAATCGTAATTGTCTTCAATGGGGTTATTCTATTTTTAGCTCTAACAAATGTGTAAGACACAGATCCTTCAAGCTCAACTCTGATAAAAATACAAACTATGTAGGCGTACTTACTGGCATCAGCAAACACATGTAAATTGTAATGTTTCAAGGGAGAAGTGCTAGCCATCATCCATCTATTTATGCAAACATCTTTCAAAAGGTTTAATTGATTTTTCCAGCTCATAAATCTTTTCGTTATATCTCCAGGTAATTCTTTATCCCATGGTATTTTTTGTTTCCCGCATTCTTGAAGTAATATCTTTGGCAACAACGTAAATGCACAAATAATTCCCAGTGGATCATAAATGTGTTGTGCAACAGCTAATATTTTTCTTTTCGTAATCGGAAAATTATCTGATGATTCACGGTAGGTGGAATTGCAGAACAATATATCTCTTTGTAGGTTCCACATCAGTCCTAGGACACATACCACTTCATCTTGTTTCTCTTCTTCAGTACTGGTTATATTTGATTCTCGAGATAAATGACTTGAATAATTACTTTGCCAGACTCTTAAGTCAAATTTTCCGGAAAGTAATAATTCCTTTGACTGTTCAACAAATGTATCGCACTCTTCAATACTGTCAAAACTAGCAAGACAGTTGTCAACGTAAAAGGATTCTTGTAATACTGAAGCAGTATTTCTAAAGGAAGGAGGAGCGTTATTTAAATGATGTTTAAGAGAGCACTCGGTAAAAATGGACTGGACGTAAGACCAAAGACAATGCGACAATGCCGAAAAACTTTTATTTTCTCGTGATTACAGTCTTCCATCCAAAGAAATTTAAGGTAGTTCCTGTCACGTTCACAGACACTAATTTGCAAGAATGCTTGTTTAATATCGGATGTAACAGCAAACTTTTTTATACGAAATCGAGTTAATATTGTTGGAATAAGTTCGAGAAGATTTGGACCTTTAGCTAGACATTCATTCAAGGAAGGGCGATTTTTTGTGTGCGCGGAAGCATAAAAAACCTGTCTGATTTTCGTAGTAGCTGAGTTCTTTACTGCTGCTCTATGCGGTAAATAGTGTCCATGTTTTTCTAAGTCTTCTTCCTTCACTTCTTCGATTATTCCGTCTTTCAACCACTAGTTTAAAACATCTTGGTAAGCTTCTAAATTATCTCTTGTTTTTAATTTCTTAATCTTCTTTCTGCTGTTTGTCTTCCTTCGGGAAGTACAGAATGTGGTTTGATCCAAGGTAATGATATTTCATATCTTCCTGCACTGTTGATTTTCAGATTACGTTGAAAATGCTCAAGCGCAGCTTCATGCATTTCCATCATATTTTGTCTTTCGACGGGATCTAGAATTCCTATACAGTCTAAACTCCACATATCGGGAAGATTAATGTCACCAGTGAGTAAAGATATGATCGAAAGATAAGATTCAGCTACTTGGGGAATTTTACCCATTAACGTCCATCCCAAATGTGTACCAACTGCAACAGGTCCACCTGGTAAATATTGAATCTTTCCATTTAATAATTTTCCTGCCACATCTGCTCCTATTAATAGGTGAGTTTCTGACTCGTATGTCTGTGACATGTGATTATCACAATCAGTCAATTTAATTCCTCTTTTACTGAGATCTTTGATCCACGGTCCTTGGGGCGTCTTGGATATTTCACCGCATATTTTATCTTGTTCTAGAACTTCGAAATTACAATTATATTTTTCATCTAAGCTAGTTAAATAAACCTTAAAACGACGACAGGGCCCGCTTAACACTTAGGAATAGGGGAAGCCCGAAGTCACACAGGGGGCCCCCTATTACTCTACAAATTGCTTTTTTATTTACTAAATCTCATTTTCGTATGCTTGAATAATTTGAAATTTTACCATCAAAGTTTAGAGTAAATAGCATTTTTAATTATACTAAAACTGCCTATATAAAAGTATTTTATTATATGTTTAATTATAAATAACTAATTTATTTTGTAAATGACAAATATGGAACTATAGTTGAGAATATGTGAACTTCAAAATATTTTTTTGTGATTTACAAATTGCCATATAGTAAGAAAAAAAAGTTTCATAAGAAAAAAAGTGTATTTTTTACAGTGATTGGGTTTCTTTTTTCTAAAACTTAGTTTTGAAAAGTAAAATTGGGGGCCCTTTTGTATTTCAGTGGGTAAGCACGGGCTTCACGGGCCTATTCCGTAAACAGGCCCTGAACGACGATGTTTCTGTTGGGGGGACTCAAGACCGCCAAATAAACTATGAACTACTGGAATTTCTCCTAAACTTTCATACTTTAATAATCTAACAGTTTTGGAAGTTATATACGATCGCTGACTACGTGTATCTATCAAAGCTCTCATGATATGTCTTCCATTATGATTCCTTACATAGACCTGGAGTGTCTGTAACAATACCCCAGATGAACTAGATTGACTAGTCAGTGTTTGATCTTTCGATTGTACACAATTAGAATTTTCGACAGGCTTAGGAGTTTCTACTTTTGATTCAAGTGACGAATTCGGACACATGATTGTGCAGTGAAATTTATCACACATAAAACATTTTATTTTACTGCGACAATTTTTACTAACGTGGCCCCTTTTAATGCATAAAAAACAAGAACCAGCCCTTTTCGCACATTCACGCTTCTCCCGAATACTCATTTTCTTAGCTTTATAGCAATCTTGAGAAACATGTTTTTTCTCACAAAAAATACATTTCTTTTCATGAATTACATTTGTGTTTAAAAGCCCTGCAGCCGTTGAAAATTCGCTTTTATTTTCCGTAGAATACTGCTTATTCGCTTTCTTATGCGAGTCTCTCCCACCATCAAAAGTATTTCTGGCGATTGCCAATCTTTGTTCCCCTTCAACCTCCGACTTCAAAAAGTCCATCAAACAACTCAATTTATTAATTTCTCGCTTTTCTTTATCTTTTACCAAAAGAGAACTAATATGCCGTTCCCATATTTTTAAAATTTCTTCTGGCAAACAACTCTCAACAAGAGGGTATAACATTGCGGCGTATTTATCTGAAGTGACACCTAATGTGCCCAAAGATCTTAAATACGATTCAATCTTATCGTCTAATTTTACTATATTACTCTTATTATGATTTAATACCAAATTTAACAACTCTCGTACGTGTACTTCAATTAAAAGTTCGTCTTTACCAAAACGAGATTTAAGACAATCAATCACTAAAGGGTAATTTTCTGCTGTTGGCGGAAAACTCTCTACAAGATCAGGTGCTCTAGATTTTTCTGTAGTACTTTGAATAAGATAAACAAATTTATCCTCATCCGATAATTCTGGATCTTCATGTATCTTTTTAAAAATGGACCAGAACTTCAACCAGCCCTTTATCGATCCATCAAATTTTTCTAATTCCAATTTTGGTAACGTCACAGTTTTTTTATTTACCGCTTCAATCTGTGAATTACTCAATGAATTCTGCATTCGTTCAGTCTTTATTTTTAAAGTGATGTACTTATCCGTATTACGAAGTTATATTATCATATTCTTTATCATAAACACTTTGATTTATTTTATCATCTTTCGAAAGTAAATCTAATATCTTATTATCTGCAGCTTGCAGATTCTGATATTTATCGCTTAAAACTGTAAAAGAAATTTCTATTTCTTCGAAATCAACAGGATTAGCTTTTAAAGCTTCGTCAAGCCTATTTGTAGCTTTCGTAAAACTGGTACGCAACGGAGTTCTGATTTTCGTTAAATTTTCCATCGATACTACCAATAATAGTTCAATAGATCAAAAATATATAATCACGGTTTTTTATAAACCGACGTCCCTGTTAACGGGAGCCATAATGTCAACTCAAAGTATTCCAATAATGTAAAAGTTATTTTTACTTAATACTTAATAAAGGTAATCGCTTACCCTTTTTGTTATGTTGAACTGAATCTAGGTTCGCCGGGATGGCCGAGCATTAGTCTACTTATAAAACTGCACTAATTTAATACATTTACATCACTTTATTCAAACAATCACAATGACAAACACAACACATAAAAAATATACACAAATTCATAACAGCCGATAAAAGAAAAACATTATTCCTTTTCCTGACTCGCGCAAGTCATTTCAGTTCACGGAAGATGTGACAATCCATTTGAAAATCTATCATTCTTCTTATCTGATCGTATTGAAGAATTAGCCAATAATGTGCCATGGTTTTAAGATTTTAGCTAATTTTATTTGAAACCTGAAAACTAAAATGCGAGGAACCGGATTATGGAAGATTCATTCTAACGTACATATCGATTAACAGGTTATATATTATAGAATTATAATAATCATAAGGAGAACTGGCAGTTTCGGTGCTTTAATAGTTGCCGTAAATTCTCTTTATATAATACAGAAGTTTTAGAAGAGTAAAGATTAACAACATAGTCACAGTAAGTGTAATAACAGTACAATATAATAACAATAGCAGAGGTTTTGTGCATTGACGAAACAATTGGCACTTTGGAAATATTCGTACGTTATACAATATAACTATTCAGATGATATGCGGAAAAATATAAATAGATGGCTCGCATTAATAATTAACTCATTGAAAAACAGCCACTAGCGTCAAATACTCGCAAAGCTTGGCGACATTTAGCGAAGTATCGCCAAACTTGGTAATATATCATGTCAATTCTCAAATTTGGCGACAAAAATGTTTTCTTTATTCTGACATCATAATGATGCATATGTATTATACACATACTTATAATATGTATGATGCAAATGTATTACGTATTATATGCATATGTATAATATGTATGATGCATATGCATAAAGTTCATAACATCACTAAAGCGCACTTAACGGAATAGTGTTCCATAAATAGTACGGATATTTGCCAGATTGACCATAGTGCTATTGAGATTGATTCCGACATTTATAACAGACAGGGAGGCATCTGCACACACCATCACCTCATCGAGTTTACACCTGAAATTTTAGGATTAGTTAAAACTACATTAGCATATTAAAATGCAACTGGCCTGTTAAGTCATATCTTGGTAGAAAGTGGTTGACTGGAATTTTAGTGGTTGACTGATAGGTTTACTATTGTATTTTCCAAATTGTATTTTATTGTATTGTGCATCCAAAAGTATGGAAACATAGAGGAATGGGTGCAGGAAAACACAATGGAAAATCCACCAATTAACTGGTAAAATCGGGTCTGTAGATGGTTTCCACAAAGATATGGCTTGGCAGGCGAGTTACATTTCAATATGCTAATCGATTTTTAACTAATCCTAAAATATCAGCCGTCAACTCGATGGGGTGATGATCTGTGCAGACGCCTCCCGGTCTTTAATAAAATTTGTTTTAAGGATGTAAAAGATAGTAAGATGGACAGATAAACTGAAAGATTTGCCTTATTAAGATTTTTGTAAAAGCATATAAAAATTCATTCAGCTTGAAATCATGTAACACCTTTATAACTCATGCTAATTTTCTGTAATCGGGTTTGGCGACCAACATATCTTATCTATAACTATAATCTTTCTTTTACAGGTTTAAAATTAACAATAAATTAACAGTAAATAGGCTAATAATACAATATAATAACGTTAGCAGCGGACTTCGGACGCCGCATCTGTCGCACATCGTTAAAGACAGTTTATTAGTTACACATTTCATTTAATTAAAAGGAGATTTTTAAACTTTCATATGTAATTAGGATATTTTTCCTCTATAGGGAACTTGGCATTTAAAAAAAATCTTGGCGCAATTCGGACTTCAGAAACTGAGATAAGTTGCCAAATGATATAAAGAACTACGAAAACAAATCTGATGAAGTTTTATACTATTTACATATGTATTTATATGCATGTAAACATTTTATTTATACATGTATAAAATATTGTTTTTATATACAAATTATTTATGTTGGTATATAAAAATAAATAAATGGGTTCCTTACATTAAATAAATTGTATACATATGGAAAAAATTGCTTGTGTATATGACACAGTAAATATGTTGCCAGAAAATACGTTATTATCAAATTTATTTTCTCGTCAATGCTATTTTCTCTATTTCGCCAAGGCTACTATATCGGAAACGTACTGAATTGCTGTTATATTTTGTTAAATGTTTTATTGTTTTAATATCGTAATAACCTATACTGATTAAAATTTTTAGGTATATTCATTTTTTCTATTTAACAAACATCTTTGGAAAAGCATATATATAAAATGTTATTCTGCTTGAAATCACGTGACCCCCTTCAAAACTCTGTAATCGAGTTTTGGCCACCAACATTGGCACAATTGAATGTGTTAAGGAACTGCTTATGGCCAAATGAACACCCCCTGTTTGAAGGGTTTAGAGGCAGAAATTCTGTGTTTTCAGATTTTTCTGGTTAATTGTGCTACAAACCCGACTTACTTGTGAAATTTCATGATTCTACGACTTTTAGAAGTACCTTAGTTATTTGATGATGCGAAGTGAGTCAGTGACAAAAAAGCGCTTTTTCGGAATTTAATATTTCGAAAACTACTAAATATAGAAACACGAAATCGTGGAACCTTAGTTCAGTTTGATCATACGAACATGTGCATAAAAGAAAAATTTCTATATCTCTCCCTAAAACGACGTTATGAAGGGGTGAAAAGTATGCCAAAATGGTTCAGAAAAAGGTAGCTTACGGCTTGTGCGAACTTGGCGGACGCACTGCCGTGCTTATATAGATATTTATATAGATATTTCATGCCAAAGTTGGACAAAATAGTTCCATTAAAAAAGTTTTATAGGAGCAAAAATGTACTTAGGAATTTAATCATTTTTAGATCATTTTATGTGTCAGAATTTCCCGGTGTGCAGACTGCATTTAGTTTTTTAATTTGAATCATTTTTTGAGGTTTATTTCTATTTTAAATTCAAATTTTCAGCATTTCGAGAGATATTTTTTACATATTTTAGAAAATTGTATTAATTTAAACTGTTGCCAACTGTATAAACAGCGCAAAAAATAATGTTTGCTTCAAATAAAAAAATTATTTTACACGTGACTATTGTAAACAGAAAATATAAAAAGCAGGAACTCATTGAAAATTACGTCATAAAAACTATATTTACACGGGAATTTTAAGTAGAAAGAATATTGTAAAATAATAAATTCCTTAACATGCGTTAGAAGTCTTAAATAGGAGAATTTACGTCACATTTACGTCACAGTGTATATTACGTAAAATGAACAAAAAGTAATATTGCAAAACAGTTTAAATTTAAAAATTGCGCGACAACATTTATTTGATATTTTAAGATGATCATAATATTCCATTTCTAACAAAAGTATTTTCACGTGAATATTAAAAAGAGAAATAAAAGTTTGGTGAAAATTACGTCAGATTATAATTGTCAGATTCAAATTATAATTCAGTCTTCCGAAATCTTTTTAAAGCCGATCAAATTAGCGTGTTGTTAGAGTCTGCGGTGTCTGAACGGGGATTGACGAGCGTAGCTCGTAGGGGGCAGAGGCAGAGCCCGCTAGTAAGTAAAATAAAAGTTTCGATTTGGAAATGGACCAATGAAAATCTGCGTAGATATTCCCAGCAGATCGGCATCCAATTTGAATGCTTAAGCATGGCCTTTCTTCGTTAATATTAAAAAAAGTGTTGCATGCAAAAATATGGAAATCGGTAGTATTATAGAGGAATGTTTGATAAACACGCTGATGCAGACAGTTTTCAAATCGAAGAATTATTTTAAGAGATATTTAATGCCAAAGTTGGACAAAATCGTTCCATTAAAAAAGTTTTATAGGAGCAAAAACTGTACATAGGTATTTAATCATTTTTAGATCATTTAATGCTTCAGAATTTCCCGGTGTACAGACCGCAATTAGTTTCCTAATTTGATTCATTTTTTGAGGTTTTATTTCTATTTTAATTTCAAATTTTCAGCATTTCGAGTGATACTTTTTACATATTTTAGAAAATTATATTAATTTAAACTGTTGCCAACTGTATACAAATTAAAAATTTATTTTACACGTGACTATTATAAACAGAAAATATAAAAAGCAGGAATTCGTTGAAAATTACATCATAAAAATTGTATTTACATGTGAATTTTAAAAGAGAAGGAATATTGTAAAATAATAAATTCATTAACATGCGTTAGAAGTCTTAAATAGGAGAATTTAAGTCACATTTACGCCACATTACACTTATTATGTAACATGAACAAAAAATAGTATTGCAAAACAGTTTAAATTTAAAAATTGCGCGAGATATTTATTTCATATTTTAAGATGATCATAATATTTCATTTCTAACAAAAGTATTTTCACGTGAATATTAAAAAGAGAAAGAAAAGTTTGGTGAAAATTGCGTCAGATTATAATTGTCAGAATCAAATTATAATTCAATCTTCCGAAATCTGTTTAAAGCCGATCAAATTAGCGTGCTGTTACAGTCTGCGGTGTCTGAACGGGGATTGACGAGCGTAGCTCGTAGGGGGCAGAGCCTCCTAGTTGAAAAAAAATTAAAACACTTTTTATTAAAGCACTTCTGAACAGTATTTGTTGCAACAATGTTCATTAAAACAATTTTACTCTCTCCGCTACATTTTGTTTTATAAGTAAAAAAATATTCTGAGATTTGTTATCAAACTTTTGCATTAGCAATTGGAAAGAAAAGCTAATCTAACATAGCCGTCTCTTACATTACGACATCATAACTTTTTAAAACCTTCAGTCACAAGTTTCTCGTATCGTTCCACATCTTGTGTGTCAATAATTTTAAGGGGGGAGCTATTTTTATTTTTACAGGAATAAATAAAATTGTCAATATCAGAAAGAATTAGCCAGAACCCGCCTGAGCCCGAAGAATGGTATAAAAATTGAGCCAGAGTCCGTCTTGGGCTCGGGAACGTGCTCGAGCTGTACCCGTCTTATATCTACAAGGTTACAGTATTGACGAAATTCGAAAGCAAATTGGTGGAAATGTAACCAAAGATAGCATTTCAAAACTTTTCAAACGGTATAAGGAGATTATATCACTACAAAACCAACTGGTAAAGGCAGTGAAATGTGAACAATAGGTAATGCTAGAATTCCACGAAGAAAAACGTTTTCATCGAGGCAAAAATGGTTGAAGAGATTAAACCGTGTTAAAACTCATGTTAACTGGGCCGCGTAACAACGGGACTGTGTTATTTGGTCTGACGAGACCTAAACCTCTCTGTTTGTTTGTGAGGGCATAAAATACTTAAACAGAAGAATGGGAGAAATTTTACATCCAATTACATTACACACACCATCGAGAATCCGGTCAGTATTATGATATTCGTTTTTATAACATCAAAAATGAAGGTACTGCGGAAGAATTACAGTAAACTGCTTCAGGGGCATGAATCATAAGGCCGGAAAATTTGAAAGTGCGCTTTTGTTAAATACTTTTTTATATATATGCGTGCGATATTTTTTATAAAATGAAAAAATAATTTAAAACAAATAATGCAAAAGTAAACTATAAGCATCTAAATATTTAAAATTATGCGCAATCAGGCCTGAATTTGACGTGAACAGTGCTATGGTCACTCCCCCACCAATTCAGTTTTCAACTTGCCAGTTTTGGTTTAGGAGGATTTTTTCTTTAACTCTACTTCCAAGAGATTTTCTTTTATCTACTACCTACTGTATCCCGGATAAGCATATTAAAAAATAAACAAACATTTTGAATATCACACACGGAAGTCATAATAATAAACAGAACTGTTATTATTTTAACCCTTAAATGCCTGATTTTTCAAAAATCATTGTAATGATATTTTTCGGCTTTTATTTTTTAAACAAATTATGGGAAAAATGCTTTAAAAAATCATATTTTGTTTTAAGTATAGTTTACGGCTAAAAAACTGTTTTTTACTAATCGGCAGTACTGGTGTTTAATTGAAAAAATAATTTCCCTTCATAAAATTCTATAATATTAAATACACAAGAATTTTAGGAGCTATAATAAGAAATAAATTTTACTTGCTCACTGCAGGTCAAAATAGGGTATTTCGCAAGCTTCCAAACAAAACAAAAAGAACAAGTAGCAACAATTGAAAAAATAAATTTATCTTTTTTCTTAAACAACACAAGTGTTGCCATCTACATGTTGAAAATACATTTAATAATGTTTTCAGAATGTATTTTATTTGCAACATTAGGCATTATAGCTTCAATATTATTCTAATAGTATTTTAGAGCTTAAATTGGGTATGTTGCCGAAAAGCAGCACCAGGCATTTAAGGGTTAAATAAAATACGAAAATCTGGTACCGATTATCAGGACGTACCACACAAATTTATTGTACTACCATGGTTGTTTAGGAATATTAAACCTTTTGTAGTTTTGGATATTTCATTTTACAATACTCTTTCTCTATCTCTTTTTTGCCAATCTATTTGCGCTTATGGGCACGTTACCAGCGTACTTGTTTATAGAAATCTAACATGCGTGTACTTGATTTATATTTACTTCGATTTCAGACAGTATAACATTATAAATATAGTTTTTAATAGTATTTCTAAACGTTAAACCGATAACTCTTTACAGTTATTGAAAATAATGTTTGCAAAGCACTCAAATGTAGTCCGATTCATTAAGTCTAATGGTGGTGAAGGGAAGTTACATTTACATCTCTTTTTAACATATTATATCTATAAAAAGGACTTATAGGTTAATTAAAATTGATATAACTTAAAAATTAAAACGTATTTATGTATTTTAGCCATTTTAGCACGCAATAAAGCTTCCAAAAAATTCATTAATCCTTAATGCTATAGAATATTGTGTCTATATTAAAACTGCCCTTTGCATACATTCTTTAGAATTTCTATCAGAAGATGATTTATTTTGTATTTTCTCTACAAAAGTAATTATATTTGTATTATTTCAAGTTTTAACTATCGTGAAAATGAATAACAGACAGTATTTAAAATATTATGATGATGGCACATGCGACTGCGTTTTAAAGCAAGTGAAAAAAAATCATCGCACAGAAAAAGAAACTATTTAATATTTTGTTTCTAAACCATAAACTATTTTAACAAGTTTCCCAGAGATTTTGCAAGAACAACAGAAGGCGACGACATCGGGTCTCGTCAGTCAGTCGCCAAATATTGCTGTGTTTTCTCAGTGACACTGTGCTTTCGGATGTTTATTTGGAATTCTACGTTTTAAATATTTGTAAGTACGCTTTTGTTAAATACTTCTTTATATATGCGTGCGATAGTTTTTATAAAATGAAAAATAATTTAAATCAAATAATAAAAAAACAAACTATCAGCATCTAAATATTTAAAATTATGTGAAATCAGGCCTGAATTTGACGTGAACAGTGCTATGTTCACTCCCCCACAAATTCAGTTTTTAACTTGCTAGTTTTGGTTTAGTAGGATTTTTTCTTTAACTCTACTTCCAAGAGATTTTCTTTTATCAACTACCTATAATAGTTAGTACGGAAAGCTTATCTACTAATCGCTTTTAAAATATTTGCTTAATTATAACTTCTAATTGAGAAAATGAAACATATTTTGTCCCTTTCTATTATCATCTTCGTTGTTAGATTAAAATAATTTCTTCGACTTCGCTCTTTTGTCGCACTAAACGCCTTTCTAGTCGGTTCACGGTAAACATTTGGAATAAGAATTTTAAATAAAAATTAGCATCTTCATTAAAATAAAAGATAATACCTTAAATTTTGATGGGGAATAATTAAAGCGGTTATAATTAACTGGTAATAGATTCAAGTCAACATGATCAGGTACGACTCGACAACGAAACAAATTAATTTAAAATTAAAAGGAGTATTGTAACCTAAAAAACAGGGTGTACACGCTATAGGTACAGGGTATATGTTAATGTCATGAACTTCATACCTAGAGTATACGTCATAGCTTTATTTGAAAAACAGAGGGTATACGGAGCTTCTACACAAAATATAGAAGGTATAGAGCTCGACTAATGCAGGGGCATACGGGGCAGCCGCCCAGCAAACAAAAAGTATATCATTAGAAAAAAATATATTCAAATTTTACTATAACGACTTAGTATTTATTGTTTTCAAAAGAAATTCTTTATTGACGTTTTACTCGTAACGAGGCAAGTTAAAACCATTAATTATGACCAGCTGGGGGTATATTCTTTTAAAAATCTTATAACATATGCGCCGTTTAGTGCGCAAATTTTCTTTTAATTAAGGGTAACTTTTCCCCTCTGTATAAATATATAGAAAATTTTCAATGTTCCTTTGTTTAAGGAGTCCAGGGCAAAAAATTCTAAAAAAAAAATGCATTTTTTTAATTGGCTTAAAAAAAGATATTGAGTTTTAGCGTTAAATACCGCAAACCACCTGCTTTTATCTTGATTAGGTCCAGAGATATAACACCTTTTCCCTTGGGAAGCGATGTTCTTTAACTTCACATTAACGGACTTTAACTTCATATATCTCAGAATGAATTTTTTCATGATTTGTCAATTTTAAAAGAATATATCTAAAGTTCCTTTCAAGATATATGTCGGAAATTTTCAACAGATATTTTATGCTATATTTTCAACAAACTGCCTTCAGGATTTTTAATTTTGAGTGATAATTGTGAAAATATGCTAATAATCCAAAACTCACTCATAAAAAAATTCATAAATTTTTTATATAATTCTTAATCAACATTTTAAGAAATACTGAAGACAAATAAAAATGATACATTTTCTGTACACAAAAGTGTAAAAATTTTGTAAATCGAGTAACTACTTCCACAGTTATATCAAACATTAAATATGTTTAAAACTTTAAAATTTATTTATTTTTTAAAAAATGTTTAAAATTTTCAGATTTTTTTTTACATGCAGTATTCTTATCATATTAAACATATTTCAGAAAAGAAAATTCATTACAAAATCTCTATAAATAAAAAAAGTAGAATTTTGAGCTCCGGACCCCCTTAAAAAAGCCGCTTAAAATGGATGTAGTCGGATTGTCTTCTGAACACATCATATGTAGATAAGCAAAGTAAAAGTTTGCAAACAAATACTCCAGCTACCAACTCATAATTTTTTTTGTACTATTATCTTACTGGTAGTTTTTCTTTATGTTGTGACCATCTTTTTGCGATACCTTGTACACAGATGTGAATAGTTTTGGTACGAAATTTACGCATACGAACAATATGGATGAAATTTAACCACTTCACCAGCGACGTGTATAGGGAAACAGTGCTCTTACCCCCGATTTATCTCGGGGCCAAACATTGAAGTGGTTAACACCAGCCACTTCCACATAATGCGCGAACAACTTCTATGGTTAGATAGTAGGGACCCCCAAAAGAATGCTTGTCCTAGGATCCTGGATAGTCTACGTTGGGCCCTGAGGAGATATACGGCGTATACTGCCGAATACCCACTACTACACCCCTGATCAAATGTAACATACTATCTTTAAACTTAAATAAAAATTAATAACTAGGTGGAAAATTACAACATGTTCATTAAAATGCTTTAGGGAGGACATTTATTATATATGGGAGGTTCTGACAGGAATTTCAGACCAAATACCAAACTATAAATGAATAAAACCAAACGTAAACAACAATAACTATTAATTAGTGCGTTGGTCTTTATGAATCTATAATCCAACCTAATAGAAAATCCCGGAGTTGTGTAAAAATATCAAAATCACACATTAATCACTTATTACTAAAAAGTTAATTAAACAAAGAGAGAATTTTAAACATAATTTTAAACATTGTTATACGCTAGATTAAATATTTTTACAATTGCATTTTTTGCCTGTTGCAATTTTTGCTGTCAATAATTGCTTGAAGTGTGTTTATTAATGACACTGTTATAATATTATATTATTTCAATTCAACGAACTTGATATATGACATTAAAAATCACTACATAGTCCTCCCTTAATAATTTGCTGATGTTCTTGAAAATTTCGCGATGCTGTGGCGAAGGAAAGTTGCTAATAATCGCATCTGATGTATGAAATGTAACTAGGGAAGCACATGTAAAAGTGAACTCAACGAGAAAACATTCCTTTTATGTCGTTCAGTCAGACATTGATCATTTCTAATTATAAAATTAACATTAATATTGACAGCAACATTGTACTTGCTATAGCTTTGGTAAATTAAATGTCTTGCCTATCAAAAGCTACGAAAACATTAGGCAAAGTTTCATTGTTATTAAAATATGTATTGTATGCTTAAATGCATTGCTGTAATCTGTTTTATAATTCCCTTCCCAAGATAGTATCTTTTGTATAATAACGAGAGATTTTCATAACAAACCGTGTTAACCACGTGGTCATTGGGATAAGACGGTGTCCCATCTCCCGGTCCTGGGCCCTCACAGGCTCTTGCGCCCTGCTCGGAAACGAGCCGGAAGTCGAACCCCGCGACGCATCCCGAAGGCCGCCGCCAGGAACGACACACCAAGAGCACCCCTCACTAAGACTCCTGTCAAACCGACGCACTGCCCACGCACGTCACGCCGGATATTCCCAAAAGAGAGATAAATTGGTCGCATACGACAAACCTCACCACCCAGCAAGAAGAGCCAAATGGTCGCTTCTCTTGGTTCCCGACCCAATACACCCCGACAGCCCATAGGAACCGAACACCTATAAAGGAGTCGGACCAACAAACCTACGGCGAGGTTTCCCGAAGCGGAGTTACTTTACGGAGGGCTCTTAAGATCAAATACCATTTTCCGGCAAAGACATTTTTGCGAGCCAACCGATAGGAGAGGGGTGGCGCCCCTAAGTAGAAGCCCCGGAGATACGGGGAAAACCCCTCCTGACGCCACAGACAACGCCTTGCTCAGGGGATTATGAGCGCGCTTTTAACGGACTCCGATGAGACAAGGAAACTCCCCCTCTGACGACAATGACATCCTCTCGCTAGGGGTTTTTCGCCAAGTCTGTCCGCTCAACAGGCGAAACACCACGCGGCTCAACGCCCGGAATCAAGAGAGACCGGACTAGGTACCGTTAGCGACCCCAGGTGGGCACGGAAAGTTCCTTCTAGTCGGGATAGATCCCGCCTCGCTAGGGGGTTGGAGAGTCAGGCGTCCCGCCGATCCCCCACAACTCGTCCCCACCTAAAAGTGGGGAAGCCGCGGGAGGCCGGTAAAAGCCCGGCTCCAACTACCTTACCTCACGGCCGTCGAGGATACCCAAGCACAAGTGCTCCTTACCCCGTGCAGTGGTGAGCGCTACCTGTTAATGCGTTCGAAAGTTAGATTTAGACACCGCCAAATCCTCACCACTGGGCGCGGTAACCTCCAGTAGTGCATAGACACGAAGGATCTCAGTTGGACCGAGATTTCGTCCGAGATTCGAAGCGCCACCGTGTTAGTCGGCCAACCTCCGGCCTAGTTCCCTGCGGGAATGGCGCTTAATGGCGGACCCTCTCCCAGGGAAATCGGCACGACATCGGACAACCAGAGCCATACTAGCCTCCCTCTGCGACCGCTCCATGGTTACCGTGGCCACCACCAAACCCCACCCACCTTGGGGTCGGCTCACAACAATTCTAACTGCTGGAGCCTTGGCGGGATGAGCCACCTCACGCAAAAAGTACATCAGGCGTTGTCCGATCACTCACACTTCGGTTGCTGCGGGAGACCCTGCATGGCGATCCCGCGAGCTCCGTCGTCACCATTGAGCACCAAGGACAGTTCTAAAAGGTGCCCTCTCTCGTCTCAGTCTCCCTCTTCTTCAATTGGTGGATGGGGTCCTACCACATTAGCTACCCTTTTCCCTGAGAATCCGAGTGCCTGGGGTCGAAATCAACACGGACCCAAAGGCCTACGACCCATGCATGACGTCCGTTACCCGTGGCCGCCGGACTCGAGGCCTGTCGACCGCGAGCAACTCTAAGAGGATGTGGTTCGTCCCCATCCGCCCCCCTCGCATTCGTACACAACGAACTTGGCCGGGTTCCAAGTCTCCACCCTCAATCAAGGGGTCGGTTTCGGACCACCCGGAGGGCATAAATGAAAATGCAGTATTCTAAATATACGGCGATCATAATAACTGAGTTCTGTGCATTCGCGCCCATAAGTCGTTAAAACGGCAATCAGAAATGATGACGTTAATTTGACCTAATCAAAGTAAAATCCCCGAGTTTTATAACTGAGAATTTACGGCGTTTTTTGTTGCGTGTAACAGAAAAGGATATGATTTCTTTGACAATACCGAAATAGGGAAATTTTAGATAAGGTATATAGTAAGACGAAAAATATATAATTTCATGCATAAGAAAATTCCTTCCATTTGAGAAAGGATAATAGGATATGGGAAAGGATAATAGGGATGTTTTATTTCTGATGCCATCAGATTTTAAACGAAGAGACAAGTTTACACAGCAAGTATAGACAAATATATACAATTTCGGAAAACTATTCTAATCTAAGACAGAAACATTTCGTGATACTGACAAAAATACATTCTTCTTTAAAATTTATAACAAATATTAATTTTGTTTTAAAGTACAATTAAGAAAAGATGTTAGTTACAAATATTTTTTAACTTGCGTCTAATTATAGCCATAAGCGGAATTTCAGGTGAAATATGCCCTATTTTACAGAAACGTCTTAATGCCATAGCAATAAAAGCTGCAGCAGTGTTACGATTAATGGCTAAGTACAGGGTGTCCAGCGAATAAGACCCTGATTTCAAAATTAAATATCTCGTAAACAAATATCAATAGAATTATACGGTAAACGGTTAAAATTTAGTTTCAAAAACCGTTAACATATGGCGCTGTACTCGATATGGCTATAAATTGTGCTTCGAAGTCCAAAGCGATCAGTTCGAGGCACTTCAACTCATTTTGAGGAGCCAATGCTTTGTCGATTCACTTGATTGATGAGCCAACATAGTGATTCGATTCCCCACTCACTTGCGGAAGTAGCATTGGTTGGTTGTAAAGATGAAGCAATTCTATTTTTCGCATCGCGGATAAGAAAATTTTTGAGTGAATGCTTGAATTATTTTGGTTTTAATTTTACATAAAAGAAGTTTTTTTTATATTAGACTTTGTTGGATGGGAGCTGGGAACAGTCAAACTAAAAGTCTGCAAAGGCCCAAATTTATAAGACCTGGTCCGGCCCGCCCTTAGAAAAAAATTTGGCCCACCCCTATATAAAATTTAAAAGTTCGACCCGTACAAAAAAAGTAATGGCCCGTCTCGCTATAAAACTGATCCGGCCAGGAAAAAAGTTAAAATATCGGACTGAGGTCGTCCGGTCCACTAAATTTCTAGAAAGCATGGATTTTTTACGTCAATATGGTTAAAAATTCGTTACGAGGAGTTCTGACCAAAAATACTTATTTTAGCTTTTATTTTCATTTTTATAATCTTCATTTTTAAAGAAGAGACCTGTGCTGCGATATTTATGTTTTTAATGAATCTCTATTTGTATGTAAATGTTTCAGTTAAATTTAATATCGTTAATTCATATTCTATTCATTGGAGATTTAATAATGTGAAAAATTATATTTAGTAAAATCGTCGAAAACGAAATTGCTTAGGAATGAAAAAAATCTACGTTATAGAAAAGTTTCCTTCTGTGCAGGTTTAAATGTATTATATACTTTTCCTCACATATTATTATATTTATTTTTCATGTATCAACACATTTTTTAGTTTAAGACAGCATTCCGTCATACACAGGTTCTTTTCACATGTTTTATTGTATTTTAATTTTATTACCTAGAAATGGCTTTTCCTTAAAAAGAATAAATTTTAAAGTTTAATTGTACAGTAGTATGGCAATAAGTATAATTGCAATTTAAAAGTATATGCATTTTTTGCAAAAAGTCTTGGATCGGACCAAATTTTACTTATGTTTGCACGGACCAGACCAGGCCAATACAATAATTTTCGTACGGGCTGGGCCGGCACTTAAAATGCACCCCTTGAAAACCTTGGAAGAAAGAAGCCAATCCCGGATCAATACTGAAAAGTTAAGTTCGGCTCGGCGCGATCTTTCAGAAAAAAGAAAGGCCCTAGCCTTGTCCGGAAAAAGCAATACCTAGGCCCTTCCCAAGCCTTCAGAAAAGAAATAAAGCCCTGTCCAACCCCAGTGCTGCGAAAAATTGGTCCTCGCCCTGCCCACGGGCTGGGCCGGTGAACACCTCTAAGCCAAACTTTAAAATATAGAAATATTCTTGTTTAACCCGGGAGAACTCGCTGCATGAGATTTTCTCTCACAGTCGTACTTTTTTAACCCTCCGACTGTCTTTGAAAAGGGCAAAATTGTAATGTTGTTTTCTCTGCATTTTGTTTTAAATGCTAAAAAAAATTGATTCTTTGAACATTTTATAAAAAAACTTAATAACGAATATGAATGCAATCCTTGGAAGTATTAATTATTGTTCAATGTATTAAAAATACATTAAATCAATAGAATTATATTACTTTAAATATTGCTTGTATTGCAGTGAAACCTGGAGCTTAGTGAACGTATTAACACGGGCTTGTCAGTGAGGGGGTTTTAAGACTCTTATTTAAATCATTTTCCATTTTAATTAAAATTTCAAAATGTTTTACAATTATTTTACCTCTTTTGTGAATAAAAGTACTAAGCCAACCAAAAAAAGTTGATATTATATTAATGTAAAGTAAAAGAAAAGCAATTGGGCATTCTGACTAGCGAGTTCTCTCGGGTTAATCCCGTACCCCCCCCCCCCCCCCCACACACACACACACACCCATGTCTAAAAAATTACCTTCTTTTTAACTGGGAGTGGAAGGTTTTGAGGAGTTATTTTTTATATATATCAAAATTTAAAAGTTTGAATTTTCTGCGCTAAAAACAAAACGGGAAACGGAATTTTTTTTTTTTTTTTTTTGTGTGTGTGTGCGCCCCCACACCCCCATATCCAACCTATTTCCGAATGTACTGAAACTAAAATGATGAAAAAAAAATTAGGGGCCATAGTAGTGTATTCAAACTTTGCTAGAAAATTATAGCGATTATCCTCGGTCACATAGTTTTGGAGAAAATCGTATTTTTTCCGTTACACACAAATTTTAATTTGCGGGTCTCAGAGGCAGCATTTTTAACTATCAAGTTATAAATTTGACAGGCCTGACTATTGAGGCGATTTGGAATCAAATAGCTTTTTTCATTTTTTTAACATAAATAAATTGATTAAATTTATAAAAAAAAAAATTGCGTAAAGTGCGATTTTTGTCACGTAATGGCAAGTTTTTCTCTTTCTGTGCTAACATGTACGGAAATTCGATTAAAAACGCAAACTTTGACAGCATTTTTTGAAAGATATTTTGCCAAAAAATGGAAAACGCCATTCGATTACATAGTTCCTGAATAAGAACACCTGTCAATTTTACGCGTTTTCGAATACAAATGAATTCAATAAGTAGTCCCCCGCCCGCCTCGAGGAGGGGGGATGAGACTAAGTTTAAAAATGTTCTTATTTTCTCATGTTTATAGTTTTTGATTTACTCCCTTTTAAAATTTTATTTTGAAAACCATGATAATATATAACCATATAGTATTGAGATACATCCATAGAGACACACACACAGCCTAGCTGTTCACGAAAAAAAAGGGGGGGGGGGCGTGGTAGCTATAGGATTCCGAAAATATATTACATATCTGGGTTTAAATAAGGGACATTAAAAAAATCGATTGACTAAAATTTAAAAAATATATGTAAATTATATCCATTTAATATTACCTGCGAACATTTTTATTTAAAAAACGGGATTAAAATAGCATTATAAGGTCATTGTGCCTAAATGAGACGCGATTCCCCATAGTTTTGTCGCATTTAGGGTATATTTGGCATTTTATTATATTTATATAAATATATATTTTATTAAGCAACACCTTTAGTTCTAAACTAACTTGTTTTGTATAAATTTAATAATTATCTCTAGTATAAAACCATTATATATGATTGTCGCGTTTAGGTAATTTTTGTCGCATTTACGGCAGCTATAACCTGAATAAGACATCCATGGTCCTAAATGTGATAATGAATTTTATACATGACAATTCATCTGAAAAAGTTCATTTAACCTTTAACCCGGGAGAACTCGCTAGTGAGAATTTCTCTCACGGTGCCCAATTGCTTTTCTTTTATTTTACATTCGCTTAATATAATTTCTTTTGCTTTGCTTAGTACTTTTACTCACAAATAGGTAAAATAATTGAAATAACATTTTTAAATTTTAATTAAAATGAAAAATGGTTTAAATAAGAGTCTTAAAAAAAGTACGACTGTGAGAGAAAATCTCATGCAGCGAGTTCTCCCGGGTTAACTACTGTGACAGAAAATTACCACATTACAACTGTGAGCTGTTGTGAAACCATTCGATTAAAATATGAATAAAAGGAGCGATTAACTCTTAAAATAGCAGTGAAACCTACAGTTTAGTGGACAGATATATCAGTTCAAGGCGGTGAAAAGGTTAAAAGATGAATGAAAGTCTCTATTAACTCACAGGGTACTGTTTCTGTACTAAACATTAAGTACAGGACTATTATAATTAAACTTCTCATATTCAGAATCTCTAGCAATAGTTTTAGGGCTCCAAATGAAACAAAATTTCATGGTATTCACTGGAAATTACGAGTTTAATTATGAAAATTGAAGAATGTAGTTGTCTGTGAGACCGCTAACAGTTAAGTGTTAATAAAGAGTTGAAATACATGAAACTGAAAGATAACTCTCTTATTATTGGACTAATAAATAAACTTTATTTAATGGTAATTTAAATAATAAAACATTAACTGACATGCTTGCATCGCACATTTGAATATTCATACTAACAGATCCAGCAAGCTTTACCAGATCAGTTGCTTTTCATTTTGCGCAAGTGAGTCGAGAGTCAATTCACTATGTCGACTCATCAGTTAAGTGAGTCGACTCAGCATCGACTCCTCAAAATGAGTGAAGTACCTCGAACTGATCGCTCTGGACTTCGAAGAACAATTTACAGGCATATCGAGTACAGCGCCATCTGTTAACGGTTTTTGCAACTAAATTTTCGAAACTTCTGTATAAAAGTTTTACTACTTAGCTAATAAAGAAACCGTTTACCGCATAATTCTATTGATCTTTGTTTGTGAGATATTTAATTTTGAAATCATTGTCTTATTCGCTGGACACCCTCTATGTAAAAGTCAATAGGAGATCTTTTGCTCTGCGCTCATGTGTATCAATGGAATCAACTCTGAATACATATCTTTGAAGAAGATCATCTGCAAAGAAATGAAAGTATGAGATAATTTTTTAATGACAGTTTTCGTCCCCTGCAAAAGTTATCATTTTCATTCGGTATAAATCGCCTTTAACTATATATATATTTATTAATAATATCAAAAGCAACTTAATAAGAAATCGTGAGAGATACCGTGTTTTAATTTATTTAGTGTATACGAACTAGGGAACTGCGATAAGTGTAATCGCCGATTTTGACGAAAAAACTCAATAGTTGGAAATGAGCCGTTTTCGAGATATCCAACAATGTATGTCACAGAATATGTTTATTTACTTATTTGTTTATTGCAATGTATTTATGCTGTTACATTTTTCAAATCATTAAATTTATAATTTTTACGCTTAAATGGTTTCCTGTTACTTATATTTGGACATTAATTATGCAAACAAAAGAAGTGAAAAAAAATGAAGCTGTGAAAAAGGCCGGCCACGGGCGACTATTTTGTTATTCTATTCGAACCACTATTTTTGAAAAAAAAAAAAATAAATTTTGTAGTAAATTTCTCTCGCACATGTTGTGAAAGTACCTGTGAAATGATTTTGTTAGAGAAAGTGGTGCGAGAAGAATTAAAATCTAGTCGCCAATGGGAGCCTTCAAAGTGTATTATTTTGAGTACTGTGTATGTATTTGTTGATGTTGGACATTTCTAGTGTTCCCTGGGGATTATGATATTCCATATAGAAGTGTGCAGTAAGCCATTTAACTACTAAAATTGTAAATTTTACGACATATAAAATATTACAGGATAAATATATTCCGATAAATAAGAAAATTGTGTAGCATAAATTGTCGGATATCTCGAAAACTGCTCATTTCCTAAAGGTAGCTCCATTGAAACTTTTACTCTCCGCTACGAAATCTATTCAACGATACCATTCTTGTCAAAATCATCGACGACTTACACTTATGTAGCTCCCCAGTAATAGTTATTAAATCTTTTGATTCGAGAACTGTCTTTCTGTGGGTCTTTGCATTTCAAGCATAATCCTCATTTCCGTGTCATCTTGTATAAATGCGTTATGAGACTTTTCCAATTTCTTGTTGAATTATTTAGTAATTTTTTTCTGGTTGATTATCGCTTCATAGTGATACCACACAGTCAAATCAAGTCGTTGATCACGGAACTAGACAAAATTTAGTATCTAAACTTCATGCAGAATACATATGATAAATATAATAATAATTCAAATAAAGTAGCAAATATTTGAAAATTTTTCCATTAATCAGATAATGAACTAAACTAATGTGGCGTAGCATAAACATTCAGCTTCAGAGAATTACCATATTTAATAAACATCAGCAAATGTAATTAATAGGTTTAAATACAAAACTTTACCTAAATAGACTTGATGAAATAAGTACATTTTAATTTTTAATTCGACCATTTTTTATGACGAAAAAAATTCAGTTTCGCCGAAACTACCTTCAATAAAACAGAAATATTTGTATTTTCAAAAAACTGTTTCCCGAAAATAATTTACAGCAAGAAAGATTTTACTTTACTAAAAATACAAATCACATAAATGGAGTTACAAAATTCATATATTGCCTACTAATTTATATTCATATATTATGCATAAGCAGAATTTTCGATGAGACATATCGTCATTTCTAGAAACGGCAGAATGTTATGACAATAAAAGCTGCAGCAAAGACATGATTAATGACCAAGTATGTAAACGTCAACAGAATATCTTTTTATACGCTTTCTCTGGGCCTATGGAGTTATCTCAGAGGAAAAACCAATTCCTTTCTTTGATGAAAATCATCTGCAAGATAAATGAAAAGACAAAGATTTGTTTTCTTTATAGATTTTAGCAATTGAACGAGTAGGAAACTGCACAGTCTGATAGAAATAAATTTGTATAAATCCTGAATAGAACAATTATATTTAATATAAAATTTGTGTCATCTGTTAAATTTGTTTTATCTCAAAAACATATTCGGAAGAGCTGATTTGATTACAATTTCAACATTTGAATAATATTATTAATTTGTAATATATTACTTCTTTACTCCTGAATGAAAAAAAAATGTAACAGAAATGGATCATTTGTAAGAGAAATGAAATGACGGCGTTTATATATATATATATATATATATATATATATATATATATACAGGGTGGATCAGAACAATACGTCAAAATGTAAAGGCAGATAGAGGGGACAAAAATAAGCAGATATCGCATAGGAATGTGGGTTCGGAAATGTAGTGTTGAGGCAGAAGAGGGCACTGTTGAGTTCGGTGGATAAAAGCAATTCGTTGGCTTCAGTCGTCATTCTCCACACGGATATCGAGCAACATTCGCGTTACACGGAGCTTGCCGACATGCATTTCATGTATGGGGCTAAGTAAGGAAATGGTTATATGTAAGGAAACATCCAACGCACGTCCAATAGCTTTTGAACTTTTAGATGATCTATCCTGTACTGTGCGTAATACTGCTTCTTCCACTGCAAGGATTCTGCGATATTTTACAGTGCCCTTATCAAGCCTAAAAGCATAAAACGATCCACTTGCGAACAACTCCTAATGAAGACGCTCAAATGTTCGGGGTTACGTCAGAATCCTGCGCGGAAATCGTTCAATCTAAATCCTTTGAGCAGCCACTCTGTTTCCTTACGCAATCCCATACACGAAATGCATGTCAGCAACCTCCCTATTGTTGTAATAATACATATTGCTCGAATTCCGTGCGAGAAATGACGATTTAAGACAACAAAGAGAATTCATCCGCCGCTACCAACAGCGCCCTCTACCTCCTCAACATGTCAATTCCGAACTCAAATTACTATGCGAAATCTGCTTATTTAGCACCCCTCTGCTTCCTTTACATTTTTGACATATAGTTTTGAACCACCCTGCCTATATTATGTATGTAGAAGATCAGTGCTTGAAATGACGCATTGAATGAGACTAACACCATTTTATAAACTGGAACCTGACACAGGTAACTTTTAAAGTAGATTATATTAACAAATTAAATTATGTACAAAGTATATACGTTCCATTGTATGCACGGATTAAAACATTTCAATCTTTACGTTGTTTGTGGCCGTCTTAAACAAGCATACATCATTACTCAGCGTTCTACAGTTCTCTTATCCCGCGAAAACAACAACATTCTCGTACCTCTACTCACTCGATTCCCCTCGCTTCCATTCAATTTTTCTCTCACACTCGAAGCCAATGTACCTCGATCAGAAGTCCATCCCTCGAGCGCATGCGCGCTGTATTTGTTCATTGGGAAAGAAGTCATCAAATAGGATGAGGGCGCTTTGGTCGTTAGTTGCGTAAGAAGTTGATGGCGCTGCAAGCGGTAGACACTTACTACATCAGGAGGCATGCAGGTGAGGCTCTGGATGCTATTAAAGACGCTTGGGATACTAAAAATGCTTCCTACATATATATATATATAGAGAGAGAGAGACAGATGGATTTTATCCACTGAACGAATAAGAAACTCCATAGTTTGATAGAAATTATTTTGTATCAATCTCAGGTGAAACAGTAATATGCACAAATTAGTTTATATATTCTGTTAAATTTATTTTGCCTCACAAACATATGTGGAAGATTTGATAGCATAATATTTTCAGCATTTGAATAATATTAATAATTCCTAATATGTAACTTTCATCCTCCGGATTGTAAGAAATGTAACAGATCTAAATATCATTTGTAAGAGAAATGAAAGGACGGAGTTTATACAGAGAGAAAGATTTTATATATTGAACGAATAAAAACTGCACAGTCTGATAGAAATGATTTTGCATTAATCTCGGGTGAAACAGCTATAGGCAGTAATTAATTTATATATATCCTGTTAAATTTATTTCGCGCTGATTGTATGAAATATAACATAACTCGATATCATTTCTAAGAGAAATAATAGGACGGAGTTTATAGAGAGAGAAAGATTTTATCCATGGAATGAATAAAAAACTGCACAGTCTGATAGAAATGATTTTGTATAAATCCTGTATACAACAGTAATATGCACTAATAAATTCATATATTCTGTAAAATTTATTTTGCCTCGAAATCATATTTGGAAGACATGATATGAACACAATTCAACATTTGAATAATATTAATAATTTCTAATATATAATTTCCTTACTCCTGATTCTAAGAAATGTAACAGAAGTGTATATCATTTGTAAGAAAAATGAAAGGACGAAGTTTATACAGAGAGAAAGATTTTATCCTTTGAAGGAATAAAAATCAGCACAGTAGGGTGGATCAAAAAATTGAAATGAGGATAATCGAATCGACGGGGGATGCAAAAGTTGCCGTGTATATATACTAGTTTATATGTGTGTGTGTTTTTTAATTAAAATCCATTTATATCTTGCGGTGCCCCAAGCGCCACAAAAATAGATAAAAATTGAAAATTTTATAAAAATGTGCAATTTTTTCTTTTAATTTTTTTAATTGTTTTTGGCGAAGGTTGCGAAAGTTGTCTTTTATGTATATTAGTTTACATATTTTATTTATTGAAATCAATTCATACCTTCCGGTGCCCCAAGCGCCCCAAATGTGGTTAAAAATTGAAAAATTTATGAAAAATTATAATTTTTTCGTTTTTTTTTTTTTCTTTTTATTATTAAATTGCTTCTTGCGCGGTGTACAAAAGTAAATTCAAAAATTTTCAAATTCGATAAATTTCTTTCGGTGTCCCAAGACAATTAAATATTTACCGAATGTCGATTTTTATGCAAATTTTTAACAAAAAATATAAGTAAAATTAAGAGTTAAAGTATCATTTTTATAGCATAAAATGTTTTGTCTATAAAATATGAAAAATTGTTTAACGTTTATTATTAAATGCATAAAATTATTTTTTATACTACATAGAATAGACCACACGACAGTTCTACACAGAAACCACAAAGGAAGAACATTATACTCTTGTGAAGGAACCTTACTCTCAATATATTGGACACGTTTCAGTTGAAACAGGAGAAGCTAAAGCCATAAAAATAGCAATAATATATATTTTTTAATCAAATAACATACAGTTATATGGGCTTACAGTAATTGGATGCAACGGAACAAATGTAAATGGGCACAAAGGATGAGTTAACAGCCTGATGGAGAGGAACTCAATAAACTCTTACAGTAGTCATTTGTTTGCTTTATATAAATGAGTTGCCTTTACGACATTTACTAAGTACTTTGCATGGTGCAACAACTGGTTCCACAGCCTTTTATGAGCCAACTTGCACAGCAATCAAAACCTACGAGGAGCTACTTGCAGTTTCTTTTTCTTCATTAAGTGTTGAGAATATGCCAAATAACATAGATACAATAGTCCTGAGCATTGATCAGCAACAGTTGTATGATATTTTCATAGCAATATCGTCTGGTTCTGACCTGGCATTAAAAACCCGGGTCCAGTTGTTCATTCACGACGGCTGACAACTGTAGGTAGAATTTTAAGGTTCTATGTAGCCACAGAAAATCCATTTTAGAATCTTATTATTCTTGCATCATATATTATGGAGGTACGTGCCTCTTTATGGTTCCATATCAAAAGAAAGCCCTTCATAACAAAAGGAGCGCGACATATTTGGAAACTTATCGCGTTTCCTAGATATTTTGAACCCAATATAACAAATATAGTAGACACTGTTGTCCAACGGTATAGCTTCTTTTCTTATCCTTAAAATTTATTATTGTCAACGTGCTCAGATAACAGAGAGCATATCAGGTTTTCACCAATACTAAAGCTAATTTGTGCTACAAATGAAAATAGAGAAACACCAGAAATAAGGATTTTTCAAGAACCAAAAATACACTTGAAAGAAAAGGATTATTGTGGAGTTGTTAACTGGTAACGAGTTGGACGTTTTGAGCCACCTCTTTTGACGAATGTGCCGAATGAATTGGCGAATAAATTGAGGCCATGGTAAAAGTAGGAAAACGGAGAAATGGTCAAAATATCCATGCCATACCCACGCTGTTGAAAGATATATTCGCCTAGAGTCTGAGGCATCAGAAAAGTTATCTGGGCAAAGAAAGAGACAAGATTTCATATTGAATAGAATAACATCAATAAATCATATCAAATATTTTAACACCGATAATTATTACAAACTTCAAAAATATGTAAATCTTCAAAATCAAAGAAGTAAAAAATTTTCTACGTAAGTTCAATTTTTATAATTTGTATGATTTAGTGCTTTAATTTTTAAAATTATACCTAATGCATTACTATAAAATTATTATTATTTATAAGTTTGTTCTTTATTAACTAAACACTTTGCCAGATTTGTAAAAAACTTTCGTAAATTAAAAATTTTTAATGCATTTTCTTAAAAATTACAATTTTTAACTATACTTGGGACACCGGAAGTTCTGAATGGATTTAGAATTAAAGAAATCTAGATTATACAATTATGTAGTACACCCAATAAATAACTTTCTCACCAGGCGCTAAATCTAATTTAAAATAAATAAATAAAAATAAATAAAAATATATGTATAAATATTCATTTTTTAACTATTTTGGGGGCCCTTAGAGCACCGAAAGATATGAATGGATTTCAATAAAAAAGAATAGGTGTAAACTACAATACATAAGAGGCACTTTTTGCACTTTTTGCGCCCCAAAAGTAATTTCGAAAGAAAAAATCTCGTATATTTTTCGATCCACACTACTGCACAGTCTCTCAGAAATTATTTTGTAATAATATTGGGTGAAACATTAATGTGTACTAATTAATTTATATATTCTGTTAAGTTTATTTTGCCTCAAAAACATATTTGGACGATCTGATAAGATTGCATTTTCAACATTCGAATAATATTAATAATTAGCAGAACTACCCGGCTTCGCCTGTGTCAATTATAAGGAGCCCGTTAAAATAAATTAAAACGAAATAATACGGCATTCACAATAACTGGAATTTGTGTATTCCAATCCACAAATCGTTAAAACGACAATCAGAAAACATGACATTATTGTCTCGCAACCATAGTAAAATCCCTGAGCTTTAATAAAAGAATACGCGTTTTCTGTTTTGGTGGGTGCAAGAGAAAAGTATGTGATTTTTTCTGACAATACGAAAAAAATAAATCCGCCACATCGCGAATCATTTAGTGAAATTCTCGTTTATATAGTACATATCTACATTATAAAGTAAAAACACCATGTCAGTGCCCAGAAATTGTGCCCCATAAATTGTAACCATAAATTGTGCCTTTACTGACTTCTAAATATCACACAATTTCATTTTTTACAATGTCGAATTGAAAAAAGTTCTTTCTAATAAAATTTGTTTGAAAATTGTATCTCAATTTTCTGATTTTAATGGATTTTAAAGTAATTTTCAAGCATGGATATTGTTAAAGGTGCGCGCAACCTGACTACGAAAGATGAACCCGTTTCCTCTTAATGCAATAGTATAAAGAAAAGACATATCTATGAGTAACGCTGTTATCATATTTTCGGTGACAACAACCTAACAACAATAAATTTCCCTTTTACTGCAATTTAACCTCTAAACATCGCACATTCGATTGTTCCCCATGTTATAAAAAACAAAAGTACTTTCAGTAATATTTGTTTGCAATGTTTATCTCAATTTATAGATTTTTTATGGATTTTAAAGTAATTTTCAAGCATGAATATTTTTGAAATATGCTTGCAACCCAATTACAAAATATTAACTCAGTTATTCAAAAACATTGTAAATAATTCAGAATGTGTTTTTGTGTAATATTCAATAACCAAATTGGCAAATGAAAATAAAATAAAATAAAACACGAGTTTAACAGATATCAAATCAAACTACTCAAAAATATCTAATAAGTATATAAAATACAAATGGGAATTTCGTTCCGGGTGCACATAATTCGAATTCTTCAGAACGCATTTCCATGCGACTTGCACTATTAGTTTTTCAGGGAAGATTTTTGTGCGTAACATATTGTTTTCCGTTGCTTAGTTATAGAATTATAGGGGAAAGTTATATAATCATGTGAACCCAATTATGAAAGATTAGTCTTATTACCTGCATGAAAAATTCAGAACTATTTTTATCTCTCTAAGTACTGACAGGTTAGTCTTCAGTAATCGTGCTCTGCGCCAGTTGGCGTATTCGTATTTTAATGAGTGTGCCTCACACCTATTATGGCATGCACTCTTGTTTAAAACAATATAGAATGACATGTTTTAAGCTAATATCTGCCATGCAACACGATTACAAATTACTAACCTACAATAATGCTTAAAGTGGTTCTCCAGTTCCCTGCTCAACAACGCGAAACTTTCTGACTCATTAAACATAAAGGTTTAAAATTTGTAGGCCTGACTATTAAAGCGATTTGGAATTGAAATGAGTTTTCCATTTTTTGATAAATAAATTACTTATCGAGTTAAGAGCAATTTTTGGTCATGGCTACCAGTTTCTCTCCTTTATCATGGTGTTGAGTCCGAAATTCAGTTCAAAACACCAACTGAAAGATTTTATACCTTTACCAAAAGAAAACTGAAACTATCTTTCGACTACAAAGTTTTTAAATAAGAACTTCTGCCAATTCCATGCGTTTCCGAACAAAAATGAATTTAAAAAAATGTCAGAAAGTTTCTCCTTTGGATTTGAGAACAGCCTTAACTTTATGAACACTTGACTTTTATGGAAAAACTTACATTTTTAGTTTTAATTTTGGAACTCGCGAAATTTAAATTCCAAAAAAGGATGTTCTTTTGACACATTGTGGTAATTTTTTTAACTTTAAAATTAAAATACATGTTTTCTTTGTCACGCGTAACACAAGTATACGATTTCTCACAATACGGGGGAAATACAATAAATGCATCCAAATGAAGTAGCAGTTTCTGAAATTTGGAAAATATGAAATTTTATTTGCTTAAAATTAAAACCTTCAATTTACGTGTAATTTTAAGCTTCAATTAAACTATTAATTAAATCAAGAGGGTTTATACTCAAATTAAAACATCACTCTTAAACGTAAACTTAAATGTTTCATTAATAGAAATTAAATCTACAATGATTAGATGAAATAATGCCATTTTCCATAAATTTCAAATCGTAATATCAGTCAAGAATTATTTTGATATTTTTTTTTACTATAAATCACAGAAAATGTAACTACTGAATCTAAATCAATACAACACTTAGCTATAACGTATAGCTATAAGATATTGCTGTAGTATACAATCGAAGTAGTAAACAAAATATAGGAGCCATTTATTTACAGTGAGTTTAACTACACATTGAAAATATTTGATAGACTGTGACGTCATATCTAGCCTTTATTTTCTTTTTCCTAATTTGTTTTCATGAAATTTGACTGTTTGTATTAAAGTAGATGTTGTAATCTAAAAAAACATTCAAATTAAGGTGCTACTTTATTTTACCGCTCTTATAGTTAAAGTTTTTATGTTATATATAAAAAAAAATTGCATTTTCTGTTTAGAACGACGTCAGTTTCAAAAAGGCAAAAACACAGCAAGAAAATCGGAATTTTTATTGGCAAATAAAAAAAATTACACGCATTATCGTTAGTTTTTTCACATTATTGTGCTATTTTTAGGGTGTGGCCCCAGGAAATTAACGATTTAATGAGAAACTTTAAAAAGAGATATCTATATTATAAAGGACAAACATATCTGTGCGTAACGCATACGTCATATTGCGAATGGCAACACTTTGAAATTTTAAATAAAATTTTAGTTTTGCAATTTTCTATACTGCAAACTTTTAAATTTCTAAACATAGCACATTTTAAATTTTTACACCATCGAATAAGGAAAAAAAATGTTCTTTTAAATGCAATTTCATTGAAAGCTGTATCTCAATTTATTTTTGAGATATTAATTTTTTTGTAGTTTTTAATACCATTTTTCTTATCGTGGCAACAAAAGTACCCCATGTCTATTGAAAGTCATTCAAAGTAAATGGAAAATAGTTGAAAATATTCTGTATCTTTTTGTTGACATTTTTTCATAAAACCGGAAAAAAAAGTTGAAATTAAAATTTGAGCTATGTCAAGAATATTGTCTGTTATTCTGTGATAATGACATCATATGCATACTTTTCTATAGACGAAGTTAAAATTGGATTGCTTTAGCGGATGCAAATGACGTCATTTTATAAAAAAGCGTGTACCTTAAACCTGACTTATATTTTGTAGAAGTGCGTCCTTTTCACAGCCCAGCTGCTTTGGAATTCTTCACAGGTGAAAATGCTTCACTTTTGAAAATAATATAATCGAAATCACACACTGATAAAACGCAATGTTTTACAAAAATTTAGAGTGTCTTTATAGAAGAGAGGTGACATGCAAATAATAGCGATTTATATTACATAAATTGATTATTCTCTGCTGGATGGATTTGCTTCGCCGAGTTAGACGAGCAAACAAATAATTCCTGGTTTAAAATAATATCATATTCCTGAATTGTCCAAAATTCTCTCGAATAATAAAATTTTAATGCTATTCTTTAGGACATTCTACTATAAATTTATCAATGTAACATAATTTGCTTAATTTAATTTCTCCTAATTTTATATAATCTATACATTTAAAACAGAAGTGTGTTTTTTAGTCATCTGCCCTGATCTTTCACTGAACCAATTTTACTAATATTTATTTTTAACTGAAAGCTCTTCATTTGTACATGTGATAGCACTATCTGTTTTTTTTTTAAATATCCCCACTTTTATATTTTAATTTTAAAAGCATTTTATGAAATTTCTTGAAAATAGTGAAAATTAGATAGCTTTCATTAATGCAGACAAGAGAGAAATAATGAGGTATTTTTATCTCTATTCATGCTATTTTCTGATAAAAATTCAAAATAGTTGATAAAAATTGTTGCATAGGGTTTAGTGTCGGAAAATCCCATTAGGAGAAGAATATTATATTAGGGACATAATAATGGAAAATGACATACTGCTTTTGAAAACACGCATTTTTCCTGATAAATTTTCCATTTTGTTTTTTCTTCTGCATGTTGTACTCAGACAAAGTTTCAGGTACTAGGCGAAATGCTTATTAATTGAAAATGAAGTCATATTTAAATGAAAACGATCATTTTCTTAGATAAAACTAAACATTTTAACACAAATGCGTCTAAAAAATATAAATTACGGAAATTTTTACCCTCCGAAATTGAGATTAGAATATCAAGTAAAGACTGCGTCTGTTCACATAAAAGATGTTGCTGACAATTGTGACTTCACGTTTTGAGTTAAAATTATTTTTAAATGATCAAACAAAATACAATTTTTTTCAAAATGATGAATATGTATCTGAGAAGTGCGTATGCAAATTTTGAGAAGGTGAAAATTGCTGTTTATCATTCCGGAATACCGAACATAAGAGCTTCAATTGATAACCACATTAATAACTGATCTTTATTATATTTTACTGATTAAGTATCTATTTATATAAAATCCAAGTCTCTGTGTGTCCCTCACGATTCCGGTAGGAACGCCTCATTGAAATGAATAATTGTTGAAAAAAACTAATGCAGGGTTACCACAGTAGCGCCAAATGTTAGCCAACTTGGTGATAGCTGGCTAATTTGGCGAAATTCCCATTTAAAGCCATTAATCTTTCATAAAGGAGGTCACCGAAATTTAATTTAAACTCCGCTCTTTTAAGATATTTTTCAAAATCTATGAGTGAGAATTTAAAGTACATCTTTACATCTTCCTCCCGATGCTACTAATAAAATAACCGCCAATAGACGACGCTGTACTGTGTGAGCTCCTAACTGCGCGATTTTAATGTGCTTTAGGTACTTTTCCAGTATAGGTGCCTTGGCGAAAAAGGAAATTTGGCAACATATTTTCCGGGAACCTATCCACTGTTTCATTTTATATACACACGCATTTTTTTCGCTATTTATACGATTTATTTAATATGAAAAAGACGTTTCTCTAATTTTATAAAGAAACAGATGTGATTTGTACATAAAAACATCAATAATATACATATAAAATAAACATATAAAATAAACAAAAATGCTCATCAAGTTTGTTTTCATAGCTGTTTATATGATTTGACAACAAATCTCGATATTTTTCCGTTATACGGACATCATGCCAAAATGTATGCTAATGCGCCAATTATTTCAAAATGCTAAAAGATATTTATAATTTTATGCCAGCAGTTTAATATGAGTTTTATTTTATTGCTTTATTTTATAACAGTTATTTGTTCACTTATTTTAAGTATATAATTGTGATTTAATGAAATAGTTCGTAAAAGTCTGGAATTTTCAAATGTTATATTTTTTAAATGCTCACTTTAGTATCGACAATGTTTTTTCTTTTATTTTTCAAATGCTTCAATTCACGTGATTTTCATTTTGTGCCATCTATTACGCTTGGCGACAATGGTATCCGTATAACGGAAACGAACCCAAATCTTACTTTCTGATGCCCAAATTACACCAAGCTTTTTCTTAAAAAAACGCCAAAGCTCCCACAGTAGAAAAGTACCAAACTGTCTATTATTTTGCGCTATCTGTGTTATAGTTTGTACTATATGTAAGGGATGTGGAGCGAAGAGTTTAAAAATTAAATATTAAAGTTTCGGCACAGATGTCGTATAATATTGGCGCGCTTTGTTTCTGACGCCAATGTCATATACACAACGGTACTTAACTGGCGGCAAACTGTCGTTATTTTGCTTGATATGGTAACCCGGATGTTGTTGTATATGCTGTTGATGTTTTCGCCAAATTGGCGTATATGACAACTGTGCCTAAGTTTCTATAAAGCAGTATAAGACTAAAAAATTAAAAATAAAATAAATGCAAAATAAGACTAAAGAAGAGAGAAAAATCATGTGTTAAGCATAGAATATGAAACACTTTCCAACACATCCTGAATGCTTTAACAAAACTTCGTTATTTGGGGAAATAAGATAACTAAGTGAACATTTTAGAAGACGCATAAAAAAATTAAAATATTGATTTCAGCAGTTACCGTCCATAGCCAATAGGGTACAGATGTCATATTCGCCCCATAATGGCGCGATTTTTTTCTGTCGCCAATATCATATAGGCAACAGGTACTTAACTTGCGCCAAAGTGTCGTTATTTTGTTTGATGTGGTAACCCGGATTATGTTGTTTATGCTGGTGATGTTTTCGCCAAATTGGCAACCGAAAAAAATCGCGCCAATATGGGGCGAATATGACAACTGTTCCGCCAATAGTATCGTTATTACATGACACTATTTTGCCAAAATTTAATTTAACCTACTCTTAAAACTACTGAAATCACATTTCCAGATATTATCATCCATAGGCGGTTATGTATCCAATTCTTTGCGTGACCCTGTATATCATTTTATCTATATTCTACAAACATTTCTTAGTAAACTAAATGCAGTTCAGCGTAAAAGCGCATAACTCCTTTAAAAACCAACTTTAAGCAATTTACTCTCATACTCAGTAACCCTTACGAATTCTTTTGCGTAGCCCTGGATATGAACTGTAGCATTTATACATACAGTATAGTATGCATAAATGTAGTGAAACATAAAAGCGCATATCATAATTAAAAATGCATTTCTAGCAATCATTGCTTATGTACAACTTCGGAGAAAAGTTGCTTGGCGAGAAAGAAGTTTGCCAACGTATTTTCTGACAACTTATTTACTGCTTCATACTCACAAGCAATTTTTTCGGAACAGATGTCATATTCGCCCCATATTGGCGCGATCTTTTTCTGTCGCCAATATCATATAGGCAATAGGTACTTAACTTGCGCCAAAGTGCTTGATGTGGTAACCCGGATTATGTTGTTTATGCTGTTGATGTTTTCGCCAAATTGGCAACCGAAAAAAATCGCGCCAATATGGGGCGAATATGACATCTGTACCATTTTTTCCATATGTATGCAATTTATTTAGGTAGTTGTTAGCTATCCCGTCGACCAGTTTCGCCAAATTATATAAATCGCCAAACCACTCGCCAGATTATACAAATTGACATAATTTTTATTTTAAACAACGAAATATCAATTAAATTAGCAAAACATTAATAAAAATACAAATATAACGTCGAATTAAAAATCACTTGATGACGTAAGAAACACATGGTCATGTTTAATGTCAACCATTATTGACATTTAATCTTACAATTTGGCGACAGTAATTTGGTCGACGGGATAACTAACAAATACCTTTATTTAATGTAAAAAAAAAAGCTATTTACCCATTTTTTATAATAAACAAAAGTAATTTTGGCACAGATGTCATATTCGCCCCATATTGGCGCGATTCCTTTCCGACGCCAATTTGGCGATAACATCAACAGCATAAACAACAACATCCGGGTTACCATATCAAGCAAAATAACGACACTTTGGAGAGAGTTAACTACCCGGTGCCGGTGTGTATATGACATTGGCGTCAGAAAAAAAATCGTGCCAATATGGGGCGAATATGACATCTGTGCCGTAATTTTTGCACAGATGTCATATACGCATCGGGGTTGGCGTGATTTTTCTTTGACGCCAATTTGGCAGAAATCTCGCTTTCGAATACCAGTTACTTATATATTTTTAAATTATTTGCTATCATTTTGAAAAGGAAATAACTATAAATAAATAAAAGTTTGAATAATATCTATAGAACAAAACTGTTTACATAATTAAAAACAGAAAATAAAAGTAAATAAACAATTTATTAATAAATAAAAAACAATAGCCGGGTTACCATAGCAGGCAAAATAATACCATTTTGGCGCCAGTTAGGTATCCCGGTTCATATCTGAAATCTGTGCCGTAATTTGTATATAAAAAAATATATATATTTAGAAACGATTTTTTTATGTATATAAGTGCATATATAAACAAAAATAAAAGTTCATTAGATTTGTTTTCATAGCTGTTTATATATTTTGGCAACATATCTCACTTTCTGATGCCCGAATTGCGCCAAGCTTTTTTTTTAAATGCGCTATAATGGAAAAGTACCTAAATAAATAATTAACAGAAATAACCAATTATACATACTAAAACTTTTTATTTCGAGATCAAAACATTGTTTCTAATTTCAATTAAAAATACATATATCCTTAGATAACTTTAGTTGAAATTAGGTTCACAGCTTAATATCTCATTCCATAAACCTAAACAAACACAAGTGATTCATTCATCGTGAAACTTAAAAAAATTTTAAATCATTGAGGTAATCATTCACAAAGTAAGTTCTCCAACAATCAATGGACAATATTCTAATGACATCATAGTAGGTAAAATGGTGGCGGTATCCTTTGTTTATGGTTTGAAATCACAAAGATTTAATTTTGCAATGTCTCTTAGTTACATTATTTTATTGTCATATTTATGAGCTCAGAACAAAAACATATTTTTTCATTATTTAGTTATTAAAGACGGAAAAAAATTATAAATGCATGATTTAAAAAATTTAAATAATTTTCTTTCTTAATAGTAAAAAATTAACATCGGGAAGTAACAGCGGGTTTAAGTTAAAGAAGTTTAACTGTTTTATTCTGTTCTAATATTCAAAATAACTGTATTTATTAGGTTTCAGTAAACAACATCAGGGCCCGATTAAACTTTGAAGTTAAAGGAATTACAATGGGTCATTCCATGTCAGTTCAGGCAGGCATGTAACCCACCATCACAGATTTTGATGAAACTGAGTGTGTTTGTTCCTTTTATTAAGATATGATTTCCAGTATTTTTTTTTACTCCTTGGTCAAATAGTTTCTGAGAAAAAAATTGTCAAAATTTTGAAAAACTGCCGTCAGTTGGCATTCTTGACTGCTCGATTTTCAAATGTAGCATGACATAAATATGATCATATTTCAATATCTATTCTACAAATCATCTTCAAATAATTTATGCATAATATATAGGGTACGCAGTTTATGAAAAAAGAATACTGTTACGCTTATAACATTTTAAGTGTGTCTAAAAAAATGTTTAATCTTTGAAGTCGTGATTTTTTTATGAAAAATAATGCATTAACTAAAATAGCATTATCAACAAAAGGCGGTATTTTTATTAAATTTATTTTTTGTGGGGGATATACTTAAAGGTGTCCTTTACCTGATTCTGAAATAAAAATAGTGGGATTTTGGGTGTTTTTAGTAGTATTTCCTATTTAAAAATATTTTGAGGCGTATTTCAAATCAAATCAAGCAGAGTCAGTTCGCCTAAGACATTTAATTCACTGTCACAAATTTCAATGAAACTGGGTATGCTTATAGCTCATTTTAAGACAGGATCAAGGAAATTAAAGGTGATTACAAGTAAAATATTTTTTAAGATAAAAAAAATCTAAATTTTGAAAATTTTTTAAAAATGTTTTTAATGATAGATCTATATTCAAAGACTGCATAAAAAAAAAAGTCATTTCAATATAAAATCACTAAATAAGTTTGAAATAATGTATATGTGACAAATAATGTAGGTAGATTATTATTTATTGTTGTTTGTCATGTTTAAATGCTAAGAGTGTGTTTAATCTTGTGAATTCTTAAAATTAAGAATTTTGTGAAAAATAATGTGTTAATCAAAAATTTAATAATAACCGAAGGCAGGCTGTTATTACTTTTTTTAATTGTACTTAAAAATATCTTTTCAATAGTTATAAAAGAAAAATAGTGAAAATATGAGCAATTTTAACAAAATTTCATAAAATGTGAATGTTTAATGATAAATATTGAAGCTATTCATGCTAAGATGTACTATAATGACTACGATATCATGTATTGCTACTCTTGCTTAAATATAATACATACAATATTAAAGTAACAAATATTATTTACAGCAATAAAAATTAAATTAAATAGTACCAGTTCCTTTACCAACACTACATTGCACAGCAGCCGACTTAAAATGAACAGCCCACTCTTATTGAAAAATACTTTCAACTGTTCAAATAATAAATAAACTGCATTTAAAAATCTTAATATCAACTTATTATCTTAAGGCGATAATAATAACTAAACAACATAATGAATTTATAAATCAGCTTTTAATTGAAAATTCATGAAATGGTCCCTTTAAATGTTGTTGTTCATCGAGTCAATCAAAACAAATGAAAAAAAAAATAGTGAACCTAATATGCTGGCTGCAATGACACTTCTAACAAAACTAATTAATTCATTACCATCTGAAATCAAACCCGAAAGATCAAAAAGAAAAAAAAATCATCTGTCGTGTGAATGTGGCATACTCAGTGGTTGTTGAGATAGGAATGTCTTTGTGACATTTTCACCTGTACTTCAATAAAATATAAACATGTAAGTTTTTTTTCATTCATCCAAATTAAGTAAAACAATTATAAAATTTTGTTGTCATTACACCAGATGTTAAATTTTTCGTTACATACTATTAGATAAGTTCTTTACTTTTAGACATTATTGACATAATATCATAAAATTTACTATATGTATTTTGTATAAGTGTATAAACAATATATATATATGCTTTATTAAACATAAATGAATAATTTTTAAATAATTTGTTTGAGAACAGGGATATATATACACACATATATTTGTTGAAAATCCATCTTTCAGCAATATTGTGATGAAATAAATCAAATTACCGTAATTTCCGGTGTATAGCCCGCGGATCAAACAATCGTGTTTCGACCCAGAAATTTTTAAAAATAAAATGTAACTTTTTAGATCACAGTAAATATTGGTCTTCAAATACTGAATAAAATTTCTGGGTCCAAACTGAATTGTTTGATCTGCGGGCTATACACCCGAAATTACGGTACATATAATTAGAAACTGAATAAAGTTACAAAAGTGCAACTCATTAAGTTTTAAATAATTTTTTAGATATAGTTATTTGAAAGATATAAATATAATGGATTAAGCATTTTTTGCATATATTTAAAGCACAATACGTCAAAATTTTCTTCAAAAGAGTGAAATTTGGTATTTTTTTCAATATTAGCAGCTCAATGCTAAATTTTCAATATTAACAGCCAAATATGAGTTTAAAGATTAGGACTGTCATTTTGAAAATTTCTATTGGGCGGTGAGGAGCTAGTGATTTTTCTCTTTTTTGGAAAGGGATAATTGTTCTTCGCCATAGAAGTTTTACTAAAAAACAATATTGTTTATTTTTTTCCTTAAGAAACGAACATAAAAGATAATTTGAAAAATTAATAAATGTATAAATAAAAATATTTCCAGGGATGATACATTGGATAGATTTTACATCTGAAAATATTGATAATTTTAAATATGATTTAAATACTACTAAAATCAACCAAAATCCCACTATTTTTATTTCAGATCCAGTTATAATGTTGTATTATGTACAATTTAAAATTAAAAAATTAGTCATAGAAACTCCGCCTCTGATTGATAAAGATTTTTTAATAATTTCATTATTTTTTGTAAAATATTTTTGATTTAGAAGATTATACAATTTTTTAGACACATTTAAATATTTTTTAACATTACAGCAATATTTTTTTCATAATCTACATACTTTATTTACCTTGCTTAAATTATTCGAAGAAGATTTCTTAATTAGTTATTGAAATATGATTTTATATATAAAATGAGGCCTTTGAAAATTGAACAATCATTAATGGCAACTCGTGGCATTTTTCCAAAACTTTGATAATTTTTTCTCATATTTTTACTAATTTTATTTTATAACCATTTAAAAGATATTTTTACGCACAATTAAAAAAAGCAATAACACCCTGCCTTCGGTTAATAATAAATTTTTGATTAACACATTATTTTTGACAAAATTCTTGATTTTAAAAATTCACAAGATAAAAGACACTCTTAGTGTTTAAACATGATAAAAAACAAGAAATAATAATCTGCCTACATCATTTGTCACATATACATTATTTGAAACCTATTTAGTGATTTTATATTGAAATAACTTTTTTTTTTTAATGCAGTCTTCGAATATCGAACTGTCGTTAAAAAAAATTTAAAACAATTTTTCAAAATTTTGATATTTTTTATCTTAAAAAATAGTTTACTTAGGATCAAGAAAATTAAAGGTGATTACGTCTTAAAATAAGCTATAAACAAACCCAATTTCATTGAAATTTGTGACAGTGATTAAATGGCTTAGGGGAACTGACATGGAATGACCCTGCTTGATTTGATTTGAAATGCACCTCAAAATATTTTTAAATAGGAAATACTACCAAAAACACCCAAAATCCCACTATTTTTATTTCAGAATCAGGTAAAGGACATCCTTAAGTATATCTCCCACAAAAAATAAATTTAATAAAAATACCGCCTTTTGTTGATAATGCTTTTTTTGTTAATGCATTATTTTTCATAAAAAATTCACGACTTCAAATTTTAAATATTTTTTTAGACACACTTAAAATGTTATAAGCGTAACAATATATTTTTTTCATAAGCTGCGTACCCTAAATATTACGCATAAATTATATGAAGATGATTTGTAGAGTAGATATTGAAATATGATTATATATATGACATGCTACATTTGAAAACCGAGCTGTCAAGAATGCCAACTGACGGCAGTTTTTCAAAATTTTGACAATTTATTTCTCAGAAACTATTTCACCAAGGAGCAAAAAAAATTACTGGTGGTCATATCTTAATACTAAGAACAAACACACGCAGTTTCATTAAAATCTGTGATGGTGGGTTACATATTGATATTTTACTGCCTGATTTGATGTGGAATGCCCCAATGTCATTTCAGGACCTTTCTTTTGGAGAAGCTTTTCTAAATTTCATATATACATGGAAACTCTTCAATGTTAGAAATATTATTCTTAGGACTGACATAACATGAGAACAGCCTGCAATTTTGCACAAGTTTTTGAAAACTACTTTATATCAGAAATTTTGCTAAAAACTGGTTACTTTTTTGTTTTAGCGGCCACACTATTAGGATTATGACAAGTTGCAGCCAATTTCGCCAACGTCGTAACCAAGATCGTGAAGCACACACATATAATACCATGTAATACCATTTCATGAAATCGTATACGATAATTTAATAGTTTTTACCTTACTTCAAGTGTAAAATTTATTTATTTTTAAGGCGTAACAATCTAAATTGTCCAATATATGAATTTAAAAAAATGTAAACAAAGATTGAATAGACATGACCGCAAAAAGCCTCAAATCTGCATAATACTTGGAACCAAACTGTGCAGATTAGTGGTCTTCTACTGTACACAGTTTTTCACTTATGTGTTCCGTTCTTTAAATGTGTTATTTTCATCTATCACTGCGGAACAAGCGAGAAAACTCATATTCTTGCACATGAGTTGTATATATCTTTATATCTAAATTTCCGTCATTTTTGACGGGCTACCTTTCTAGTCTATATTATAAAGAACAAACGTATCTGTGCGTAACGCTGACGTCATTTTGCGAATGGTAACACTTCACAATCAAATTTCGGTCTTGAAATTTTCTCTGCTGCAATTTTTTAAACTTCTGACCATCGTGCATTTTCAATTTTCGTTGCATAGGGGGAAAAAACTTTCAAATGCAATTTTTAAAAACTGTATCTTAATTGACTGATGTATTATATTTTCTAAAATAATTTTTAAGCATGATTTTTTTAATTTTATCTTATCACGTGTCCGTTTCAATACATAATTATAATAAACATTTTACACAAAAAGCAACAAACATTTTTCAGCATTTGTTTCTGACTATTTTTGCATAACGAAATTAATACTTCCTTTATAAACAATTAAAAGAATAATATTAAAAAAACCACCAATCTAACATATTTGTGAAAGACAAATTAACGAAATTAATACTTCTTTTATCAAATAATAAAAGAATAATATTGAAAAAACACAAATCTAACATATTTGTAATCGTACAATTTAAATTTTTAGATTACCAAATAGGATTTTTTTTTTCAAATGGAATTTGTTTGCAAAGTTCATCTCAATTTACTGATTATCTATGTTTTAAAAACTATTCTAAAGCATGAAATATATTTTAATTTATCTATATCACGCGGAGTTCGATTACGAAAGATTAATCCGTTTACCCTTAAAACAAAATAAAGAGTTCACCATTTTTTTACGGCTAATATACATTAAAAAAACATCCCTATGAATAAATAAATAAAATAATATAAATAAAACACAAATTTAACGGACATGTATAAGCAGCTCTGAAATTATCATAATATAAAAGGATGCCATAAGTAGCAAAATCTTGGTCAAATAACTCTTAGCATGTGGCTAATCAGAAAATATCGCTTTTGATAAATTTCAAAAATTTATTTGATTGTATAATTCGTATTTCCTATATGAAAATTCTTTTTTAATGTACGTGGGCGATCTAAAAAATATATCGCATATAAAAAAATTATTAGTTTTCAATAAAAAAAAATGTTTTCACCTGTATTCTTTAACCCGGGAAGCCCGGGTACGATCCCCTATCTATCTATATTATAAAGGAAAGGACAAACATATCTGTGTGTAACGCATACGTCATTTCACGAATGGCAACACTTTGAAGTTTTAAATAAAATTTTAGTTTCGCAATTTTCTATACTGCAAATTTTTAAACTACTAAACATCGCACATTTTAAATTTTTACACCATCGTATAAGGAAAAAAATGCTCTTTTAAATGCAATTTCATTGAAAGCTGTATCTCAATTTATTTTTGAGATGTTAATTTTTTTGTAGTTTTTAATACAATTTTTCTTATAGTGGCAACAAAAGTACCCCATTTCTATTGAAAGTCATTTAAAGTAAATGGAAAATAGTTAAAAATATTCTGTATCTTTTTGTTGCCATTTTCTCATAAAACCTGAAAAAAAAGTTGAAATTAAAATTTGAGCTATGTCAAGAATATTGTCTGTTATTCCGTGATAATGACGTTCTATGCACACTTTTCTATAGACGAAGTTAAAATTGGATTGCTTTAGCGGATGCAAATGAAAATATTTATAATTATATTATTTATATTAATAATTTATAAAAAAGCGTGTACCTTAAACCTGAATTATGTTTTGTAGAAGTGCGTCATTTTCACAGCCCAACTGTTTGAAATTCTTCACTGGTGAAAATGCTTCACTTTTGAAAATAATATAATCGAAATCACACACTGATAAAACGCAATGTTTTACAAAAATTTAGAGTGTCTTTATAGAAGAGAGGTGACATGCAAATAATAGCGATTTATATTACAGAAATTCATTATTCTCTGCTGGATGGATTTGCTTCGCCGAGTTAGACGAGCAAACAAATAATTCGTGGTTTAAAATAATATCATGTTCCTGAATTGTCCAAAATTCTCTCGAATAATAAAATTTTAATGCTATTCTTTAGGACATTCTACTATAATTTTATCAAAATAACATAATTTGCTTAATTTAATTCACCTAATTTTATATAATCTATACATTTAAAACAGAAGTGTGTTGTTTAGTCATCTGCGCTGATCTTTCACTGAACCAATTTTACCAATATTTTTTTTTTTTAACTGAAAGCTCTTCATTTGTACATGTGATCGCACTATCTGTTTTTTTTTTAATTTTTATTTATTTATTTATTTTTTTTTAAATATCCCCACTTTTATATTTTAATTTTAAAAGCATTTTATGAAATTTCTTGAAAATGGTGAAAATTAGATAGCTTCCATTAATGCAGACAAGAGAGAAATAATGAGGTATTTTTATCTTTATTCATGCTATTTTCTGATAAAGATTAAAAATTGTTGATAAAAATTGTTGTATAGGGTTTAGTGTCGCAAAATCCCATTAGGAGCAGAATATTATATTAGGGACATAATAACGGAAAATGACATACTGCTTTTGAAAACACGCATTTTTCCTCATAAATTTTCTATATTGTTTTTCCTTCTGCATGTGTACCGATACTAAGCTTCAGACACTAGGCGAAATGCTTATTTAAGTGAAAATGAAGTCATATTTAAAAAACACGATCATTTTTTTAGATAAAACTAAACATTTTAACACAAAAGCGTCTAAAAAACATAAATTACGGAAATTTATACTCTCCGGAATTGAGATTAGAATCTCGAGTAAAGAGTGCGTCTGTTCGCATAAAAGATGTTGCTGACAATCGTGACTTCAAGTTTTGAGTTAAAATAATTTTTAAATGATCAAACAAAATACAATTTTTTTTAAATAATGAATATGGATCTGAGAAGTGCGTATGCAAATTTTGAGAAGGTTAAAATTGCTGTTTATCATTCCGGAATACCGAGCATAAGAGCTTCAATTGATAACCACATCCTAATAACTGATATTTATTATATTTTACTGATTAAGTATCTATATTATAAAGAACAAACGTCTCTGTGCGTATCGCTGACGTCATTTTGCGAATGGTAATACTTCACAATCAAATTTCGGTCTTGAAATTTTCGCTACTGCTTTTTTTTAATCTTCTGACGATCGTGCATTTTCAATTTTCTTTGCATAGGGGAAAAAATACTTTCAAATGCAATTTGTTTAAAAACTGTATCTTAATTGACTGATGTATTATATTTTCTAAAATAATTTTTAAGCATGATTTTTTTAATTTTATCTTATCACGTGCCCGTTTCAATACATAATAATAATAAACATTTTACACATAAAGCAACAAACATTTTTCAGCATTTGTTTCTGACTATTTTTGCATAACGAAATTAATACTTCCTTTATAAACAAATAAAAGAATAATATTAAAAAACCACCAATCTAACATATTTGTGAAAGGCAAATTAACGAAATTGATACTTCTTTTATCAAAAAATAAAAGAATAATAGTGAAAAAACACAAATCTGACATATTTGTAATCGTACAATTTAAATTTTTAGATTACCAAATAGGATTTTTTTTTTCAAATAGATTTTGTTTGCAAAGTTCATCTCAGTTTACTGATTGTCTATGTTTTAAAAACAATTTTAAAGCATGAAATATATTTTAATTTATCTATATCACGTGGAGCTCGATTACGAAAGATTAATCCGTTTGCCCTTAAAACAAAATAAAGAGTTCACCATTTTCTTACGGCTAATATACATTAAAAAAACATCCCTATGAATAAATAAATAAAATAACATAAATAAAACACAAATTTAACGGACATGTATAAGCTCTGAAATTATCATAATATAAAAGGATGCCATAAGTAGCAAAATCTTTGTCAAATAACTCTTAGCATGCGGCTAATCAGAATATATCGCTTTTGATAAATTTAAAAAATTTATTTGATTGTATAATTCGTATTTTCCATATGAAAATTCTTTTTTAATGTAAGTGGGCAATCTAAAAAATTTATCGCATATAAAACAATAGTTAGTTTTCAATAAAAAAAAAACTGTTTTCACCTGTATTCTTTAACCCGGGAAGCCCGGGCACGATCCCTTAGTTTCTGTAATGTTAAATTATGGAAGGTGGTAGAAAAAAGTCATAAATAGTATTCTGATGTTTTTTTAAAGTAGGCAGTGATCTTTTTCGCGTTCTAAAACGTATGTACATCAAGTTTCGTGCAAATTGGTCAAAAATTGAAGATTTGTATAAAGGACATATACTCAGAGAACGGCTTTTATATAGAGAGATCCTAATATTTAACATCCTTCGTACCGATAGTAAGAAATGCAACAGAACTAGATATCATATGTACAAGAAATGAAAGGACGGAGTTTATACAGAGAAGTGAGTTAAGCAATGTTGTTGGTATTGATCTTTCACATATTAAAGCATTATTATGCGCTTTCTCAAATTCCGGTGTGACTTTAGATGATGAGGTTTGATGATGAGGTCACTAGTTGAAGCTATACCGTGCAGCCTATTGTGCCACTCCCACTTCAATGCGAAATTTACTGCATAAATTCCAGTAGAAAACAATTGGAATAAAAAATATTTTCTCGTCAACATGATAACAATTCTTTCCCTAAAATATTGCTGAATTACCCTTATCCATTACTATCTCACTCGCCCGGCGTTGCTCGGACCTGTGATAACAACCATAAATAATCTTCAAATTTGTATGACTTTACATCTTTAAGCCAATTTTGTAAGAATTTTTGCTTTTAAACGGAAATGTTCTCAAACAAACCTCTTATTGGAGATCCCACATTACATACCTGTTCTTAAACCGAATGCGTCGTTTTAATGTAGGCTCTTTAAGTGTGTGTTGTTTTCCATATCTCGATTAAAAATAGCTTATTCAGATGTTTAATGTGTGCAGAATTTTTATTTCTGATTGGGTCATTTAAAAATAGTTATTTTAGTCTGTTTTGTAGAGGTTTTTTGAATGAAGCAGTAGACTGTAATATACTACTTTTAACACTATTTAATCGAAATCTTCACAAACAGAATATCCACTTAGTTAGCACAATACACATTCGTCGAGTACCAAAAGCTCAACTGGTAAAAAAAAGAGAAAATCAACTACAATATCCCTGCGTAGAGGGAAAAACAGAGTACGTGTTTTATTTATCTCTACGCAGAGGGAAAAGGGCTGGAATATTCAGCTTTCACTTTAGCACAACTTAAATATATGCAATTAAGAATCATACGAGCAATTTAAAAACTAAACATTCTACCGTTCTTGAAAGCCGAAAGGCTTTCAAAAATTTACTCTAAAGGTAATTTACATAACTTAGTATTTGGCCTTTACAACTCACTATTTTCTGTTCACAGGGTAACTACACGATCCTTTTTATAAGTTCCAGGATGGGTTTTGATCACGCTAGCTATTGTAAAGGGGAATGACCTCTATTTTTTTATTATAACTAAATCACTTTTCTTAATATTAGGCTCTTCTTTAAGCCATTTTTCTCTCTGTTGTAGGGTTGAAAGGTTCTCATTGCCCCATCTTTTCCAAAAGTAAAGTAGCATTTTCTGCACTAATTGCCACCTGTTCAATCTTGATGCTGGTACCTATGAAATATCAACTTCTGGTACTGAAGTAAGAGGAGCCCCAATTAAAAAAATAACAGGGGTTAAGACCTTTAAATCATTAGGATCGGAACATAAAGGCCAAAGGGTTGTAGAATTTCAACAAGCTTCGATTTGAGCTATATGAGTTGCAAGTTCTTCAAATCTTAAAATCGAATTGCCAACGGTTCTTTGTAAATAAAATTTCATCGATTTAACAACAGCCTCGTAATAGTCCTCCAAAGTGAGAGATTGAGGGTGTATTGAAATGCCAGTTTATTTCTTCCGAATTTAAGTACTTTGCCGCTTCTTCATTATGCTGAGAAGAAGTCACAAATTTATACAATTCTTTCAAATCCTTGCTCACACAGACAAAATTTTTGGCATAACCACTTACAATTTCTGTTGGTTTTCCTCGTCTGGATACGAATCGCTTCAGGCAAGCTAGAAAGGCCTGAGTAGATAAATCAGTCAGTAATTAAACGCCAATTGTATGAGTAGAAAAACATATAACTAATGAAATATACCACTTAAAATATTTTGTACGTCTACATTTTTATAATCTTCTTAATATAGGTCCCTCATAGTCAGTTTCTGTAATAAGGAACGAACGGGATGGTTGCACTTTATTAGAAGGTAAATAAGCCATGATTTGTTTAGACATAGAAGCAGAAGCACGAGCACAAATTACACAATTCTTTACAAATTTTCTTACAACACTTCTTCCACTTTTCAAATCCAATATTTCTGCATGATAGCACACAATAATAGCTGAGGGGCTGCATAAAAAATTGAGATAAGTGAAAGTATGTGATAATCAACACAGTCACTGGATGATTTTTTGAAAATAATATTGGATAAATTTGATATTGTGTGAGATTTGAATGATGAAGACGACCTCCCACTCTGAGTAATCGTTCTCCATCAAATATAGGAGAAAGATTAATCAGTTTGCTATTGCGAGGTAGACGCTTACGAGAAGTCATACATTTAAAGTTGTCAGGAAATGATGACTCTTGCACTTGTTTGATTATCTCTTTTAAGCAACTCTGAATTTCTGTATTTGTAAGAAAACCGATGTTTCTCTTTGAAACAGGTAAAGGAGAATTCGTAAGAAATCTCAAACACCAAGCAATTACATGTTTTAGCTTAGTAAATGATGATATATTTGAGAGGATAGGCATTTCCTCGATTAACTGAGCTGTAGCCCAAAAATAATTTTTTCTTTGCTCTAATAAGGCTTCGTCACACAAAACACCCCCTAATTGTGGCTCTAGTGAGGTGAATGATGGATCACTATGCCAACTCGGACCATTCTACCACAGATCATGCAATGATAATTCGGAGGGTGATAGATCTCTTGATGCCCAATCTGCTGGATTCTACTTTCCTTTAATATGATGCCCGCACTCCAACGGAGCAAAGTTGTTGTATTTCCGCTACACGATTCGCAACAAAAGTTTGCCATCTTCTTGATTCTGTGGATAGCCAAGAGAGACCTATTGTTGAATCTGTCCGACAATTAATTTTAGAGATGTCCAAGCACAATGAATCCAGAACAGTTTTTACGAAACGGGCTGACAGCAGCGCAACACTGAGTTCTAGTTTAGACAAGGATTTTGTTTTTAAAGATAAAACTCTTGTTTTCGCATTTAATATTCTAATTGATACAGTCGAATCATCTGATAAGGATCTTAAATAAACAACAGGCCCCACCAGTGGCCGAGAGTTTCTGCTCTCGAAGCTGGTAGACGGGAGGTGCTGGGTTCGATCCCAATCGCGCCCGTCGGCCTAATCGTTCGGAGTTTTCGTGGTTTTCTTCGAGCCGTGGATCTTCCATGCGTTAATACGGATTAGGTTCCCTTAGAAAGACCCCCACGGAGGGCACTCCCCCCGGGCCTATATCCCTCGTGTAAATAATTGACCGTCAAAAATCAACCCAACCCTTAAATAAACAACTGCGCCATATGCTATTAAGGAAGCGTCACTAAATGAATGAATTTTAAATTTGTTAGCTGAGGGAATGATTGCTAACCGAGGCACAGTAATAGATGTTAAACATGCCAGTTCTTCCCGAATTTTTATCGAAATATTTTTTATGAGTAGTGGAACACGATCGTCCCGTGGCAGATGAAGACTCCATAGTTCTTGAAGTAGAATTTTTGCAGAAATTATAAAGGGAAGATCCAACCAAGTGGATCAAACATTTTGGCTATATCTGACAATATAGATTACTTTGTAACTTCTTTTAATGTTGATTCTATGGTTATACTAATGTTGAAGACATCGCAATTTGAGTCTCATTTTAATCCTAGCACTTTTATTGAATTATCGATTTCAGTTGATAAATAGGGTTTAGTCTGAATTAAATTTTCAGGAATGCTTTTTAGTAAATTAATGTCATTTGATGTCCACTTCCGTATTTCAAATGCACCTCTTGTAACTCGGATATTTTAAACGCCAAATGCGTCTAAGAACAGACCGATATTTTAAGTCTAAAATTACAAAGCTTACTTCTAGATTCAGCAAGAAATTTACAAATCAAATTTCATGATTTAATTGCATTTTAACTAGATTGCTCAATTGAATGCTTTTAAAATTTGCTCATTTTAGCAAAATTAGCGATCTTCACCAAAATGTTTTTTCTAATTTATGAAATTTATGGAGATTCATGAGTTAAGATTTCATTATTAAGAAAAATAAATCAAAATTTATTCACTTAATGAATACATAGTTAATATTTCATTTATCAGAGATATTTCAGAGATATTAAATATTTGATATTATATTATAAGAGATATAATATCTGCTAATATTTCAATTATCCATTTTATTTACTTAAAATATTCAATGTAAGAAATAATTCATTTGCTGCAAAACAATTTCTAAACCATAATATGTAATCATAATAATGCTTTTAAACTTTCTAATGTAAAACATTGTTTCGTAACAAGTTTCTAAATTATTTTGAAAAAATGCTCGCTTAATATAAAGAATAATGTTTACATCAAAGCAAAAAGAATCATCCTTTTCCAAAAGCAATTTTTATCAACTATATATTTAAATACTTCTATAGTGTTTATTTTTAAACTTGACCTGCGACTAATTGTTACAGCATTTTGTGCAAAGTGCTTTATCGATAACCTTATAGAAAAGAATCTGTTTTACATTAGTTTAGAAAAAATACGCAATTTAGTTAAATTAGTTTATACATCAATTTTCATAGTTGTCTGTTCATATGGTAATCCAATACGTAATACTTTTACTAAAATAAAATTAAGCTGCTAACAGCTAACGGATTTTTGTTCTGATTTGTAATTAAATTTATAAAAAAGATTTTATTCGCTGACTAATTATCATAGAATAATTTAAATATTTTTAATGTTTTCGTTTTTAAATCATTGTTTCTAACTATCTCACAATGTCAAATTATTTGCATGAGTTGCAGATATAAAATTAATTAATTCGGTAGATATCGATTACGGAAGATTCAAAATATGAATTTGAGAAAACATTTATACTAAATAATAATATATTGTTATTTTAATAGAATAAAGTTTACACAGTATTTGTATATTAAAAAAGACATAAAAATGTGATTAGATTTGTTTTGGAAATCAAACCAATTAGATTATTTAAAAGAAAAATAAAACTAGTCTCTGGTCAAAAATAATTAATTCTATAATACATGTTCAAGAATTCCACCATGGAATATTATAAATAAGAATATATGAATAAAAACACATAAATTGGTAAATGGTACACAAAACAAGAACCTTTATATGAAATTGTAGAAATAAATATGATGACTAAACATAATATGTACATTTAAAACTGCAGTCGTCCTAACCATAAAATATGATGTTGAAGTCATTGAAATTCTAGAAACGAAAGAGTCCTGTATGGGAGACAATTTGTTAAGTCTTGACCAATTACATGATTCGATACATACATTTTTGCAATGTTTCAATTTTTCCCTCTTTCACCATGAACGTAATTCATTTCCTCGTTCAAAAATGGTGACATTCGATGATCGGACATCAATCGACTTTCGATTCATGTCCAACTTATTTCAGTTTAATATTTCTCATGTACTCATTGGATGGTGCCGCTGCAGATTTTCAATCATGTACAGTCATGGAAAAAAAAGAAAAAGGAAACACCCCCTAATAACTCCTCAACAAATTATCGTAGAAGAAAGTTACTGGTACCGAACGATTGGAAATAAAGTCTGCTTTTAAATGATGTATATAAAATTTGATTAGGGGGCCATCTACCTATTAACACGAACCATAACTTTGTTTTTTTTCAATAGCAGTACACAATTCTGACAGAATAAATGAATTCTACACCTTTCAATTAGTCTAAAAACAAATTTTTATGCAATTCGTACCATACGTTTCCAAGAAATTAATTATTTTAAAATGAGCGTATTTTAAGGGCTGTATCCAAATTGAAGTTCGGTACTCGGTTGTTAACCGAAAGAGCTCCCTTCTTGATCAAGGCACATGAAGCAGTCAATTAAGCCTGTTAGATTGCTGGATAGCATAAGAAATTTCAAAATATCTAGTCACTTCTATCATAGACGGCCCCTAAAACCACCATTTTGCCGTTTTTTAAACATAATTTGAAAACTACTTGTAAGAAAAATGTGAAACTTTGGATTTCCATAAAGCAGGACTTAATAAATCTGAATCCATCAAAAAAATGTAGGTTGCAATTCATAATTTTCTTGAATATTAATTTCATAATTCATAATTCATATCAGAAAATTATAAAAATTGCAAATTCAACGTATTTATGTTTGGGTATATTAGTATTATTGCCACATAAAAATTAAAACATTAGGGTCATAATTTAAGAAATTAGAAATAAAAATATGAAAATGTAATTTAACATTAGAAACACTAAATTTTGAATGTTTATAATTCAAAAACTTATGATTCAAATGACTTGAAATTTGATGTCTAGTCATAGTTTGAGCCAAATATTTGAAATATCTCGTTAAAATTGGGTATTGCTATTGAAAAAAATGAAGTTTGGATTCGTTTTAATATATAGATGGGCCCCTAAGCAAATTTAATATACGTCATTTAAAAGTAGACTTTATTTCCAATGGTTCGGTGCCAGTAACTTTCGTCTACGATAATTTGTTGAGGAGTTAGTAGGGGGTATTCACTTTTTTTTTTCCACGACTGTACTTGCTCAAGACTCAATAAATAGTCTCTCATACAAGGTGCTTTGGTTTCTAGACTTTTAAATCTCTTCAACATCATATATTATCCTGATTACGAATGCAGGAGCAGTTTAAAACGTAGATATTATGTTTTTTGAATCATATTTATTAGTTCATATAAAAAAATTTGTTTGGTGTACCATGTAGCAGTTTTATGTTTTTTTTTTTTTTTTTTTTTTTTTATAAATACATTATTATTTATAATTACTTCTATATTTTATACATTATGAGGTAGGCTAAATTTTGAATAGCATTTTTAACCAGTGTTATTCCTGTTAATTGTTAAATTTCTACGATATAATGAAAAATTCTAGACTTTAATGGAAAATATATATTGTTAAGCATAATTTTTATCTACCTTAAGGTTTGTTGTTAATGTAAGAATATATGAATAATATAATCTTGTAATAATTTAGACAAGGTGTTGAAAGTGCTGTACATTTAATATGCATGTTTAATTTTCGAATGTCACGACATGATTTCACAAACATTTGTTTGAGAAATGATAGAACGAAGATATTTTTCTGAGTTTAGCCATTTTTATTATGAAAGGAAACTTCCCACAATTTCGAGACAATTTTCTTCATTTGAAAATAAATATTTTATCTATATTATAAAATATTTTTCAGTTGCAGATTTTTGTGAATAAATAAATAAAACTACATGGAGTTTAAATTACATATACTGTTTAATGCTTTATATTGACTCATCAGCATAAGCCAAATTTGGAGTAAAATATATCATTTTAGAAAACATTGCATTTCTGGACAATAAACACTGCAGCAAGAATGAGAAATAACAAATATGTAAAAGGTCTACAGAATCTCATTTTCCACGAGTTCATCTTCATCAATATAGTCATCAATGAGCAATATTCACTCTTTCATCTTCTCTTGCCTCCCCGGACAGAAAATATATAAGCTGTGGTGTATAAATTTTAGGAGTTACTTCATGGTCTTTATTAACTCTGATTTAAATAAACAGGAAATGTGTATATTTTTTAACGGGAATACATAATATATACTTTGTCTGATAAAATTGCTATATTATCGTATTTTGGTGCCAAGAAAGTGCAAGAGAAAGGGAGCTACAGTGCAAAAAACGCGTTTATTTAGTGTTAAAACTTATATTGTTATATTAATGTGTTATGCTTTAATTTTATTAAATGTCTTAATTTATTTATTTATTTTTTTTTGAAAATGTTTCTTTGTAAATTTTAAGTACACTATGTTTAAATATTTTATATTTAAAAAAAGCAAGCCTTTCTACAAATTATTTTAGTTTTAAAATATGGATTCCTTTGCATAATAAAAAATAATAATGAGACCATACATAAATATCTGAATTTTATTTCATTTAATGTATAATATAGTAAATTTCTCTAAAGTAAAAATTAATGTTTTTTTAAAAATTAAGATAATTAAAATGGGTAATTGTTTATCTCAATAGTATATACTACACGTTTCGTTCTTCATTGAAAATAACAACGATATAATAAAAGTAAAAATAATTGTTATAAAAAACGCTCTTAAAGGATCATCTTTAAAATACCACGTAATTTGTTTACCTCAATTCATTTTTTCCCGAAAATTCCTGTTACCATACATTAATTTGACCTGTCAACGAACTGGATTGTGAAAAATTCTCTGCATTTTTGACGCTTGGTGGAAAACTCGAAGAAATGATTTTATCAAACAATATATAATTTTTGCTCTGTTTATTTTCTGAGAAAGAGTACAGGAAAGAAAAAAATTAATATTATTTAAATTTCATTTTTAGAATTTAAAAATAAATTTCTCAATGTATAATTGTAAATTAATTAATATTTATCTATTTTATGTGTATTTGTTTTTATATTACACTTTTAATTTTTATTTAAAATTTATTTTCTAATTTCAAGTCTTAAAAATATTTCATTGTTGCAGTTTCGCAGCACTTTGGCATATTTTGGCACAAAATAATATTAATATTCTTTTCAATTCCTATATAATTCTACGAGTTACAGAAAATATTTGGCAATAGGGGAGACTAGGGAGGGTTGACCCCTTTTTTTAGAAATAGATTTTTTTTATTTTTTCAATATTGAACCTAGAAAAAAATTTCATATATCATTCTATTTGTTATACAATGATTTATACAAATAAAATAGCGACATAAGTGTAATGTATAAGAAACTTGAAAAAATGTTGATTTTAATCATGAGAAAATGAGTCAAGGCTCTCCACATATGCGCGACTTGACCCACTTTATTTTATATTGAAATATGTGTTAACCCCTTCGGGACGAGCGTCTTTTACAGAAGTTAATCTTTAATCACTGGTTTTTAAAAACAGATATTTTTGTTTGATTGAATCGGAAAAACGCTCGGATTAAATAAGGCAAAGTTTATTATAAAATTTTACTGGTGAGAATAATACCCGATTCTGAGCGCCTTACGCGGCACGAATACCGGGCGCTCGTCCTCAGGGGGTTAAGATAAATAAAATCAGTTTAATAAAGGACAGAATAACTTTATGCTACATGATTAATTATTATTACAAATTATTTGGGAAAATCTGCTTAGAGGGAATTTAAGGTAGAGGAGAAAAATTCCGTTTTAAACACCTATTTTTGTGACTCTTAACTCGAGTTACCACAATTGGTATTATCTGTTCTAGTTACCACAATTGGTATTATCTCATTTTGTTCATCTTGGTGAAATTTGTCTGCATACCTTCCTAAAGTGTTTTGGTCAATGTTATGGTTGCAGCATATTATTTTGCAGAGGTATGATCACTTAACATTTCTTAAGGCTACTGCTTTCATCCGTTCTAGTCTTCTCTGTTCTTTCTATTTACCTACTATTGGTATTATATAAATGAATTAAATTCCCACTCTACTTTCCAATTTATATTTGTATAATTTTTTTTCTTGCTACTATAGCAATTTTTCACATTTTCCGTTAATCAATATTAACATTTGCCTTTCTATAATCCCATTCTACAATAGCTTTGCAGAATAAATTTACATTATTTTAGAAATGTAACCATTAACCCTTCATTACGTAAAGTATATACTAAAAAAATTTCCAAAAACAATTCATTAAAAGAGCTTAGACCATCTGGTCACCCCCCCCCCCTCATATTGATTGGGTCACGCCTTCTCATATAGATACTTTTTAAAATCATAGTACATGGTTATGTTTAGCCTAATTTACTTCTCAATCTTTATGCTTGGAATGAAAGCTCAGTATTTCTGTATTACTTAAAACCTACTTACTTAAATTTCTATGAAATATTTTATCTGATAAAACAAAATATCTTTCAAAATGTATCTAAAAAATACACTTTTAAGCTGAAAACTCTTCACAATTGATACACAATTGATGCTACACTTGTTTCAAATATTTTCATGAAACAAAGTTTGTTCATTTCAGTAGCTTTGGTTGCAAACAATTGGGAAAATTCTTTTAAGGTGCCTGCCTACGTACGGAGCAATTTTTTCCAAAAAAGCTATTTAATTATTTTTTTACTACGATTAGGTCTAGAAAATGTGAAAAAAATTAAAAAAATATTTCATTTATTCATAAAATTTTGGTAAATGGAGGAATTTATAGTAAAATTTAGTGAAATTTGGCCCGAAACGCAAAACGCTCTAAAGGAAATTCTACTGCATGTATCTTAATTTAATTTTTACACTTCATATTTATGACATTGGTGAAGGCAATGAACTAAAATCTAAGAGATTCTTTAAGTATTTCAAAACTTATAGCATATCGCACCTGTTTATATGTTAATTTTCATAAAATTCATCGATGTCATTCCACAAAAACATCCATAAAATAAAACATATTTATTCTAAATTTAAATCTTTAGTTCATAGACTTCACAAAGTGTAAATAACATATATTTCAAATTTCATAGTGATATTCCAATAACTTTTTGAGAAATCATGTTTTGCGTATGGAATTTTCACCGAAAATTACATTTTCCAAAAAATGCATTTAAAGTTTAGATTTATGTTTTATTACAAGAATTTACAGTAATATACATCTAAATTTCATGGAGCATATTATTTACATTTCTTATTATTAAACAAATGCATTCAAAAGCGCGAAATTTCTCCAAACATACGACCCTTTAAAAGCAATTTAAAAATTAAATTTTTTTAAATTTTAAAGCCCTTTAAACAACGCTTCCGGTTTGAGTGACAGCTGTTGAGTAGTTTTAAAACTGCTATAACTCCGGATCTATTTATCGTACAATAAAAAACAACTACAGTTTTGGAAAGGTAAAAAGTTGGTATTTAATAAAATAAAATAAAATAAATTTGACAATTTTGGTCGAAAAATGCATTTTCAACGTAGTCAGATACCTTAAATATTAAAACCGAAGAATGGATCAAGCATCTACGCTATAGGCAAACCTTCCCAGTCTCCCCTATATCACCTGTAGTGAACAAATTGGAAAATGCCTTAAAATGAATGCATTAATAAATAAGCTGTAAAAAAATAAAAAATAAAATGCTGTATTGTCAACGAAAGCACACCTTTGAACGTATTATTATTATTATTTTAATTCTAGCATGTCAGGTATTGGGTTAAAATACGATTTCAAAATTCCATATTTACATACAAAAATCAGGTTGACTTAAATAAAAGTTTGTAAAAAAAAAAAAAAAGACTTGAAAAATATCTTACATTAAATACATATTTAACACATTGTTTAAGTTGTACATAATTTGTTGCCAGAAATGTAGATTAATGTTCAAAAAAAGTGGTAGGTAGCTGAGGTATAAATGAGGACCGGAAACTGGGGGTAAGGGTCTTAATTCGAATGGATTTGGGTTTAAGAAAATTTTTTAGGACTTTTGTACCGGAAGTAGCTTAAGGACGCTAACATTGTGTTAAAGAAAATTGTAATAGAATTGGATTGTTTAAAAGCTGCAATAAAAGCTCCAAGAAAGCGCTAAATATTTAAAATTGGTGGTAGCTGAAGTGTTAGAAATTGTTTTGTTGTTCATGTAGCTGGAGGACTTAAGAAGTTGTTGGAAAACTAGCAAATCGGACAATTTTTAAGGAAGTGTCCAAAGGAACACAACTGATACTTAAGAATACGGCCCTAACATGAAAAAATGTTAAAAGGTCGTAGTACTTCAGATCTTCAATTAGTCAAAAATAAGCATAAGGTATGAATTAATCAGAATAAAATTTTAAAGACATGCACAAAAGTAGGGGTAAATGCTTAAAACAAGGCTGTAGGGTCCCAGTAAAAATATTAGGGTGTTGGTCTGAAGAGAGGGGACCACAACTTAACTTTAAAATTTGGCATTAAGAATGTGAAAAAAATTAAGGGATGAAAATGCAAGGTATACAAAAAAGTCAAGGGGCCTCGGATCGGACCTTACGGGATCCTAGGGTGCCCAGGATTTTAACTGGAATCCAGAAACGGGAGAGTAACTAAATGAAAAAAGGGTTACAAAAATGAAGATTGGATTAAGAGAGTCATTTTATTAACAATTAATGATGCAAAAATTTAAAAGGGCCCAGGAATTTGACTTGCATCTAGTTGGGTATAAAGATATTTTTTAGTTGTTTTTAAAGTAATCGGAGGACGCTACAACTATTTTGAAAAAAATTACACGTAATTCGGATATTTTTTAAAAAAGATGCACCAAGGGCCCGAAGAAGTCGATTAACATTCAAAATTGAAGTCTGATAATTTTTATCTCGTTCATGTAGTATCTGGAGTACATAAGATGTTGTCCAAAAAAAACCTAGTGAATCGGACCACTTTTAAGGGAGCTATAATAGGGGGCTCAAAAGGGGCCAACTTATAGTTGAGAGCACGGCCCTAGCATGAAAACATGCTAAAATGTCTTTGTACGTGGCGTTTTAGGTCTTCAATTAGTCAAAATTAAGCATAGGGTATGAAGTAATCATTAGAATAATATTTTTAAAAAATGCACAAAAATGCGGAGGAAATGCTTAAAACAGGAAAACCTTAGGGTTCCAGAAAGATATGAGGGTGTTGGTCCGGGTAGAGGAGCCCATGACACAACTTAAAAATTATGCACTGAAGAGGTGAGAAAATTAGGGGTGAAAAATGCATGCCACACAAAACGTTCATAGGGTCCTTTATCGGGCCAACGTGTTCCTAGTGGGCCAAGAAATTTTAACTGGAATCTAGAAACTGGATAATACAAGTAACTAAATAGAAATATTGTTCCAAAAATGAAAATCGGATTAAGAGAAATGTTTCAACAATTTATGGGGCCAATGTTTCAACAATTTATGGTGGAAACTTCAAAGGGCCCTGTATCATGCCCCAAGGGACCAGAGACTTAACTGGCATGTAGTTGAGTAGAAAGATATTTTTAGTAGCTTTTTAAGTAATCAGAGGATTCTAGATATGCGTTAAAGAAAATTGCAATCAATTCGGATTATTTTTAAAGAATATGCACCAAGGGCCCCAAGAAAGCGATTAACATTCAAAATTTGTGGTAGATGAAGTCTGAGAAATTTTTTTGTCGCTCAAGTAGTAGCTGGAGGACTTAAGAATTTGTCAGGAAAAAAAGCTATTGAATCGGACTATTTATAAGGAACCTATACTAGTGGGCTCAAAAGGAGCCAACTAGTAGTTAAAAACAGGGCCCTAACATATTAAAATATATTAGTACTTAACGCTTTAGATTTTCAATTATTCAAAATTATGGTTTGCGTATGAGTTATACGTTAAAATAATATTTTAAGGAAGTGCGCAAAAAATGGTTTAATGCCCATTATTGGGGGCCTAGGGCCCCATTAAAAATATGAGGGTGTTGGTCCGCAAAAATTAGTCCAAGACATAACTTTAACATTATGCGCTGAGAATGTGAGAAAATTAGGGGCTGGCTATGCATGGCGCACAAAAATTTCCAGGAGCCTTGGACCGCGCCCTACGGGACCATAGGGGGCCACAGTATCTTAACTGAAATGCAGAAACGTGAGAATTACTAAATGGAAAAATGATCCCAGAAATGAAGATCGGATTAAAAAGAAGAAATTTATTAACAATTTAGTGTGCCCAAAACTTCAAGAGACCCCGTACCGGACCCCACGGTGTAAGGATTTTAACTGGAATGCAGAAATGGGAGAATAACTAAATGAAGATAATCCCCCAATAACGAAGATGATCGGATAAGATGGAGGCAAGTTATTAACAATATAGTGCATAAGACTTTAAAGGAGCCAGGTGCTGCGGCCATTAAAAAATTAAAAATCTGAGCCACAGTTTCATCCGGACCTGTCTTTGACTATACTGAGATCGCGAACAGACACGCACACACACACACAGAGCGATGTGGCATTTTATTAGTATAGATAAAAAGTTTTATTAAAATAATTTTAAATGATCACTGTATCTTTCTAGTTTATAATGACATATGCAGTGGAACCGTTTAAGTATTCTACTCGAACGTCTATTTTTTCCAACGATGAAAGTGTTTCTAAATCTGTTTAGCTTAAACCCTAAGGGTAGCAAATCAACTTTCATGTGATGGCTGTTTCATCAACGTTTGCATACCTCTGATGGATTAAAAATATAATCTGTTCAACGATTTAAAAGGTTCGTGTCAGGTTTCTGACGCTAATGAGAATGTGACTAATTAAGATTACTAGTATCTGATATTATCTAGTATTTGATATTATGTATCGTGGAGTTTAAAATATTATTTTCCCTTATCTTGAAGTTGATTCGAGCTGTTATAGCTAGATCTTATTGTATGAACAAACTTCATTGTATAAATGAAATGCAGTTTCCCTTTCTATTCAATATAGCACAACACAGATAAGGCAAACAAAGTCGTTCCCGGGCTATCTAGTGAGATAGTGGATGCCACGGGAAGGGTGAAGATTTTAGATAAGAGAGGGGTCCTTGTTGCACAAGAAAATGTCCCTATGCTGGTTTTGAAAGTGGCCGTTGCGAGAGAAACAAGGTGTTCTTGGTAAGACCTCGTGAAGTGATGTTGTAAGTGCTTTTGGTTCAGTTTTCTGGAGTGGAGTGTAAAGAATTGCTGGAAAAAGCATAAGTCCTGAGCAGAGAAAGCCGATGTTCTCTGAAGAGTTCTGTGAGGTCATCCGATAAACCTAATGAGATACCGTAGGGTAAGAAGGAAATAGGGTATTTTAATAAGTTGACATAGTAAATAGAAAGTATTTGGTATATAACTTAGTATCGGGTAGGATTGTCTATATCCGAGCTCTTAAATGTAAATAACATTTTGTTTTGATGTAAATAATTTGTAAATAATTTGTTTTTTGATATTAATTGAATAAGTTTAACATTGTTTTATAATCCTTCTCACATCGTGTCCGATATCACATATATATATCGGTGGTGGTCTATCAAATGAAATAGCATTTTTTCGAACTCTGCATGAGCTGTGATCGTAGATCCGGGAAAAATAATTAGCATGTGTACTAAGGAACGGTGCAATAGATCGATTAAATAAAATTTCTATTCCTTTTCCATGAAAATTTAATATCTTAGGTTTTAACTTTGAATAACTAACACCTCGTTATAGAGAACGGTTTATCATCCAGACGCCTGTGACTGCCGCGTGAGACTATTGACAACATTTCTTAGACCTGCAGAGTCTTTTTAATTTGCAGATACATGTATATTTATTGCAATAAATGTAAAGAACACTAAGCATTGTTTTTAACCTTCTCAACTCCATAAACTGATATACCATTCTTTAAGCTCTACGTTTCACTGCAATAGAATTGTTATTTAAATTTATGTAATTCGACAGACATAATGCAGTTTTAAAACACTAAGTTATGATTAATACTCTCAAAAAGTATATCATATATGTAATAAATTTTTTCTGTCACGTTAGAAAATCCATTTTTAGGGTTCCATACTTAAAAAGTAAAAACGGAACCATTATAAGATCACTCCTGTGTCTGTCTATCTGTCACAAACCTTTTACTCGCAAACTACGCAACGTGGAAAGTTCAAATAGGGGGAGGTAATATAGACTATTGACCCACATATTTACAGATTAATAAATATTCATAAATATATTTAGAAAAAATGTAGAGGGGCTAATTAAGTAAAAAAATCTTTTTTTATATGTCCTGTGGGGTATCGTATGAAAGCTTTTGTAACGCTGGATTCAAAAATGTATTTCATTTAATTTTAGGTAGTATATTTTCAAGGTTATGGTGGAAAATGTAGTGCAAAAATATGTTCCCCCATCCCATCTATTTCCGAATCTATTGAAACTAAAATTACGAAAAAATTAGAGGTAGTAGACATTAATTTAAACCTTGCAGGAAAATTATAGCGATTACCCTAGATCACATAGTTTTTGAGAAAATCGCATTTTTCCGTTACACTGAAATTTCGATTTACGGGCTTCAGCAAAAGTGTTGAGCAGAGCTGGAGGTATCAATCATAGCAGAAGTATAAAAGCATTGCTGATCATGAATTTCGGAAAAAAATCGTCGGTAATTAGCCAAGATATTAACTCTTACAGGCACGGACGGTTTGGACATACATAATGACAGGGACAGCGTACTCTATGCTCCATCGGCTTTTAATGCCTAGATAACAAGTTTTAAGGATATATTTATGTACTTCAATGGCCAGTAGCAGTATAAAAGCAATAAACGTCAAACTGCTAAAAACAGACTAATTTAATGAGAATTAATCACATAAAGACTATGGGATTCGTGACCAGTTTCCATTGAGTGGCTCTCTCAATACACCTACTATGTCTTTAAAGGTTAACTAAAAACTTATATGGAATAACAAATATACAGTATAGCTATATTTGCTATTAATTAGGTTCCATATATCTTTGAACTTTCATGGTGTATCCATTGACGAAATTTGGAAGATAGCCTCAGCAAATCGTAAACGAAAAGAGATAGAGCAAAATTTCCAGTTAGAAAGTTTTAGAGCATCAATTAATTAATAGAATACGACATTTGGTTTACATGGATAAGATAAATCTTCGCCTGTTTACACAAAAATGTCCGAAATCGATGTCCACCATTTTGTGTAAACGTTTGAGTGAAATAGTCAGAAGTATGAAGAAATACGCACAATTTATGCTATAAATATGTACTTATCTCAATACATTTTGATATCATCACACACAAACAAAGACAAACTGTCTCACAGTGATAAAAGTTAATATTCAGTATGTTCGAAAAGTTCGCCATTACTCACGATACACGTTTGTATTCGTGACAGTAATTCTGCATGCACATTTCTCAACATGGAACGTCTATTGCAAGCCTCTCTAATACGACGACATAGATTTAACCGTTTCAAGGACGGTGGCTAGACGGTCTAGACACCTAATTTAAATTCCAAAACTGACAAATGGCCCCAAAAATATTTAATAAAATTTTGCTTTTGTAATGAAAGTGCAAATTAACGGGTTTTTGTATTCTGAAAAATTCGTTTGAATATTCTGGTGTCAGTCAATTATTACGAACAGAATTCTTCTGGCCCTGAAAGGGTTATTCTAAAATATTAAATGCATTGGAATTTAAATCTGGTTACAGACATTACAGCACAGTACAACGTCACAATCTGCAATTGTGCACTGCTACATTTCCGGAATGTGAATGGGCAAAGTAGAATCGTCGCTCATCGATTTCGGACATTTTGGGGTAT